>JARQOD010000010.1:97652733-97762280 GCA_033576555.1 Oophaga sylvatica
GGGGTTAACTAGTGGGACAGTTTTATAGGGGGGGTCGTTACAGACGCGGCGATACCAAATATGTGTACTTTTATTGTTTTGTTTTTTTTTATTTACAGGAAGAAATGAATTTATTGGGGAATATTTTTTTTTTTTTTTATTTATTTTGGATTTTTTTTTATAACATGTTTATTTTTATTTTTTTAACTTTTTTACTTTGTCCCAGGGTGGGACATCACTGTATTTTATCAAATCGCTGGTGTGACAGTCTGCACAGCACACTGTCACACCAGCGATCGCTCAGGCAGTGCAGCAGGCTTCTAAGTGCCTGCTCTCAGCAGGCACTGAGGAAGCCGCCTCCCTCCAGGACCCCGGCGCCATCTTGGATCCGGGTCCTGGGAGGCAGGAAGCCCTCAGAACAGCGCGATCACATCGCGCTGGTCTGAGGGTCTCAGGGGGGCGCGCAGGGAGCCCACTCCCTGCGCGATGCTTCCCTGTGCCCCCAGTACACCGCGATCATGTTTGATCGCGGTGTGCTAGGGGTTAATGTGCCGGGAGCGGTCCGTGACCGCTCCTGACACACAGTCACGGGTATCAGCTGTGATAATCAGCTGACACCCGGCGGCGATTAGCTGCGCTCCCCTCAGGAGCGCAGCTGATCGCCTATGACGTACTATCCCGTCCATGGGCAGAATGGCACGGGTTTTATGGACGGGATAGTACGTCTAATGTCAGAGAGGGGTTAAGAAGATGAGATGAGGCTGTTCTGTATAGGATCACTCAGTATAGTTTCTTGCTCCATCTCAATTTGCTCCACCTGCAAAGCCTCATCTTTAATTGTAAGCAGCAAGCATTTCTGTAGACAGAAGCAGAATGGTGATGGATGATATCTATGGAGTAATTGCCACTCACCATCTTGTTGGAGTACTCAAAGTTTTGGAGAACTGCACAGATGTCAGACATCCATGCCAACTCATCAGCTCTTATGTTCGGAGGCTGACTGGATTATTGACATGCATGGTGTAGCTGGTATTCAACTACTGCCCTTTGCTGCTCATAAAGCCTTGCCAACATATGTAATGTTGAGTTCCCACGTTTGGTGACATCGCACACCAGTCAGTGAGCTGGAAGTTGCAATTGCTACTGCAACACTTCCAGTGCAACTACAGCTGTAGCCGACTTGCAGAAATCGGCACACATGCAGCGTACTTTCACAAGTAGCTCAGGCAGATATAGGTAGGTTTTGCGAAACCGCTGAACCAGTAAGTGAGCACGTGAACCAGGTATGGTATGTGTGCGAGGCTACCAAGCATCAGAGCTGCCACTAGGGTACAGCCATTGTCACGTTGGCTCAGTGGTTAGCACTGCAGCGCTGGAGTCCTGGGTTCAAATCCCACCAAGGACAACATCTGCAAGGAGTTTGTATGTTCTCCCCGTGTTTGTGTGGGTTTCCTCCGGGTACTCCGGTTTCTTCCCACATTACAAAGACATACTGATAGGGATTCTAGATTGTGAGCCTCATCGGGTACAGCAATGATAATGTGTGAAAAACTGTAAAGCGCTATATAAAAATAAAGATTATTATTATTGTCACACACGACCATGCCTGTGTGTAGGTACTTGAGTGATAGCCACAAATCTGTCTGGTGTGTAACCTTTCAACAACTCTGTGGCTGTGTTCGGTTAGTCACCAAAGCAGATTATTTTCAGCACAGCTTGCTGCCTCTTGGCCAACGCAGTACTGCAGTGCTTCCAGCTTGCGATTGATGATGACATTTGTGAGGTGGAGGATGAGGAGGAGGATGTACAGGAACTGCTCTAGAAGGTGGGGACAACCCTGATTGAACTAGGGCTTGCAATCCTCAGTGTCGGTAGCACATGTTGCGTCCCAGGGTCCAACTGTTTGGACACTGTGAGCCGGGTAGCTCCCAATCACATAGAAAAATTCAATTTATTCAACAAACAACGCGTTTCAATGACAATCCATCCCCTTCATCAAGAAGGCCCCAGTTGTTACAGGAATGTCCAAACAATGTTGACCACATGCTCATACTGACAGAACAATAATACTTATAACAATAATAAACAATAATAATACTTCTCATGCCTCCAGCCCTCTGGCCTTAAACTCTCACTAACACTATCTCTATCTGATCTAGCCAGAAAGTGCTCCCCGTTTTGTATGACCCACCCCTTCCCATGCTGGGCTGGTCCCCAAAAAATTAACTGTGCGCTACCCTTTATACTTCTTGCTAGAAGAAATATGCCAACCACTACATATTTCCTTTCCTGATTCTAACCTCTAAGCCCTATATTAAATTATTTAATAGAAATACAGTAAAATCACATTTCACAACACACATTTTAGAAACGTTGTCTTTCAGGAGGGAAAGCACATGACGGACCCTGTTACACCTAATAGTAATAATAATATATTTATTTCTATAGCGCCAACATATTCCACAGCACTTTACATTATAGAGGGGACTTGTACAGACAATAGACATTACAGCATAACAATAAACACAGATCAAAGTAGATACCAAGAGGAATGAGGGCCCTGCTCGCAAGCTTACAATCTATGAGGAAAAAGGGGAGACACGAAAGGTAAATGGTACCTTTACAAGCATCTAAGTCCAGCTCATCTTCTCATCAAGACAGGCATAAACAATGCCAATCTCGATGTATCGTGCCCATATTACTTTAATAATGAGGTATTTTATTGCAATGCTGTGTTTGCTTCAGAATAGCTATAAATGTCTAATTTAAAGCAGATTTTGGGCTGGAATTGTCTAAACAATTTGTTAAACCTGATAACTATAGTTAGAATTGCATGCTTGGAAATGCACTTCCATCAGCAAAGAGTTTGGACCCTGTACCTTGTTAATAGCAAAACCATAAATGATCATTAACAAAATCACTAGTATTAGTTGCTGTACACATTTTTAAAAGGAGAATTACAACTTAAGGTTATAAGGTTAAATACCATAGCAGAATATCAGGACCAGACTGCTAAGTCAGAAAAAAAATATTCAGAGTTTCTAGTAGAAACAGGTATTTCCAAGATCTTTGGTGAATCTGCATTTTTGCCCTGGGCGCAGAAAACATTGTTTGGGGCCTCCTCTTATACCCAGCTTAAGAGTTAGGCCAGTTGGAAAAATAACTACATTTTTACCACCAAAATTTTGTTTTAGCCCCAGATTTTACATTTTCACACAAAAGCGGGTAAAAATAGCACCAAAATATGTCCCACAGTTTCTACTGAACGTGGCAATACCCCATATGTGGCTGTACAAAACTACTTAGCCATATGGAGAGACTCGGAAGGAGCAGAGTGCTATTTGCCTCCTGGAGCGCAGATTTTCTTAGAACAGTTTGTGGACTCCATATACAGAGCCCCTAAATAATAGAAGAGCAGAACTCCCCCTCAAGTGACCCCATTTGGGAAACTATATCCCTTGGTGAATTTATCTGCAGGTGTTGTAACGATTTTGACTCCATGGGTATTTTCCAGAAAAAAAGCAGCAATGAATGTTGCTTAGTGAAAATTGCAAACTGCGTTGTAGTGACCGGTATGCTGTAGTGACCAGTATACTGTAGTCACTAGTATGTTGATTCACCAGTATATTATGCCCAACCCGTGCTTCTGGAAGCATGCACCCGTAAATTAGGCAGGCTCTCATTGCTTCAGAAATGCCAAATATGGATGAAATATGTGGTTTAGGTACACTGTGGGACTTAGAAGGGAGGGGGGCATTTGGATTTGTGAGTGCAGAATTTGCTGAATTTCTTTTGGTGGGTGAGGTGCCATTCCACATTTCCAGAAACTTTGTGCTATCAGTAACATTGAAGCCCCCTATATTTCCATTTACAGATGACAGACCTGAGTGAAGGCTTGCTTTTTTGTGGATAGAGTTGAAGCTTTTATTGGGAATACTTTACATAACGTTTGGGATCACATTTATCTGGCTCTCTATGCTGAGCATTTACTTTGGGGTTTCCATCTAAATCTCCGAGTGACGTGATTCAGCTGAAACCCTGAGGGATCCATTCACTATAATGAGTTACTCTGGACACCATCTGGCCTCTGTTCAGTGCTATCCTTCTTTTCAGAAGTGCACAAAACCGTGGCCGACGGCACTTTTATGCAATCCTAAAAACACGGACACCACTGGATCACAGGTCAGACGGCATCCACAGTGCTTCCATATGTCTCATTATAGGGAATCTTCTGCAGGGGGTTCTGTCTGATTCACGTATTTCAAAGATTTACACTGAAACCCCGGTATAAGCGCTCAGCGTAGTGCACAGGATAAATGTGCGCTAAGCCTTACTGTGAGCCTTCTTGGAGGTAGAATGAAAAAAATCAACAGCATGTGAAGAATTAGTTTTAAGTATTTTTTACCTCGTTCCTCATGTGGTATAAGTGATTAGGCGACTTTGTTTTTCCGGCAGGTGATATTACAGCAATACCAGATTCATATCAGGTTTTTATGTTTGGCAGCTGTCGCACACTAAAAGATGCTTTTTATTGCAAAAACTAGCTTTTGCATCACCACATTTTGAGAGTTAGGCCGGCGTCACACTAAGGAGGAATACTGACGAGTAAGAGGCATGAAAATCACGCATTACACTCGGACCAATATTTCTCTATCGGGCAGCTCTGATCATGCGTATATTTCTCGGCCGTATTTTACGGTGCGAGACACTCATCGTATAACGCCCGTTGTACGCCAATGAAAGTCTATGGGTGCGAGAAAAAATACAGATTACACACGGACCACACGTGTGACTTGCGAGAAATACGCAATACTTCTGCAGCTTACAGGAAATGGTGCAATCCATGAATCAGGAAGCTGACACTTGCAAATTAGCTCAAAAAGAGCACCAGACATCCCGAAAGAATGCCTCCACAGAGTCGGTTATCATGTCTACACACATAAATGTGGAGATGCTGATCATTTTGGTCCAGGAGATGCCCGAAATTTGGGACCAACGGGATGCACACTATGCAGACCACGCAAGAAAAGAGGCAGCATGGAGGCGCATCTGTAGGCAGATGTTTCCCCACTTTGGGGACAGCCCATGCAAGGAGCAGCAACGAATGAGTAAGTTACCTGATTTTTTCCCAAACATCTTCAAGGGCAGAACGTAATAATTGAGGTGATTTTCCCTTTTTTTTTATGTAGAACAATGTGGAACAATCTGCGACCAGTACCGGCTGGAACGTCAGCAGAGGTCAAGGAGCGGGTCTGCAGCACCAACCAAGTGCAAATATGTTTACTTCGACATATGCAGTTTAGGCTGACATCTCCAACATGTTCTAATCCCATTTAATTTCCTAACAGAACTCAGTTCAACCTCACTGAGAGGGAGACAGCCTCTGACTCAGAGGCCATTATAGACCCGGTTGGGGCAGGTGAAGAGGTGGCTGGGCCATCATCTGACCCTCCCTGCTGCATCCCTCAAGCTTCCCAAGCACCAGGACCTGAGCAACCAGCTGCACCTCTACCTGTACCTGACCCACCAGCTGCAGCAGCTCCCAGTGTAGAGGAAGCAGCAAACAGCAGCAGCCCTATTGTACCTCTGGGGGTCTCCCCCCAGGCTGCTGCAATATCCCGCCATGGGAGAAGACGTCGAGACAACACAGCTTCTGATACCCGGAGGCATGTGGACACTGGGGTCCTCAATTATCTGTCAAGGGCAGCTGTGGATGAGGGTGAGGAGGCATATTCCCGTAGTCTTGTCCACTACCTTCGTCCCCTACACCGTGAGGTCAGGCTCCGTGTGCAAGGATCTATTCAGATCCTAATTGACGCATGCACACCCCCCAATACCTCATATGAGGTGTTTGAATTCCTTGAGAGGTGACAGCTCTCACCCGTAACCTTATGCACCTTACCCCCCCAAAATGTGCATGCTCAATTAGGATCTGAGGATCCTCCTGCACGTGCGCCTACACCTCAACTCATTCCCCCTCCAAACCAACCTTGGCAACAACAAGGTCAAATGGCAGGTTATAACCCAACTTCCCAATATGGCCACTTGTACAGATCCAGTGTTGGAGGCTGGTCCCAACCTGGATTTGCTCAACATGGTCATATTGGGGGGTATGCCCGCACACCAACCTGACCATGGGCAAATGTTATCTCAGGGCCCTGAAAATCCACCCCACCAGGGTGATGCTCAAGGTGGTCAACAAAGGCAACAACACAGAGATGCTGGTCATCCGCCAACCCCACCACCCACATAACACCAACTCTGATTTGTAATTTTTATTAGATATTATTTTTTTAAAAGCAGTTTGTTATTTTTTTATATTTATTTTAACAACATGTTGTGTAAAGCATATTTGCACTAATCTGAATGCCTCAAAAACCCATATGGTACAGATATGGTCTTCAGTGGGCTCAGTGAAAGTTTGGTATTTTCATTAACTATTATTATTTATACCAATGTTTGTTATTTTTTTATCTTTACATTTACCCCATGTTGGCTTATACATGATTGCAATAGTCTAATCTTACAAAGCAAACATATGTGTGACATATGGTGTTCACTACAGTAGTCATAGTGAAAGTTTATCATTTTCATTATCTACTATTATTTTTGGAAAAGTTTATTTTTTTATATTTATTTTTACTCCATGTTGGCTTATGCATAATTGCAATAGTCTACAGTAGTCTTACAACTCAACCATATGGGTCAGATATGGTCTTCACTAGGCATAGTGAACGTTTGTTTTTTATGTATTATTTATTCAAATGTTTGTTATTTTTTATGACTAATTTTGGTACTTGTTGTGTCGTAATGCAGAATTACAGTATTGTGCTTTGAATACTTATACCATATGCCAAAAATATGGTTGTCACTACCTCAAGTGAGAGTTTGCACATATAAAAACTTATTTTTATAGAACGTTTGGACTCTTCTTTCATAAGTTTTTTCTAATAAACCACCAACACATCTGTTATGACCATTAAGAGAAAATAAATATTTATCTATACACACAGAAACACATTACAGCATAGATAATGCCTCATCTTGCCAGGTTGTAGTACCTTGAGGTGACACAAACTACTGCGTAAAGATATCACGGGTTTTCAGTCCTGAGAGTGGACGACGTAAAGGGATGACATGGGGCCTAGGCATATCCCCATTGGTCACCACACTTTCACCAACATCAGATGGGCCACAATCATGCATTCTGGTGAAATTATGTAGAACAATACAGGCTTTGATGACCTCATTGACGTTGGCTTCACTCAGCTGAATAGCAGACTGGAGGACCCGCCATTTTGCACATAGAATGCCAAAGGCACACTCCACCAGGCGCTGGGCCCGTGATAGGCGCAAGTTGAAGTTCCTACGACGTTGGTCAAGGTGTCGTCGTGGACATGGCCTCATGGCATTCCTTGATAGTTGGAAGGCCTCATCACCAACTACAACATATGGTACAGGTTCTAGATTGGAGCCAGGAAGTTGAAGTGCTGGTGGTAGGTGCAACTGGTTATTGCGCAGCCGCCGACCCATAATGGAAGAATTGAAGACTCTAGAGTCTCCAGTTCTTTCATAGGCCCCAATGTCTACAATTATAAACCTGTAGTTACTGTCAACCAGAGCCAACAGCAAAACAGAAAAATATTGTTTATAATTATAGAATTGGGACCCTGAGTTCAGCGGCTTACGCACACGGATGTGCTTCCCATCCAGAGCTCCTATACAATTTGGGAACTGGCATTGATCCTCAAATCCCCTGGCAATCCTCATCCAGTCTTCCATCTTTGGCTCAGGCATGATGACTTGATGAAGTCTGTCCCAGAGTTGTGAGCATGTATCACGAACAATGCCAGATATTGTGGATCTCCCAATCAAAAACTCCATATGGAGTGCGGCATATGAAATGCCAGTAGTTAGGAACCTACAAGTAAACAAATGTTGAGAGAAAAATCATTACACAAGTCCAAAGGTTTCACAAATGCAGTATACATCACCAAAAAAGAATTAATTTCCTAACAATCCTAACTAAAGTTTTACACAAGTCAAAGGTCTATGTGATTGTGACATACACATCATTGTTCTGGTACTTCGAGCTGATATATGGGATATATTATGAGGATATTTAAGCAACAGCCATAAGGGAAAAGGCAAACTTGTGGGAAAACACATCATCAACAGACAGTATGTAGGTGAGGAATACATACCGTAAGGTAAGGAGAAGTCACTCCTCTGCAGAGATAGCAGTACTCCAACACAAGCACAACACCAAAATGGCAGGATTGGGGGCTGCCACCTGATGCGGAGCCAATAAATGCCTTGCTGATGATGGTTTAAATGATTTTCAGGCCTAAAAACGTTAAATGTCCATTTTGCAAGGCTGCGAGAAAAAAAACGCTGTATGGATGCCATATGGATTGCATACGGATGCTTACATGCGCAAAATACGCAGCCACACCTTGACAACGGATGAAATTCGGATTAGTGTGCCAGGGAACATTTTGGCGTATTACGGCCGTACAATACGGTCCATATTTTTATACGTTGAGTGTGACGCCGGCCTTATAATTTTTCCATATTTTGACCCAAAGTCGCATGTGAGAGCTTGTTCTTTGCTAGAAGAGTTGACATTTTTATTGGTACCATTTTCGGGCACATGACATTTTTGATTGCTTTTTATTCTTATTTTTGGGAGGCAAAATGAAAAAAAAAACAGCAATTTAGGAATTTCTTATTGGGGGATTATGCCATTCTGTGTGTGGCTAAATTGATAAGGCAGTTTTATTCTTCAGATCAGTACGATTATATCGATACCTCAATTTATATAGTTTTTTTATGTTTTGGCGCTTTTATACAATAAAAACTATTTTATAGAAAAAATAATTATTTTGCATCCCTTTATTCTGAGAGCTAGAACATTTTTATTTTTCCACTGATGGAGCTGTATGGCAGCTTTTTTTTTGCAGGATAAGATGATGTTTTCAGCGGTACCATATTTATTTATATTCATCTTTTTGATCAAATTTTATTCCACTTTATGTTCAGCAGTATGATGATAAAGAATTGTTTTTTGCCTTTTTTATGGTGTTCAAGAAAGGAGTTAATTAGTGGGACAGTTTTATAGGTCGGGTCGTTGCAGACGCGGCGATACCAAATATGTGCACATTTATTGGTTATATTTTTTTTGTTCAAATATTTATTTAGAGATACAATATATTTTGTTTTTTTAATATTATTTTTGATTTTTTTTAAAAAATATTTTTACAATTATTTAAAAAAGATTTTTTTTTTGTAACTTTTTCAACTTGTCCCACTATGACTATAATTTTTTGCAGGCTAATCGCTTCTATAGCATGGGGATGCAGCAGTGTCCCGTGATGTAGAAACTGTCAGCTCTGCACTGACAGACAAACTTGCTCATCATGCATTGTTCATGATCAGCAAGTTTCCGAGGGCTGGTGACCCAGATGTCGTCATAACGACATCTGGTTACCATGGCAACGATCGGAACATGCGTCACGCAGCGGGGTCTCCGAACCAAAGGCACAGGGTCTATCATTACCGCTGCCGTCTCCCGAAATGCTGCAATCGTGTTCGATCACAGTATTTCGTGGGTTAAAGTACTGGGAGCAGTCTGTGAACTCTCCTGGCACTTAGTGCTGGATGTCAGCTGTCAGAATCAGCTGACACCTGTCGGTGATTGCCCACAACCCCCCCGTGGGCGATCGCGCGGACGTAAAAATCCATCCCTGGTCAAATAGGCTCAGGGCCCAGGGCACGTGGACAGATTTTTACGTCTGATGTCAGAAAGGGGTTAATGAGGTTTGTTAAGATTTATTTGTATTTGTCTATAGGAATTTAGAAAGTAATAAACCACCAATGTCGACACTCCCAAAGTCCAATGCCGCCTCTCTGACAATAGAAGTGCAGTGAAAAAAAAATTTTGTTGTCCTTTCTCTTCCTCGGGTCCTCTACCAGAGGGCTGGGAGTTTGAGGGTTCTGTGCAGGATCTTAATTGTTCCCAGCATTGCGCTTTTCTGAACAGAGAGTTCAGATGTTACTCCTGGGATCTGTTGTATCAATTCTTCCAACTAAAGGGTTACTGCTCCAAGTGCTCCTATCACCACTGGAATCACTGTTGCCTTCACCTTCCACATCTTCTCCAGTTCTCCTTTGAGACCCTGATATTTCTCCAGCTTCTCATATTCCTTGTTTCTGATGTTGCTGTCACTTGACACTGCCACTTGCTGTCTTCTGATCCTTGTCTACTATCACAATGTCTGGTTGGCTAGCCAACACCTGCATATCCGTCTGGATCTTGAAGTCCCACAGGGTTTTAGCCCTTTCATTCTCCACCACTTTTTCTGGGGTCTCCCACCTGGACTTAGGGGAACTTAGCCCATATGCTGTGCAGTTGTTCCTGTATACAATTCCCGCTACTTAGTTGTGGCGTTCGGTATACGCTGTTACTGCTTGCATTTTGCATCCTGCCACTATGTGTTGGACTGTGTTAGGGCTGGCGGAACGCACAAAATATTATAAATAATAAGTGCGTTCGCAGTCTGGGGTCCACCGTGCAGGCTGAGCCTGCTGCTGGTAAGAGGGCGGTAAGGTGAACTCTGTTACTTCACAGAGTAGCGACTTTAGACAATGTGGCCCTATACAGCGGTATAAGCGAACACTGTTACATCACAGTGTTGCTAAGGTAGAGACGCAGAGATATGGACTGTGTCCTGTTAACTCCACAGGAATGCACAGACAACTGCTGTGCGGACAGCAGTCCGTAGTAAACGCAATCAGCAACGCAAACAGACAATCTCCTCACCGGAGAAGCCAGTATTCTAGGGGCTTATTTCAGCCGAGCCCTAACACATGCGTGCAAGATCACACTGGCGCAAAGCACATAATGTAATTGATACTAGCGCATGGCGGCACGAGCATGCCACCCTTTTATAGTAGCAACTACAGGACCTGCCAGATAAGGACCAATAGGAAACTGCTCCAGAACACAAGAGGTTTCAGGACCTTCCTGGCGGACCAATAGGAGCTGCTGCAGTATCTGAGCATGTGACCCCTGATCTCCAATGAGAGATCTTACCCTGGGCATGCTCAGAAGAGGAAAGCAAGGACTTTGTCCAAAGATGTCTGCTCGCCGCTAACCAGCACCGGCCACAACAGCAGAACCCGGAGAGGCAGCAGCAATCCTCTGCACAATGTCAGATTGGGCGAGATGCTGGGACCGACGTCTATGCTGAGCAGAGTCCACTGCGGCCGGAGACGGATGGGAGACCGCAGCAGGGACGGCTCGAGATTCCCCCCGTGCATAAACGGGAACTCGACCCCTAACAGACTTTTTCTTAGGCTTCTTTGCATAGTCTGCACCTTGGGTCTTGTGTTGTGTGGTAGATCCCTGCTTCTGTGGGTATGGTTCTTAGTGCTTGCTCTTGTGCCGCTAAGATTAGTGCCTCTGTGCTATCTTGGAGTCCAACTTTCTCCAGCCATTGGTAGGATTTCTCCATGTCAGCCACTTCCGTTATCTGTCGATGGTACATCCAATGCAGTGGCTTGTCCTGCCATGGCGCTGCATGTTCCTGTTCGTCTTTCCAGATCTGTTATTGGTACTGCCTTAGGCTTTCTCTCAGCGTCTCATCTTTTGGTGCCATGTTTCTGATGTATTCCTGGATACTCCTTGATTTATCCATGATGGTGGCTTGGATGCTTATCAAGCCTCGCCCACCCTCCATTCTGTTGGTATACAATCTTTGGGTGTTAGACTTAGGGTGGAGACCTCCATGCATTGTGAGGAGCTTTTGAGTCTTCACATCTGCAGCTTCCATCTCTTTTTTTGGCCAGCACACTATATGTATTGATGGCGCAAATTTTATTCTTCCCATTGAGCTGGCTCTTCAGGATCTGTCTTACTCTTTTATGGTATTTGGATGTTGCTGCTTTCCTTGCCTCCTCATCATGGTTAGCATATCCCTGGGGGATGCCGAGGTACTTGTAGCATGTCTGTACATCTGCTATGTGCCCTGCTAGTAATTCCGCGCCATCAGTCTTGACAACCTTGTCTTTCTTTATTACCAACTAGCCACACTTCTCCAGTCCGAAGGACATCCCAATGTCTTCACTGTAGATCCTTGTCAGGTGGATAAGTGAATTGATGTCTTGTTCGTTTTTTGCATACAGCTTGATGTCATCCATGTAGAGGAGGTGGCTGATGGTGCTTCCACTCTTGAACTTGTATCCATAGCCAGACTCTGTAATTATCTGACTGAGGGGGTTCAAGCCTATGCAGAACAGCAATGGGGACAGTACATCACCTTGATATATGCCGCATTTGATGGACACTTGTGCTAGTTGTCTTGAGTTGACTTCCAATGTAGTCCTCCATAGCCCCATTGTGTTTGAGGAAGGTTCTCAATTTCCTGTTGACATTGTAGAGCACCAAGCATTCACAGATCCATGTGTGTGGCATTGTGTCATAGGCTTTCCTGTAGTCAATCCAGGCTGTGCTGAGATTGGTCTGTTTAGATCTTGAGTGACTGCTAGGAGCTGGGGCTTAGAGCCTGTGATGTCAGTCCCAATGCCTTTCATGTACTGGTCGATATGGTTCTGTAGCTTGGTGGCTATGATGACTGACAGGAGTTTCCATGTTGTTGTAAGGCAGGTTATCGGGCGATAGTTGGACGGAAATGTACCTTTGTGAGGATCCTTCATGATCAGCACTGTTTTACCTTGTGTTAGCCAAACTGGGTGGTGGCCTGCTTCTAGCAGTTGGTTCAACTGCTTTGTCATATGTTTATGTACCGCTGTTAATTTCTTTAGCCAGTAGGTGTGGATCATGTCTGGGCCAGGTGCTGTCCAGCTCTTCATGTTTTTGACCAGCTGTTGGATGTCTGCTTCTGTAATGGTGACTGGTTCTTGCTCTAGGTGGTTGCTGTATTTCATTCTCAGATCTTGCATCCACATTGCACTGGTGTTGTGTGTTTTTTCCTTCTCGAATATATTCTTCCAGTATTGTTCAGTCTCTGCTATTGATGGAGTTGCTGCCTTTGTGCTGTTACTCTGTAGTTGGTAGTACACCTTGGATGGTTCTTTGGAGAGCAGGGCTTTTTTCTTCTTGGCCTCAGCTTCTCTAGTGTATCTCCCTAGTCTTGCAGCAAGTGCTGTGAGCCTTTGTTCTCTAGTCTTTGTTTAGCAGTCTTCAGTTGGGGGTCAGTACTTGTCCAGTTTGGTCTTATTCTGTTAGAAGACTGACTTCCCTTCATGTCATCTTGATCTTTGTCTCCAGTCTACTTTTCCAAGGGGGGCATGTACTTCTGTTGCTCTTGCTGGTTGTATAGCCAAGCATTTCCATGATTGCTGAGGCAGTAGCATAGATCAGGTTATTAGTTTAAGTTATGGTGGTGGTAGGTATAGATGCGAGTGCTCTATTGGCATCATCTAGCATACCGTCTGATGGGGTTTCTTTGCTGAGCCTTTTATTGATGGTTTGCACAGGGGGTTGCACATGTTGTTCTTCCAGGTCTTCATGTGGGGTGGATCTGCAGTGCAGTTGTGCAATCTTAAGTTGTGATAACAGCTTTCTCTTTATGATATTGAAACATTGGGTGACTAAAGTTTTTCTCAGTTAGTGGACATGCAGGTCTTGTGTCCATCCAGCATTTCCTCATACGCTTCATATATCCTCTCTCATTTGGTCTGCTGTTATAGTAACATTTCCTCAGATCCAGGTTCTCTTGCCTTGTCCATGAATGGTTTGTTCCAGTAACCCATTTATCATCAGATTTTCCTGGTTCCTCGACATCTGATGTGGACCTTTTTAATCCGGGCGTCGTCTGAACCGGCATGACTCTCTTTGTTTGTGACACTCTCATGTTTATTGAGGTATGCATCATAGTGTTAGTAGTCTTGGACCACTACTGGTATACTATGTCCAACAGGGCAGAGCCAGGATTTGACCCTCAGTCTCCAACGTTGGTGGTTGTCCACTTAAACCACTAGGCTTTAACAGCCAGCTAGGGTGACCAAATACTTATTTTCCACCATAATTTACAAAATAAATTTGGGCAAATTAGATAAGGTGATTTTCTGGATTTGTGTTCTCATTTTGACTCTCATAGTTGTGGTCTACCTATGATGTCAATTGCAGGCCTCTCTCATCTTTTTAAGTGGGAGAATTTGTACAATTGGCGGCTGACTAAATACTTTTTTTCCCCACTGTATATCCTTGTCTCTCCATATGTTTACATGAGTTCTTCCTTGCCCTTTTCTTTCCTTGCCTTTTGCATTTCTTTTCTTCCACTCCTATCTCTTAACCCCTTCCCGACCCATGACGCCACGTAGGCGTCATGAAAACCTGTGCCAATCCGACCCATGACGCCTATGTGGCGTCATGAAAGGATCGCGTCCCTGCGGGTCGGGTGACCGGGGTCACTGAAAGGTCACCCGACCCGCCGGCACAGGACCCTTTGTGCTTCACCACAGGGGGTTGGCTTAACCCCCCCCGTGGCCACGATCGCTCTGATTGGCTGTTAAAAGTGAAACAGCCAATCAGAGCAATCTGTAATATTTCACCAATATAATTGGTGAAATATTACAATCCAGCCATGGCCGATGCTGCAATAGCATCTCCCATGGCTGGACACCGAGCCCTGACCCCCCCACACGGATTCACGGCGGCGATCGGCCGCCGCCACCGAAAGATGGCAGCGATCGGTCACCGCCGTCACTAACAGCTCCCCTCCTCCTTTGCTCCGGTGCCCCCACCTTCCGATCCCCCCCCCTAACCTTCCGACCACCCTACTCACTCTCCCGATCCACGATGTCCCTGGATAGGTCCCGGCGTCCGCCCGGGCCTCTTCATGGGCGCCGCCATCTTGGAAAATGGCGGGCGCATGCGCAGTGCGCCCGCCGGCCGGCGCATGCGCAGTGCGCCCTGCCTAGTCAAAAAAATTATTTTGATCACTGTGATAAACTGTCACAGTGATCAAAATAAAAAAAAGTAAGTAAACCCCCCCCTGTCATAGGTAGGCAAATTAAGAATTTTGTTTTTTTGTTCCTATTGCCTGCTGCCCACGTTGCGGATCGATTTGCTGCGATCCGCAGTGATTTCGCTGCTGATCCGCAGCGATTTCCATCCTCGTGCTGATCCGCAGCTGATTTCGCTGCTGCATCCGCAGCGTGATTTCGCTGCTGATCCGCAGATGTGATTTCGCTGCTGATCCGCAGCGGATTTCGCTGCTGATCTTTCGCGCGCAGCTGATTTCGCTGCCGATCCGCAGTCCATGATTTCGCTGCTGATCCCAGCTGATTTCGCTGCTGATCCGCATGCTGATTTCGCTGCGATCAGCTGCGCGATCAGCAGCGAAATCAGCTGCGGATCAGCAGCGAAATCAGCTGCGGATCAGCAGCGATTTCGCTGCTGATCCGCAGCTGATTTCGCTGCTGATCCGCAGCTGATTTCGCTGCTGATCCGCAGCGGATTTCGCTGCTGATCCGCAGCTGATTTCGCTGCTGATCCGCAGCTGATTTCGCTGCTGATCCGCAGCGGATTTCGCTGTTAATCCGCAGCGGATTTTGCTGCGGATCAGCAGCGGATTTTGCTGCGGATCCGCAGCGGATTTGGCGCTGCGGATCCACAGCAGATCCAGAAACCATGTACAGTACAATGCAAATAAATGGTAAAAAAAAACGCTGTGCACATGCTGCAGATTTTTCAGCGCGGATTTGCTGCGGTTTTAAATCCGCAGCATGTCAATTCTTTGTGCGGATTCCGCAGCGATTTTACACCTATTCCATTATAGGTGTAAAACCACAGAGAAAAACCGCAGCAAATCCGCGCTAAATACGCAGGTAAAAGGCAGGTCGTTTTACCTGCGGATTTTAGAAAAATCCGCAAGTGAATCCGCAACGTGTGCACGGGGCCTTAGGGTCAGGCTGGGTTCATATTGCATTATGGCAGTCCGTTAGACGGACTGCGTTTCACCGCGGTATAACGCGGTGTAACGCAGTCCGTTAACGCTGCCATTCACCCCATTTGTGTGCGCATCGCAACGCATGCCATGAAGCGGCATGCGTTCACGACGTGTCGTCATTCAGTGACGGAGCCTTGGTCGCAGGCTGCAGCGTCTGGGCTCCATCACCGCTAGCACAGATGAATCATCGCTGATTCCTCTGCACTAGCGGGTATAGCATAACGCGATCGCGTTATGCTATACCGTTACCAGCCGTCAACGCTACGTGTTGAACGGGCTGGTAAAACGCAATATGAACTCAGCCTTAGGGTTAGAACTAGGGTTAGGGTTAGAACTAGGGTAAGGGTTAGAACTAGGGTAAGGGTTAGAACTAGGGTTAGGGTTGGAATTAGGGTTAGGGTTGGAATTAGGGTTAAGGTTGGGATTAGGGTTAGGGTTGGGATAAGCGTTAGGGGTGTTTTGGGGTTAGGGTTGGGATTAGGGTTAGGCTTGTGGTTAGGTTTTGGTTAGAGTTGGGATTAGGGTTAGGGGTGTGTTGGGGTTAGGGTTATGGTTAGGGCTTGTATTAGGGTTAGGGGTGTGTAGGGGTTAGGGTTGGGGTTAGGGGTGTGTTGGGGTTAGGGTTGGAGTTAGAATTGAGAGGTTTCCACTATTTAGGTACATCAGGGGATCTCCATACGCGACATGGCGCCACCATTGATTCCTGCAAATTTTGCGTTCAAAAAGTCAAACAGTGCTCCCTTTATTCCAAGCCCCGACGTGTGCCCAAAGAGTGGTTTACCCCCACATATGGGGTATCAGCGTACTCGGGAAAAATTGCACAACAACTTTGGGGGTCTAATTTCTCCTGTTACTGTTGGGACTAAAAAAGTTATTTTTGTGGAAAAAAAATGATTTTTTATTTTCACGGCTCTGCGTTATAAACTTCTGTGAAGAACTTGGGGGTTCAAAGTGCTCACCACACATCTAGATAAGTTCCTTGCGGGGTCTAGTTTCCAAAATGGGGTCACTTGTGGGGAGTTTATACTGTTTAGGCACATCAGGGACTCTGCAAACGTAACATGACGCCCGCAGACCATTCCATCAAGTCGGCAATTCAAAACGTCACTACTTCCCTTCCGAGCCCCGAAGTGTGCCCATACAGTAGTTTTCTCCCACATATGGGATATCAGCGTACTCAGGACAAATTGGACAACAACTTTAGAGGTCTAATTTCTCCTGTTACCCTTGAGAAAATAAAAAAATTGGGGACTAAAAGATCATGTTTGTGGAAAAAATATGATTTTTTTATTTTCATGGCCCAGCGTTATAAACTTCTGTGTAGCCCTTGGGGGTTCAAAGTGCTCACTACACATCTAGATAAGCTCCTTGGGGGGTCTAGTTTCCAAAATGGGGTCACTTGTGGGGGGTTTCTACTGTTTAGGCACATCAGGGGCTCTGCAAAGGCAACATGACGCCCACAGAACATTCCATCAAGTCTGCATTCCAAAATGGCGCTCCTTCCCTTCTGTGCTCTCCCATGCGCCAAAACAGTGGTTCCCCCCCACATATGGGGTACCAGTGTACTCAGGACAAACTGTACAACAACTTTTGTGGTCCAATTTCTCCTGTTACCCTTGTGAAAAAAAAAAATTGCGGGTTAAATAAATCAGTTTTTGAGGAAAAAAATGATTTTTTATTTTCACGGCTCTGCATTACAAACTTCTGTGAAGCACGTGGGGGTTCAAGGTGCTCACCACACATCTAGTTAAGTTCCTTGAGGGGTCTAGTTTACAAAATGTGGTCACTTGTGGGGGGTTTCTACTGTTTAGGCACATCAGGGGCTCTGCCCGCCCGCAGACCATTCCATCAAGTCGGCATTTCAAAGCGTCACTACATCCCTTCCAAGCCCTGACGTGTGCCCAAACAGTGGTTCTCCCCCACATGTGAGGTACCAGCGTACTTAGGACAAATTAGACAACAACTTTTGGGGTCCAATTTCTCCTGTAACCATTGTGAAAATAAAAAATATGGGGCTAAATAATAATTTTTTGAGAAAAAAAAATGATTTTTATTTTCACGGCTCTGCGTTATAAAGTTTTGTGAAGCACCTGGGGGTTCAAAGTGCTCACTGTGCATCTGCATAAGTTTCTTAGGGGGTCTAGTTTCCAAAATGGGGTCATTTGTGGGGGAGCTCCAAAGTTTAGGCATACAGGGGCTCTCCAAACATGACATGGTGTCCGCTAACGACTGGAGCTAATTTTCCATTCAAAAAGTCAAATGGCGCTCCTTCCCTTCTGAGCCCTGCCGTGCGCCCAAACAGTGGTTTATGACCACATATGAGGTATCTGTGTACTCAGGAGAAATTGCCCAACAAATTTTAGGATCCAATTTATACTGTTGCCCATGTGAAAATGAAAAAACTGAGGCTAAAAGAAAATTTTTGTGAAAAAAAAAGTACTTTCTTTTTTTTACGGATCAATTTGTGAAGCACTTGGGGGTTCAAAGTGCTCACTCTGCATCTAGATAAGTTCCTTGGGGGGTCTAGTTTCCAAAATGGGGTCACTTGTGGGGGAGCTCCAATGTTTAGGCACACAGGGACTCTCCAAATGCGACATGGCAACCGCTAAATATTCCAGCATATTTTCCATTCAAAAAGTCAAATGGCGCTCCTTCCCTTCTGAGCCCTGCCGTGTGCCCAAACAGTGGTTTATGACCACATATGAGGTATCGGTGTACTCAGGAGAAATTGCCCAACAAATTTTAGGATCCATTTTATCCTGTTGCCCATGTGAAAATGAAAAAACTGAGGCTAAAAGAAAATTTTTGTGAAAAAAAAAGTACTTTCTTTTTTTTACGGATCAATTTGTGAAGCACCTGGGGGTTCAAAGTGCTCACTCTGCATCTAGATAAGTTCCTTGGGGGGTCTAGTTTCCAAAATGGGGTCACTTGTGGGGGAGCTCCAATGTTTAGGCACACAGGGACTCTCCAAATGCGACATGGCAACCGCTAAATATTCCAGCATATTTTCCATTCAAAAAGTCAAATGGCGCTCCTTCCCTTCTGAGCCCTTCCGTGCGCCCAAACAGTGGTTTATGACCACATATGAGGTATCGGTATACTCAGGAGAAATTGCCCAACAAATTTTAGGGTCCATTTTATCCTGATGCCCATGCAAAAATGAAAAAATTGATGCTAAAAGAAAAATTTTGTTGGAAAAATTAAAATGTCCATTTTTTCCTTCCACGTTGCTTTAGTTCCTGTGAAGCACCTGAAGGGTTAATAATCTTCTTGAATGTAGTTTTGAGTAGCTTGAGGGGTGCAGTTTTTATAATGGTGTCACTTTTGGGTATTTTCTGCCATATAGACCCCTCAAAGTGACTTTAAATGTGAGGTGGTCCCTAAAAAAAATGGTTTTGTAAATTTTGCTGTAAAAATGAGAAATCGCTGGTCAACTTTTAACCCTTATAACTTCCTAACAAAAAAAATTTTTGTTCCCAAAATTGTGCTGATGTAAAGTAGACATGTGGGAAATGTTATTTATTAACTATTTTGTGTCACATAACTCTCTGGTTTAACAGAATAAAAATTCAAATTTGAAAATTGCGAAATTTTCAAAATTGTGGCCAAAGTTCCATTTTTTTCCACAAATAAACGCAAAAATTATCGACCTAATTTACCAATAACATGAAGCCCAATATGTCACGAAAAAACAATCTCAGAATCGGTAGGATCCGTTGAAGCGTTCCTGAGTTATTACCTCATAAAGGGACACTGGTCAGAATTGCAAAAAATGGCAAGGTCTTTAAGGTCAAAATAGGCTGGGTCATGAAGGGGTTAAATGTTTTATATATAAGGTATCTTATATGTTTATCGTAACCCCTTTCCATTGTCTATTCTGCACAGACCAATAATTTTTCATCTTCCTTCTATCCCTTTAATTTTTAATTTTTCTCTGTTTCCTATTTTCCGTAACAAACCATATTTTTCCTTCCTTCTTCCCATCCTTAGAACTTTCTACCCTTTATTTTGCCTATATCTTTTATTCCTTTAACCCCTTAACCCCCAAGGGTGGTTTGCACGTTAATGACCACGCCAATTTTTACAATTCTGACCACTGTCTCTTTATGAGGCTATAACTCTGGAAAGCTTCAATGGATCTTCACGATTCTGAGAATGTTTTCTAGTGACATATTGTACTTCACGTTAGTGGTAAAATTTATTCGATATAACTTGCGTTTATTTTTTTAAAAAATGCAAATATGGCGAAAATTTAGAAAATTGTGCAATTTTCAAACTTTTAATTTTTATTCCTTAAAACAGAGAAATATGTCACACAAAATAGTTAATAAATAACATTTCCCACATGTCTACTTTACATCCGCACAATTTTGGAAACCAAATTTTTTTCTGTTAGGAAATTATAAGGGTTAAAAGTTGACCAGCGATTTCTCATTCTTACAACAAAATTTACAAAGCCATTTTTTTTAGGGACCACCACACATTTGAAGTCACTTTGAGGGGTCTATATGGCAGAAAATACCCAAAAGTGACACCATTCTAAAAACTGCACCCCTCAAGGTACTCAAAACCACATTCAAGAAGTTTATTAACCCTTCAGGTGCTTCACAGGAGCTGAAGCAACGTGGAAGGAAAAAATGAATGTTTAACTTTTTAGTCACAAATATGATCTTTTACAAACTTTTTTTTATTTTCACAAGGGTAAAAGGAGAAAATGCACAGATAAAGTTGTTGTGCAATTTCTCCTGAGTACACCAATACCCCATATGTGGGGGAAAACCACTGTTTGGGCACACGGCAGAGCTCGTAAGGGATGGAGCGTCTTTTGACTTTTTCAAACCAAAATTGGCTGGAATTGAGACTGGACGCCATGTCGCGTTTGGAGAGCCCCTGACGCACCTAAACAGTGGAAACCCCCCACAATTAACACCATTTTGGAAACTAGACCCCTATGGAACTTATCTAGATCTGTTGTGAGCACTTTGAACCCCCAAGTGTTTCACAAAAGTTTATAATGCCTGGGTGTGAAAAAAAAAACAATTTTCCACAAAAATGATTTTTTAGTCCCAAATTTTTGATTTTTCCCAAGGAAATTCCAAAAGTTGTTGTCCAATTTGTCCTGAGTACAATGATACCAAATATGTGGGGGGGAAACTGGGCGCACGGCAGGGCTTGGAAAGGAAGTAATAACGTTTTGGAATGCAGAAGTAGATGGGGTCATGCTCCGTTTGCAGTGCCCCAGATGTGCCTAAACAGTGGAAAACCCCCACAAGTGACCCCATTTTGGAAACTAGACCCCCTAAGGAACTTATCTCAATCTGTGGTGAGCACTTTGAACCCCCAAGTGCTTCACATAAGTTTATAGTGCCCGGGCATGAAAATAAAAAATCCTATTTTTTCCCAAAAATTATCTTTTAGTCACCAATTTTTTATTTTCCCAAGGGTAACAGGAGAAATTGGACCACAAATTTTGTTGTTCAATTTGTCCTGAGTACGCTGATACCCCATATGTGGGGGGGAATCACTGTTTGGGCGCACGGCAGAGCTCGGAATGGAAGGAGCACATTTGACTTTTTCCAACCGAAATTGGCTGGAATTGAGATTAGACGCCATGTTGCATTTGGAGAGCCCCTGATGTGCCTAAACAGTGGAAACCCCCAACACATGACCCCATTTTGGAAACTAGACCCCTAAGGAACTTATCTAGATCTGTGGTGAGCAATTTGAACCCCCAATGCTTCACACAAGTTTATAACATAGAGCCGTAAAATTAAAAAATCATATTTTTTCCACAAAAATTATCTTTTCACCCCAATTTTTATTTTCCCAAGGGTAACAAGACACAAAAGTTATTGTGCAATTTGTCCTGAGTACGCTGATACCCCACATGTGGGGATAATCCACTGTTTGTGTGCATGGCAGAGCTCAGAAGGGAAGGAGCGCCGTTTGACTTTTTCAACGTAGAATTGGCTGGACGCCATGTCGTGTTTGGAGAGCTCCTGATCTGCCTAAACAGTGGAAACCCCCACAAATGACATCATTTTGGAATCTAGACCCCTCAAAGAACTTATATAGATGTGTGGTGAGAACTTTGAACCCCCAGGTGTTTCGCTAAAGTTTATAATGCCCGAGCATGAAAATAAAAAAATCTTATTTTTTCCACAAACATTATCTTTTAGTCCCCAACTTTTTATTTTCCCAAGGGTAACAGGAGAAATTGGACCCCAAAAGTTGTTGTCCAATTTGTCATGAGTACGCTGATACCCAATATGTGGGAGAAAACTACTGTATGGGTACACGTTGGGCTCGGAAGAGAAGTAGTGATGTTTTGGATTGCAGACTTTGATGGAATGGTCTGCGGGCGTCATGTCGCATTTGGAGAGCCCCTGATGTGCCTAAACAGTGGAAACCCCCCACAAGTGACCCCATTTTGGAAAATAGATCCCCCAAGGAACTTATGTAGATGTGTGGTGAGCGCTATGAAGCCCCAAGAACTTCACAGAAGTTTATAACGTACAGCCGTAAAAACAAAAAATCATTTTTTTTTTACAAAAATGATATTTTCGCCTCAATTTTTTATTTTCCCAAGGGTAACAGAAGAAATTGGACCCCAAGAGATATTGTGCAATTTGTCCTGAGTACGCTGATAACCCATTTGTGGGGGTAAACTACTGTTTGGGCGCATGGCAGAGCTCAGAAGGAAAGGAGCACCGTTTGACTTTTTCAACCCAGATTTGGCTGGAATTGAGATCAGTTGCCATGTCACATTTGGAGAGCCCCGGATGTGCCTAAATAGTGGAAACCCCCCAATTCTAACTCCAACCCTAACCCCAGCACACCCCTAACCCTAGTCCCAACCCTAACCATAACCCTAACCACAAACCTAACCCTAACACACCCCTAACCCTAATCCCAACCCTAACCCTAATCTTAACTTTAGCCCCAACTCTAACCCTAACTTTAGCCGCAACTGTAACCCTAAAGGGAAAATGAAAATAAATATATTTTTTTAATGTTATTATTTTTCCCTAACTAAGGGGGTGATAAAGGGGGGTTTGATTTACAACTTATAGCGGGTTTTTATGATTGGCAGCTGTCACACACTAAAAGACGCTTTTTATTGCAAAAAATAGGTTTTGCATCACCACATTTTGAGAGCTATAATTTTTGCATATTTGGCCCATAGAGTCATTTGAGGTCTTATTTTTGCGGTACGAGTTGACGTTTTTATTGGTACCATTTTTGAGCACGTGACTTTTTTGATCGCTTTTTATTTAGATTTTTGGGAGGTTAGAATGAACAAAAATCATCAATTCATGAATTTCTTTTGGGGGGGCGTTTATACCATTCCACGTGGGGTAAAATTTATAAAGCAGTTTTATTCTTTGGGTTAGTACGATTACGGCGATACCTCATTTATATCATTTTTTTGTGTTTTGGCGCTTTTATACAATAAAAACAATTTTATATAAAAAATAATTATTTTTGCATTGCTTTATCCTGTGAGCTATAACTTTTATATTTTTTCGCTGATGATGCTGTATGGAGGCTCGATTTTTGCGGGACAAGATGACATTTTCAGTGGTACCATGTTTATTTATATCGGTCTTTTTGATCGCGTGTTATTCCACTTTTTGTTCGGCAGTATGATGATAAAGCATTGATTTTTTGCTTTGTTTTTTTTTAAGGGGTTCACTAAAGGGGTTAATTAGTGGGACAGTTCTATAGGGTGGGTCGTTATGGACGCGGCGATACCAAATATGTTTTCCTTAATTGTTTGTTTTTTTTTTATTTACAGGAAGAAATTAATTTATTGGGGAATATTTTTTTTGTCCTTTATTTTGGAATTTTTTTTTTACACTTATTTTTATTTTTTTACTTTTTTACTTTGTCCCAGGGTGGGACATTACAGTATAGGGTCAGATCGCTGGTCTCACAGTGTGCACAGCACTCTGTGAGACCAGTCATCTCACAGGCACTGCTGCAGGCTTCCTCAGCGCCTGCTCTCAGCAGGCACTGAGGAAGCCGCCTCCCTGCAGGACACGGCGGCCATCTTGGATTCGGGGAACTGCAAGGAAGAGGCCTTCAGAACAGCGCACTCACATCCGCTGTTCTGAGGGTCTTAGGGGAACACACAAGGAGCCCCCTCCCTGCGCGATGCTCCCCTGTGTCCCCTGTACACCGCAATCATGTTTGTGCCAGGTGTCAGCTGTGACAATCAGCTGACACCAGGCGGCGATCAGCTGCACTCCCCCAGGAGCGCAGCTGATCGCCTAGGACGTACTATCCCGTCCCTGTGAATTAAGTCCCAGGTCACCTGGACGGGATAGTACGTCCAATGACAGAAAGGGGTTAAATTTGGCTTTTTTTGCTTTTATTTAGTTCTTGCTTGCGTGTATTTTACTGTGCATTTTCTGTGTATTTATAATATGTCTGTATTTATGTTAAAAATCCTTAATAAAAACTACTTTAACAAAAAAAGGCGCCCGCTGTGTGCCCAAGGACGCTGCTGAACTGTGTGGGTTTGTTGATTTTTTTTCTCTCTTGTCTTCTTTGTGGAGCCTAAAAAAACGCATGTAAAAAACTGCAGTTGCTTTTTTAAGTGCAGAATCAAAGCTTTTCTGTACTATAGAAAACACATTAAAAATGCGGCTTCACATCAGCACAAAAAACGCATCAATTAAGGGTGAGAACATTGTTATTGTGTAGTTTGGTGGGGCCGTCTGCTGAAAACAAAAAACTCACTATTTTTGCAATGTTTGAACACGGCCTTATAGACACAAAAAAGTCGGATGTCATATAGTGAAGCTACATAATGATGAGAAAGTTCTGGCGTCTCTGACTGTGAATGAGGGAACAAAAAATAATCCACAGGTCCCAACTGGAGATGAGCAGGACACACAGATGATATTGCCCCAGCTCTGGGTGATCAAAAGCCGCTCCAGGGACGCCGGAAGGTAAGAGATTCGCAGCCTCCCGTCCAGCTGCCAGGCAGCACTGACCCATGAATCCATCAGCTCGTCTCTAGTCCCAACTGTCCCAGATACAGTGGGCAGTCCTGGTTTAGGTCTACGCCCTGCAGTCTGGGGCGTCTTCTGAATTTCTCTATCAGCGCCCCTCTGACAACTATTCCTGCCAGGGTAGAAAGAAATGGTAAATGGGCGTGGATTGAGGTGTGGCCAAAATGTGCGACAACGCGCTACGCACGCCTCATGATCTGTCCCTCTTTCTGTTCTTCAAAAGTTGGCCTTATCTATAATAATCTGATGTCAACACAATCCACAGATATATCTGTAATTGTGGGACACTATGGCTTCTGTGGTTCCGAGTGCCAAGACTTTTGGTTTCGGGAAACCATAGAAATGTGATATCAACCCAAATTTTGATGTCATGTTTGGTATGTTTAGGATGGTGAATGCTTGCTTGGAAATCTGGTAGCCATATTATTCCACTAGTAGGTTTCTGTGGGAAAATCTAACATAAATTAAATGTTTGTGCTGCTTCCATCTTTCCTTGCAAGCAATTAGCCATGCTCCTCTCACTTGACCAGAAGGAGGGGTAAGTTTTGTGAATTAGACCTTTATAATATCTCATCTAGAAAAGCGTATGGTCAGATTCCAGAACAACTAGGATTGTAAATTTGTGCAAGATCAGCATATGAACCCTTTGTGTGAAATAATGTGACAGTGATAGAAGCAGCTTGCTGCATTTTAAGTAGAGGTAAGCCCCTTTGCCTCTGGGTCCCTGTACAGGTTGTGTCAATGGTATGTCCATCCCTAGCTAATGGAGCGAACCAGAAAGAGCTTCTATCTTTATTCCTTTTTGTTTTATACTGCTTTGAGCCTTACGTATGGGTTTTTTTTTCAGCTTTTTGTAACTTTGTAAGCACTCTAAACTTTTTTCATATCTTAAATCTAAAATTTAAGAATTTTGTTTCTTGCTGCTACAAACATACCCAAAATCTCAAAGAGAGAGAAAGTATTGCCTGGTTGTGTTACCCTGTGTATGTCACACTTTCAGTAGAGTAATTATGGATTGCTTTGGAAAGCTGCGCGTGCACGTGAGTAGTATAGGAGGTATAGTATTCGTCAAACTCAATCTGACAGGTCGACACGCCCCCTATCATTTAATCCGTCTCCCTGTCAGATTGATCCAGGTCGTCATGCCCCCTGGCTGAACTTTGCTCAGGCTGTGAAATCTGGTCTGCTGGATTTGTGAATTTCAATCAAAGTGATTTATTCGTCTCTATTGATATTTTATTCAGTGACTTTGATTAGTCTGTGGAGTTAGTCTGTATTAAAGAGCGATTCTTGATTTTATAAGTCTCAGGAAGAAACTTTTAAGGACCCAGTAAATGTATAAGGAGTTCTAGTTAAATACAGACTTCTGTATATAACTAGTATATAATGATTTTTAGTGAATTAAAGAGTGAATCTTGATCTTTTTTGTGGTGAGAAACTTTTAAGGACCCAGTAAATGCATGTAAAACACTATTGTGGTGGAATTTGGAATTATGACGCTCAACTTATAGTTTTATTCAGTATATATATTTTTAGCTTGGCAGTGTATCTACACTTATATCAGGACTGGGAAGAATGTACTTTTGTTACAGATCGGTAAGCTATTACTAAGCTGTGTATCTAAGGCTTGGGTTGTATTGAGAGGAGCATATTTTTCTATTTACTAGCTAACATGGTACATAGATATACATCTTTACTGGCACATAGAAATGTAGTACAACAGTGTTGATATGAATTGTCAGAATGAGTGAAGGTCGATGCTACGGTAATTCAGGCAAAACAGTAAATAGTATTGCATTGTGTATAGTCAGTGGGATCTTTTAAAACCAACACATTTATGTGTATTCTGATAGCAGTGGAATTATGACGCTCAACTTATAGTTTTATTCAGTATATATATTTTTAGCTTGGCAGTGTATCTACACTTATATCAGGACTGGGAAGAATGTACTTTTGTTACAGATCGGTAAGCTATTACTAAGCTGTGTATCTAAGGCTTGGGTTGTATTGAGAGGAGCATATTTTTCTATTTACTAGCTAACATGGTACATAGATATACATCTTTACTGGCACATAGAAATGTAGTACAACAGTGTTGACATGAATTGTCAGAATGAGTGAAGGTCGATGCTACGGTAATTCAGGCAAACAGTAAATAGTATTGCATTGTGTATAGTCAGTGGGATCTTTTAAAACCAACACATTTATGTGTATTCTGATAGCAGTGCCCATAGAATGAGTGAAGGTCGATGCTATTGTGACATGTTAGAAACCACATATACTAAATAGCCCTGTATTGTGTCATGACCTGTAAGTACAATGAGAGAAGGTCGCATGCATTCATGAATTCATTTGTCTCTATTTACCTGTAAATGTGTGTAAAGGGGAAAGTCATGGCGAGATTGAAATAAATTGAAAAAGGACGCTTTTGCAGTATAAAATACAAATTTTATTAAGGTCTAAAATACATTATCATGGATAAAAATCCAAAAGAGTGGGATATACAGCATGCAGAAAAAATAACCAAAGTGTTGACATGAAGTTACAGCTCAAAGACATATACATTATCATGAATAAAAATCCAAAAGAGTGGGATATACAGCATGCAGAAAAATAGCCAAATGCAGACAGGTATGAACTACATTCAAATCAATATATAATAGTGCACATCTCCATATCTTATATGTTATAACGATAATAGACTAATCCGGGGCTAAACAATAATAACCTACATATATTTGTCCATATATATGCAGTCTATGTAACTCACAATATCCCCCAATAGGCAGACATATATGCACTATATATAGGATTATAAGTATCTCAATGAAGCATGTATATCAATAAAGTAACTTCCCCATCACAGATGCTAATATAATGATGTTAGCATGCAAGTGCAGGGCTCACAATACATACTGTGCGGGCATATGAAGTCAATTAGCACATCCATATGAGGAGCTATATTAAAAAAGTTGTGTATAGTTGGCCAATCAAATATTAGTTATGCGTTCGCTACCACTGTCAACCATAGCAGCTCTCATGATGCTAGCTAATCACAGATGCTAATATAATGATGTTAGCATGCAAGTGCAGGCTCACAATACATACTGTGCGTGCATATGAAGTCAATTAGCACATCCATATGAGGAGCTATATTAAAAAAGCAGTTGTGTATAGTTGGCCAATCAAATATTAGTTATGCGTTCGCTACCACTGTCAACCATAGCAGCTCTCATGATGCTAGCTATTCTGATCAGCTTATCATATCAACCATGAAGCCTCTTTTAACCACTTCACAATAATGTACAGAGGAGTTTTTATGTTTTAATACTGATAGACATATTGTGAACGGCCATATAGGGTCCATGTGAGACACCATATTTTTCAAATATTAGTTAAGCGTATATTTCAACATTTTGCTCCTTCACAGATTTATTTTACATTATTTTTTTATTTTGCTTAAGGATCGTGTACAGAGGATGTTTTTATGTTTTAATACTGATAGACATATTGTGAACGGACATATAGGGTCCATGTGAGACATGCCTGGACAAGTCCGGGCATGTCTGGGCATGCCTGGACAAGTCCTGGTCACGGGACAGCTGTGGAAAAAACAATACTGAAATTCAAAAACTATGTGCTGACCGTTAACACGCGCACAGTCATCTAGAAAATATTGAGCGAGTTGCTTCACAAACCCTCTCAAGGCATGTTGAATGTTAACGTTCCCGCTATGAGCTACACACATGACCAACTGTATAGCCTGGGATGCGTAGCGTTCTTGCAGCGCAGGCCTATTTTTAAAGACGCTAAGCCCATCAGATATAAAAGACAGGCATGTTGAGACGTGTCCCGGCCTATTTTGGCACAGAACCACAACTATGCAACGATTTTGACCAGCATTCAACAAAAAATCGGGTACAAAATTTTTAACATACCTGTGTTTCGGACCCTCAGACCATGCCAGAAGCACTCTGTGCCATGTACTCTAACTCATAATATTCGATTTTGATCAGCATTCAACAAAAAATTGGGTGCTAACTTTTTAGCATACCTGTGTTTCTATAGCGAATACACGGACCCCTACAGCGCATCCCTATAGTGTAGTTTAATGTAGGGGGCAAACAGATTATCGCTGGTGCTTGGAAAATACCACATTTCATAGATGGTGCTGATCCGCTGAATCATTTTTAAACATTTCACGCCACTCATGCACCCACAGCACACTTATGCTGTACCAGCACCGCTGCAGCTAGCGCTTTTTAGCTAAAAAAGACCCTTATTTGCATCATTTTCATTATAGTACGACTGGTACATACCCACTCCTATGCAGCGATATTGAGTACCGTTCAACAAAAATCAGGTACAAACTTTTAACATACCTGTGTTTCGGGCGCTCATGCCATACCAGAAGCACTCTGTGCCATGTACCATAGCCCATAATAATCGATCTTGATCAGTATTCAACAAAAAATTGGGTGCAAACTTTTTTAGCATAGCTGTGTTTCTGACTCCCATGTCGTACCAGAAAGACCTATTTTGGCACAGGCCTACACCTATGCAACGGTTTTGACCACTACTCAACAAAAATGGCTACAAACTTTTTAACATATCTGTGTTTCGGACTATCATGTCATAGCAGAAGCACCCTGTGCCATGTACTCTAGACCATAATATTCGTTTTTGATCACCATTCAACAAAAAATTGCGGCATGTTGAGACGTGTCCCGGCCTATTTTGGCACATGACAAATGTTTCTGACTCTCATGTCATACCAGAAGCACCCTGTGCCATGTACTCTAGACCATAATATTTCACATCGGGTATGGGAACTACATAGCTTTGTTTTCTCAGGTATTTAAAAAGTGGGTGCTAACTTTTTAGCATACCTGTGTTTCTATAGCGAATACACGGACCCCTACAGCGCATCCCTATAGTGTAGTTTAATGTAGGGGGCAAACAGATTATCGCTGGTGCTTGGAAAATACCACATTTCATAGATGGTGCTGATCCGCTGAATCATTTTTAAACATTTCACGCCACTCATGCACCCACAGCACACTTATGCTGTACCAGCACCGCTGCAGCTAGCGCTTTTTAGCTAAAAAAGACCCTTATTTGCATCATTTTCATTATAGTACGACTGGTACATAACCACTCCTATGCAGCGATATTGAGTACCGTTCAACAAAAATCAGGTACAAACTTTTTAACATACCTGTGTTTCGGGCGCTCATGCCATACCAGAAGCACTCTGTGCCATGTACCATAGCCCATAATAATCGATCTTGATCAGTATTCATACAAACAAATTGCGTGCATACTTTTTTAGCATAGCTTGTTTTGACTCCCATGTCTACCAGCAAGTACCTATTTTGCACAGGCTACACCTTGCAACGGTTTTGACATACTCAACAAAATGGCTACAAATTTAACATATCTGGTTTGGGCTATCATGTCATAGCAGAAGCACCTGTGCCATGTACTTAGACTAATATTCGTTTTGATCACCATACAATTAGCATGTTGAGATCCCCGTATTTGATGAATGTTTCTGACTCTCATGTCATACCAGAAGCACCCTGTGCCATGTACTCTAGATCATAATATTTCACATCGGGTATGGGAACTACATAGCTTTGTTTTCTCAGGTATTTAAAAAAGTGTGGAAAACTGAAAATCCCGCGGCCTGTGGTAATTTAGTGAGAACCATATAGACAAATCGGGTATCGTCACACACGAGACCACGACACCTCGGGCTATCACATTTACCACTAGTTTTCAAAAATCAGCTCCTTAACAATAAAGTAAGAATCGTAGCGTCCTGCATTGTGGTCTATAAATGTATAGTTTGAAAATTTACCGTTGCTAAAGAACAGTAAAAAGTCGTGCGTACAACTATCAGCCCCAAAACTCTCACCACTATCACAAACACTATTACCTACAGAGGCGCCCCGCGAGAATTTCTGTATGTGTGTATCAAGATGCTCCCTGCTATGACCGAATGTTTGCTCGTGGATGCTGGCATTTCCAGTGACATCATAGTTGTGTAAATGCGCTGGGGCACGTGTATTGATCCCCTAGGGTGTAATGCGTGATCATTTTAATTAATTTTCAATTCATAACCACACGTTCTCAGGCAGACAGGTTTATTTCACAGAAGTTGACTGTACAGTTGCATAATCTTTGTTTAAAATCATACATTTGCATAATTTTGTTTAAAATCGCACAGCTCTGCAATAATGTTGGGTGTTGGACACGCACTTATCAGTCTCTCATACGTGTCTCAGAAAGATTTTAGTCTGTTCTGCGAGAGTTTATTATGCACGTACTGTGCAGACATGTCAAGAAACATTTTGGTGTGTTCACCAGTCCATACGGGTGTTGGTGTGTAAGGCGATCGACCATCATCCTTCTGCTTCTTACTTACACGCCGGCGCGATACCGCGCGTTTCTTTGACGGTAATGCATCGGCTGAATTGGCAGCTGCTGCTTCCGCGTTGCTATTTGCAGATTCTGTAGCTTGACACAGACGTATATTCTTAAGCCGACTACTCTCAGCATTCCCGGGGTGCTCGGTTGGCGCGTCGTTTTCTTCACGATCTGCGACACACCCGTGTGAAAGAGGCTCCGTTCTCACTTCCGTTCTGTTCTCAAATCCATAATTGCGCTGCTGCAAAACTCGCGAATGACGATCCTCCGTAACTAAAGAAAAGATACGTGGTGTAGTTAACCGCTAAGTGGGGGAGATATAGGAAGAGCTACATGAGCCACTTGGCTCTGATTCAACGCGATATTTGTAAAGCTACTAGCACCGATTATCTGTGAAACCGATGCATGATTGTTTGTATAAGTACACTATTGTCACGCGGTCTTATGATATGTGTACGATGTCAGTAAACTATTCTTAAAAGAACAACACTCTATACAACATATAGATTAGCAACATCAGCATGTAAATATAGAATAGATTTACCTGACACGATATCCGTTGAACTCAGGGTTAATCTTGAGGACTTGATACACTGTCACAGGAAAGAGGAGGACCGGGGGTCTAACCTGACCCTAAACTGGGGTCCTAACTAATCCCTCACCTTGGAGGTACTGATAATGGTTCAGAGGTCCAAGTCTCCAGCCTAACCCTGTCTCCTATCAGTCCCTGAACCCTGTAATCAGTCCTAAGAAGGATTCTGATTACCACCAAAGGGATATGGGCTGATCTCTGCTAAATACACAGATTAGACATATAAGACAGACTGGAGAAAACACAGACTTGCATACACACTCAAACACAGAAGGAACATAAATGATCTGGGATATTAAACTCTAAGCAAGGTGAGCTTAAAACAACTAAGGAGCTCTTTAACTTAAGTCTATACAGATACAATCCTATCTGTGGTCTGCATGAAGAATTTCACTGGCAACTCCCAACACAGACAACCAGAGATTTAAAGGAAACCAATCAACAAATAATTAATTGCAGCCGGGAGAAACTGCACCCAGTCCCAGAACTGAGCACAGACAGAATTAACTCCCTAACTGCCAAACACAAAGAAACAGCAACTCAGCTGTGAGAAGTCAGAATGTGCAACCGCGACGATCTTCGTGGCGATGCACACATGACAACTATAGAGCGGCCTAGACATATATACTTACAGGTATGCCCCCGGTGCTGATCTACAGAGAATGCTGAATTAACAGACATCTCGCTGCTCGGACGCTGCCGTATGGGGCTGTTTTTCTCCCTCAAACTGCAACCTCACGGGCAATACTTTAGCAGCTGTAAATAAAATATAACATACATGAATGCGCACAACACATTCACAAAGCTAACTTGACACAGGTAAATAAAACTAGTTACCGCAGAAATTTTTTATCTGCGTGTATAACTACACTATAGAACTGCGTAGACATATATGCTTACAAGTATGAGACGTGTAGTGTAGTTCAGAGATTGGTGAATTAAACGGTGTGGAGGTGCTCAGGCGCTTTCGTATGGGTGTGTTTTCTTTTTCAAGCTGCAGCCTCCTGCTCGTTAGTTTAACATCTGGTAAATAAAATATAACTATTACTCGCCACAGAGATGATATCTACGCGGGCCACACGCACAAAGCTAAATTCGCAAAGCTATCGTAACGTGCGTAAATAAAATATATCCACTAGTTATTGGTGTCGTCACAGGGTACAGAGGGTACAAACACATATCACCCTGGTTTCATGGACCCGCTACCTTTTCTATTCCAGAGCCGTGTGCTTAGCGAATCACCCCATCTTTTAGGAGCGTTGGGAGGATTATAGTCCGGTTCTACGAACTCGACATCTGAATCCTGGGGATCCTCCACGATCTCAAATCGGATTCGCGATGCTCGAGCGGCTCAGTCGCCACAGGGTTTCCAACCGTCCAGTCCGCTACAGCTGTATCTGTATGAGAAAATGTTTATATTATTAAAACATGTCTAGCTAACGACCCAGTCAGCTAAAATAAAATTAACTGTATGGATTTTAGCGGCAGTCTATATTAATTATTAATATTAATAGTAGACGTTATAAATTTACAGCTACCACGTTTACCCGTCTAGATACATAGGTTTAAAACATATGATATAGCTATAGGTTTCTTGCCTGTGACAGACTGGTGAGAGCTTGAAGCTCGTCGCCCGCTAGCAGAGTTGCCTTCCTCTAACAGGTTCTGCGTAATGAACCGGTTCTCGTAGGAGTAGTCTGAATGGACTCCCTCTTCTTAAATAAGAATGAAATATATCGTTTATATATACAAAGCGCAGACTCAGACAGCCCGACACAATACGACGTACACTATATACGGTGTAAAATTTACCCGATTGTTCTGGTGAAAGCAAAGCAGAATATTGAACGCGAGAATATCTGGACTCCATCTTGAATAAAAAGGGTCCGCTATTAAATTAAAGCAAATAAAGATCAAGTATGAAAACACGACTAAGCTGTTCATGCAAATACTACACAAACTTAAATATAATTGAAACAAACGTGGATATTCACGAGACATAAAAATACGCACTTTAGCTCTAAAGATCAAGTATGAAAACACGACTAAGCTGTTCATGCAAATACTACACAAACTTAAATATAATTGAAACAAACGTGGATATTCACGAGACATAAAAATACGCACTTTAGCTCTAAAGATCAACTATGAAAACACGCTTAACCTATTCATGCAAATACTACACAAACTTAAATATAATTGAAACAAAAGACATAAAAATACGCACTTTAGCTCTAAAGATCAACTATGAAAACACTGGTAACCTATTCATGCAAACACTACACAAACTTAAATATAGCTGAAACAAAAGACATAAAAATACGCACTTTAGCTCTAAAGATCAACTATGAAAACACTGGTAACCTATTCATGCAAACACTACACAAACTTAAATATAGCTGAAACAAAAGACATAAAAATACGCACTTTAGCTCTAAAGATCAACTATGAAAACACTGGTAACCTATTCATGCAAACACTACACAAACTTAAATATAGCTGAAACAAAAGACATAAAAATACGCACTTTAGTCCTGTTCAGATCGGAATTGTGGTCTGTGAGGTGCGAAGCCTTACAGGTGAGCTGTGTATCGCTTGGGAGCTGGTTGTATTTATTGGGGTTAGCAGAGAGAACACGCCCTCTGTCAATACCATGAACTGCTAGATAGAAAAAATCTATTAATGTTTTACAGGGCCATCATGCCGGTTAAGCACCTTGAAACAATATTTCACACCCGAAGCGTCACCATCATTACCCTCTAGCTGTAAATTTATAACGTCTACTATTAATATTAATAATTAATATAGACTGCCGCTAAAATCCATACAGTTAATTTTATTTTAGCTGACTGGGTCGTTAGCTAGACATGTTTTAATAATATAAACATTTTCTCATACAGATACAGCTGTAGCGGACTGGACGGTTGGAAACCCTGTGGCGACTGAGCCGCTCGAGCATCGCGAATCCGATGTTGAGATCGTGGAGGATCCCCAGGATTCAGATGTCGAGTTCGTAGAACCGGACTATAATCCTCCCAACGCTCCTAAAAGATGGGGTGATTCGCTAAGCACACGGCTCTGGAATAGAAAAGGTAGCGGGTCCATGAAACCAGGGTGATATGTGTTTGTACCCTCTGTACCCTGTGACGACACCAATAACTAGTGGATATATTTTATTTACGCACGTTACGATAGCTTTGCGAATTTAGCTTTGTGCGTATGGCCCGCGTAGATATCATCTCTGTGGCGAGTAATAGTTATATTTTATTTACCAGATGTTAAACTAACGAGCAGGAGGCTGCAGCTTGAAAAAGAAAACACACCCATACGAAAGCGCCCAAGCACCTCCACACCGTTTAATTCACCAATCTCTGAACTACACTACACGTCTCATACTTGTAAGCATATATGTCTACGCAGTTCTATAGTGTAGTTATACACGCAGATAAAAAATTTCTGCGGTAACTAGTTTTATTTACCTGTGTCAAGTTAGCTTTGTGAATGTGTTGTGCGCATTCATGTATGTTATATTTTATTTACAGCTGCTAAAGTATTGCCCGTGAGGTTGCAGTTTGAGGGAGAAAACAGCCCCATACGGCAGCGTCCGAGCAGCGAGATGTCTGTTAATTCAGCATTCTCTGTAGATCAGCACCGGGGGCATACTTGTAAGTATATATGTCTAGGCCGCTCTATAGTGTACTTATACAAACAATCATGCATCGGTTTCACAGATAATCGGTGCTAGTAGCTTTACAAATATCGCGTTGAATCAGAGCCAAGTGGCTCATGTAGCTCTTCCTATATCTCCCCCACTTAGCGGTTAACTACACCACGTATCTTTTCTTTAGTTACGGAGGATCGTCATTCGCGAGTTTTGCAGCAGCGCAATTATGGATTTGAGAACAGAACGGAAGTGAGAACGGAGCCTCTTTCACACGGGTGTGTCGCAGATCGTGAAGAAAACGACGCGCCAACCGAGCACCCGGGAATGCTGAGAGTAGTCGGCTTAAGAATATACGTCTGTGTCAAGCTACAGAATCTGCAAATAGCAACGCGGAAGCAGCAGCTGCCAATTCAGCCGATGCATTACCGTCAAAGAAACGCGCGGTATCGCGCCGGCGTGTAAGTAAGAAGCAGAAGGATGATGGTCGATCGCCTTACACACCAACACCCGTATGGACTGGTGAACACACCAAAATGTTTCTTGACATGTCTGCACAGTACGTGCATAATAAACTCTCGCAGAACAGACTAAAATCTTTCTGCGACACGTATGAGAGACTGATAAGTGCGTGTCCAACACCCAACATTATTGCAGAGCTGTGCGATTTTAAACAAAATTATGCAAATGTATGATTTTAAACAAAGATTATGCAACTGTACAGTCAACTTCTGTGAAATAAACCTGTCTGCCTGAGAACGTGTGGTTATGAATTGAAAATTAATTAAAATGATCACGCATTACACCCTAGGGATCGATACACGTGCCCCAGCGCATTTACACAACTATGATGTCACTGGAAATGCCAGCATCCACGAGCAAACATTCGGTCATAGCAGGGAGCATCTTGATACACACATACAGAAATTCTCGCGGGGCGCCTCTGTAGGCAATAGTGTTTGTGATAGTGGTGAGAGTTTTGGGGCTGATAGTTGTACGCACGACTTTTTACTGTTCTTTAGCAACGGTAAATTTTCAAACTATACATTTATAGACCACAATGCAGGACGCTACGATTCTTACTTTATTGTTAAGGAGCTGATTTTTGAAAACTAGTGGTAAATGTGATAGCCCGAGGTGTCGTGGTCTCGTGTGTGACGATACCCGATTTGTCTATATGGTTCTCACTAAATTACCACAGGCCGCGGGATTTTCAGTTTTCCACACTTTTTTAAATACCTGAGAAAACAAAGCTATGTAGTTCCCATACCCGATGTGAAATATTATGATCTAGAGTACATGGCACAGGGTGCTTCTGGTATGACATGAGAGTCAGAAACATTTGTATGTGCAATAGCGGACATCTACTGCCGCAATTTTTTGAATGGATAAACGATATAGGTCTAGGTACGGAAGGTGTTGCTATGCTGATGTCGAAACAAGTTGTTAAAGTTTGTAGCCATTTTTGTTGAGTGTGGTCAAAACGTGATAGGTGTATGGCCTGTGCATGAATAGGTCTTTCTGTACTGACATGGAGTCAGAAACACAGCTATGTAAAAAGTTTGTCACCCAATTTTTGTTGAATACTGGATCAAGATCGATTATAGGGTAGTACTGGCCCAAGTAGTCTTCTGGTATGGCATGAGCCAGAAACACAGTATGCTTAAAAAGTTTGACCAATTTTTTGTTGAATACTGTATCAATATCGTGATTAGGGTGGTTATGTACCAGAGTGCTTCTGTATGAAAATGATGCAAAAAGGTCTTTTTTAGCTAAAAAGCGCTAGCTGCAGCGGTGCTGGTACAGCATAAGTGTGCTGTGGGTGCATGAGTGGCGTGAAATGTTTAAAAATGATTCAGCGGATCAGCACCATCTATGAAATGTGGTATTTTCCAAGCACCAGCGATAATCTGTTTGCCCCTACATTAAACTACACTATAGGGATGCGCTGTAGGGGTCCGTGTATTCGCTATAGAAACACAGGTATGCTAAAAGTTAGCACCCACTTTTTAAATACCTGAGAAAACAAAGCTATGTAGTTCCCATACCCGATGTGAAATATTATGGTCTAGAGTACATGGCACAGGGTGCTTCTGGTATGACATGAGAGTCAGAAACATTTGTCATGTGCCAAAATAGGCCGGGGACACGTCTCAACATGCCTCAATTTTTTGTTGAATGGTGATCAAAAACGAATATTATGGTCTAGAGTACATGGCACAGGGTGCTTTGCTATGACATGATAGTCCGAACACAGATATGTTAAAAAGTTTGTAGCCATTTTTGTTGAGTAGTTGTCAAAAACCGTTGCATAGGTGTAGGCCTGTGCCAAAATAGGTCTTTCTGGTACGACATGGGAGTCAGAAACACAGCTATGCTAAAAAGTTTGCACCCAATTTTTTGTTGAATACTGATCAAGATCGATTATTATGGGCTATGGTACATGGCACAGAGTGCTTCTGGTATGGCATGAGCGCCCGAAAACACAGGTATGTTAAAAAGTTTGTACCTGATTTTTGTTGAACGGTACTCATATCGCTGCATAGGAGTGGTATGTACCAGTCGTACTATAATGAAATGATGCAATAGGGTTTTTTTAGCTAAAAAGCGTAGCTGCAGCGGTGCTGTACAGCATAAGTTGCTGTGGTGCATGAGTGGGTGAATGTTAAAAATGATTCAGCGATCGCACCATCTATGAAATGTGGTATTTCAAGCACCAGCGATATCTGTTTGCCCTACATTAACTACACTTAGGGATGCGCTGTAGGGGTCGTGTATTCGCTATAGAAACACAGGTATGCTAAAGTTAGCACCACTTTTAAATACCTGAGAAACAAGCTATGTAGTTCCCTACCGATGTGAAATTTATGTCTAGAGTACATGGCACGGTGCTTCTGTATGAAAGAGTCAGAACATTTGTCATGTGCAAATAGGCGGACACGTCTCAACATGCCTCATTTTTTGAATGGTGATCAAAACGATATTTGGTCTGAGTACATGCACAGGGTGCTTCTGCTATGACATGATAGTCCGAACACAGATATGTTAAAAGTTGTAGCATTTGTTGAGTAGTTGTCAAAACGTTGCATAGGTGTAGCTGTGCAAAATGGTCTTCTGGTCGACATGGAGTCAGAAACACAGCTATGCTAAAAAAGTTGCACCAATTTTTTGTGAATATGATCAAGATCGTTATTATGGGCTATGGACATGGCAAGAGTGCTTTGGTATGGATGAGCGCCCGAACCAGGTATGTTAAAAAGTGTTGTACTGATTTTTAGTTGAAACGGTACTCAATATCGCTGCATAGGAGTGGGTATGTACAGTCGTACTATAATGAAAATGATGCAAATAGGTCTTTTTTAGCTAAAAAGCGTAGCTGCAGCGGTGCTGGTACAGCATAAGTGTCTGTGGGTCATGAGTGGCGTGAATGTTTAAAAATGATTCAGCGGATCAGCCCATCTATGTAATGTGGTATTTCCAAGCACCAGCGATAATCTGTTTGCCCTACATTAAATATAAGAGCTGTAGCGGATCGCTTAGAAGGTATCTAAATTGCACCATGTTGAATCTGTAACAATATTTGAGTGAGTACATGGCACAGAGATGTTTGGCATGGTCTGAGGGTCCGAAACACAGGTATGTTAAAAATTTTGTACCCGATTTTTTGTTGAATGCTGGTCAAAATCGTTGCATAGTTGTGGTTCTGTGCCAAAATAGGCCGGGACACGTCTCAACATGCCTGTCTTTTATATCTGATGGGCTTAGCGTCTTTAAAAATAGGCCTGCGCTGCAAGAACGCTACGCATCCCAGGCTATACAGTTGGTCATGTGTGTAGCTCATAGCGGGAACGTTAACATTCAACATGCCTTGAGAGGGTTTGTGAAGCAACTCGCTCAATATTTTCTAGATGACTGTGCGCGTGTTAACGGTCAGCACATAGTTTTTGAATTTCAGTATTGTTTTTTCCACGGCTGTCCCGTGACCAGGACTTGTCCAGGCATGCCCAGACATGCCCGGACTTGTCCAGGCATGTCTCACATGGACCCTATATGTCCGTTCACAATATGTCTATCAGTATTAAAACATAAAAACTCCTCTGTACACGATCCTTAAGCAAATAAAAAAAATAATGTAAAATAAATCTGTGAAGGAGCAAAATGTTGAAATATACGCTTAACTAATATTTGAAAAATATGGTGTCTCACATGGACCCTATATGGCGTTCACAATATGTCTATCAGTATTAAAACATAAAAACTCCTCTGTACATTATTGTGAAGTGGTTAAAAGAGGCTTCATGGTTGATATGATAAGCTGATCAGAATAGCTAGCATCATGAGAGCTGCTATGGTTGACAGTGGTAGCGAACGCATAACTAATATTTGATTGGCCAACTATACACAACTGCTTTTTTAATATAGCTCCTCATATGGATGTGCTAATTGACTTCATATGCACGCACAGTATGTATTGTGAGCCCTGCACTTGCATGCTAACATCATTATATTAGCATCTGTGATTAGCTAGCATCATGAGAGCTGCTATGGTTGACAGTGGTAGCGAACGCATAACTAATATTTGATTGGCCAACTATACACAACTTTTTTAATATAGCTCCTCATATGGATGTGCTAATTGACTTCATATGCCCGCACAGTATGTATTGTGAGCCCTGCACTTGCATGCTAACATCATTATATTAGCATCTGTGATGGGGAAGTTACTTTATTGATATACATGCTTCATTGAGATACTTATAATCCTATATATAGTGCATATATGTCTGCCTATTGGGGGATATTGTGAGTTACATAGACTGCATATATATGGACAAATATATGTAGGTTATTATTGTTTAGCCCCGGATTAGTCTATTATCGTTATAACATATAAGATATGGAGATGTGCACTATTATATATTGATTTGAATGTAGTTCATACCTGTCTGCATTTGGCTATTTTTCTGCATGCTGTATATCCCACTCTTTTGGATTTTTATTCATGATAATGTATATGTCTTTGAGCTGTAACTTCATGTCAACACTTTGGTTATTTTTTCTGCATGCTGTATATCCCACTCTTTTGGATTTTTATCCATGATAATGTATTTTAGACCTTAATAAAATTTGTATTTTATACTGCAAAAGCGTCCTTTTTCAATTTATTTCAATCTCGCCATGACTTTCCCCTTTACACACATTTACAGGTAAATAGAGACAAATGAATTCATGAATGCATGCGACCTTCTCTCATTGTACTTACAGGTCATGACACAATACAGGGCTATTTAGTATATGTGGTTTCTAACATGTCACAATAGCATCGACCTTCACTCATTCTATGGGCACTGCTATCAGAATACACATAAATGTGTTGGTTTTAAAAGATCCCACTGACTATACACAATGCAATACTATTTACTGTTTGCCTGAATTACCGTAGCATCGACCTTCACTCATTCTGACAATTCATGTCAACACTGTTGTACTACATTTCTATGTGCCAGTAAAGATGTATATCTATGTACCATGTTAGCTAGTAAATAGAAAAATATGCTCCTCTCAATACAACCCAAGCCTTAGATACACAGCTTAGTAATAGCTTACCGATCTGTAACAAAAGTACATTCTTCCAGTCCTGATATAAGTGTAGATACACTGCCAAGCTAAAAATATATATACTGAATAAAACTATAAGTTGAGCGTCATAATTCCACTGCTATCAGAATACACATAAATGTGTTGGTTTTAAAAGATCCCACTGACTATACACAATGCAATACTATTTACTGTTTTGCCTGAATTACCGTAGCATCGACCTTCACTCATTCTGACAATTCATATCAACACTGTTGTACTACATTTCTATGTGCCAGTAAAGATGTATATCTATGTACCATGTTAGCTAGTAAATAGAAAAATATGCTCCTCTCAATACAACCCAAGCCTTAGATACACAGCTTAGTAATAGCTTACCGATCTGTAACAAAAGTACATTCTTCCAGTCCTGATATAAGTGTAGATACACTGCCAAGCTAAAAATATATATACTGAATAAAACTATAAGTTGAGCGTCATAATTCCACTGCTATCAGAATACACATAAATGTGTTGGTTTTAAAAGATCCCACTGACTATACACAATGCAATACTATTTACTGTTTTGCCTGAATTACCGTAGCATCGACCTTCACTCATTCTGACAATTCATATCAACACTGTTGTACTACATTTCTATGTGCCAGTAAAGATGTATATCTATGTACCATGTTAGCTAGTAAATAGAAAAATATGCTCCTCTCAATACAACCCAAGCCTTAGATACACAGCTTAGTAATAGCTTACCGATCTGTAACACAAGTACATTCTTCCCAGTCCTGATATAAGTGTAGATACACTGCCAAGCTAAAAATATATATACTGAATAAAACTATAAGTTGAGCGTCATAATTCCAAATTCCACCACAATAGTGTTTTACATGCATTTACTGGGTCCTTAAAAGTTTCTCACCACAAAAAAGATCAAGATTCACTCTTTAATTCACTAAAAATCATTATATACTAGTTATATACAGAAGTCTGTATTTAACTAGAACTCCTTATACATTTACTGGGTCCTTAAAAGTTTCTTCCTGAGACTTATAAAATCAAGAATCGCTCTTTAATACAGACTAACTCCACATACTAATCAAAGTCACTGAATAAAATATCAATAGAGACGAATAAATCACTTTGATTGAAATTCACAAATCCAGCAGACCAGATTTCACAGCCTGAGCAAAGTTCAGCCAGGGGGCATGACGACCTGGATCAATCTGACAGGGAGACGGATTAAATGATAGGGGGCGTGTCGACCTGTCAGATTGAGTTTGACGAATACTATACCTCCTATACTACTACTCACGTGCACTAATGAGCTGACCAAAACAGGCATCTTACTGGACTAAAAAAACAGTGCGTGGCAGCAGCAATTGTGGTGTGAGTGTGAAATATCTGTGGGGTGCGCTTAGCTCATTGTCAGCCTTTTGCGATAGGTGAGTGGAGAAGTGAGAAGTGGAGTCCGCTTTGCAGTCGCATTCATGTCACGTATGCAGCGAGTGGGTGTTGTTCAATCTTTGATTTTAATAAATGCAAAGAAAGTCTATAGTTCAAGCACATGGGGTGTACATCCACATGTGCAAGGGACCCACAGACAAGGGTCCAAGAATAGCTTTGCTGGATAGAAAGCTGCTGGTATGATGCAGCTTTCAGCAGTTTGAAGGCATGCAGAGGTGAGATGGCTGGCAGTAAGGCTATGTGCACACGTTGCGGAATTGCCGCGGAAATATCTGCGGCAATCCTGCACCTTCCTGCCGCGCGAAATACGCATTTTATAGGTATGCGTATTCCCGCCAGAAACTAGCGTTTTGCAAACATAATTAGCTTGCAGAATGCTAGCTTTTTCCAAGAGATCTGTAGCATCGCTTGGAAAACTGACTGACAGGTTGGTCACACGAGTCAAACATATTGTTTGACAAGTGTGACCAACTTTTTATTATTGATGCTGCCTATGCCGCATCAATAGTAAAAAGATCTAATGTTAAAAATAATTAAAAAAATAACAAAAAATGATATTCTCACCTTCTGGCGGCCCCCGCAGCCTTTCCGCCTCTCAGCGACGCTCTCGGCCAATCCCGTTCCCAGGGATGCTTAGCGACAATGACCCAGATGACGTAGCATCACGTGAGACTGCTACGTCATCTGGGGTCATTGTCGCTAGGGACGCCTGGGAACGGGATTGGCCGGGAACGTCGCTGAGGAGCGGGAAAGCTGCAGGGGCCGCCGGAAGGTGAGAATATCATTATTTTTTATTTTAATTATTACTTTAACAGGGATATGGTACCCAGGGCCTGGAGGAGAGTCACCTCTCCTCCAGGCCCTGGGTACCATCCGCACATGAACCGCACATGATTCCGCAAAAAGAATGAACATGCTGCGTATTTTTCCGCGATGCAATTCCGCCGCGGAAAAACACGCAGCATGTGCACAGCATTGTGGAATCCCATAAAATATAATGAGATGCGTTGGGTAAGCGTTTTTGCCGCGTTTACCGCAGCAAAAACGGTAACAATCAGCAACGTGTGCACATAGCCTAACACTGTTATCGTACAGCACAAAAATGTCTAAAAGCCTTCAGAGAGAGATATGACCAGCAAACTGAGATAAGTAGGTGGAAATAGAAACCATAAAGAATTAGAATTCAAAAGGAATCTGTCAGGAAGAACAACCCCACAAAAGTACCTGATACTGTACATGCTGCCTGTGGCTTAGACAGTATGCATCAAATGATAGGTTATTTTAAAAGCCTTATGTGCAGGCAAATTAAAACACTAATTACTAGGGAATGGAGCAACAGATCATAGAATGCTAGAGTTGGAAGGGATTCACTAAACCATCTCAGACAGATGTCTGTCCAGCCTCTACTTGAAAACTTCCATTGAAGTGGAACTCACCACCTCTCATGGCAGCCTGTTCCACTCATTGATCACCCTCACTGTCAAAAAGTTTTTTTCTAATATCTAATCTGTATCTTCTCCCTTTCATTTTCATTCCATTGCTTCTCATGTTTCCATGTGCAAATGAGTATAAGGATGATCCCTCTACACTGTGACATCCCTTCAGATATTTGTAGACAGCTATTAAGTCTCTTCTTAGGACATACTTTGCAGTCCGCTCACCATCTTGGTAGCTCTTCTCTGAACTTGCTCCAGTTTTTCAATGTCTTTTGTAAAATATTGTGCCCAGAACAGGACACAGTATTCCATATGCGGCCTGACCAAGGAGAAGTATAGGGTGATAATTACTTCACGTGATATAGACTCTGTGCTTCTCTTAATACATCCTAGAACTGTGTTTGCCTTTTTTGCTGTTGCATCACACTGTTGACTCATGTGTAGTCTGTGATCTATTAGTATACCCAGGTCTTTTTCACATGTGCTGTTGCTTGGTTGCATTCCTCCCATTCTGTAGATGTAATCTTTGTTTTTCTTGTCCAGGTGTAAAACCTTGCATTTCTCCCTGTTAAATACCAATCTATTAGTCACTGCTCATTGTTCAAGCTTATCACAAGCCTTCAGAATCCTTTCTCTGTCTTCGTTAGTGTTAGCTATCCCTCCTAGCTTTGCATAGTCAGCAAATTTGATCAGTTTACCTTCAGTTTCCTTATCTAGATCATTTATAAAAATGTTGAACAACACTGGGGCCAGGACAGCACCTTGTGGTACCCCACTTGAAACACTCTTCCAATTGAATGTGCAACCATTTATTACCACTCTTTGAGTACAACCACTGAGCCAGTTATGAATCCACCAAATCGTAACCTTGTCAATCCCATACTTGGTAGTTTTTATAATAATGATAGTATGAGATACTTTATCAAATGATTTGCTGAAGTCGAGATAAACATCTACCACATTTCCCTGATCCACCCAGTCAGTGATTCCATCATAGAAGCAAATTAGATTTTTCTGGCATGACTTGTTTGCAACAAACCCACACTGGCTCTGGTTAATTACTGTATTCTTATCCAAGTACTTAATAGATGCTGTTTAATAAATTGTTCAAAGATATTTCCTGGTATAGAAGATATAAAGGTGTAAATGGATTTACATTTTAAAGACCTCCATGTCCACAAATACAATCAGCACCTTACAAGTATCCATATCACCTGAGAGGTTACTGCTAGAAGAGCCCTTTCATAAATTCTGCTTACTATACAGAAACCCAGCAAGATATAAAAGAGTCAGAATAATGGAAAAAAAATCTTAGACTTTTCAACAGTATGCAATATAGCCTGAATTATACTCTAACAAAGTTCATGTTTTGAGATAGAGGGAGCTGACGTTTCCATTAATCATTATGTGACATACTTTTATGGCAATATAACTTGTACACTATTATCATGCACCCTCTGCAGGTAATACAGTATAAACATGTAACAGATTATTAGAAATGGGGTCAAGGCCTGAAGGTTTAGCTCATAAGTGTAGAATTTGCTGCCAACACAATATAGAGGAATAAAAGGCTTTGCAATAGAATGTTCTTAAAAAAAAGAAGATAATTAAATAAAAAAGTGTTCATCCCGGAAAGGCCGGGTCCAGATGATCATATGAAAAAATGTTCTTTTTCTTCTAGATAAAATGGACAATTTTTTTTATCAGTGTAATGCTCTGTATATCCATTTTCACTTCTATATGTCACCCATACGTTAATTTTTTATATCCATATGGTATCTTACATATCCACAATTAAAAAAAACTAATGAAAGACAAAAAATATTTTTACAATGTAATCATTGCAATAGATCCATTAAAAACGGATAGTGTCTGTATTGCATTAGTTTCTTTACACAGCTAGTAAGATTAATGGCTGAGCCTGATCTGAAAATGGCTGAAGATAGTGCATTCACTTTCATTGGTCTGTGTACGGTCTGTATACAGCCTGATTAGCACCTGAACAGCATATGGATGGAAAACGTACTTGTTGAAGGAGCCTTAAATTAAATTGTAATGTATAGTTGCAATTGTACCCAATGGACCTTAGATGGCACTATTTATAAGCAGTAGTCAGTACATTAGAGGAGCAATGGTTTAACCCTGACATCCACGTTTTTGATAAAATAAAGGACATTGTTAGCGTTTATTTTTCCCTTATTTAGGCGAGGTTATACACTGGTTACACAGTTGCACAGCCTTCTGCTATTGCACATGTTGCGTTTTTGCTGCATTTTTTCAGCGGTTTTGTCACAAAACCTGAAGGATTTCCTAGTACCAGCAAAGTGAATGAGAATCCTGAAGTCTCATTCACATGTTGCTTATTTGTGACTTGCAGATTTGGTGCTGATTTTAATATGCGTCATGTCAATTCTTTCAGCGTTTTTGCTGCAGATTTCACATATATTAAAGAGTGGGGAAAAATCTGCACCAATAACACAAGTAAAAAGCGCAGCAAAAAAGTGGCGTATTTTTTCTACTGCATTGCTCCTGCCAAAACATGCAGAAATGGTGCAGAAATGTCTGCACCAAATAACCCTAATTAGGTCGGTGTCACACTTGCGAGTGTAATGCGTGAAACTTGCACGAGTTTCTCGCATCAACACCTGGCACCGCTGCCGGCAGTCGGACGGGAGCGTGCGGCTGCATAGAAATACATGCAGCTGCACGCTCCGGTCCGAATGCAGGCGGTAGTGCCGGGTGTTGATGCGAGAAACTCATGTGAGTTTCTTGTATCATACTCGCAAGAAACCTTGGTCTGCTGTATTAAACATTGCCCCAAAACATCTTGATAAAGGGTAAATTTAGTGCAAATACACGTGACATAATATAACATCCCATTCATTATTTTCTGGCATGTTTTCTACCTTTCAACAAGAAAAGTAAGATACATGTCCCTAAGCTAAACAGCACATGTTCTCATGGAGACATAAGAGGCCTCATACGCACACATAAATTCAGCACAAAAGACAGTTTGTTGGGAAGGTAGAAAATTAAACAGAGCCACAAATATGGATGAAAATGAGAAGGTAAATACATTAAATGAATATATGGTACATTAACGACTGTGATGACATAAGCAAAATAGCTGTTTATTTCTGTTTCACAAGACCAGGGTTTATTTAGTGGTGGTTGTGATTAGATTTCCCAAGGGAGCATTTAGGGGAACTAATAGGCTGAATTTTGTAAGACACGTAAAAGATACAAGACGGGGTCTGTGTAATTCAACAAGTATTCCATGTGTCAATCAATTTTCTGTGGCATTTCAAAGGCGTAAAACTGATTAAAAATATGTTTGCTAATTAGGTAATCCAATGTAAAATATATGATGTTTCTTTAATCTGTTATAATTGGAACATGATAGATAGTAAATAAAAAAATATTCTGGATGTTCTTCGAAATTATGTATGTAGAATTGGCTCGCAAGTTCAATGATCTTCAAGGATATTGCTTAGATGTAAATATTACATGGTTAGCGTCATGGATGCATACAAGGACCTCTGAACACCACCAAGGTTGATGTCAGTAGTTGATTCTGAGTAACGACGAGCAAATTGTTTTGGCGCAAATCAAATTATTGTAGAAGTTTTTAAAATTTAAACAATTTAAACAATTTGCGCTTTGATTAGGCAAACATGCCTGTATGAAAGCCAAGACAGGGAATGCAGCAGTCTTTTTATTTAAAATAGCAATAGGATGTGTAGCCTTTCCGGGGGGGTTTAGCTCTAGGATCGCTGTCTGGGTAGACAGAATGGCACGGAAACAGTTCATTCAGACAGCAGTTTGGTGAAAACTGGCCGCAACCAGTTTTATTAAAGTCCACAGCACACAGATAAAAACAAATCATAAACAGAAAACCTGGGCTTGTCTAGCCTCTAATTACACTTAGATAGATGGCCCTCTCTATCCGGGACCCAAACTCTACCAGTCTGTGCCCAAAACAACACATATGATATATGTTACCAGTATGGAGTTTCACAGACACTCCTCTTTATGTCTGAAGGCAACTCCAATGTCCAGACTTGAGAGAGGTCACCTCCTATTCAGTCGCTATTCGCACGGATTCTCACTGCGACTACTCCTGTGTCCGGGGTACTTCCTGCACCCAGACTGAGATAGCTCACACTCTTAGAGACTGCTTCCTTGTGCCAGGACACCTCCCTGTGTCCGGGCTAAAGACAGCTCCCACACTCTTGGAGACACCTTCTGTGCCTGGACCCCTTGTCCAGACTGAATGAGCTCCCTGACTGTGCTCCCAAGCACCTACTTCTGGCTTCCTAATCAACACCTGAGTGGATTCAGGTCTGAGCTGCAAGCGTGTACTGAATGGCAGGTGTAGTGACCTTTCTTTACCACCAGGTTTACAAAGCCACACATTTCGCTCATACCAGTCAGCAAGGTACTTAGGTGAAATATACACCTCTTTTACCACATATTCCTTCACTGTCTCACATATCCCCTCCCTCTTCTCCAGACCGAGGGCTGGTCATCCAGACCGGAGGGCTGGTCAACAATCCAACAGAGACAGTGAACTCTGGACCAGTCATGGCCCTCATCAGCTTCATCCTCACCACTGTCATAGCCAACATCAGTTTTCTCTTCATCTGAAGCATCCGCACTACCCTGTACCCTCCCAGGCCTATACTCTCTGCGGGCCTCGGGTATCCTGCACGGTTTCATCTTGACTTTAGTGCCAGCCTCAGTCTCGGTATAGTGGCTCACCAGATAAGTACGACCAGGCACGTCAGAACAGCTCTGCTGATTCTTCCTCAGAAACTTTCGTACCTCCTGTTTTTGGGGCACTGACCCTGTGTCACCCACTGTCACAGGAGGTATAGGGGTTTTCTCTAATTCCCCCTGAACTTTCTTTAGCACATCTACTTTCTTAAATATCAGTTGATTCATAAATTCTACCTCACAGAACCCAAGCGCCTCTGTCATGGTCTCTGACCATTCCGAGCCACACTGTTCAAACGATTGGCACTGTAGAGGGAGCTGATCGTTTTTCTTGGTCGGTACACATAATTTATCCTCTTCTGGTACAGGCTCACTTTGCATAAGACTCAGAGCTCTTACTTCTTTCTCCAGGAGATCCTCATGGCTACGCATCTTCTCCTGTAGTTGTTGGACGTCCTTTACGTCTTCGGCCCTTTCTTCAGGCTCTTCTGGTAGGACATGCTCAGAAGCCCTACCATCAGTCTTCTTTTCCACCACGTTCTGCATCCCATCTGAGCTCCCGTGTATCTGCAGCGGCAACGGAGCGACACATCGCCCCTCCCACTCACTGGGACGTGGTTCAAGTGTAGACTCCATGAAAATGCGCCTGAGCTCACCAAGGCCAACCCGAGGTCTCAAAATCTCATCTTGGGATTTATCCAGATCCTTTGGGTCGCTCGGGAACTCCGATGGCGCACCGGGCGCCGAACTTCCGGCCCGAGCTTCGCGAGTCGCAGCCACGGATCCGGACAGTACACCGTCCACGCCGCTGTCTCCGGCAGAAACATATTCCGGGCAGAGTCATTCCCCACATCTTCAGTCTTGTTCCTCACAGCTTCACTTGAGACATCAGCCTCTGGTGAGGCACCTGGCCTGGTGTCCACCACTTCCATGGCTTTCTCCACCTCTGCAGCATCACCTTCCGAGTCCTTGGCCTGATGCAGATCCACAAAATACATTGATAACTTCTCATTTTCAACAGCATCCACTTGTGCTGTGTTCAGTTTCAGAGTCCGGTCTTTCACCTTAGTCTTCGCCAGGGAACCGGCCAACGGTACAACATCTTCAGATGCCATCCTCCGTCCGACTGCAAGGTCAGCCTCAGCCTTCCTCTCAGGACTCTCAATCTCCTCTGCTACCATGCCTTCCTCACTTGCACTGGTTGCTTTATTGTCATCAGATGACTCACTATCACCACCACTATCCCTGTCTGACCCCCTTTTCTCAGCCACATCTGGCTCACTTCCAGGGTTAGACACTTCATTTTCATTCACATCCGGCTCACTGTCAGGGTTATACAATTCATTCTCATTCACATCTTGATCTGGAACCTTAGTTAACATGTCATCCACAACATTAACTTCACCATCTGGTCCCTAGTTTCCCTCAGGTGGTCCCTCAAGTATGTGACTATGTGATAACCCCAGCACTATACTTCCATATAGCTCAGATACCAGGAGCTGACTTACGACCTCTCCCTGGACTTCAGTGTCCCTATACAATAGGTTATTGTTCATGGCAGCATGAGGAAACCCTCCTCAGAGCCAGGCTCTTGGGGAACCTCATTCAGAACAATTACATTTTCCTGTGCCGTTTTAAGAGTGGGGTCTCGCACCGGCTCACTCCCAAAATTGTCACAGGAGCCAGGCAGGTCAGGGACACTCGGTTCCCGAGAACCACCATCCTCGTCTCCCAACATCACCTGCAAAGAAATGTCATCTTTATCACGGTCATCATCAGTATCATCACTATTATGATTAGCATTATCATCATTATCAATATCAGCATCCTCATCATGGTCATCATCATTATCATGATCATCATTATCATTATCAATATTATCATGGTCATCATCATTATCACATAAGTTTAACGGCCCACTAGCATTGTGTTCCGCCCCTCGGGACTGCGCACCCTCAGTAGGAGCTTCATCACACTGTCCATCAGAAACATTTTTCCCCCAGAGATCCTTAGACCGGGGAAAGTCATTACCCAATATAACGGGGTGCAACAGGGTCTTCACTACCCCCACTTCATATGAAACCTCCCCGAGTTTGGGGACCAAGTCCACGGCAGTCTCTGGGTAGACTTTGGTGTCTTCATGGATGTACACCACACTCAGGTGCTTATCAGGGATGAAGTCCCTATCACTCAGGCTGTCACATACGGAAGTCACTGGACTCTCTGAGTCCAAGAGGGCCTGTGCTGGGCAGTCACTTACAACCACCGGGGACCCCTGTGGTCCAGTCTCTTCGGCTGAGGTGGACACACACACAGGCTCTGCGCAGGGAGAGAGGGATCTGCCAACATCACAACACATAGGCTCCCCCTCTATTGGACAGTTGGCTGCAATTTCACGCCAGCTCCAACACTGTCCATCACACTCTCCCACCCACATGTCCCCTCGGGCCTGAACCCGCTTATCAGCATACCCCATGTCCCCAACAGCTGGAACGCTCTTACCGCGAGAGTTCAGCGTCCGGGAACTCCGAAGTGACGACCTCTCAGACGGCTGTACCTCAGGAGGACGTGCTTGGGTGTAGCGGTCCACTATCACCTTTTCAACTCCATAATCAGGCCTGCTGACTGCAGACTCCAAACTGTATCTCCAGTTATGGACTCTCCTGGCACGGGCTGCAACCGTAACACCCAGCCGGGTAAGAATCGCCGCTTTCAACTTGGCATAGTCTTCGCTGTCCTGCTTGCTCAGGTCAGCCCAGACTTTTTGGGGTTCCCCAATCAGATAGGGTACGACCGCCATGGCCCATTCAGATAGTGGCAGATTCTCCTTCTCTGCCAGTCTCTCAAACCTAGTAAGATATACCTCCACATCATCACGAGGTGTCATTTTTCTCAAGGACCGTCTTACCGCCTTCTTTATAGCGGACAACGCTGGTGCCTTCACAACATTACTTCGGGACGCGGCACCGAAATCCTTTTTTGGTGCTGTCATCTGCTCAACAAATAACCGGTTATTCTCCTGCTGCTGCAGGAATTGCTGCTGGGCCTGCTGCATGTGCTGTGGTGCTGCAGGCGCTGCTGCTCCATGCTTCGCTGGGCCTGCACCAGGTACTCAACGAGTTCCTCCATACTGCCGGACTCATCTGTCTCAATCACAGCAGTCTTATGTTGCATATTAACTTGCGCCATTTGTTCAAACAGCGCCTCCATGCTGTCATCCATGCTGTCAGACTTCTCTGTCTTCACAACGGCAGACTTCAGTCAAGGCATACACACTACACAGCTTTTTCCACAGAAAATTCAGCCTTGCTGTGCAAACACTTTTTTTTTTTTTTTCCTTTGCAAAGTCTATTAGGGCTACTGTCTCTTTAAGACTGCTCCACAAACTTTTCTTTTGCTGCTGCACATTCCACAGTCATTTTCACAACAAGTTCAGCTTTGCTGTGCATACATTTTCTCTCTGCAGACCCTATCAGGGCCACTGTCTCTCCAAGACTGCTCCAAACAGACGTTTCTGCTGACACACTTTTTTTTTTTTTTTTCTGCTGCTATTTCAATAGACTTCACCTTTAATGCTGTCTCTCGCCACTGTGCTGCATACACACTCCAGCACTAACTGTACCAGGCCCTGCGCTGCCCCAGCATTCTCCACCAATTGTAGCCTTTCCGGGGGGTTTAGCTCTAGGATCGCTGTCTGGGTAGACAGAATGGCACGGAAACAGTTCATTCAGACAGCAGTTTGGTGAAAACTGGCCGCAACCAGTTTTATTAAAGTCCACAGCACACAGATAAAAACAAATCATAAACAGAAAACCTGGGCTTGTCTAGCCTCTAATTACACTTAGATAGATGGCCCTCTCTATCCGGGACCCAGACTCTACCAGTCTGTGCCCAAAACAACACATATGATATATGTTACCAGTATGGAGTTTCACAGACACTCCTCTTTATGTCTGAAGGCAACTCCAATGTCCAGACTTGAGAGAGGTCACCTCCTATTCAGTCGCTATTCGCACGGATTCTCACTGCGACTACTCCTGTGTCCGGGGTACTTCCTGCACCCAGACTGAGATAGCTCACACTCTTAGAGACTGCTTCCTTGTGCCAGGACACCTCCCTGTTTCCGGGCTAAAGACAGCTCCCACACTCTTGGAGACACCTTCTGTGCCTGGACCCCTTGTCCAGACTGAATGAGCTCCCTGACTGTGCTCCCAAGCACCTACTTCTGGCTTCCTAATCAACACCTGAGTGGATTCAGGTCTGAGCTGCAAGCGTGTACTGAATGGCAGGTGTAGTGACCTTTCTTTACCACCAGGTTTACAAAGCCACACATTTCGCTCATACCAGTCAGCAAGGTACTTAGGTGAAATATACACCTCATTCACCACATATTCCTTCACTGTCTCACAGATGCTATAACACATAGCTCAGCAGCCGAGATAGGAAGAAAAACACATAAAATATTACACAAATAAAATGGATAATAAAATTCTAACAATCTGCAAATAATACACGGTGGCTTAGTGGTTAGCACTGTAGACTTGCAGCGCTGAAGTCCTGGGTTCAAATCCCACCAAGGACAACATCTGCAAGGAGTTTTTATGTTCTCCCCATGTTTGCGTGGGTTTGCTCTGGGTACTTCGGTTTCCTCCCACATTCCAAAAACATACTGATAGGGAGTTTAGATTGTGAGCCCCATTGGGGACAGAGATGATAATGTGTGCAAACTGTAAAGCGCTGCGGAATATGTTAGCGCTATATAAAAATAAAAATTATTATAAAGATTATTCAACTGATAATGATAGATGTAACACTGACTATAGTCACTTCTTAAGGACAAACTGTGAGGCAGAGGAGTCAAGAAGTCTGGGGTCAAATACCAAGAGTGTACGTCAAAAGTCAAAGTGGCAAGACAAGAGTAAACAGGTGAAAGGCCAAAGTCAGATTGAGCCAAAGGGGTTAGGCAAATGAATAGTCAAACCAAGGTCCAAGGACAGGCATCAGAAGATATGAACAGCAGAACACTAAAGATCACACTCCACCGAGTGAAGCTACAACTGACAAGGGTCAAATCATTGACAGATAGCTAAATAGCCCGGCAATTACCCTGAAAGGGTGACACCTGTAAGAAGTCCAGCAGGCCCAGCCTGTGATCAGGCTGCTATGCAATCTTCAATTTGCCATGGGCAGCTGAGCTGTCACTCACTGTATCCGGATTCATGATAGTAGAGACATAGAAGAGGTGTCAGCAAAAATAATGATAGACTCTATGTGATTACTCAAGGATATAGTGTAGCTGGCATCGGTAATACTGTGTTTAAATTACAAGTGTGATTTTTCTCCATTCTTAATGCACTAGAAAACAGAAGCAAGGCAGTGCAATGTTTTTAACCCCTTCACACCACGGGCAATTTCTGTGTTTGCTTATCATATCTTTCTCCCTTTCTTCCCAGAGCTATAACTCTTTTATTTTTTTCTGTCCACATAGTCATATGAAGGCAGGATGAGTTGATTTTTGAATGACCACATAGTGCACTGGTAAATGGAAAAATGATTCCAAGTGCTTCGAAATTGTGAAAAAAAACACAATTCTGATATTGTTTTATGGGAATTTTTTTATGGTGTATATTTTGAGGAAAAAAATGACCATATAATATTCTCCTCATCAATACAATTATGGTGATACCAAACATGTTTAGTTTTTTTATTATTTTAGTGGTAAAAAATAATTAGAAGTTTGCTAAAAAAACATTTTGAGGTTGTGTCACCATTTTCCAAGACCCATAGCATTTTTATTTTTTGGCTAATGGAGCTGTGTGATGGTTTATTTTTATGGGCAAGACACATTTTATATTTGTGCCATTTTGGGATATATGTATCTTTTTGATCGCTTGTTACGGCTCTTTTGTGGAATTGCAGCGACCAAAGAAACGTAATTTTGGTTCTCTTGAATTTTTTCCATTTACATTGTTTACTGATAGAGTTAATTGGTTTTATATTTTGATAGATCAGACTTTTCTGAAAGCGGCGATACCACATTCAGTACAGACCAAAAGTTTGGACACACCTTCTCATTTAAAGATTTTTCTGTATTTTCATGACTATGAAAATTGTACATTCACACTGAAGGCATCAAAACTATGAATTAACACATGTGGAATTATATACTTAATGAAAAAGTGTGAAACAACTGAAATTATGTCTTATATTCTAGGTTCTTCAAAGTAGCCACCTTTTGCTTTGATGACTGCTTTGCACACTCTTGGCATTCTCTTGATGAGCTTCAAGAGGTAGTCACTGGAAATGGTTTTCACTTCACATGTGTGCCCTGTCAAGTTTAATAAGTGGGATTTCTGGCCTTATAAATGGGGTTGGGACCATCAGTTGTGTTGTGCAGAAGTCTCGTCGATACACAGCTGATAGTTCTACTGAATAGACTGTTAGAATTTGTATTATGGCAAGAAAAAAGCAGCTAAGTAAAGAAAAACGAGTGGCCATCATTACTTTAAGAAATGAATGTCAGTCAGTCCGAAAAATTGGGAAAACTTTGAAAGTGTCCCCAAGTGCAGTTGCAAAAATCATCAAGTGCTACAAAGAAACTGGCTCACATGAGGACGACCCCAGGAAAGGAAGACCAAGAGTCACCGCTGCTTCTGAGGATAAATTTATCCGAGTCACCAGCCTCAGAAATCGCAGGTTTACAGCAGCTCAGAATAGAGACCAGGTCAATGCCACAAAGAGTTCTAGCAGCAGACACATCTCTACAACAAGTGTTAAGAGGATACTTTGTGCAGCAGGCCTTCATGGTAAATTAGCTGCTAGGAAACCACTGCTAAGGACAGGCAACAAGCAGAAGAGACTTGTTTGGGCTAAAGAACACAAGGAATGGACATTAGACCAGTGGAAATCTGTGCTTTGGTCTGATGAGTCCAAATTTGAGATCTTTGGTTCCAACCACCGTGTCAATGTGCGATGCAGAAAAGGTGAACGGATGGAGTCTACATGCCTGGTTCCCACCGTGAAGCATGGAGGAGGAGGTGTGATGGTGTGGGGGTGCTTTGCTGTTGACACTGTTGGGGATTTATTCAAAATTGAAGGCATACTGAACCAGCAAGGCTACCACAGCATCTTGCAGCAGCATGCTATTCCATCCGGTTTGCGTTTAGTTGGACCATCATTTATTTTTCAACAGGACAATGACCCTAAATACACCTCCAGGCTGTGTAAGGGCCAATTGAGATGGTTTGGGGTGAGCTGGACCGCAGAGTGAAGGCAAAAGGGCCAACATGTGCTAAGCATCTCTGGGAACTCCTTCAAGATTGTTGGAAGACCATTTCCAGTGACTACCTCTTGAAGCTCATCAAGAGAATGCCAAGAGTGTGCAAAGCAGTCATCAAAGCAAAAGGTGGCTACTTTGAAGAACCTAGAATATAAGACAAATTTTCAGTAGATTCACACTTTTTTGTTAAGTATATAATTCCACATGTGTTAATTCATAGTTTTGATGCCTTCAGTGTGAATGTACAATTTTCATAGTCATGAAAATACAGAAAAATCTTTAAATGAGAAGGTGTGTTCAAACTTTTGGTCTGTACTGTATATGCAGAGACTTTGAAGACTTAGGCCATAAAAGGAACAGGGAGAATAGGTCGTCTTCTGATCCATCCGCCCAGTGGATGGACATGGACCAAGGAAATTGAACGGGATTCTACAGGTAAACACCTGGCTATGTCAATGGTGCCGTGAACGCTTTGGGTTTCTTGACCATGGAGTGAATTACCTGTATGATGGGCTACTTGCTAGTGATGGGTTGCGTCTTACTAAAACAAGAAAACGCATATTTGGTAAACGCCTTGCTACACTCATCAGGAAAGCTTTAAGAGCAACGTGGGATGGGAAATAAACAGCCAAGAAAAATATGCAGCTAATGAATTATTTTGTGAACCATGCTATTAAAAGTGGAAATAAAGAACAAAAACAAAAAACTCTGAATGAAAATAGAAGAGCAGAAGAAACTAACTTCAAACTAAAACGTGTTTATACAAATACACAGAATATGGGACACAAATAAGGAGATTTGGAGCTGATAACACAGCAAGAGAGATATGATGTCATAGGCATCACTAAAACTTGGTGGGATAATGCACATGATTACAATAGAAAACTTGAAGGCTACAACTTATTTATTAGAAACAGGATAAACAAGAGGGTAGGAGGTATTGCATTGCATGTTAGGAAAATGTATATCCCATATTGACAGTTCTGCTTTACGTCACTTATCCCATATTGACAGTTCTGCTTTACGTCACTTGTCTACCCATATTGACATTCTGCTTCACGTCACTTGTCTTATCTATTGCATTGTTTCTGTGCTGTGTTGTGTATAAATATGTGATTCTTCAGATTGTGTATTAGTCTTTGCCTGATGAAGAGACCTGAGTAGTCTCAAAAGCTTGCAATTTGTTACCATCTTTTCAGTTAGCCATTAAAAGGTATCAACCACTGAGGACTCTCAACTCTAAATATTTTTCTATCCAAGCTTCAGAGACTGGTAGCTGTTTAGAATTTATTTGGGTAATACAAGGAGAGAACAACAGAAAATACACTATTGTGTTTACTATAGACCACTTAGACAGACTGAAGATATGGATGAACTCTTTTTACATCAGATGTTTCTGTTCGCAAAAAAGTATGACATAGGTATCATGGAAGATATTAACTATTCAAAAGTAATGGGTTCAGAAAATTCTTATCTTCTCTTGCTGACAAATTTATCTTTCAAAAGGTATAAGAGAGAACAAGAGAACCAGCAATCTTGGACCTAATTCTTACCAACAGGGAGAATCCAGAAATTCTTATAATCCAGATAATCCAAAGAAAGGATTTTTATTATATATCAAAAACAAAGTACATACAACGCGTTTCGACAATATAGAATGTTAACATACCTGAGGAATACATTCTATATTGTCGAAACGCATTGCATGTACTTTGTTTTTAATATATAATAAAAATCCTTTCTTTGGATTATCTGGATTATAAGAATTTCTGGATTCTACTACTACGGGAGCGCAAACAGCCTGGTATCAAGTTCATCTCATTAGTATTCCTATGGTTGCTTGGTTTTAGCCTTGCACTAGCTACCAGGGACTTGCAGCATACCGATCACAGAAGAAAACTCACCTCTGGATATCTAATGGTCCTATAGTGACCTACATGAAAATATTCAAGACATATGCACGGTGAGTGTCACCCCATTCACCTATGATTTTATTTTACTCCTACATTTAGATCGGTGCGCTTTCTCCCTTTCCTACCTTTTTATTAGAAATTACCAACAGGGAGGAAATGGTTGAGGAAGTAAAGATGGCTTAGAATTTAGGATCATTAAATCCTAAATTTTGGATTACAAGAGGAGGAAAACCTGCAAGGACGCAGACTTTAAAGTTGGACTTCAGAAAGGCAGATTTTAATGGACTTATAAAGAGTATAGGAAAGGTCCAATGTCTGGATGTTCTAAAGGATAGAAATGTCGAAGAAGGATGGGAGAGTTTGATAAATAAAATTCTCACTGCACAATTGGTAACAATCCCAAAAGGAAGGAAGAATTGGAAGCATTTAAAGAGACCAGGATGGATGAACTCAGAACATAATCACTTGCTAAAAAGGAAAAAATAAATATATATTAAATGGAAAGAGAGGGGCATATCTAAAGAAGAATATAATGCAATTTGCAGGGATTGCAAGACAAGCACTAGAAGAGCTAAAGCCAGTAATGAAGTAAGGCTTGCAAGGGAGACCAAACAGTAAAAAAGTATTTGGGGGTATGTCAAAAGCGAAAAAAAGAGTCAAAGATGCTATAGGATCTTTACAGGATGAAAAGGTTGAAGTTGTCAAAAATGGTTATGAGAAGGCCAAACTTTTACATTCCTATTTTGAATCTGTGTCCTCTAAGAAAGGAATTGTAACATGAACTTATCTTCACAGTGCTATCGAAGGAATAAAAGACCACACACTATCTATAAACAGAGAGATTGTGAGGGAACACTTAGCTAATTAAAAATGAATTTAAATCTCCTGGTCCAGATGAATTACATCCTAGTACCAATTCTGAAAGAGTTAGCATGAGTCAACTGTGTGATGCAGCAGCAAAAATGGCAAAGAGTTCTAAGATATATTAAGAGAAGCATAGAGTGTAGATCATGTGAAGTAATTATCCTCCTCTACTCCTCCTTGGTCAATCCTCATCCAGAATACTGTGTCCAGTTCTGGGCACCACATTTGAAAAAGAAACATTGAAAATCTGGAGCAAGTTCAGAGAAGAGTGACCAGGATGGTGAGTGGACTGAAAAGTATATCCTACGAGGACCGGTTAAAGGATCTGGGAATGTCTAGCTTGCAAAAAAGAAGGCTAAGACAAGACTTAATAGCTGTCTACAAATATCTGAAGGGATGTCACAGTGTAGAGGGATCATCATTATTCTCATTTGTACATGGAAACACAAGAAGCAATGGAATAAAAAAGGAAGGGAGAAGATACAGATTTGATATTAGAAATTTTTTTTTGACAGTGGCGGTGATCAATGAGTGGAACAATGTGCCACAAGAGGTGTGAGTTATCCTTCAATGGAAGTCTTCAAACAGAGACTGGACAGACATTTGTCTCAGATGGTTTAATGAATCCTGCGCTGCATTGAGCAGGAGGTTGGACATGATGATCCTGAAGATCCCTTCCATCACTAACATTCTATGATTCTATTGTCAGTCTGCTGCAATGCAGATAGGTGCAGGCTCCACTAGATTGCAGAAGAGTGATCGCAGAACTGCACCTAAACAGAGCAGGCTTGCAATGCAGCAGCAAGGCTACCACATGTGGCAGCAGAGTAGTCAAACAGGCAGAGTCAAGCAACACACTGTAGCGCAGTACAAAACGGAACAAACAAACTCAGGGTCAGAAGCAAGCTGAGAAGGTCAGTAGCGGTCCGGAGCACATAAGCTAAAAGACAAAAGACAGAAGCAGGTCAGGATACAAGCCAAGTCAGAACCGCAATGTCAATACACTAAGGCCTCTTCACACTTCAGTCGTACGACGTCAGACAGAATCCGCAATTTTTTGAAAACAGCGGATCCGCCATATTTTTTTGGCAGATCCACTGTTTTCCCATAGACTTGTATTAGTGACGGATCGCAACGGATGGTCGTGCGTTCCATCCATTCTTTGACAGATCCGCCAATATTTTGGCGTACGCTGTTTCGATTGGACGGACATTGTAACATTTTTTGTCTGCGTCGAAATGGCGGATGCCGACGGATCGCGACGGATCCATCGCATCCGTCAAATTTTTACAATGGGCGCCTATGGGCGGCGGATCCGTCGCCATCCGTCATTTGACGGATTCCCCGACGAATCCGTCTTTTTGGACTGAGCATGCTCCAAATGTTGGATACTTTTCCAGACAGCCCCAAAACTATATAAACCTGCCAGGTGTGCCTCATTTCTCATTATGCTACACATCAGGACCCTGCCAGCAAGCATCAAGACCCTGCCAGCAAGCATCAAGACTCTGCCAGCAAGCATCAAGACCTGCCTGCCAGCTAGCCAGCCAGAGATATTGGTTGCCAGCCCAGCTGACTCCTGCCAGCCAGTCAGTGTGAGTCATGCCATCATGTGTGATTGCAGCATGTTTGAGTGTGTGTCCTGCATTATCTTATTTTCTTTCATAATGTACTTATATTTCCAAAATATTTGTTTTCATAATGTACTAGTATTTTCGTGTGTGTGCGTGTGCATGCGTGTGTGTGCGTGCATGTGCGTGTGTGTGTGTTTGTGCGTGTGCATGCATGTGTGTGCGTGGTGTGTGTGCATGCATGTGTGTGCGTGTGTGCGTTCGCGTGCATGTGTTCGTGTCAAGGCATGTGTATTTTGTTTCTTTTAATGTAATGTAACTATTTTAAATAAAGAGCAGTGTAGCTCCTACTTGACCCAAAAAAATAAGTAAAAAAATTACAATAAAAACTGTCCATAGTATAATTTCAAACAAAGGTTATTTGTGTTATTATTGGTATACCACACAGGGTATACATAGGTGTTTTGTTTCAAAATGTGGATATAAAATACAGAATGTGTAAACAAAGGTTACTACAGGAATTGGGGCTATCCATTTTCTTCTACTGTATGACTAAATATATTTTCAAATGGGTGGTAGGTATCTAAAGTTGGAAGGAGGGTTTGTGTTTAGAAGCTATGTTTTTGTTTTGCTTTTTTTTTAAGGGTGGGGTGAAACAGGAGGTGGTGGGCTCTGTAGCTTGCGCATTGCATATATCAAGATTAAAGGATGTAAAAGACGGCGTTGGAAAACCACGCAAGTGTGATCGCTGAACCAGCATTTTTTCTTAGAGCTAGCATTTTTCTAAAGTTCAGAGGCCTTGTTTTTCTTTTTTAACCAACAGGCTGACGTGTACCAGGAGACAAGATAAGATGTTCCTCATTTTAGTCAATACAATACACACCCCCCCGCCTGAGAAGAGACGCTCTGTGCCAGGAGCTAAACAGGGCCAAAAGCCAAGAATGGAGTTTTTTTTAAAGTGAAACTAGCATTTTATGTTTATGTTGTATTAACTGCCATATATGGTAATTCCACTTCCTGCTTCAGGGGTGTATATAAATCCCTTTGTTAGCAATAAACCGCAGAGCTTATTGACGCATCCTTTGGTCTGTGTCTTATTCTCTCTGGTACCACATTCCGAGGAGGAAAGGGTTAATGAGATAATAGCGACGACACAAGTAATCTTTTTAATATTTTTGGGTATCATAGGTTTAAGTGTCTTTATACTTGCAGATTATTTAGAGGACCCAGTCAGGCCCGAAGAGGACCCAGTCAGGTATCAAATAGTACCCAGTCAGGCCCAAGTTTAAAATTCCGATGTAAGTATATTGGCCAGAAAGCTTTTACATCCTTTGTATAGTAGCTTTACAAGTGTCTTTATACTTGCAGATATTTTGAGGACCCAGTCAGGCCCAAAGAGGACTCAGTCAGGCCCAAAGAGGACCCAGTCAGGCCCAAGTTTAAAGTTCTGATGTAAGTATATTGGCCAGAAAGCATTTTCATCCTTTGTATAGTAGCTTTACAAGTGTCTTTACACTTGCAGATATTTTGAGGACCCAGTCAGGCCCAAAGAGGTCCCAGTGAGGCCCAAAGAGGACCCAGTCAGGCCCAAGCTTAAAGTTCTGATGTAAGTACAGTATATTGGCCAGAAAGCTTTTACATCCTTTGTATAGTAGCTTTACAAGTGTCTTTATACTTGCAGATATTTTGAGGACTCAGTCAGGCCCAAAGAGGACCCAGTCAGGCCCAAGTTTAAAGTTCTGATGTAAGTATATTTGCCAGAAAGCTTTTACACCCTTTGTATTGTAGCTTTACAAGTGTCTTTATACTTGCAGATATTTTGAGGACCCAGTCAGGCCCAAAGAGGACCCAGTCAGGCCCAAGTTTAAAGTTCTGATGTAAGTATATTGGCCAGAAAGCTTTTACATCCTTTGTATAGTAGCTTTACAAGTGTCTTTATACTTGCAGATATTTTGAGGACCGAGTCAGGCCCAAAGAGGACCCAGTCAGGCCCAAGTTTAAAGTTCTGATGTAAGTATATTTGCCAGAAAGCTTTTACACCCTTTGTATTGTAGCTTTACAAGTGTCTTTATACTTGCAGATATTTTGAGGACCCAGTCAGGCCCAAAGAGGATCCAGTCAGGCCCAAAGAGGACCCAGTCAGGCCCAAGTTTAAAGTTCTGATGTAAGTATATTGGCCAGAAAGCTTTTACATCCTTTGTATAGTAGCTTTACAAGTGTCTTTATACTTGCAGATATTTTGAGGACCCAGTCAGGCCCAAAGAGGACCCAGTCAGGCCCAAAGAGGACCCAGTCAGACCAATTTTAAAGTTCTGATGTAAGTATATTGGCCAGAAAGCTTTTACATCCTTTGTATAGTAGCTTTACAAGTGTCTTTATACTTGCAGATATTTTAATGACCCAGTCAGGCCCAAAGAGGACCCAGTCAGGCCCAAAGAGGACCCAGTCAGGCCCAAGTTTAAAGTTCTGATGTAAGTATATTGGCCAGAAAGCTTTTACATCCTTTGTATAGTAGCTTTACAAGTGTCTTTATACTTGCAGATATTTTGAGAACCCAGTCAGGCCCAAAGAGGAACCAGTCAGGCCCAAAGGAGACCAGTCAGGCCCAAAGAGGTCCCAGTCAGGCCCAAAGAGGACCCAGTCAGGCCCAAAGAGGACCCAGTCAGGCCCAAGTTTAAAGTTCTGATGAAAGTATATTGTCCAGAAAGCTTTTACATCATTTGTATAGTAGCTTTACAAGTGTCTTTATACTTGCAGATATTTTGAGGACCCAGTCAGGCCCAAAGAGGACCCAGTCAAGACCAAGTTTACAGTTCTGATGTACAGTCATGGCCAAAAGTTTTGAGAATGACACAAATATTATATTTTCACATGATCTGCTGCCCTCTGGTTTTTATGTGTGTTTGACAGATGTTTTTATCACAGACAGAAATATAATAATTGCAAACATATGAGTAACAAAAGCTTATATTGACAGTTAGAATAAGTTAATGCAGCAAGTCAATATTTGCAGTGTTGACCCTTCTTCTTCAGGACTTCTGCAATTCTCTCTGGCATGCTCTCAATCAACTTCTGGACCAAATCCTGACTGATAGCAGTCCATTCTTACACAATCAATGCTTTCATTTTGTCAGAATTTTTAGGTTTTTGTTTGTCCACCCGTCTCTTGATGATTGACCACAAGTTCTTAATGGGATTAATATCTGGGAGTTTCCAGGCCATGGACCCAAAATTTCTATGTTTTGTTCCCTGAGCCATTTAGTTATCACCTTTGCTTTATGGCAAGGTGCTCCATCATGCTGGAAAAGGCATTGTTGATCGCCAAACTGCTCTTGGAGGGTTGGGATAAGTTGCTCTTGGAGGACATTCTGGTACCATTCTTTATTCATGGCTGTGTTTTTAGGCAAGACTGTGAGAGAGCCAATTCCCTTGGCTGTGAAGCAACCCCACACATGAATGGTTTCAGGATGCTTAACAGTTGGCATGAGACAAGACTGGTGGTAGCGCTCACCTTGTCTTCTCCGAATGAGGCGTTTTCCTGATGTCCCAAACAATCGAAAAGGGGATTCATCAGAGAAAATAACTTTACCCCAGTCCTCAGCAGTCCACTGCCTGTAACTTTTGCAGAATATCAGTCTGTCCATAATGTTTTTTCTGGAGAGAAGTGGCTTCTTTGCTGCCCTCCTTGAGACCAGGCCTTGCTCCAAGAGTCTCCGCCTCTCAGTGCGTGCAGATGCACTCACACCTGCCTGCTGCCATTCCTGAGCAAGTTCTGCACTGCTGGTAGCCTGATCCCGCAGCTGAAACACTTTTAAGAGACGGTCCTGGCGCTTGCTGGTCTTTCTTTGGCGCACTGAAGCCTTTTTGGCAACAATGGTACCTCTCTCCTTGAAGTTCTTGATGATGCGATAGATTGTTGACTGAGGTGCAATCTTTCTAGCTGCGATACTCTTCCCTGTTAGGCCATTTTTGTGCATTGCAATGATGACTGCACGTGTTTCTTTAGAGATAACCATGGTTAACAGAAGAGAAACAATGATGCCAAGCACCAGCCTCCTTTTAAAGTGTCCAGTGGTGTCATTCTTACTTAATCCTGACAGATTGATCTCCAGCCATGTCCTCATCAACACCCACACCTGTGTTAATGGAGCAATCACTGAAAAGATGTTAGCTGGTCCTTTTAAGGCAGGGCTGCAATGATGTTGAAATGTGTTTTGGGGGATAAAGTTCATTTTCTAGCCAAATATTGACTTTGCAAGTAATTGCTGTTAAGCTGATCACTCTTTATAACATTCTGGAGAATATGCAAATTGCCATTAGATAAAGTGAAGCTGTAGACTTTGAAAAAATTAATATTTGTGTCATTCTCAAAACTTTTGGCCATGACTGTAAGTATATTGGCCAGAAAGCTTTTACATCCTTTGTATAGTAGCTTTACCAGTGTCTTTATGCTTGCAGATATTTTGAGGACTCAGTCAGGCCCAAAGAGGTTCCAGTCAGGCCCAAAGAGGACCCAGTCAGGCCCAAAGACGATCCCGTCAGGCCCAAGTTTAAAGTTCTGATGTAAGTATATTGTCCAGAAAGCTTTTACATCCTTTGCATAGTAGCTTTACAAGTGTCTTTATACTTACAGATATTTTGAGGACTCAGTCAGGCCAAAGAGGACCCAGTCAGGCCCAAAGAGGACCCAGTCAGGTCCAAAGAGGATCCAGTCAGGCCCAAAGGGGACCCAGTCAGGCCCAAGTTTAAAGTTCTGATGTAAGTATATTGGCCAGAAAGCTTTTACATCCTTTGTATAGTAGCTTTACAAGTGTCTTTATACTTGCAGATATTTTGAGGACTCAGTCAGGCCCAAAGAGGACCCAGTCAGGCGCAAAGAGGACCCAGTCAGGCCCAAAGAGGACCCAGTCAGGCCCAAGTTTAAAGTTCTGATGTAAGTATATTGGCCAGAAAGCTTTTACATCCTTTGTATAGTAGCTTTACAAGTGTCTTTATACTTGCAGATATTTTGAGGACCCAGTCAGGCCCCCAAGCAGTAATGTCTTCTTCTGGGAGCCCCCAGCCACAGCGTCGGTGAACTGAGGTAATTTTTTTTTTTTTTTTTTTAATTTTTATTTTTTTCTGATGGTAACATTAATTGTAAACCTATATGCATGTATTCTGTTTGCACAGGAAGCTGAAGCAGAGGGGCTTCCAGAAGAAGAGCAGGGGGGAGAAATACTAGGAGGTGGGCGCACAGAGTGTAAGTTTTGCACAGCCAAATCCTCACATACATCACATTATTACCCAACACAAACATTGATCACAGCACACACAAAACATATACCTCCTTTCCAAGCACATAATTTATTTTTTTTTCTTTTTTATAGTCTTCACAATCCAGGTCTCATCCTAGAGTTCCTCCAAAGATCTCCCATGGTCATCGGCATGATCATCGCGGCGGTCAGCAAGTAAGTACACTTTTTTAGTTTTGTGTTTTATAAATTTTTTTTACTTCATGTTGCTGAAAATTTTTTTTTTTTCTCCACAGGCTTCACAGTGTGCTACCGATCCAGATGTTGATGATGGAGGAATAGATGTGGACACCCTCATCAAAGAGGTCCAAGATCGGGAGGCGCTGTGGAATATGGCTGACCGCCACCATGCTGACCAAGTCATCACCCGACGGCTATGGGAGGAAGTATGCTTTGTGGTGATTGAGAACTGGGAGGAACTCGACGCTCAGGACAAGGATAATGTGCGTAAGTATTCACAGTTCAGTAATTTATGTTGCAGAATGTAATGTGTTGTATACTAAAACCAATTTTTTAATTTACTTTCCAGGTGACAGGGTTATCACACGGTGGCGGTCACTCAGGGATCGCTTCAAGAGGGAATTCAACAAGGAGATGCAGGCCCCGAGTGGATCAGCAGGAGCAGGTATAAATACGCCAGAGCCCTGTCGTTCCTGCGGTCAACGATGGTCAGCAGAAGGAAAATATTTCACACCCCATTTATGTATCAAAAATGTTTTACGTGTCTAACCTTATTTTATTATTTCAGCAAGGGCAATGTAATATCAATATATTAATATTTTTTTTGTTTGTTTTTCTTTGACAGCACTGTCTGCAGCACTCGGGAGCCTGCTTATGAGTTGGTCCCCTCTGGAGCGGTCCCTCAGGAGTCCGCCACCGGGGACCACGTCGAAAGACCCGACCTCTCTGCACCTTCGCTTTTGTCTGATCCCTTTTCCCCATCCACCAGCGCTGGAGTAGCAGGGCAGACTTCGTCACATAAAGCTGCAGGTGACGTGTTGGAGTTCCTTTACCCCACCCTGCTGACACTGCCACCACATCTAGACCACCTTTGTGGTCTGGACGGCAGCGCCACAGAGGTCTGGAAAGGAGCTATGCATCTGAGTTTTTTCATCTGAATGCATCATTTCAAAACACGGTCAAACTTTTAAGTGATCAAGTTACTGCTGGGTTCAGTCTGTTGAGCAAAAACATACTTGAACTCAGCAGTAAAATTGATAGGATGCAGTCAGATGCAAACTTGTCGCCAAAACACTGTTTTTTTCAGTCAGTACTCAGTCACAAGGAAAATCTAACTCCTGACCTGCAGATGCATGTGATGCAAGGCTGCCACACTGCTCTAGCGCAGGCAATGTCCCAAGCCCATCCACCTACCCAGCAAATTCCAACACCTTCCTCACCTCAACCTGCCGTCCATCCAGCTGCCGTCCGTCCAGCTGCCGTCCGTCCTCCTACTACTCCTTCCCATTCCAGCCTTCCCCGTTCCATTATTCCCATTATTTTAGTTCACCCTTCCAGTGTTCACCCTTAACTTCACCGTACCCATCCCACCAACACCTTCACCGTTCCTCCCACAAACCACATCTGCCCCTCAACTCCCTGCCCAACCTCATGTTTTTACCTCCACTTCTGATCCTACCCAACCTGGTGTTCCGTCCCCCACTATCGACATGGTCCGCCCTGTCAGCCCCTACGCTACTATCTCCACCCAACAGTACACAAATCTGTAAATTTATGTATATAGTGCTGTTAATTTATGTATATATTGTATATAGTTCTGTGATTTTATGTATATATTGTATATAGTGTTGTGAATTTATGTATATATTGTATATAGTGCTGTGAATTTATGTATATATTGTATATAGTGTTGTGAATTTATGTATATTTGTATATAGTTCTGTGATTTTATGTATATATTGTATATAGTGTTGTGAATTTATGTATATATTGTATATAGTGCTGTGAATTTATGTATATATTGATCTGATTTTCAAGACGTCTATTGTCTATGATCCAACAAGAAGGATACAAGTTTTTTGTATAATAAAATGTATTTTGGTTGAAAACACTTATTGTCTTTGTATTTTTTTAAGTGATAAAGTGTAAAAACGTTAAAAGGTAACAAACACAACTTGGTGTAAAGGTACCAAGATTAGGGTACAGATAATACAGAAATAGTGGTAAAGGTACAAAATGTAATTTAATTGTGGTACAGATACCGAACATTACAGATTTGTGTTAAAAACCAAAAATCATGGTATAGTTAGAAAATAATAAAAAAAAATTTAAACCATGTCATACTACCAGTCAACTCTTCCTTCAGGTGACATGAAGTAGTCGCAAACTTGTCCCGCATTCTGGAAACTGAGCCTGTACTCCTAAAACTGATATTGTTGTAATCCTGCAAGGTGGTTTCAGACATATTTTCATCCATGGAAACATGTTCTTTGGATATTACAAAATTATGGAGGACCACACAAGCTTTAACGACATCATCAACAGTCTCAGTTTGCAGTTTTATTGCGGTAAGCAGCACTCTCCATTTAGCAGTTAAAATACCGAAGGCACATTCAACCACTCTTCGGGGCCCTTGTTAAACGATAGTTGAAGATTCGTTTCTTTTGTGTCCACATACGTCTCTGCTGCTGACGCAGGATCCGCTGTCTGGCTTCCTCCTTCTCCGAACATTCTTGCCAACTGATTAGCCCCAATGAAAAATCCGCACATATCTTCGCAATATTCACCAAAATCCCCTCCATCTTTTCCACTTGCTATACAACCTTTCAAATAATATGGTGTAAAAACACCCTATTTATAGTGTCCACATAGTTTCCAGTAGCCAATAGTAGCCAGGCTGAGCAAGGTTAACCCCTGACATGACCAAACCAGGGAAAAGGGAAAAGAAGACTCAAAACCCCGGCTGGATTATGACATCTATGATATACAGTGATGCAAAATCACAGGCTGCATTGAAGCACAGGCACAGATAGGATTTCAAGGAGCTCCGTAATGACAGATATAGGGGTCATCAGCTGACTCCCAGCAGTCATGACAATTTATTGGCGACCCACGATCACGTCACCTGCGTGCTGATGAGCGGCAATAATGATATGTGTGCACTTCGTTGCGAGTATCTACCATTGCTATATCCGGTTCTGCCTCTGATCTGTCTGCGCTGCGTTAGCAGTCTCTGTGCATTTGCTCATACTATTTGCCTCCTCAGAGTATCGGTATCCTGTATCCTGCGATCCCTGACAACCTCTGCAATCACTTGTGCAAGTGTCATCCCATTCCGCCAACAGCCATCCGAATCCGTGGACTGTGACAAGGTTACTGGAGCCAGCCTGCTACCATCTACCCGGAACCAGGACCTTCCTCACCTGTGTCTACCTCTCCATGGTCTCTTCTATTATATCTGTTACCCCTTTTGGTCCCGCTGGGACAGCTTCCACGTGTCAGGGTCTAACTGGAGGTAGCACCTGTGTCTTCCGGGTATTCCATTCTGGTCCTGTTCGAGGGGCTTTACTACGGGTACCCGGGGCTCACTAGTTATGCCCCCTTCGGAGCCCCCCGGACGGTGGTCCCACTGTTCCACTTCAAATATAAAAGACGAATGTGAGCTTCACCATCTCAGCCTCTGCTTCCATTCGTTATAGTTAGCAATCGTGGGCGGAGCCCTGCTGCACCTGCAATTGTTAGATCCTGTATCACGCACAGTGTGGGAAAACCAAGTGTAACATGAAGGGAAATGGGGAAGGGGGCCCCGACACTAGGGAAGGGATTTGGAGACCCCTAGACTAGATCTACTCTCTCCCTTGCACTCCTACCGAGTCCCTATACTGGTTCCTCACCAGTTGCCGAGCAGGAACCTCAGGCCCTGAATCTCCCTGAGGCCTAAGTCTTGAATAGGAAACGGTAGGGAGATGCGCACTAGGCAGTCTCTGCTAACCTAAAGACGGTAAGGAGAGACAAACAGGGGAACACTTAGCTGAATCGCCAGATACGGGTATCAGATGAGGGATCCCAGCCACAGGACTGGAGCACTCCGAATAGATCCACACTCGAGCAAGCACAAGTGGAAATGAAGCTATTACCCGCACTGGGTCACAGCTGAGCCACTAACTAAATAGGTCCAAACTACTCTGAGGAGGTCGACACTGGGTCCTAGAGGCAGATGGTTCAGGGAGCAGTCTGCATGGACAGACCTTCTGAGGCAAGATGCAGGATGACAGCCTGTCACCTCCGAAGCGCTCGTGACACCTGGCTGTAATACACAGTCATCATATGTCTGGTATGGGGCAGGCTTGCTGCTTGAACCTGCTCCATACACCCACTTCCAACATGCGCTTTACATATAGAGCAGATGCAGTGAAGGGGTTAATAAAAAATATAAATTGCCCCGCAGCACGGAATAAAGAACAATTATACTTTTCCAAAATGGTGAGTGCCACATATACTTATTATCTTCAGGAGCTATGCATACTTTGATGCCGAGCACCTGACACCATTCGGCAAAACCGCACCAGCTCTTTGGCTACGGATCTGCTATTCCACTACAGGAATTTTATTTTTTGCTAGTGCCGTTACTCTTTTTATAGACTTTAAGAATTATTATTATAATTATACCTACTACATTTTGGGATAGGATCTTGAAGATGAGAATACCACTTTAACTGTCGCTTTACTCTGTCTGCCCTGGCAGTCTGTTGCTGGGCAACTTAAAGAGAGCCTGTCAGGTCCCCCATGTCCCCAGAACCAGCAGCATTTGCGTTTGCATATGTAAACACACTGCCTAACAGTCCCTATGTTATGTTACATACATAAACAGATCTTTATAAAAAGTATTTCTAAAGTCCATTTATGATATGAAAATAAGAGTTTTGACTAGTCGAGGGGGCAATAGTGTCCCCAGACTAGTCGGCCTACTAAGCTTGTTATCATGCCCCAGTGGGCATGATAGCATAACTTACAAGAACCGGCGACATCCCAAGCACAATACTTACCTCGCGCAGGGCTTCTTACCCGCTTATTATTGATCGTTTGAAGCCGAGTGTACTCTTGCCGGCTTCAACGAGGTGTACTGTGCACGATCAGAAGTGCAGAAACTATCCTATAGTTTCCCTGTATATTATACACTAATAGGCCCACTACTGTCTATCAGCCCTACTGCTCCTATCTATCACTAACTAAACACTGAACTATGTTCTATAATTTCCTTACCCCTGAGCTGAGTGTATCAGGTCACCTTAGGCATTACCAACACAGCAACCACACAGCAGCATCAGTATTTATAACAATCTATGCATTTTACAATACTCCATAAACCGCAATAAAGCCACATGTCACAGTGCACACTTTACAATTGTTGTCTTCAGGGACAGGTATATGACAGTCCCTGTCACACCCTTACAATGATCTGAAAGATAACATGATGGCATCACTGGAAATAAGAGACAATAAAACTGACAGTGATCAGAGGTCAGTACATACCCATACCATAAGTGAGCAGATTCAACCAAACCCATGTATAGAACCAATGGGTTCAACAAGAGAAAACAAAGGTAAACCACATGTACATCTTCCATACAAGCTGCTGAGAAGGAATGTTGGAGTATACAACAGTTGCAGGCTTAAACCATATTATTCCCATAATTGTCAACTTCTCTGGACATGTCAGCTAGACTTCACCATTAAGTGCCAAACACATTCATCCTTGATCTTGGAGACCTCATATAGTAACATTTCCAAGTCTGCATGTCTTCCAATTCTCTTTTCCTGTATAATAACTCCTTCTCTAAGAACAAAACACAGAATTGAAAATTCTTACCTAATGGGTCACAGAGACTTTTTTGCGGAGGCTATTAGACTTCTTAAAGATTTGTTTCAATGAGTATTTCTGTCATAAATATTTATGGCAACACCACAGAAAGAGCAATTCTAATACAGCGAGGACAATGTGTGCAAGGAGGAAATCTAATTAGAACAACGGTAGCAAATGTAGCAGAGCAAGAAAAGCAGCCTCTGGTGAAGCTGAACTGGAACCATGGCAGCAGAGCTGTAATAGTGAGGTAGTAAAATTGATAAAGGCAGTAAGGAATAGTTGTAGTTGAGCTGAGTTTTAAACTGAGGTTCATTGAAGCAGAACTGGCACATTGCTGTAGCAGAGTTGATTCAATGATGAGAAACCAGGGTAGCAGAGCCAATTTCGCAATGAAGGCTCTATGTAGTCAATTTGAATCAGTGCAAAATTGACTCAACAAAGAGGAACTTGTGTAGCAAAATTTAGTTTGTAATAGAGGTCAATGCATCAGATTTTACTCAGGTATAGTACAGACCAAAAGTTTGGACACACCTTCTCATTCAAAGATTTTTCTGTATTTTCATGACTATGAAAATTGTACATTCACACTGAAGGCATCAAAACTATGAATTAACACATGTGGAATTATACATTACACTTAACAAAAAAGTGTGAAACAACTGAAAATATGTCTTATATTCTAGGTTCTTCAAAGTAGCCACCTTTTGCTTTGATTACTGCTTTGCACGCTGTTGGCATTCTCTTGATGAGCTTCAAGATGTAGTCACCGGAAATGGTCTTCCAACAGTCTTGAAGGATTTCCCAGAGATGCTTAGCACTTGTTGGCCCTTTTGCCTTTACTCTGCGGTCCAGCTCACCCAAACCATCTCGATTGGGTTCAGGTCTGGTGACTGTGGAGGCCAGGTCATTTTTGTGCCTCAAAACCCCCAAAAAAGAAATTTGATAAAAAAAATGCATAGCTATATTTATACTGCAGTCACATACGTCCATCTGAGGTGTGTAAATTTGCCTTGCATTGTAAGATAGCATTTTTTTGAGCTTTGATATTTTATACGGCATTAAGCATGCTACAGTTGGGCCTCAACCCCACTACCCTCCCAAAAAAAATCACATTGCTATATTGATACTGCACTCATATACGTACATCTGAAGTGGGCAAATTTTTCTGGCATTGTAATACTTTAATTTTTTTCATGCATTGACATTTTATACCACATTTATCGTGCTTAAATTTAGCCTCAAAATACACACAAAGAAACTTTGATTACAAGCAGCATTGCTATACTGATACTACAGTCTTATACATCCATCTGTAGTGGGCAAATTTTGCTGGCATTGTAATACTGTCGGCAATGTTTTCTCAACAGGAATATATCACATGTAATTTAAAATGGGCAAGTTGCTTGGTAAGGGATGGGGAAGTGGATGTAATGTTGATGGTGAGTGCAGAGGACAAGGACTTGGACAAGGTGAAACTGTGCCTGCCGTGGAGGCACAACAAACACACACATCATGTCGATATTTCTGTGTGGGCACAAATAAAAGTCGAGTCGAGGTTAAGGAAGTAGCTTAGCATTAAATAAAAGTTGCTGCAGCTATGTGCACCATTTTATGTATTCCTCTTTACTGTCTTTCATAGTTTGGCGGTATGTACATTTACACAAGTTTCAAAAAGAGCAACTTCCTTAACCAGTTTCATAGGAGTGGCATAACAACTGTATACCTAAACTGGAGCATAATTTTAATCAATTATTACTATTACCATTTGCAGTATGAGGCTTTATATTTATTCAAACTACAGTGGCTCACTGCTATGTTCTGTACAATGCTACATTGATTAGTGATGACTTCTATATTTATTCAAAAGTTCCAGACAAATGCAGCAACAGTAAATGCCAATTCAGATTATTTTTCCGAAGAAATTCTGCTACAGTGATTAAAATGTACTTAGTGCTCCATAAACGTATAAGTTCATAGGTTCTTCTATGTCTAGTGGAAAAAGACAGTACCAATATGTTTTCCTGTGCTTTCATGACAAATGTTTGTTTTCTGCTGACTTCCTTTCAGGTGGAAATCTGTCCTCTGCTCACTCCACACAATAAATTATACAAATTTCATTCAAAAGTCAATACAGAATTGTAAATCATGGCAATGAAGCATTCCAGGGATTACTGTTTTATATATATTTCAGCTGTGGTTTAATATTATGTATCATTCCAATGGTTTATTTTTATTAATTCATTAACTAGTCTCCCAGCATATAATTCGGCTAGTATTATCTAATTTAGTTATTCCTTTCTATCTGAAAAGCTGTAGTATTCTTCTCTTTAGTTTGATCATGTGATTACTTGTGATCACTTGGAAATTTAAGGGCTTCTCTGAAGGGAGTGTCACAGTCCCAGTTACCAGAAATCTCTTTATGATAAAATTGCAGGTACTATACCACTGAAGTACCCCACATGGTGGAAAGAAACCTTTGTCATAGTTACTGATGATCATTACCCAGCTCCTGACATACAGTTATAATCTAGATTCTACATTGTAGAATAAGACAGATCTACATCCTGACTGTACAATTACTTACAGTATCTGATACTTACATACAGTGAGTAGGGAAAGTATTCAGATCCCTTTAAATTTTTCACTCTTTGTTTTATTGCAGCCATTTGGTAAATTAAAAAAAAAAAAAATTCTAGTTAATGTACACTCTGAACCCCATCTTGACTGAAAAAAAACAGAAATGTAGAAATTTTTGATAATTTATTATGACAAGAGCATTCTTAAGGTGATACCTTTATTGGCTAACCAGAAAATTATATGTTCGCTAGCTTTCAGAGCGCAGAGGCTCCTTCTTCAGGCAAGATTACATTTGGAATAATAAGAAAGACACATTAGATGCTTACTATAGTAGGAAATTTGTTCAAGACCTGGGAGGTGTGATGCCTTCAAAAGATAAGCAAAGGAAATCAAATTAGCATTTTCTTACAAATGGAGAGCTAGTGGGCATGTGTTATTAGCTATCTGGAGTCCTTCTGGTGAAGGTGTGAACTGTGTCTATGTAATGAGTCATAAAACCGGGTGTTAAGTTGAGTCCTAGTGTCAAAGTATTGAACATACTAATAAGTTTGAATTCCATATTTTTCTCTCCTGTCATCCTTAAAATGACCTTAAGGTCATTTACATTTGACCTTAAGGAGAGAAAAATATGGAATTCAAACTAATTAGGATGTTCAATACTTTGACACTAGGACTCAACTTAACACCCGGTTTTATGACTCATTACATAGACACAGTTCACACCTTCACCAGAAGGATTCCAGATAGCTAATAACACATGCCCACTAGCTCTCCATTTGTAAGAAAATGCTAATTTGATTTCCTTTGCTTATCTTTTGAAGGCATCACACCTCCCAGGTCTTGAACAAATTTCCTACTATAGTAAGCATCTAATGTGTCTTTCTTATTATTCCAAATGTAATCTTGCCTGAAGAAGGAGCCTCTGCGCTCTGAAAGCTAGCGAACATATAATTTTCTGGTTAGCCAATAAAGGTATCACCTTAAGAATGCTCTTGTCATAATTGGATGGAAAAGTATTCACATCGATTTTCTGGCTAACACGGTACCACAATATAATTTATTATTGTACACCATGATAATTTATTAAAAAGAAAAACTGAAATATCACATGGTCATAAGTATTCAGACCCTTTGCCCAGACTCTCATATTTAAGTCACATGCTATCCATTTCCTTGTGATACTCCTAGAGATGGTTCTACTTCTTTATTGGAGCCAAGCTGTGTTTAATTGAACTGATAGGACTTGATTTGTAAAAGCATACACCTTTCTATATAATACCTCACATCTCACAATGCATGTCAGACCAAATGAGAATCATGAGTTCAAAGGAACTGGCCAAGGAGCTCAGAGACAGAATTGTGGCAAGGCATAGATATGGACAAGGCTACAAAAGAATTTCTTCAGTACTCAAGAGCACAGTGGCCTCCATAATCTTTAAATGGAAGAAGTTTGGGACCGCAGAAGTCTTCCCAGACCTGGCCGCCCAGCCATTCTGAGCAATCGTGGGAGAAGAGCCTTAGTGAGAGAGGTAAAGAAGAACCCCAAGGTCACTGTGGCTGAGCTCCACAGATGCAGTAGGGGAGATGGGAGAAAGTTCCCCAAAGTCAACTATCACTGCAGCCCTCCACCAGTCAGGCATTTATAGCAGAGTGGGCTGACGGAAGCTTCTCCTTAGTGCAAGACATATGAAAGCCCGCATAGAGTTTGCTAAAAAACACATGAAGGACTCCCAGACTATGAGAAATAAGATTCTCTGGTCTGATGAGATGAAGATAGAAATTTTTTGGTGATAATTCTAAGCGGTATATGTGGAGAAAACCAGGCACTGCTCATCACCTGCCCAATACATTCCCAACAGTGAAACGTGGTGGCAGCATCATACTATGGGGTTGTTTTTTAGCTGCAGGGACAGGACGACTGGCTGCAATTGAAGGAAAAATGAATGCAGCCAAGTACAGAGATATCCTGGATGAAAACCTCTTCCAGAGTGCTCTGGACCTTAGTCTTGGCCGAAGGTTCACCTTCCAACAAGATAATGTCCCTAAGCACACAGCTAAAATAACAAAGGAGTGGCTTCAGAACAACTCTGTGACTATTGTTGACTGGTCCAGCCAGAGCCCTGACCTAAATCCAATTGAGCATCTCTGGAGACACCGGAAAATGGCTGTCCATCAACGTTCACCATCCAACCTGACGGAACTGCAGAGTATCTGCAAGGAAGAATGGCAGAGGATCCCCAAATCCAGGTGTGAAAAACTTGTTGCATGATTCCCAAGAAGACTCATGGCTGTACTAGCTGTTTTTTTCAGTAAAGATGGGGTGCAGAGTGCACATTTATGAGAAAAAAATGAACTTTTTTGAATTTGCCAATAATAATAATAATAATAATAATAATCTTTATTTATATAGCGCCAACATATTCCGCAGCGCTTTACAGTTTAACAATTTCAAAACACAAGTCATAGGTAACAACGTTAACAATACAATAATTAAAGCAAAATAAGCCGCCCTGCTCGTGAGAGCTTACAATCTACAATGAGGAGGGGAGATACAAAGTACAGGTGTATATATACAATGGTGCATTTACAATGATGGTCCAGCCATCTTGAGGGATGAGGGATGGATGGAGATAGTGAATGGGCTACATACACACACTTACACATAGAATGACTTTGGTTAGTGAATGTGATAGGCCGCTCTGAACAAATGTGTTTTGAGGGAGCGCCTGAAACCATGCAAATGGTGGATAGTCCTAATTTCTTGGGGTAGAGCATTCCAGAGGATTGGCGCAGCACGGGAGAAGTCTTGGAGTCGGGAGTGGGAGGTACGGATTAGTGCAGAGGTTAGTCGAACGTCGTTTGCAGAGCGCAGCAGTCGGTTGGGCCGATAGATAGAAATGAGACAATGAAACAAAGAGTGAAAAATTTAAAGGAGTCTGAATACTTTCCGTACCCACTGTATTAGCTTGCTTATAAGATAATAGAGGTGAGGATAATCACTGTTTTCTCTTTGCAGGTAGAGATGGTAGTGATTTTAGCTGCTCATCTGAGGCTGTGTTGATGCACAATGGATTTTATAGTAAAGCACAGAGAATGAAATGAAGGGTGGTATCTTGGAATCAAGATGTAGTCTGAAGAAAAGAAAATATCAGGCAGAACTACATAGAAGTGAGAATACCATATCATAGGAGGAAAGAGTGTGATAGACAATCAGGTGAAAAATGCAGAGAAGGAAAAAAATACTGAACTACTTCAAGTAAGTTCTTCAGCATAAATTAATTCTTACAATAACTAGATGCAATATTTTAAAGTTTTACGGCCTGTGTTTAAAGGGGTTGTTCCAAGAATAATGTACATTTTAAGCAAAAGATCTTGGAATAATAAAACGTTCCATAACTGTGTGTAGTTTATGAGAAATGTTCCTGTGCTGTGATAATCTTGTAAATGTGCCCCTGCTATCTACTACCTTAGTTGTTGTGTCTTACCATTGCAGAGCTGCTCCTGTCCATGGTTGGTCTTCAAGGGGTGAATGTATAAATATGTACAGTTATGGCAGAAAGTGTTGGCATGCTTGAAATTGTTTCAGAAAATGAAGTATTTCTCAGAAAATTATTGCAATTACACATTTTGTTATACAGTAAAGATCTATATCTTTGTACCGTGTTAGCCAGTAGATAGAAAAATATTTAGAGTTGAGAGTCCTCAGTGGTTGATACCTTTTAATGGCTAACTGAAAAGATGGTAACAAATTACAAGCTTTCGAGACTACTCAGGTCTCTTCATCAGGCTAAACTAATACAAAATCTGAAGAATCACATATTTATACACAAAACAGCACAGAAAAAATGCAATAGGTAAGACAAGTGACGTGAAGCAGAATAGTCATTATGGCAGAGGGATGAGCATAAATATTGGAACAGTTCATAGATAAGGAGTGTGAAAGTTTTATTGCCCTCTGATTGGGGTCTGGTAATGTTTTGTGATGTTTTCACAGGGTATTTGGAGTAAATTCCTTAATTGATGTAGAACGTCATAAATCCGTGTGACAGGTTCATTCCAGCATTAAGAGTGTCAAAGGTCACCATCAATTTGTATTCGCAAATTCCTCTATGTCTCCGAGATGTGAAGTTGCCTCTCAGTACAAGTATTTTCATATCTAACATGCTATGATCAGGGGAGCAAAAATGTTTTGCCACAGGTAGATCCATTCTTTTTTCTCTTATTGTGTGGCGATGAGAATTCATCCTTGTTCTCAGTTTTTGCCCGGTTCCCCCCACATACAGACCCCCAGTTGGACATTTAGTACATATAATTAGGTACACCACATTAGATGTGATGCAGCTGAAAGTACCTGGTATCTTGTAGTCCCGATGGGAGTTGGGGATCTTTATCTTGTCCGTGGTCATTATAAATGGGCAGGTTTTGCATTTCTTCTTGTTGCAAGGAGAGGTTCCTGCAGCTGTTGCGGAGGACAGGGAACTTCTGACAATGATGCTTCTTAGATTTGGGGGCTGCCTAAAACACAGTAGTGGGGGGTCTGGAAATATGGATTGTAATCGGGCATCTTTTTGTAGTAAAGGTTGTAGTTTCCATGCAGCTCCCTTAGCACCTCCAGATTTGGATTGTAGGTGACCACTAGAGGCACCCGGTTATTTTCTTCTTTAGTTTTGTAATGTAGCAGGTGATTCCTTGATATTCTGGTGGCTCTTGTAATTTGGTTTTCAATTGTTCTTGGAAATCCAAGAACATCCAAGAACAATTGAAAACCAAATTACAAGAGCCACCAGAATATCAAGGAATCACCTGCTACATTACAAAACTAAAGAAGAAAATAACCGGTGCCTCTAGTGGTCACCTACAATCCAAATCTGGAGGTGCTAAGGGAGCTGCACAGAAACTACAACCTTTACTACAAAAAGATGCCGATTACAATCCATATTTCCAGACCCCCACTACTGTGTTTAGGCAGCCCCAAATCTAAGAAGCATCATTGTCAGAAGTTCCCTGTCCTCCGCAACAGCTGCAGGAACCTCTCCTTGCAACCAGAAGAAATGCAAAACCTGCCCATTTATAATGACCAGGACAAGATAAAGATCCCCAACTGCCATCGGGACTACAAGATACCAGGTACTTTCAGCTGCATCACATCTAATGTGGTGTACCTAATTATATGTACTAAATGTCCAACTGGGGGTCTGTATGTGGGGGAGACCGGGCAAAAACTGAGAACAAGGATGAATTCTCATCGCCACACAAGAGAAAAAAGAATGGATCTACCTGTGGCAAAACATTTTTGCTCCCCTGATCATAGCATGTTAGATATGAAAATACTTGTACTGAGAGGCAACTTCACATCTCGGAGACATAGAAGAATTTGCGAATACAAATTGATGGTGACCTTTGACACTCTTAATGCTGGAATGAACCTGTCACACGGATTTATGACGTCCTACATCAATTAAGGAATTTACTCCAAATACCCTGTGAAAACATCACAAAACATTACCAGACCCCAATCAGAGGGCAATAAAACTTTCACACTCCTTATCTATGAACTGTTCCAATATTTATGCTCATCCCTCTGCCATAATGACTATTCTGCTTCACGTCACTTGTCTTACCTATTGCATTTTTTCTGTGCTGTTTTGTGTATAAATATGTGATTCTTCAGATTTTGTATTAGTTTAGCCTGATGAAGAGACCTGAGTAGTCTCGAAAGCTTGCAATTTGTTACCATCTTTTCAGTTAGCCATTAAAAGGTATCAACCACTGAGGACTCTCAACTCTAAATATTTTTACATTTTGTTATACACATTTTGTCGGGGCAGCACGGTGGCTCAGTGGATAGCACTGCAACCTTGCAGTGCTGGGGTCCTGGGATCAAATCCCACCAAGGACAACATCTGCAAGGAGTTGTATGTTCTCCCTGTGTTAGCGTGGGCTACCTCAGGGTTCTCCGGTTTCCTCCCAAACTCCAAAACATACTGATAGGGAATCTAGATTGTGAGCCCCATCAGGGACAGCGACGATAATGTGTGCAAACTGTAAAGCACTGCAGAATATGTTAGCGCTATAAAAAAATAATACAGAATAGAAAGAAGAAGAATACACAAATTTATTTCCTTTGTGTTGTAAGAAAGGCAGATTGGACATAATTTGACAAAAAACCCTCAATATGGGCAGGACAAAAATTCTTGGCACCCTCAAATTAATATTTGGCTGCACACCCTTTGGAATAAGTAACTACCAACAAGATTCTTACACCTCTGAATTCTAATTTTCGACCACTCTTCTTTTGCAAACTGCTCCAGGCATCTCATATTTGAAGGGTTCCTTCTCCAACAGCAATTTTAAGATGTCTCCACAGGTGTTCAATGGGATTTAGATCCTGACTCTTTGCGGCCACTTCAGCTTTCCAGCACTTTGTGTTCATCCATTTCTGGGTGCTTCTTAAAGTATGTGTGAGGTCATTATTCTTCTATACTCATGAGCTAGCGCACAAACCCAGCTTTTTGACAATGAGCACTACAGTCATGGCCAAAAGTTTTGAGAATGACACAAATATTAATTTTTACAAAGTCTACTGCTTCACTTTTTCTAATGGCAATCTGCATATACTCCAGAATGTTATAAAGAGTGATCAGCTTAACATCAATTACTTGCAAAGTCAATATTTGGCTAGAAAATGAACTTTATCCCCCAAAACACATTTCAACATCATTGCAGCCCTGCCTTAAAAGGACCAGCTAACCTCTTTTCAGTGATTGCTGCATTAACACAGGTATGGGTGTTGATGAGGACATGGCTGGAGATCAATCTGTCATGATTAAGTAAGAATGACACCACTGGACACTTTAAAAGGAGGCTGGTGCTTGGCATCATTGTTTCTCTTCTGTTAACCATGGTTATCTCTAAAGAAACACGTGCAGTCATCATTGCAATGCACAAAAATGGCCTAACAGGGAAGAGTATCGCAGCTAGAAAGATTGCACCTCAGTCAACAATCTATCGCATCATCAAGAACTTCAAGGAGATAGGTTCCATTGTTGCCAAAAAGGCTCCAGGGCGCCCAAGAAAGACCAGCAAGCGCCAGGACCGTCTCTTAAAAGTGTTTCAGCTGCGGGATCGGGCTACCAGCAGTGCAGATCTTGCTCAGGAATGGCAGCAGGCAGGTGTGAGTGCATCTGCACGCACTGTGAGGCGGAGACTCTTGGAGCAAGGCCTGGTCTCAAGGAGGGCAGCAAAGAAGCCACTTCTCTCCAGAAAAAACATTATGGACAGACTGATATTCTGCAAAAGGTACAGGCAGTGGACTGCTGAGGACTGGGTAAAGTTATTTTCTCTGATGAATCCCCTTTTCGATTGTTTGGGACATCAGGAAAATGCCTCATTCGGAGAAGACAAGGTGAGCGCTACACCACGTCTTGTCTCATGCCAACTGTTAAGCATCCTGAAACCATTCATGTGTGGGGTTGCTTCTCAGCCAAGGGAATCGGCTCTCTCACAGTCTTGCCTAAAAACACAGCCATGAATAAAGAATGGTACCAGAATGTCCTCCCAACCCTCCAAGAGCAGTTTGGCGATCAACAATGCCTTTTCCAGCATGATGGAGCACCTTGCCATAAAGCAAAGATGATAAATAAATGGCTCAGGGAACAAAACATAGAGATTTGGGGTCCATGGCCTGGAAACTCCCCAGATGTTAATCCCATTGAGAACTTGTGGTCAATCATCAAGAGACGGGTGGACAAACAAAAACCTAAAAATTCTGACAAAATGAAAGCATTGATTGTGCAAGAATGGACTGCTATCAGTCAGGATTTGGTCCAGAAGTTGATTGAGAGCATGCCAGGGAGAATTGCAGAGGTCCTGAAGAAGAAGGGTCAACACTGCAAATATTGACTTGCTGCATTAACTCATTCTAACTGTCAATATAAGCTTTTGTTACTCATATGTTTGCAATTATTATATTTCTGTCTGTGATAAAAACATCTGTCAAACACACAAAAAAAACAGAGGGCAGCAGATCATGTGAAAATATAATATTTGTGTCATTCTCAAAACTTTTGGCCATGACTGTATATTGCGACCCAAAATCCTTTGGTGATCTTCAGATTTCAGGATACCTTGCACACAGTGAAAGCACCCATTGCCAGAGGCAGCAACACAACCCCAAAACATCTATGAACTTCCATCATATTTGTCTGTAGGTACTGAGTTCTTTTCTTTGTAGGCCTCATTCCAATTTCAGTAAACAGTGGAACGATGTACTTTACCAAAATGCTCTACTTTTGTCTCATCTGTCGTACTCATGTACATTTTGGCATACTGCTGTCTAGCTTTTTATGTCTGTGTCAGCAGTGGCATCCTCCTGGGTCTCCTGCCATAGTGTTTCATTTCATTCAAATGTAAGCATATATTTCGTGTTGACACTGATGCACCCTGAGCATCCAGTACAGCTTGAATTTATTTGGAACTTAATTGGGGCAACTTATCCATCATCCGGTTAATTTTGCTTTGCAACTGTTCATCAATTTTTCTCTGCCATCCACATCTTGGAATATTAGGTATAGTGCCATGGGTTGTAAACTTCTTGATTATGTTGCACACCGTTGGCAAAGGAACATCAAGATTTCTGAAAATGGACGTGTAACCTTGAGATTGTTAAACAATTTTGGTTCTCAAGTCCCCAGAAAGTTCTCTTCTCTTTCTGCTCTCCATGTTTAGTGTGGCACACACAGACAAAAATGCAAAGATTTAGTTAACTTCTCCCTTCCCTTTTTATCTGGTTTCAGGAGTGATTTTCATATTGCCCACACCTGTTACTTGGCACAGGTTAGTTTGAATGAGCATCATATGCTTGAAACAAAGTTGTTTACCCACAATTTTGGAAAGGGGTCCAACAATTTTGTTGAGACCATTTTTGGGTTTTGTATGAAATGATGTCCAATTTGCCTTTTTTTGTGTTTTTGTGTTGTTCCAATACACACAAAGGAAATAAACATGTATATCAAAACATGTGTAATTTTAATAATTTTCTAGGATGCTTCATTTCCTGGAACAATTTCAAGCATGTCAACACTGTCGGCCAGTACTCTACATAGACAAGACAACTGGGGCTCACAGCTGCAGATTTCTGCATATTTCATTCTCTGTCTGTTTTCTCATAGGAGTGAGTGTATCTTCCTGTCACCAGTTTCAGTTAGCTCAATATAAATCAAGTCCTTGACATGTGAGCTCAAAAGCTGCTGGAGCTCTTTCATCACTAACTTGATTTAAGATGAGGTAAAAGTGCTATATCTGAAGCAAAAACACTTGCTCCTGTGATAAAACAAACGGGTAGAAAAATGTCTTATCTTGAGAAAGCAGTAGCTGTGAGCCCTTGTGTCATCTACAGTATATACACAAATAAGACAGTACATAACAGAAGCACATTTTTAGTAGTATGTTGGCAAAGAAAAAAAAATAACACATCCAGTTGTGGAACGTATTACTATTTCAAAATCTGTTGATTAAAATGTATTTTGTCTGTTGGAAAATCCATTCAAAATATGTATCACAAAAGAAACAATTAAAAAGGTGAAAAAAATACATCTTCCTGATCTGATAAGAAATTGTAAATAGTGATTTGCTGGTAAGGCCTCCCTTTAAGGGATATCTGTCCATTAATTCATGCTGCCTGAACCACAGGCAGCATACTGTACATGAGAGAGAGACTAGATCTTTACAACTATGTTGTGTTTCAAAGGAAACATTGAACAGGGAGTCGGTGACTTAATTGACTAGTCACGGGGGGACACGTCCTGATCTTGACTGACAGTTCCCTCTCTATGTGTGTAAAGTGTTAAGATATTTTATGGTACTGTTTTAAACAACCTTGTCTATGGAACTAATATTTGGGAACTGTGCATAAGTATAATTTAGTATTATATGACACTGACTTTGTGGAAAACATGGTATTCAAGCAATTATATGTAATTTTTTTTGGGGGGTGCAATGCATGATACTGTTATTTGGGCGCAATACTATAGGTTGATAATCATTAGGTACGGATATATGGAAACTTTATGAGACTACAATTATGATAAAACAAGATGTTACTGTCACGTTTGGCTGCAGCCTCCGAGAAGCGGCCCAGCCCATAATCGCCTCCACGCTGACCGACCACCATGGCGTGGGGCGGGCGTCCCCGGTGATGCAATATGGACCCTCCATACCGCAGAGGGGGACCCGGGCCTACCCAAACTAGGGAAGGGCAGAGACCTGGGTTCTGTGGCAGCTGAGCATGTGGACAAGGAAGAGACACATAGAACTTGATTACACCGCACAACTTCAGGTATAGGGAAGTAAAGTTTACTAAAGTAAATAAGTGAAGACACAGTACATAAATCAAACATGACTATGCAAGGCTCCCGATTCCACACCTTCCAGAAGGGTATCACCCAGAGGACTCCAAGGTACCAACGGATCACCGCGGCACACCTAGGTGGGACATCAGGACACAGGCATGACATCAGGGTACACGAGGTCATCAGAACGTAGACAGGACACATGAGGACATCAGAATCACAAACTCAGGAACACGAACTGGATCTCAGGAACATGGACCGGATCTCAGGAACACGGACCGGACATCAGGAAACTGGACATCAGGAACACAGCCTAGATCTCAGGAACACGGACTGGATCTCAGGAACATGGAATCAGGAACATGGACTGGATCTCAGGAACACGGACTCAGGAACATGGAATCAGGAACAATGACCGGACATCAGGAACACAAACACAGGAACACGGACTTAGGAACACAGACTGGACATCAGGAACACGGACACCGGAACACGGACTGGACATCAGGAACACGGACACCGGAACACGGGCTGGATCTCAGGAACATCAGAACACTGGCATCGGACTCCGGACATCTGGCAACGATCGACAGGTTCCGGACATCGGCCTGCGGACATCAGGCTCCGGACATGAGGCCGCAGTATCAGGCTCAGGACATCTGGCAATGATCGGCAGGCTCCGGACATCAGGCAGGGAAGGATCGGATCCGGACATCTGGAAACGATCTAAAAAGGAACCCAAGCGGTCTGGTGCAAGCCCCGCCAGGCTCAACTGGAGCCGGCCGGGGATTGCAGCAAAAACAAGCTGAGCACAGAGTAACAGAAACTCAGCACACCCACACCGGACTCCTCCTTCCAAGATGAACCCAGGTTGTATCAAAGGAAGTCAGTTAGCAAAAGATCACAGTCACTGGGCACAGGGTTCAGGACACAGAAGGATTCAGGAACATAACACAGCAGACACAGTTCAGACAGTCAGGTACAGGATGAAGGATTCAAGCCTGGAATTACCGCCTCCAGGACAGGCGCAGGGACGAGTACAGGATCAGGGATTCAAACCTAGAATTACCGCCTCCAGGATAGGCACATGGACTGGTACAGGATCAGGGATTCAAGCCTAGAATTACCGCCTCTAGGATAGGCGCAGGGACAGGTACAGGAACACACAACACACATGGCAAGATTCAGAAGCTATGTGAGTAGCTAAGGCCCTGCCCATAGGGCAGGGAGCCTTTATATATGAGCTGCCCCTCAGCAATTGGCTGGGGACAGCATTTCAAGTACACACACTAACCCTGATAAAAGCAGGGCAGGTGTGGCCTGCGCACCCTATACAGCCAAACACAATTCAGCACAGCAAGGGCACCTGGAAATGGCTGCAGCCTAAACACACGTAGCAAGTCATGCACCACTGCAGAGGACCCTGACCTACAGGTAGCTTCCACAGCAATAGCCAGGGACCGCACATGCGGGTGGTCATGCAGCGCAGCGGATACACCCACGCATGCACGGCTACGCAGCGGAGCTGGGAACTGAGCATCATCCATACAGGTATCGGATAACAGTATCCCAGCTCAATTAGGGGGAAAAGGAGCAAAGGGTTAAAGCACAGACATGCATTGTCACGCCGACAACCAAGTACCGACAGAACAGCGTGACAATTACATATGAAGCCCTATGTAACATCTTTATAAAGAGTTTAGTGAGTATCAAGTTTTATTGTGACAGAGAAAAAATATTTGTTTTAGTGTATTCCAGAGGAAGCAGAAAAAAATGTATCCTAGCTTCTGCTGGTGTAGAATTCACTAAAGCAGCTGGATTTTCACTTGTATTGCACAGTTCAAGTAATTGAGTAATGATTGCTCGACTTGTTTTTGGCCCCCTCCCAGGTATAACATATGAACTGCTTGAACGGAGTATATTTGCATTTCCAAGATAAACATAACTCTGTTTCATAATGCCAGAGGTAGTTTATGCTGAACAGTGGTCAGTTGTAATTTAGAATTTACATAATACTGGCTATGAGCTGGAGCCGACAGATCACTCTTTACAATGCAGTGTATCAGAGACTTTAATTGAAGATTTTGTTATCAGACTTTATCTAGACTAATACTACATTCTATGGGATAGTAAAGGGTATGCCACACTAAACAATATCGCTAACGGGATCGCTAAAAAACGTCACTATTTAGCGATCCCGTTAGCGATATTGTTCAATGCGGCAGCTTCCAGCGACGAGCTTCCTGCTGTGATCTCGCTCGTCGCTGGAATCGTTCCGGACCCTATTTTCTCGTCGGCGCTCCCGCTGGGTAAGTATCTAATCGCTGTGTGGCACCTTTTCTTAGCGATTTAGCGGTACTTTTGTACCGCTAAAGTCGTTAAGAAGATCGCTAACGGCGATAGCGTCGTTAACTATATCGCTAAATGCGGCAGCATTTAGCGATATAGAAACAATCCCGCTAGCGATCTCATTAGTATGCAACGCTAACGAGATCGCTAGCGGGATAGCTTAGTGTGGCAGTACCCTAAGTAGAGATGAGCGAATGTGTTCGGAAAACGATCGCCAAGCATAAATTTGGCACGAATATGGTATATTTGGATTGGTAACACGAGCATTTTTCTTAAAATCAGAAAAGTCAGTAACATTTGGTAAAAGATAGAATAAAGCCAGCAATTCATGTGCTGCGTTCAGTAAAATCACAGAGTGAAAGTTAGAATAGAATAGACAGAATAGATACATACACATAGAATACATAAATATATAAATGTCAGTGACAGACACACATATACAGTGTATATATACATATATATATACAGTGCCTACAAGTAGTATTCAACCCTCTGCAGATTTAGCTGGTTGACACATGTGGAATTAACTTGGCATTGTGACATTTGTACTGTAGATCAGCCTGGAAGTGGGAAATGCACTGCAGCAAAAAAAAAAATTTTAATTTTTTTTTTTTTTTTAAAAACGTTACAAGTTAATTCAGAGTGTCATTTATTATTCAACCCCTCAAACCACAAGAATTCTGTTTGGTCCCCCTAAAGTATTAAGAAGTAGTTCAGGCACCAAGAATAATGAGCTTCACATGTGTGGATTAATGATCTCTTTTGCCAGCCTTTTCTGACTATTTAAGACCCTCCCCAAACTTGTGAACAGCACTCATACATGGTCAACATGGGAAAGACAAAGGAGCATTCCAAGGCCATCAGAGACAAGATCGTGGAGGGTCACAAGGCTGGCAAGGGGTACAAAACCCTTTCCAAGGAGTTGGGCCTACCTGTCTCCACTGTTGGGAGCATCATCTGTAAGTGGAAGGCTTATGGAACTACTGTTAGCCTTCCACGGCCTGGACAGCCTTTGAAAGTTTCCTCCCGTGCCGAGGCCAGGCTTGTCCAAAGAGTCAAGGCTAACCCAAGGACAACAAGGAAGGAGCTCCGGGAAGATCTCATGGCAGTGGGGACATTGGTTTCAGTCAATACATAAGTAACGTACTCCACCGCAATGGTCTCCATTCCAGACGAGCCCGTAAGGTACCTTTACTTTCAAAGCGTCATGTCAAGGCTCGTCTACAGTTTGCTCATGATCACTTGGAGAACTCTGAGACAGACTGGTTCAAGGTTCTATGGTCTGATGAGACCAAGATCGAGATCTTTGGTGCCAACCACACACATGACGTTTGGAGACTGGATGGCACTGCATACGACCCCAAGAATACCATCCCTACAGTCAAGCATGGTGGTGGCAGCATCATGCTGTGGGCTGTTTCTCAGCCAAGGGGCCTGGCCATCTGGTCCGCATCCATGGGAGGATGGATAGCACGGCCTACCTGGAGATTTTGGCCAAGAACCTCCGCTCCTCCATCAAGGATCTTAAGATGGGTCATAATTTCATCTTCCAACAAGACAACGACCCAAAGCACACAGCCAAGAAAACCAAGGCCTGGTTCAAGAGGGAAAAAGTCAAGGTGTTGGAGTGGCCTAGTCAGTCTCCTGACCTTAACCCAATTGAAAACTTGTGGAAGGAGCTCAAGATTAAAGTCCACATGAGACACCCAAAGAACCTAGATAACTTGGAGAAGATCTGCATGGAGGAGTGGGCCAAGATAACTCCACAGACCTGTGCCGGCCTGATCAGGTCTTATAAAAGACGATTATTAGCTGTAATTGCAAACAAGGGTTATTCCACGAAATATTAAACATAGGGTTTGTATAATAATTGACCCACACTTTTATGTTTAAAATTTATTAAAATTCAACTGAGCAACATAACTTTTTGGTTTGTAAGATTTATGCTTCTGTTAATAAATCCTACTCTCGTTTACAGTTTGAAGGCTCTAACTTATTTGCATCTTATCAAACCAGCTAAATCTGCAGGGGGTTGAATACTACTTGTAGGCACTGTATATATATATATATATATGTATATATACACTGTATATTACAAACATTTATAGATAGAAGAAAAGCCATCAATTCAGCAGCCGCATAATGTAAAATCACAGCAGGAGCCGACAGGATAGAAGAGATGGATTAGATACAGTAAATCAGTAAATACATATAGAATAGATAGATAATTAGATGTCTGTGACAAATACAATTAGTACAGTATGTGTGCAACTTACTGAACATGTATTTAATTAATAAAAGATTATTTATCAGAAAAAAAAGGCGTGGGCTCCCACGTAATTTTCATAACTAGCAGAGGGAATGCTGATGGCTGGGGCCAATGTTTATAGCCTGAGAAGGGGGTAATACCCATGGAGCTTCCCAGGCTATTAATATCAGCTTAAAGCTGTATACTTAGCCCTTCCTGGCTATTAAAATGGGGGACCCTAAAAAAAATGATGTAGAGTCCCCCTATAATTAATAAACAGCAAAGGTTATGCAGACAGCTGGGAGCTGATATTAATAGCCTAGGAAGGGGCCATGGATACTGGCCCCCCCGGCTAAAAACATCAGCTCTCAGCTGCCCCAGAAAAAGCTCATCTCTAAGATTCGCCAATTCTGGTGCTTAGCCTCGCTCTTCCCACTTGCCCTGTAGCTGTGGCAAGTGGGGTGATAGTTGGGGGAGTTGATGTCACTTTTGTAGTATCAGGTGACATCAAGCCCCTAGGTTAGTAATGGAGAGGCGTCAATAAGACGCCCCCATTACTAACAGCATAGTCACATTGTAAGAAAACACAGACACCCAGAAAAAAAGTCCTTTAATTGAAAGAAAGACACAAACTCCTTTAATAATCTTAAGTAAACCATACTTACGACCTCGCCTATTCTCGAGAAACCCACGTCATCTGCAAAAGAGGTAAAAACAAACAACAATATTCCTCATCTTTCCACAGAGATGCTTTTAATACATTTGTCTCATGAAGGGTCTAGCTCTGTTACATCTAGATGGCAGACTGCATGGTTGCATGATGCGACCATGCAACCGGTCATCCAGCAGACTCTGAGCACCGTGTACTCAGTGTCTGCCTGTGAACTGCTATTCCCTACTATTCCCTGTCTGAGGGCACTGAGAAAGTTCTCTTGTTCGCTGTGCCGTCAGACAGGTCCTGTGAGTTTACAGCCAATGAACTCACTTCACCTATTTGACGTCAGCGCGAGCACCATGGGAAGCGAAGCTAAGTATCAGAATTGGCGCATCTTAGAGATGCGCCTTTTCTGGGGCAGCTGAAAGCTGGGTTTTTAGCCTGGGGGCAGTATCCATGGCCCCTTCCTTGGCCCCTTCCTAGGCTCGCAGCAGTTAATTCCCCAATAGTTCTCAGCCTGGACAGTGGCATCTTGGCACCATCCAGGTTGAAAACTATTTATCCCCCGGACATGGATTACAGCGTGGGACAGAAAGACCGACAGGTATGGTATATTGTTGTTCAATTTTAGTTTTATTATAGGAGAACGAGGGCTTCAGTGGAAAAGGCGTTAGGTGAGTATAATGGTGTTTGTTACTTTTAAATAAAACATAAAAGTGTGTATTGTTTTATTTCCAATAAGGGACTTTATTCTGGCTGTGTCTTTATTTACCAAATAACTATAGGATTAGTAATGGATAGGTGTCTTATAGACGCCTCTCCATTACTGATCCATGGGCTTGATGTCACCTGACAATACAAAGGTGACATCAACCCCCCAAATATGAACCTCACTTGCCACCACTACAGGGCAAGTGGGAAGAGCCAGGCAAAGCACCCGAATTAGCGCATCTAATAGATGTGGCTTTTCTGGGCGGCTGCGAGCTGCTATTTTTAGGCTGGGGGGCCAATATCCATGGCCCTTTACCAGCCTGGGAATACCAGCCCCCAGCTGTCTGCTTTAGCAAGGCTGGTTGTCAAAAATGGGGGGACCCTATGCCATTTTTTTAAAATTAATTATTTAAATAATTAAAAATACTGCATGGGACCCCTCTATTCTTGATAACCAGCCTTGCTGAAGCTGACAGATGAGGGTTGCAGCCCCCAGCTGTGAATTTTGCCTGACTGGTTATCAAAAATGCAGGAGAACCCACGCAGGTTTTTTTTATTATTTATTTACAGCACAGGAACGGCTGATGAATACTCCCATCTGCAGCTCCTGTGCTGTACACCTTACACTTTATACCACCGATCACAGATGAGTGCTCACGCTGTCTTTTGACAGCGTGGGAACTGCGGCTCTCTAACTGGCTGTGATGATTTCACCGCCGATCATAAGTGCTATGATGGTGTTTCCATGCTGTCACACAGCGTGGGAAACAGCGACTTTTGTGCTGTGTATGCTGGGCTATATTCTGCGACTTAATCGATGATTAAATCAGTGAATATTGCAAATTCAGCGATCGTGAGCCGAACCGAACATTGAAATATTCGCTCATCTCTAATAGTTAGTTATTTCTTTATTTCTTTTTTTTATTATTAAGTTCTTTCCCCTGTCAGTTGCATACACTTATCATCAAGTCCATTTCTAAAGGAAATGCTTGGAATCTTATGAAAATGTGTGAAAGTTTTACAAATTACATAAAGATATTGACTTGTATTCATGAATCTGTGGAAAAGAAACTAAGAAACAATATTAAAAAATCAAAATATAATTGTAAAAATGATGAATTAAACAAACATTTGGCAACGCATGAAGTCTGAAATCCCATGGAATTTGTGATGGGTTCTCCTACAAAAATGTAAATATAGACTTACATTGTGTATGTCACTGTATATTAGTATATGAGTGGGGGAAGGTATTATTCTAACTCTGGCCTTAGAAATTAGAAAACCTACAGACCTTGGCAAGCCCAGCTAAAGGAGCCTATGCACATTAGAAAAATGATTAGCATACCCTGCCATTTTCAGAATGGCTGTTACTGGAGTGGTGGTGGAACCACTGTGCTGCGGTCCAAGGAGTGCCTGAAAAGTCGTAACTAGGTGAACACCTGACTCTTTTCTAGAGCCGTGATGGTGGGAACAGAATTGGCTCCAGATTGACATCAAGTGCTACACCAGGACATACCTTGGACGCACAGCAGCTGATCCTCAAGGGTCACTGGCAGGTGTAGGCAGGTACTGCTGATACACAAACAGTCACTGGCAGGTGCAGGCAAGTACGGCCAGTACTGCTAGTAAATAGGTGGGAACTAGCAGATTCAGGCAAATATGACTGGCATACAGCTGGGCACTAGCAGGTGCAGTCAGGTACGGCAGATGTACTGTCAGATGTAGGCAGGTACGGCAAGTACAGCTGGTATACATGCAGGCATTGGCAGTTGCAGGCAGGTACAGCTGATATACAGGTGTGCATGGCAAGTGCAGGCAGGTACAGCAAGTACAGTAGGCCTACAAGCAGGCACAGGAAGGTACTAGAAGATAAACTAGAACAAGTGACAGATGGTACAGGCAAGAGAAGTAGCCGGACAGTCGGAAGCTGTTTCGGAGTCTTATTCTGGGCACAGGAGAGACAGGCTGAGATGAAATCCGCAATATCCTTGCAAAGGAAAAGCTACCAATAATATTGTGAAATGAGAAGAGACGTTTTCTTCTGTCTGGTGTGACCAGCCAATTTAGACGAGTGACCCCAGTGAAGAACATGCTTGCTATCCAGTTCAGCGACAAAGTTCTTTTCAGGTGGGACCCGAGACAAGTCCAGCGGAGCAACAGTAAGCATCTTGGTGGGCTCAATGATGCATGGAGGCTCTTCTCCCTGGTCAGAAGACAGAAAGTACCTGGAAAGCGCATCCGCTTTGATGTTCTTGTCTGTCGGTCAGAAATGTAGAACAAAATCAAAGAGAACGAACAACGAAGACCACCTGGTTTGACATGGATTTAAGCGCTTTACAGACTACAGATAGGCAAAGTTTTTGTGGTCCATATAGATAATTACAGGATGAAACGCCCCTTCGAGTAGAAGGCGCCAGCGGATCTCGATCGCCTATCAAGTAGCTACATTCTGGAGCTGAGAAGGCTTTTGGAAAGGAACCTGAAGTTCTCCATACTCCCCAAAGGAAATTTCTGATTATGGATGGTACTGGCTCCAGAGGATAAAGCATCCACTGCCAAGAAAAATTGTTTACTACTGTCATGTTGATACTGCGCTGAAGCTGAAGAAAAGGCCTGTTTTAAGGAAGAAAAGGTCTTCTTTCACGGATCACTTCCCTGGAGCGCTCCTGAAAACTAGGGTAAATCTGTGTAGCTTTAAGGCATCCAGGGTCATAGTCATGGCAACTGGCTGTTCTGTTCCCACACCCTGGTGCCTCACAGATGAAACAACAAGTCCTTTCAGCTTTGCATGCAGTACTGTAGTCACTTCAGCTGCTGAAGTCTCCGTTACTTCAGCCTCTGATGCATAAGTCCCATAAATCATTCTGTGCTCCATGTTCTTGCTCAACAGTGTAACATGAAAACAGTCTTTAATTTGGCAGCACACATCACATATAGAACCATCTTCCTTCCTTTCCCTGTCATCCAGACAGGCCCTGGTCTTCCTAGCAGCTTCCTCTTCCCGGCAATCCCGGCCATATCTTTTGGACAGTCCGTGTCCCAGCTATCACCAGCTCCTTATCAGCCCCTTGTCCAGCTCACATGGGAAGAGGCGCCATGAACGCTTCCACTGTGGCTCCGGCCCTGGTCACAGACCCTGGATCCTGACTGGGGATGGCTCTATCAAGCTCCTGCCCTTCTGCACTGTTCACTGCCTGGGACCCCTTACCGTTTCATCAGCTTTATCCACATGGCTAGTCACTCTGCTCACTCAACCTGGACTTGGCCAGGCTGTCTGGCCTCTGACACAACCAGGAAGCAACCCTACTACAAGTCCCTGCTCTGTGTTGCTCCTCCCAGTAAATTAACCTCTGTGCCCCTTATCTCTTAACCTATTCTATGCTCTATAATGACCCCTCTATTCTAATTCCCCTACGGTCCTATACTGTCCCTAAGCTTACATACAATACATAACAAATGCATCATAATAGAGTACATGACAATAACATTAGGAAACTGCACATTACATTAATAAACGCTGAGGTGCCGCATGTCGTCGTGTGAACAACGTCCATGAGAGAGGAGGCACATGAGGTTCCCCGCCACCTCCTTACATAGCCAGGGATTCCAGGTCATCTACAGAGGTGGGTACATCTCGTCCAGCCAGATTGTCCTTAATTCTCCCCAACAGACTTTCCCAGAAGGTGGCTACCAGTGCTTCATTATTCCAGGTGAGTTTGGAGGATAAGGTACAAAAACAAACTGTACAATGGCCCACAGTGAGATTTCCCTGGCGCAGTCTAAGGAGGTAGGATGCCACAGAGGAAACATAACCTGGCACATCAAAAACCTTATAGAAGTTTTCTAAGAAAGTCTGGAGGTTGGAAACCCGAGGATTCCCTGTCTCCCATAGAGTATTGAGCCACGCTGGGGCTTCGCTGATAAGGTGAGACGTCATGAATGCCACTTTGGTCCAATCAGAAGAGAACTGATGTGAAAGAGCTCAAAGCTCAATGTGCATTGATTGATGAATCCTTGGCCCAGTGTAGGATCACCATCAATATGTGGCGGAACAGATAGACTGACTTCCAAACCAGGAATAAAACTGGTAATCTGCAGATTCATGGTTGAGGTCTTCTCAGCTTGAGCAGGAGCTTTAGCAGCCACAGTTGTCAGGGTATCCAGGGGGTGGTCACATTTTGTAATTAGGACATGATTTTGTCCTGCTGGTCCCTCGGTCAGGAGACCCACTGGTAAAGGTCAGAGACTGGAGAGGTTGGAGAGCCAGCGGTTTCCATGGCCTGAGCAAACTGTAATAGTAGTGGTGGTGGAAAGACTGTGACATGGTCTGGGGAGAGCCTGGAGGAGCGTTACAAGGTGAACACCTGACTCTGCGCTAGCACCCCTGATGATGGGGTTAGACGTAGCTCCAGATGGACACCAGGTGCTACACCAGGACTGACAACGAACACACGGCAGCTCATCCCCAAGGGGCAGGAAACTGGAATGGTCTAGAAAGGAAAGTTCAGCTGGTACAAGCAGGCATGGCAGAAACACAGGAGCAGCATGTGCTGGCGGTGACGGCTGAAATACAGTCAGACACTGGCAGGTGCAGACAGGAATAACTTGTATACAGGTGGGCACAGGAAGATGCAGGCAGTTATGGTTGATACACAGGCAGTTACTGGAAGTTGCACTTATCTACAGCTAGTATACAGGCGGGCATGGCAAGTGCAGGCAGGTAAGGCAGGTATACAGGCAGGCATAGGCAGGTACTGGAAGATAAAGTAAAACTAGCAAGCATGCGAATAAGCAAAGCATTCACGTTGTTCAAGCACCTCCCATCAGATGGAGGTGCCCTAAATAATAAGTGTCTCTCATCCATTGGCTGGGGACACTTTAGGATAGCATGCTCTGTCTCTTTAAGAAGTAGGCATCACACGCACCCTAAGCACAAAACCCTGGAATCTGTGAACCATGTGCAGACCCCTGGCAGAAGCAGGAGGAGGAGGAAGTGCGAGACGGGGCAGCGGCAGTGATTGATTTGGTATCCTGCCCGAGGTAGGAGAGAAGCATGCAGTGACGCCTGCGCTACAGTGGCTGGACGACTGTCTAATGTGTTTGAGTGTTGCTGACTTTCCAACATTGGTAGATGCAGGGGGAAGAAGGACTGGGTATTTGGCAAACCTGAGCTGAATATGCATGCATATTGGGGGTTGTCAGGATGAAATCAATAACTTCTGGTCAAATGTTTAGTCAGAACCAGAGGCATAATAACCACAGTCACAGAGAGATTAGACCCATGGAAAAATGGGGCCCTTGGCAGCACATTCAGTTGATATGTTCTTTGGCACAAAGACCCTCTGGCTCCCTGCATCACAATAGCATTAATCGCCTCCAACCTATCAGAGGCCAACTTCTGACCTCAGCATTCACGTCCTGGGCTATGCATGATATCGCTGGCATACACTGCCCCGTTCCTGTGTGCTTGGCTATGCAAGAGATAAAGGATACTGTACATCATGGGAGCAGGGACACATGAAAGGAATTGTTGTTGTTTTAATTTTCTATCTGTAGTAGAGAAGAGCACCAGCACAAAGGACATTATTAAAGGAAGGGGCCCTGGACAAAGAACATTATTACAGGATAGGGGACAGGATTGGTGACATAATTATAGTATTGGGACTGAAATGATGGTCATTTATTATTAGTTTATGGTGTTAAGTGGGGTCATAATTATTGTAGGAGGTTAATGGACATTCAATTGCCAGAAAAGTATTTTTAACTTCGCTATTCCTATTTCATTTTCTGACCATGAATGTAGTTCTTTGTATGTGGGTTGTTATTGGACATATAAATATATTACTAGTGTGAACCCCTTAACGACATCCGCCGAACATGTATGGCGCTGCAAGGGGTATGTTCCACTACCAGCCATACATGTATGGCTTGACTATTGAGCTGCCTCTTTCCGAGCAGCGGAGTAAACAAAAGTGAGTATCAGCGCTATGTCAGTGCTATATGTCAGCGTTTTTTCATTCTGCCTCCCAAAACTCAGAATAGATAGATATCAGCGTTATGAGACCGAAAATGTTACCAATAAAAACATTAACTCATCCCGCAAAAAAACAAGCCCTCACATGACTGTTGGCAGAAATATAGAAAAATTATGTCTCTTATAACATAGCAATGCAAAAACTTTGTTTTGCTAAAAAAAAGTATTTTAGTGTGTAATAGCAGCCCAATATAAAAACTATATTAATCAGGTATTGCTGTAATCGCACCGCCCCAAAAACATAAAGCCACCTTATCACTTAAATCACACAAGGAAAAATAAATAAAACCAATTCACCTGCTGTTGATTTGTTCATTCTTTCTCCCCTAAATTGCAGTAAGGCTCAGCTCACACTTATCCTGCGCTCTGCGCTGAGCGCTTACACCAAAGTTTCCATGTATATCTCTGAAATACATGATTCATTTGGAACCTACAGTGGAAGACGCCCTATAATAAGGCAGTTGGTCACACTGTGGACTTTGTCTGACCTATGATTCGTTGGTTTCTGTTTTTTTAAGTGTGCATAAAAGCGCGGTTGACCACAGTTTGGTGCACCTGTGAAAATAAGGACACCGCTGAACAGAGGTCAAATGGAGTACAAATCAATTCTGCTGTCTTATTAGTGAATGGACACATCAGGGTTTCTGAATCAAGTATTTGGAGACTTACATGGAAACCTGAATGTAAGTGCTCAGTGTACAGAGCAAGCTGTATTAATGTGATCCAAAATGTTATGTAAAATATTCCCAATAAAAGCTTCAACCTAATATACAAAAAAGCAAGTACCCACTCAAGTCTGTCATGTGTCGATAGAAATATAGGGGGCTTCCACATTACTGGTAGCACATAAGCTCTAGAAAAGTGCTATGGCTCATCACCCTCTAAAAGAAATCCAGCAAATTCTGCGCTCCCAAATCCAAATGCCCTCCCCCAATCTGAGCCCCACAATATGCCTAAACGTAGTTAGCATTCCCGTTTGGCATTTCTGTAGCGATGAGAGCCTACTTCATTTACGAAGCCCATGTTTCTAGAAACACAAGCTGGGCACAAATTATGAGTACTATAATGTAGGGACACTACAATATTCGGTCACTGCACTGGCATTATTTGCAAATTTCACTCAGCAACATCCACTGCTGCTTGTTTCTGGCAAATGTCCATGTAGTAAAATTGTCACTGCACCTGAACATAAATTCCCAGAATCGTGAAATTTCCAAATTGGATCACTTGAGGGAGATTATGCTATTGTGGCAATTAAGGGCTCTGTATATGGAGTCCGCAAAACTTTTCTACTTTAATTTGTTCTCCTAGAGCCAAATAGAGTTCCTTTCGTTCCGAGTCTCATTTTATGTTTGATATATTCAATGCATGTATTTACCTGTTTTTTTCATGTTTTTTCATGTTTTTAATTATTTAATATTTTTTTTACATTTTTGTATAAATAAAAGGACTTTGGTGATCCTTACCTTATATATCAGCTCCAACTGTTTCTTGCTTGTTTCTATATGTGTACTATGGTGTGCGTGGTGAAATGATCCCTCCAATTTAGTAGTCCTCATTCCTTTTTCTTTTCTACTTCATCTGGGGCACTGTAGAAGTAGGGGAAAATGTGTGGTGTGGAGGGTGATGTAAAAGTGATCAATCACAGCTTGTTACTTTCTGTAGAGATGAGTTCTGGCTGTAAGAAGTCATAGCGGTCTGCACTGGATGAAGAAGAAAAGCAAAACTTAATGACTTTATTTGGAATCCAGTAAGACACTGGATTTACTTTTACTTTATACACTTATACAATCTACAGAGCTCTTGTAAATCAATGGGGATGAATAGTACCAGACCACCACTAATTTGATATTTGTGAGCTGTTCTAAGGATAAGTCATCAATATCTAAGTTTTGGACAACCTATTTAACAATTGTTACATCTGTATTAATTCATGCATTTTGTACTATGCAGTCATATCTCCATCTGGACCTGCTTAGTAGATGAAGGAGAAGGTATGGCCAATAATTTTGAGGAGCACAGCCTCTGTCCAGGTAAAGATAATGGTGTGCCTGGGACCTTTGGAAATGCCAAATCAGGCAGATAGGTGTGTTTGCTATCAAACAGCTCAGCAGGAGTAATCAGCTCCCTGCTGTGGTAAGTGGGCAGTCAGTTTGTACTGGCCCTGGATGATATTCCATATTCTCTGTTACTTAATCCTGCTTGCTTGATATTTGTTGCTGACAGCCTGATTTTAACTTCTGCCTGCCTGATGACTCTATCTTTGACCCCAAATATATCCTGTCTTCATCTCTGACTTCTGATTTTGTTCTTTGTCTGCCCTGTCTAGTATTGGCACAGCTAGTTTACCTTCTCTGCACCACCAGCCAGTAACTATTCTATGAATGCAAACCTATGGACCCTGTTGTAAGTCCAGGCTTCTGCATAGAGGTTAAAAGGTGAAGCCCAGGGTTCTCTGGGACTCCTTAAATGGTCTAATTTGTGCAATGTTGTTTCATGGAAGACTTCTTATGTGCTGCCAGCTTTCCATGCACAGTTGCATACATAGAAAAGAGAAAAGCGGCACTCACCACATACTTTCTTAAAAGTACTTTATTCCGAGGATAGGGACATTCATGCGGTATGCAGGGATACATGCGAGAGAACATTGTGAGTGCCCTTTTCTCTTTTCTATATGTACAACTATTTTAACCTTGAGCGCCACCTGAGTTCAGATACACTCACCAAACCCTGTATAAGGAGGAACGTGTTTGAACAGCATCTAAGAGTCTGTTGCTGTGCAGCTTTTTCTAATTCACATTTCCGTGTACAGCTCACCCTGACATATACAATATACAATTTCTCAACAGCATCTCACATTATAATTCTAATTTCTCAAAATGGTCTAATCCTTGGACCGTGCAAACTTACATTAGACAGTCTTAATATGCATCAAATTTATGTATATTGTTTAGGCTTTTTGATAAATCTTTCAAATTTTAAGCTTTGTAGTCTCATCTTATGCCACCTATTAGTTGATTTACTTTGTGACAGAAACAAGCTGTGCAATTTTGGAGCATTTTTTATCATGGTATTGCACATTAAGTTGTACCACTTTTCCTATCATCCAATGCCCCTTTTCCGGGAGGCCAAGCAAACTAGTCGGATAAGTCGTGTAAGTTTAATAATAAGTTTGTAAACTTCAGTACAAATTTGGTGCAAGTCATGAAAGACAACATTTTGGACACGTTACACAGAGTCCTCGCATATTTAGGTACATAAATACGTCCCTATATTGCAAAACTCAATAGCGTTTTTCTGCAAGCTTCCTGATTTTGCTTACCCCCATAATAATTAAAATAAAAAATAATAAATGCATACACAGAACATGCAGTTGAACAGACGTAATTTACTGGAAGACTATTGCTAAATGTTGCCAGAAAGGTCTACTGTTTCATAGATTTAGCTGTTGGGTCCTCGCAGCTGTGGTGTAAGAACCACACTCACTCAATTCATATTTTGTTTTTGGAGATTTTGGGTTCTTTAACAAGCGAAACTCCTTGGGACAATGTAACTTAGTATGCAAATATTTTCTTCAAGAGTCCACCACATAGACATATTTTGTACAATTAGAACATTAACTAGTGTTGAGCATTCCGATACCGCAAGTATCGGGTATCGGCCGATATTCGCGTTATCGGAATTCCGATACTTAATTCCGATACTTTTTCCATATCGTATACCGGAATCGGAAGTTCCCATAATTCTTTGAGAGGCAATGTGATTTTAGTCAGCCAATGAGGAATCCTACGAAGTGTGGGCACATCCTGTAATGCGCGGTCATCTTAACTAATGGCATGGCTGTGATTGGCTGCTGAAATGATGTCAGAATGCACTATAAAAGGCGCCGCCGCCATTTTAGCGTCACTGTGCTGTGAACTCAGTAAGGGACAGAACGCTACTCTGCTCACTCTGAGGGACAGTTAGATATTGCGATTTTGTGTACTACTGTGCTTGAGGCAGGCTAGTTTACCAACCGCTGTGTAAAGCTTCATTTTGCCAGTGTTGTTTTAACAGCTCTGTGCAAGGTGTGTGTGTGACAGTGCAGGTGACGCTGCAGTTTGCTCTGCATCCACCGCTGTTTGTAGGCATCTGCACGTGTCACTGACTCTTTTTTTTTTTATTTTATTTAGTGGAATTGGTGCAGCTCCATTATATTAGAAAAAAATCAAATCTATTAGTGTGACGTGCTTCCATCCGTATACAATACATTGGTTGCAAACACTATAGAAGTACACAAAGGAGCTTTTCACAGATAGTGAATAGTTGTGTTTCAGTGTTCACTGCAGTCTGTGAGGTTTTGATTTTTTGAGTGCAGATCACGCTCCAGTTAGTTCTTCAACCACTGCCGGTTGTAGTCTGCTGAGCGTGTGTCACTGCCTCATCCTTCACATTTTTCTCTAATTGGTGCTGCTCCATTTAGTGGAAAAAAATCTAATCTATTAGTGTGACGCGCTTCCATCCGTATACAATACATTGGTTGCAAACACTATAGAAGTACACAAAGGAGCTTTTCACAGATAGTGAATAGTTGTGTTTCAGTGTTCACTGTAGTCTGTGAGCTTTTCATTTTTGTGAGTGCAGATTACGCTCCAGTTTGTACTTCAACCACTGCCGGTTGTAGTCTGCTGAGCGTGTGTCACTGCCTCATCCTTCACATTTTTCTCTAATTGGTGCTGCTCCATTTTAGTGGAAAAAAATCTAATCTATTAGTGTGACGCGCTTCCATCCGTATACAATACATTGGTGCAAACACTATAGAAGTACACAAAGGAGCTTTTCACAGATAGTGAATAGTTGTGTTTCAGTGTTCACTGTAGTCTGTGAGCTTTTCATTTTGTGAGTGCAGATTACGCTCCAGTTTGTACTTCAACCACTGCCGGTTGTAGTCTGCTGAGCGTGTGTCACTGCCTCAACCTTCACATTTTTCTCTAATTGGTGCTGCCCCCATTTTAGTGGAAAAAAATCTAATCTATTAGTGTGACGCGCTTCCATCCGTATACAATACATTGGTTGCAAACACTATAGAAGTACACAAAGGAGCTTTCACAGATAGTGAATAGTTGTGTTTCAGTGTTCACTGTAGTCTGTGAGCTTTCATTTTTGTGAGTGCAGATTACGCTCCAGTTTGTACTTCAACCACTGCCGGTTGTAGTCTGCTGAGCGTGTGTCACTGCCTCATCCTTCACATTTTTCTCTAAATTGGTGCTGCTCCATTTTAGTGGAAAAAAATCTAATCTATTAGTGTGACGCGCTTCCATCCGTATACAATACATTGATTGCAAACACTATAGAAGTACACAAAGGGGCCTTTCACAGATACTGAACAGTTGTCTGCAGGGTTCACTGTAGTCTGTGAGGAATAACCACACTTAGGCCTTAACTTTTCTGACTTTCTTTATCAATCTACCAAGATGAAGAAGTCAGTTGAGTAAGGCCGTGGTCGTGGTCGAGGCCGTTGGATTTGCAGCAGGGAGAGGACGTGGGGATTCTGTGGCTGCTGCCGCACCAGTGACACAGCATCCACCAGTTTTCCCCGTGAGCGTTCCTTTATGCGCACTTTTGTAGGAGCTCAGCGTACCCCCCTGCTGCGTGAAGAACAAATTGAAGCCGTTGTTGGTTGGATGGCAGCCAATGCATCGACTTCAATACCTTCCACCTCCTCTCAGGACCACAGCACTGTTGAACAACCATCATCTCTTCACCGCCTGCCAAATTGCCCAGGCAGTCAGAGAGCTCTGTACAGGAGCCAGCTGAGTCTCTGCTTCTGTTCTCAGAATCTGTTGGCTTGGAAACAGGGGCCCAGCCAAGCAGCATTCTGGAATGTGAAGAAGAGGCAGTATGCAGTGATGCGCAACAGCTGTGTCTCTCCTGAATCTGAAGAGGCGGGTGAGCCAGTGCCGATGGTCAGCACACCGCAGAACGCATCTGATGATGATGAGACTCAGTTGCCAGTTTCTGTGAGCATGGTGCTGGCCAACCACCCAACAACAGCAGGTGTTGGAAGAGGGTAGTGGTGGAGATGATGAGGTCCAAGACCCAACATGGCGTGAGGAACAGGAAGGGTGTGGGAGCAGCTCTGAGGAGAGATTGCACCAACGGGTCCAAACAGAGGGAGAGGTAGGCTGCAGACTCGTTGCCTGTAGCCTCCAGTTTGGCACCCGTTTCGGAGCAGTTCTCTTACAACAGCCAAACCGGGCGCTCCCAGGACTTGCTCTGCGTGGTCCTTTTTTGATACAGTTGCAGATGATATTTGCTATGTCAAATGCAAGCTGTGTAATCAAAAAATTAAAAGAGGTAAAAGTGTCAGTAACCTTAATACAACAAATATGTGGGGAAAAATGTGCGGTCAAAGCACTTTGTTGAGTTACAAAGACACCTGGAGATGTAGGCCAAAACCTACAGCAGCACCTACATCTTCAGCTCCTGTTGGAGCCTCTTCTCCAGTTCAACACACAGCTGGTAAGGCTTCCTCAAAGGATCGCCATGGAAGAACCTCTGTCACTGTTGTCCAGAGACACAGTGTTATCCACCCACAGGTGCAAGTTCCCTGTCATCCTCACACACCCAGCCACAAACAGCATCGTAGCACAGCATGGGATAAAAGACGGCCATACTCTACAAACCATCCACGAGCACAGGCTCTGAATGCTGTCATTGCAAAACTCCTGTCCCTTGAAATGCTGTCATTCAGGCTGGTGAGACTGACAGTTTTCCGTGAATTAATGGCATTGGCAGTCCCCACAAACAATGTGCCCAGCCGATTTTATTTCAGCAGGCAAGCCGTCCTGGCTGCAAAAGCATGTTGAGGCAAAAATTAAACATGCGTACTAAACGCCGTCAGTAGCAAGTCCACCTGACCACCGATGCGTGGACCAGTACCCATGGCCAGGGACGATACCTTTCACTCACTGCCCATTGGGTGAATGTTGTGGAGCGGGTACAGATCTTGCGAGTGGCGCTGTACTTTGTTCTGCCAACTCAAGGATTGCCGGAATCAAGTCTGTCCACATTGACTCCCTCCTCCTACTCCAGTTCCTCAGAATCATCGCTGCAGGAGCCGTCACGGTCTACCTCCACATGGACCCGTGGACGCTTACCTGATGCGACCGATATGAGCACAGCCGTGGCCAAACGGCACAGGCCGTTCTGAAATTAATTCCCATGGGGAATCGAAGCCACACAGCGCAGGAGGTCTGGGAATGCCATCAAGCAGGAGAGCGACGTGTGGGTTTTTGCCAGCGAATCTCCAGCCCCCTTGGTAGTGTGTGACAATGCCGAAATCTGGTGGCGCCTGGCCTTGGCAACCTCACTCACATACCAGTCTGGCACATGTGCTCAACTTGGTCGTGCAGAGTTTTTTGAGGGACTATCCGGATCTTGATGCACTGCTGCACAAGGTCCGCCTAGATGCGCTCCTTGCGACGTTCCAGCATGGCAATCGCGCATTGCAGCTCTGCAACGCAGATTGCGCCTTCCTGAACATCGCATCATATGTGACGTATCCACCAGGTGAATTCAACGTTACATATGTGGAACGGTTTGTGTGAGCAGCAGCCAGCAGTTATGGAGTATCAGCTGCATCAGGCGCAATCAACACGCAATTTGCGCCGTCCACACTTCACCATTAATGAGTGGGCCACTATGAAGGACATGTGCCACGTTTTGCGTGCGTTTGATGATCAACGCGGATGGCGAGTGCAGATGATGCACTAGTCAGCCTGACTGTCCCCCTTATCTGCCTGCTTCAAAAAACACTGCAAAGCAATAAGGGATGAGGTTTTGGAAGAGGTGGAGGATAGGAGTCCAAATTCCATCACCTTCTGGAAAGACAGCGCAACGTGGTTCCTCACAAAGGGCTGGGCAGGGCTCACTTTGTGAGGAGGAGAGGAGGAGGAGTCAATGAGGAGGAAGACATCGCTCCAGAGGGAGGTACACAACGCTCTAGTCAGTATGTAGGCGAGGGTGGGTGATGCAGAGCAGGCAGAGATAACGCCTCTTGCAGAGGACAGCGTTTCTTTGCCAGTGGAGTCTGCAGCACATGGTTGATTTCATGCTGCAGTGCCTAAGAAACGACCGCCGCATCGCCCACATTCTCACGCCTGATTATTGGGTGTACACCCTCCTAGACCCTCGCTACCGGGACAACGCAAAAGCCTCATCACACCGTTGAACCGGGAGCGTAAAATGCGGGAGTACCAAGACACACTGGGCCAATCCCTAATGTTCTACCTTACTGCCGAGAGCACTGCGCTGCTACTGCTTTACAAAGCAGCTCTGTGCGTCGAGGCAGGTAGAGACTGCAACAAGAGGGAGCACACGCAGTGCCTCTGCACAGGGAAAGACCAGTATGTTCAAAATGTGCAAAGTTTTGTGGCAGCGCCACAAATTGTCTTACACCATCCGAGAGGGCTCCAGTCAGCGGGAGGCAACGTATCCGTCAGATGGTGACAGACTACTTGGCTTTGCCTCTCATGTACTCCAGATGGCTCTTCCCATTCCAAGTTTTGGGCTCTAAGCTGGATACATGGCCAGAGCTTAGCCAGTATGCATTGGAGGTGCTGGCTTGCCCTGCTGCCAGTGTATTATCGGAGCGCGTCTTTAGTGCTGCAGGTGGGTGTATCTAACAGACCGTCGCATGCGACTATCCTCCATAATGTAAGACCGCTTACTTTTCTGAAAATGAACAAGGCATGGATCTCGCCAGAATTTGTCTGTCCGTTTTCAGATTAAATAACTGGTTCGCAACGTTATCCATGTCTCCTGTTATGTTCATCTTTTCAACCACCTAACCTACTCCCTGGGCTCCAAACACTGCAGTTGCTGCTCAGAATGTCGTGTCCACAGAACAAAACACAAGCTCTACTGTTATGGGGTTCAGTAACGCCAGCTGTTCCCCTGCTGTGTACAACGGCAAGAAGTCTCCTGTCCGACACATGGACAGAAAAACACATGACCAACATGCTCCAAAATAGGGAAGAGCCGTCACCCTGCTTGTTATGCGAAAAACATGAAATTGTGAGTTTTGCAGCTAGAATGATAAAATTTTTATGACAAATATGGACAAATAATAATTTGTCATCACAGCGCATATCTGCACATGTCATTAGAAAATGGTAACAAAAAATAAAACATAGTCTACTCTTCACATTTTTAAATTAATGCATAAAAGTACATTTCAGACTTATGAATTAATGCTTTTTAAGGAACTTTATCTGTACCTGTAAGATAATGCACTCAATGGATGTACGATCATTACATCCTCATCATCATCATCACGAGTTTTATTTATGACAGACATTATAAAATACACATACTGATGCCAACTGTAACTTCAACACCATATATGAAAGGCCAGCATGTAAACATGGTAATAATGTCCAATAATAAAATTATACATCTAGAAAGTGCATCATGCATACTGACAATAGGTACTTATACCTGCAAGTGCTTTGAAACAACCACAAGAGATATAAATTAATACTGGTATATAGGTATCACAGTGCATAGTTACTCATGGACAATGTTGATGTAATACTGTATCTCAATTAAGTCAGTGTCAACCATTAGGCTTGTTAGTCTTGTACATTGTTAAAGAGGGAACGTAATTTTTTGGTTTTGTCAAGGGTAGTATTACCATTAAATTATTACTGCTGTACTTTTTTTTTGGCTCCCCTAGTGCGCAATAACGCAGCCTAACCTCACATTTGATAGTCAGCTAATTGCCACCAACGCTATCCACCCTACGCGTGACAGTAGGAAGGTAGTGTTGACGGATAAAGCTTTGCGCAACCAGACATTCTTTACCCTCTTCAACACTCTACAAGCAAAAAATGGCATGATTTCAGCCGCAGACTTTATTGACGTACAGTATAACATCGGCATTACCCATCAGAGGCTGTCCACTGTGTGATACAGACATAGAATATACCTTTCTATCCTTAGCCTTTGTTTCACCTACACTTGCAGGCACACACTTAAATTGTGACAAACAATGCCTAATTTTTTTAAATGCTAATTTTTATTGTACATTATTGTGTCATCAATCACATTGATGATCCATGCTGGACATGTCATACATGCTATAGAAATTACGATTTTATGAACTTAAATAATTGAATTGTCGTGACTGTCACATAAAATTTGCGGATGATTGATGAGATTGACTATTACAAAATCCATTGTCTTCACTAATGTTATGGTTTAACATTGCGTTCCTTAAGCATTATTCATAAAAAAAAAAATTTACTTTTATTCTTAAATTTACAACACTATATTTTGTTACCAATTTTTTGGTGTTGGTTGTTCCCATTTATTTTTGCATGTGCATATATGCGTTTTATATTTGTATTTTCCTTTATTTTTTCCTTCTTGAAATTAGAAAACATGTGTATCTTTGTACCGTGTTAGCCAGTAGATAGAAAAAAATTTAGACTTCAGAGTCAGCAGTGGTTATACCTTTTTATGGATAACTGAAAAGATGGAAACAAATTGCAAGCTTTCAAGGCTACTCACGCTCTTCATCAGGAAAGACTAACTAAAAAAATTAAGCATCACATATTTCTATACACAACAGGACACAGGAATAGGCAATAGGTAAGACAAGTAAGTGACGTGTAATCAAACTGTCATTATCTCACAGGGATGAACATAAATATTCGAACAGTTCCTAGATAAGGATAGAAAGTTGATTTGCCCTCTCATTGGCGTATTTTTGGGGTTTTTCAGACCCTGGAAGGGCATAGACCAGATTCCTTAATTGATATAGAATGACATAAATCCATGTGATCTATTCATTCCATCACTAAAGTTCAAAGGTCATGATGAGCTTATATTCTGAAACCTTTGTACGTTCTCATATTTGAAGTTATATTTTAATAACAGTAATTCCATATCCATGATGCATGACCGGGCATACAAAAGTCTTTTGCCACAGCTAAATCATTAATTTATCTGTGATTGTGTGGTGCTGATAATCATCCTTTTTCCTTTTTGTTGCCGGTCCTCCCCTCACTTGTCCCTCCTCACTTGTCTTAGCTATTCCTGGTCCTGTTGTGTGTAGAAATATGTGATTCTTCATTTTTGGCTTTACTCTTAGCCTGATGAAGACACCTGAGTAGTCTCGAAGCTTTGAATTTGTTACCATATTTTTCAGTTAGCCATTAAACGTTATCAACCACAGAGGACTGTCAAGTATAAATATTTTTATATTCTTGTAATTGAAATTTATCATTTTATTGTTGTAGTAAAACTTCATTATTCTTGTTTGAAGTACATACATTTGCAATGGCCACGTAACAAGGCAATAACTCTATATTTTATGCCTACACCCTCCTTGACCCTGGGCTTCAACAGCGCCAGTTGCTGCCAGAAGTGTTGATGCACAGATAAAACAATCGCTGATGTGTTTGTGGGGTTCAGTAACGCCTGCTGTTCCCCTGCTGGTGTCTGGCAAAAATTACTGCTGCTAACTACAACTTCAACTTCAAACGTCTCATACTAGGCCTCTGCCACACCTCCTTGACCCTGGCCCACACCGCCATGTTGTTGCTTGGAAGTGCTGTTAGCACAGTCTACACTTGCCCTGTGTTACTGGGGTTCAGTAATAGTCAGCTGTTCCCTGCTGTGTGAACGGCAAATATCCTGCTGCCTCCACCATGTTCTCTTCTCATCCCTGGGTTACAACACCGCCAGTTGTTTCTCGGAAGTGCTGTTAGCACAGTGAACACTTGCTCCTGTGTTACTGGGTTCAGTAATGTCAGCTGTTCCCTGCTGTGTGAACGGCAAATATCCTGCTGCCTCCACCATGTTTCTCTTCTCATCCCTGGGTTACAACACCGCCAGTTGTTTCTCGGAAGTGCTGTTAGCACAGTCTACACTTGCTCCTGTGTACTGGGTTCAGTAAATGTCAGCTGTTCCCTGCTGTGTGAACGGCAAAAAGTCTGCTGCCTCCACCCGTTCTCTCTCATCCCTGGCTACAACACCGCCAGTTGTAGCTCGGAAGTGCTGTTAGCACAGTCTACACTTGCTCCTGTGTTACTGGGGTTCAGTAATGTCAGCTGTTCCCCTGCGTGTGAACGGCAAAATAGTCCTGCTGCCTCCACCATGTTCTCTTCTCATCCCTGGTTACAACACGCCAGTTTGTTTCTCGAAGTGCTGTTAGCACAGTCTACACTTGCTCCTGTGTTACTGGGGTTCAGTAATGTCAGCTGTTCCCCTGCTGTGTGAACGGCAAATAGTCCTTGCTGCCTCCACCATGTTTTCTCTTCTCATCCCTGGTTACAACACCGCCAGTTGTTTCTCGAAGTGCTGTTAGCACAGTGAACACTTGCTCCTGTGTTACTGGGGTTCAGTAATGTCAGCTGTTCCCCTGCTGTGTGAACGGCAAATAGTCCCTGCTGCCTCCACCATGTTTCTCTTCTCATCCCTCGGTTACAACACCGCCAGTTGTTTCTCGGAAGTGCTGTTAGCACAGTGAACACTTGCTCCTGTGTTACTGGGGTTCAGTAATGTCAGCTGTTCCCCTGCTGTGTGAACGGCAAATAGTCCTGCTGCCTCCACCATGTTCTCTTCTCATCCCTGGGTTACAACACCGCCAGTTGTTTCTCGGAAGTGCTGTTAGCACAGTCTACACTTGCTCCTGTGTTACTGGGTTCAGTAATGTCAGCTGTTCCCCTGCTGTGTGAACGGCAAAAAGTCCTGCTGCCTCCACCCTGTTCTTCTCTCATCCCTGGGCTACAACACCGCCAGTTGTAGCTCGGAAGTGCTGTTAGCACAGTCTACACTTGCTCCTGTGTTACGGGGTTCAGTAATGTCACTGTTCCCCTGCGTGTGAACGGCAAATAGTCCTGCTGCCTCCACCATGTTCTCTTCTCATCCCTGGGTTACAACACCGCCAGTTGTTTCTCGGAAGTGCTGTTAGCACAGTCTACACTTGCTCCTGTGTTACTGGGGTTCAGTAATGTCAGCTG
>JARQOD010000010.1:97762380-97805129 GCA_033576555.1 Oophaga sylvatica
TAAAAAATAAAAAAGGGCTGGGAGTTTGCCCAAAAACTTACCTAAAACCCCAAAACGTTCGGAAAAGTTCTTGGCATAACAAAAGTCAAGCTTTTTGGGAAAAAAACATCAACATAGAGTGTACAGAAAAAAAGAAGCATTCAAAGAAAAAGAACACGGTCCCTACAGTCAAACAGGCGGAGGTTCCCCTAATGTTTTGGGGGTTGCTTTGCTGCCTCTGGCACTGGACTGCTTGACCGTTTGCATGGCATTATGAAGTCTGAAGACTACCAACAAATTTTGCAGCATATATATGGGCCCATGTGAGAAAAGCTGGGTCTTCCTCAGAGGTCAGGGGTCTTCCAGCCAGGACAATGACCTAAAGCACGCTTCCAAAAGCACTAAAAAATTTGGTTTGAGAGAATGCACTGGAGACTTCTAAGGGGGCCCACAATGAGTCCAGACCTGAATCCCATAGAAAAACCTGTGGAGGGTCTCAAAATTGGCAGTTTTGGAGAAGGCCCCCCTTCAATTATTAGGGAAACCTGGAGCAGTTTGCCAAAGAAGAATGGTCAACAATTCCAGCAGAGGCATTGTAAGAAACTCATTAATGGTTACCGGAAGCGGTTGTTCGCAGTTATTTTGGCTAAAGGTTGTTGCAACCAGTATTAGGCTGAGAATGCCAATACTTTTGTCTGGCCCCATTTTGGAGTTTTTTTGTGAATGATCAAGGATTGATTTTTGCTTCATTCTCCTTTGTGTTTTTTTCCTTGCAAGCAAATTAAATGAAGATAAAAATAGCAAATAATTTGTGTTTTGCAATCTTTTTCCCAGGAAGAAAATGAGTATTATCTGCCCAGAATTGCAGGGGTGCCAAATACTTTTGGCCCCCCACTGTAGATTCTATTTTTGTAAATTCTAGGCTGTTTTGAAGTCAGTTCCATAAAAAAAATAATAATTATCCCCTCCAAACCAAAATTAAAAAAATGTTTAAATAAATGTAAAAATACTAAAAGAGTGTTGGATTATTTTCCTCCCTTGCCTCTTCCACCCATACCGCCACGTCCATATCTTCCTCCGCTTGGAACTAAGACTTATGGTTCTAGATAGCTACTTTTAGTTTTGTAAATTCTAGTCAGTTACATAACAAAAAAGAACAGTATTGGATTAGTCCTGCCTAGCTTATTAATTTATGTTACTCACTTATTAATTCCACAATGCTTTACAGACATTACCAGCACTGTACCCATTGGGCTCACAATCCCATAATTTCCCTATCAATATGTGCTTGGAGAGTAGGAGGAAACCAAGGTACTCATGCAGCCCACACAACCAAACTCCTTGTAGATGTTGTTCTTGGTTGGATTTGAACCCAGGACCCCAGCACTGCAAAGCTTGCTCTCTAACTACTGAGCCACCATGCTGCCCTGCCTCTTAGGCTGGCGTCAGACTTGCAAGTGTGATGCGAGTAAGTCACACGACTTTCTCGCATCAACACCCGGCACGGCCGCCCGCTCTCGGACCCGAGTGTGCGTCTGCATAGAAATACATGCAGCCGCACACTCGGGTCCGAGAGCAGGCGGCCGTGCCGGGTGTTGATGTGAGAAAGTCGTGCGATTTACTTGCATCACATTCGCAAGTGTGACGCCGGCCTTACACCTATACCGCCACACACACCTCCTTGTCCACTTCGACCTGTTCCTCCTGGTTCACGATAATTATTTTTTATTTCAGCTCTGCTTAGCGTAGGGAAAGGACACAGCTGAAGTGAGGGACTCTCTATATGTACTCTGATAGTATAGTGCCAAAATCAGCTGTGTATATACTTTAACTCACATCTGTGGGAGTTCTGTGCCAAAATGCCCTTGTGTGTATTCTTTATCCCATATTTGTGGGAGTACTGTGCCTTTAACCCCTCTCTGACATCCGACGTACTATCCCGTCCATGAAACCCGTGACAATCTGACCATGGATGGGATAGTACGTCGAAGCGATCAGCTGCGCTCCAGGGGGGAGCGCAGCTGATCGCAGCCGGGTGTCAGCTGTTTATCACAGCTGACACCCGGCACTATGTGCCAGGAGTGGTCACGGACCGCTCCCGGAACATTAACCCCTGGCACACCGCGATCAAACATGATTGCGGTGTACCGGGGGCACAGGGGAGCATTGCACAGGGAGGGGGCTCTCTGCATGCTCCCCTGCGGCCCTCAGAACAGCGCGATGTGACCGCGCTGTTCTGAAGGCCTCTTCCCTGCAGGACCCCGGATCCAAGATGGCCGCGTGAGAGCAGGCACTGAGGAAGCCTGCAGCACTGCCTGTGAGATTGCTGGTCTCACAGAGTGCTGTGCACACTGTGAGACCAGTGATCTGACCCTATACTGTAATGTCCCACCCTGGGACAAAGTAAAAAAGTTAAAAAAATAAAAATAAGTGTAAAAAAAAAATTTGAAAAAAAAATTCCCCAATAAATTCATTTCTTCCTGTAAATAAAAAAACCAAACCAATAGAAGTACACATATTTGATATCGCCGCGTCCGTAACGACCCGCTCTATAGAACTGTCCCACTAGTTAACCCCTTTAGTGAACCCCTTAAAAATAATAAAAAAAGCAAAGCAAAAAATCAATGCTTTATCATCATACCGCCGAACAAAAAGTGGAATAACACGCGATCAAAAAGACCGATATAAATAAACAAGGTACCACTGAAAACGTCATCTTGTCCCGCAAAAAACAAGCTGCTATACAGCATCATCAGCGAAAAAATAAAAAAGTTATAGCTCGCAGAATAAAGCGATGCAAAAATAATTATTTTTTATATAAAATCGTTTTTATTGCATAAAAGCGCCAAAACATAAAAAAATGAATAAATGAGGTATCGCTGTAATCGTACTAACCCGAAGAATAAAACTGCTTTATCAATTTTACCACACGCGGAACGGTATAAACGCCCCCCCCAAAAGAAATTCATGAATTGCTGATTTTTGTTCATTCTAACCTCCCAAAAATCAAAATAAAAAGCGATCAAAAAATGTGCTTAAAAATGGTACCAATAAAAACGTCAACTCGTACCGCAAAAAATAAGACCTCAAATGCCTCTGTGGGCCAAAATATGCAACAATTATAGCTCTCTATAGCTCTCAAAATGCGGTGATGCAAAAACTATTTTTTGCAATAAAAAGCGTCTTTTAGCATGACAGCTGACAAACATAAAAACCTGCTATAAATAGTAAATCAACCCCCCCTTTATCACCCCTTAGTTAGGGAAAAATAATAAAATTAAAAAAATGTTTTTATTTCCATTTTCCCATAGGTTAGGGTTAGGGTTGCGCCTAAAGTTAGGGTTAGGGTTGCGCCTAAAGTTAGGATTAGAGTTAGGGTTGGGATTAGGGTTAAGGGTGTGTTAGGGTTAGGTTTTTGGTTAGGGTTATGGTTAAGGGTATGCCACACTAAGCGAGATCGCAAACGAGATCCAAACGAGATCACTAAAACGTCACTATTTAGCGATCTCGTTAGCGACCTCGTTGTGTGTGGCATGTAGCAACGATGTGGTCCCTGCTGTGATGTTGCTGATCGTTCACTAGCGTTCTGGACCGTTTTTTGATTGTTGGTGTCCCGCTGGTGAGCCTATATCGCTGTGTTTGGCACCTTTTGCGAACGACGAGCGACCTCGTTTGTGACGCATATGGTGTTTAGCGTCACGGAGTGGATCGCAATATCTGTAAGTTCTCTTTTGCATCACAGAGAGGATCGCAGAAGTTGCAAAGCAGGCTAGCAGGACGCAGAGAGCAGGAGCGATGCTGGAAATTCCTATGAATCAGAAGCGCTCAGTACATACTAATGACAGATCCTAACGACTGCCAAAGTCGTTAAAGAGATCGCTGACCGCTGATGAGTCGTTTATGAGATCTCCTGTTTGGCAGCTACTAGCGACCTAAAAGAGATCACACTAACGATCTCATTAGATTGGTTTGTTATCAAGATCGCTAACAAGATCGCTAAGTGTGGCAGTACCTTTAGGGTTGGGACTAGGGTTAGGGGTGTGTTGGGGTTAGGGTTGGAGTTAGAATTGGGGGGTTTCCGCTGTTTAGGCACATCAGGGGCTCTCCAAATGTGACATGGCGTCTGATCTCAATTCCAGCCAATTCTGCGCTGAAAAAGTCAAACGGTGCTCCTTCATTTCTGAGCTCTGCCATGCGCCCAAACAGTAGTTTACCCCCACATATGGGGTATCAACGTACTAAGGACAAATTGCACAATAACTCTTGGTGTCCAATTTCTTCTGTTACCCTTGGGAAAATAAAAAATTGGGGGCGAAAATGTCATTTTTGTAAAAAAAAAAAAATTATTTTTTTGTTTTTACGGCTGTACGTTATAAACTTCTGTGAAGCACTTCGGGGTTCAAAGTGCTCATCACACATCTAGATAAGTTCCTTGGGGGGTCTATTTTCCAAATTGGGGTCACTTGTGGGGGGTTTCCACTGTTTAGGCACATCAGGGTCTCTCCAAACGCGACATGAAGCCCGCAGACCATTCCAAAGTCTGCAATCCAAAACATCACTACTTCCCTTCCGAGCCCCGACGTGTGCCCATACAGTAGTTTTCTCCAACATATTGGGTATCAGCATACTCAGGACAAATTGGACAACAACTTTTATGGTCCAATTTCTCCTGTTACCCTTGGGAAAAATAAAAATTGATGACTTAAATATCATTTTTGTGGGAAAAAATAGGATTTTTTATTTTCAAGCCCGGGTATTATAAACTTGTGTGAAGCACTTGGGGGTTCAAAGTGCTCACCACAGATCTATATAAGTTCCTTAGGGGGTCTAGTTTCCAAAATTGGGTCACTTGTGGGGGGTTTCCACTGCTTAGGCACATCAGGTGCTCTGAAAACTGAACATGACATCCATCAAAGTCTGCATTCCAAAACATTATTACTTCCTTTCTGAGCACTGCCGTGCACCCAAACAGTATTTCCCCCCCACATATTGGGTATCAGCGTACTCAGGACAAATTGGACAACAACTTTGGGGGTTCAATTTCTCCTGTTACCCTTGTGAAAATAAAATATTGGGGGCGAAAAAAATCATTTTTGTAAAAAAAAAAAGATTTTTTATTTTTACTGCTGTACGTTATAAACTTCTGTGAAGCACTTCGAGGTTCAAAGTGCTCACCATACATCTAGATAAGTTCCTCGTGGGGTCTATTTTCCAAAATGGGGCACTTGTGGGGGGTTTCCACTGTTTAGGCACATCAGGGGCTGTCCAAACGCGACATGACGCCAGCAGACGATTCCATCAAAGTCTGCAATCCAAAACGTCACTACTTCCCTTTCGAGCCCTGACATGTGCCCATACAGTAGTTTTCTCCCACATATGGGGTATCAGCATACTCAGGACAAATTGGACAACAACTTTAGGGGTCCAATTTCTCCTGTTACCCTTGGGAAAATAAAAAGTTGGGACTAAAAGATCATGTGTGTGGGAAAAATATGTTTTTTTTATTTTCATGCTCGGGCGTTATAAACTTTAGTGAAACACCTGGGGTTCAAAGTTCTCACCACACATCTAGATAAGTTCCTTGAGGGGTCTAGTTTCCAAAATTGTGTCAATTGTGGGGGGTTTCCACTGTTTAGGCACATCAGGGGCTATCCAAATGCGACATGGCGTCCAATCTCGATTCCAGCCAATTTTGGTTTGAAAAAGTCAAATGGCGCTCTTTCCCTTTCGAGCTCTGCCGTGCGCCCAAACAGTGGTTCCCCCCACATATGGGGTATCAGCATACTCAGGACAAATTGGACAACAACTTTTGTGGTCCAATTTCTCCTGTTACCCTTGGGAAAATAAAAAATTGATGACTTAAATATCATTTTTGTGGGAAAAAATAGGATTTTTTATTTTCATGCCCGGGTATTATAAACTTGTGTGAAGCACTTTGGGGTTCAAAGTGCTCACCACAGATCTAGATAAGTTCCTTAGGGGGTCTAGTTTTCAAAATGGGGTCACTTGTGGGGGGTTTCCACTGTTTAGGCACATCAGGGGCTCTGCAAACTGAACATTACACCCATCAATGTCTGCATTCCAAAACGTCATTACTTCCTTTCTGAGCCCTGCCGTGCGCCCAAACAGTTCCCCCCCACATATGGGGTATCAGCGTACTCAGGACAAATTTGGCAACAACGTTTGGGGTCCAATTTCCTTGGGAAAAGTCACAAATTTGGGAATAAAAAATCATTTTTGTGGAAAATTGTTTTTTTTTTTCTCACCCAGGCATTATAAACTTTTGTGAAACACTTGGGGGTTCAAAGTGCTCACAACAGATCTAGATAAGTTCCATAGGGGGTCTAGTTTCCAAAATAGTGTCACTTGTGGGGGGTTTCCACTGTTTAGGCGCATCAGAGGCTCTCCAAATGCGACATGGCGTCCAATCTCAATTCAAGCCAATTTTGGTTTGAAAAAGTCAAACAGCGCTCCTTCCCTTACGAGCTCTGCCGTGTGCCCAAACAGTGGTTTTCCCCCACATATGGGGTATTGGCGCACTCAGGAGAAATTGCACAACAACTTTATCTGTCCATTTTCTCCTTTTACCCTTGTGAAAATGAAAAAAGTTTGTAAAAGATCATTTTTGTGACTAAAAAGTTAAATATTCATTTTTTCCCTCCACGTTGCTTCAGCTCCTGTGAAGCACCTGAAGGGTTAGTAAACTTCTTGAATGTGGTTTTGAGTACCTTGAGGGGTGCAGTTTTTAGAATAGTGTCACTTTTGGGTATTTTCTGCCATATAGACCCCTCAAAGTGACTTCAAATGTGAGGTGGTCCCTAAAAAAATGGCTTTGTAATTTTTGTTGTAAAAATGAGAAATCGCTGGTCAACTTTTAACCCTCATAATTTCCTAACAAAAAAAATTTTTTTTTCCAAAATTGTGCTGATGTAAAGTAGATATGTGGGAAATGTTATTTCTTAACTATTTTGTGTGACATATTTCTCTGTTTTAAGGGAATAAAAATTAAAAGTTTGAAAATTGCAAAATTTTCAAAATTTTCGCCATATTTACGTTTTTTAAAAAAATAAACGCAAGTTATATCGAAGAAATTTTATGACTATCGTGAAGTACAATATGTCACGAGAAAACAGTCTCAGAATCGCAAAGATCCGTTGAAGCGTTCCAGAGTTATAACCTCATAAAGAGACAGTGTTCAGAATTGTAAAAATTGGCCCGGTCATTAACGTGCAAACCACCCTTGGGGGTGAAGGGGTTAAGCCACTGTGTGCACGCTGCAATCCTACCTGTGGTGGTATTGTGCACTATTGTCCGGGTGTGCATTTTTTAATCAGCTTCTCTACAGCGAATGTGAGAACATGCTCTTTGGGTGAGATTTGTTATCTACTTCTGTGCAGGAAATGTAGAAACATGCTCTGTGGGTGAAATTTGTTATCAGGTTCTGTGGGTGGAATGTGAAAACATGCTCTGTGGGTGAAATTTTTAACAGGACTGGCGGTAGAAAGTGTCAGTCTCTGTGACGGCACCATTACAGTTATGTTATTCATTTGCTTCCTATTTTACTATGTTATAGGAAAGATGTGTATCTTCGTACCGTGTTAGCCAGTAGATAGAAAAATATTTAGAATTGAGAGTCCTCAGTGGTTGATACCTTTTAATGGCTAACTGAAAAGATGGTAAAAATTGCAAGCTTTCGAGACTACTCCGGTCTTTGCCTGATGAAGAGACCGGAGTAGTCTCGAAAGCTTGCAATTTGTTACCATCTTTTCAGTTAGCCATTAAAAGGTATCAACCACTGAGGACTCTCAATTCTAAATATTTTTCTATTTTACTATGTTTACTATTGTGAAAGAACCCGTTTAATTCATTTCCTTATCCACATTTGTTTGAAGGGCAATTTTCCTTGCTCTTACTGCTCTTACCTTTCTTTTGCTTCCTTTTGAATCCCCCATAGTCCAAAGGTCCCTCATAAAGGCACATAAGAAAATGGCAGTGTTCTGAAAGATAGATGGTAGACAGATTTAGATGTCCCATTGGGGATACGATTCTTCCAGTGATGACTTTGCCCAGAAGAGTGGTTTCGGAGGATAATTTATTTGTGAAAAAAACACATGCAAAATATAATCTAATGAGGAGGTTTGTGAACTGTAAAAAATGAGTTTCTATTTTAAATTTATAAATTTCCCAAAATCCCTTATACAAAGAGCTGTGTGTGAAACAGGCTACTTAAATCCAGGGTCACACACCCGTATTTTCTCTCATTCAAGAAAATCTGTCTGATTATGCAAATCACACTCTGATCAGAGTTTGATCAGACTGTGAACATAGAGTGATCTGATTTTCTTGGATGTGTAGAATATGAGAAAAAAAATCTCCATCCTCTCCATTCTGTCAATCCATGAAGTTGGGACTCCAATCGGATGTCATCTGAGTGCAGTCCGATTTTTTTTTTTTATTGAGGGATCCTTAGACTTGCAAGGCAGAGTGTGATCTGATTTACAGATGTAAATCGTGCATGCTGCAAATTTTTCCTCAGACAGAGTCGGTACGAGCAAAAAATTGAACATGTGCATAACCCCATAGAACAACATTGGTCAGGGTGCAATTCAATGTTTTGTTGAATTGCACGCTGAAGAAAAATATGGTCGTCTGCGTGAGCTCTAACTGCTTATTTTAATATTTAAATCAGTCTCACACTAGTAAATATCTAGTCTTGGTTCACAAACAAGTCTCTCCCACGACAAGCACAAGACTGGGAGTCGAGTGGCTGGAGCTAGAAGAAGAGTTTATTAGGACATTCAGAGACATTTTGAAACAAAACTATACTGGTAAATTCAATCTCCTCATGATTCAAAAAATCAAAGACTCTTGTCTTATTTTATGGATCCCTCTTATTTAGAGTTGGTGCAAAGTGATTTTCAGGACCATGTCCACCTGCCAAGTGTGTAGTCTGAGTCTGCTGGACAGGAGCTCTGAGCAAGAGGGCTTACCTGGCTCATGTTTTGATTAGCCAGCCTGAGGGGCAATGTCATTGTTGCAGTATGATGAACATGTAAGATGCCAGGGCAAGGTAGTTGTGGGCGAGCTGCTGCTCCCACTAGCTCTGGCACCCTACTGACAAAACGTGCCCCCGTTCTGGTGTGCTGTTGTGTGTGGGGTACATCACTTTTACTTCTGGCCTGCAGGCCTCCATTGGCTCCATGTCTTCCTCTTCTGGAACCTTGGCAGCAATCAATCTAGAGGACACAGTATTCCTAAATAAAATCAAACTTTTACTTGACAACTGGCAGTCTTTACAAACGGGCATAAAGGATGAGGCTCAATGGGTTGTCTTGTTTCCCACAGATACCGAACACAATTTCAGCCCTGGTTATCGGTATGGGTAGAGCATCCCTCTTGCTAACTTCTCTAGCACTAATAATTCTTCTCCACCTTTAGCTGTGCACCCGGTTTCATTGTCCTCCTACCTCATAGAGTTTGAGTCTATCTTTCTCTGTAACTTCACAGGCTGAGTTCGCCCAAGGGCCCCTATGTCCATCTCGAGATTCCCTGGCCGGCAGACAGATTCACACGTAAGGGTACTTTGGCAATCCACTGCCTCGAGTATTAGGCCCACGTTGTCCCTAGCAGCCTATAACCCGGGACTGCTGTTGTCTCTCCTCATTACACTCCTCAACTGAACTGTCACTTCCTGAACTTTGCAATAAGTCTCAGTTCCCCCTCCCAAAACTGGGCAGGCCATAACAGTTAACCCTGTCTAGGCTAGACTGCAGCCCCAGTGGGTTTTACCCTTGACAACACACATTAATATAAAATACATTTAACCACTTGGGATATGAAGGAGTAGAACAGCACCTCCACCACTCCTACATTCCCCCACACTATAATTATTGTCGTTCCTCGACCATACTCGACCTTAAAAGAAAAGTTGAAAGAAATTTGGTTTAAGACTTCCTTTTTCTTCTTAGTGGACAAACGGCCTTTCTCGTTAAGGGCCTTGGACCAGCAAGTGACATAGTCCATTGCTTTTGAAATGTTAAAACTTTCATCAGCACCGGTCTGTCATGGGGTTTCCACAACAGAGAGGAGCCAGAAGACTGCAGCGTCTTTTAATGATGTTTATTCCTTTTGGCTGAACAGGGGTTAATAGGCCATGATAGAAAACCCAGAGCTCTTAGCTGAGCTCAATTAGCCACTCCCATTCCCTTTATAATATGGCTTCTGATTCAAATCTATGTCAGAGCGAGCATTTGCTGCATGGCTTAGGAGGACAGTTCATTGGAGAAGGAGTTCTATAGGAGTTATCTGTGTCTGTTACATGTTAATTCCCTTCCTTCATCTACTTTTGTTTATTCCCCTTCCTGCACTCCCAGGTGCATTTCTCTGTTATATGTGAGTGAATATTTTGTATGCCTGTTTTCTGTTAACCCTTGCTTGTGTTGCCTAGTTTGTCGGGTTGGTGTACTGCAGTGCACGGCACCGCCCGTCTTCCCTGGGTGGGGAAGAGAACAGATGGAGGGCTAACTCAGAAAATAAGGCAAGGGTGGTGGCCCCGGCATCATCACCTTCAGAAGTATCCTGGAGAACAAGGGAAGCTAGGGTGCCCCCTAGTGTCAGGGACAGGGAAGGAGCCCCTGGTCCCATGTCACCCGACAGCTGTGTCGTGACACGGTCCTTCTCCATAAAGGACCCTTTTGTCCAAGGGCACAGGCCATAAGAATGTGCAGTCTCTGTAATCGAGAATATCAGACTCTCATGAACTCAGCAGTTTCAGGCCTTCTTGGCCCTGTAGGTAAAGAAACAGTTCCTTGATTTTCTTTTTTAATGCCACACAAACTTTGAACAGTTATTTACTTGAAACGAGGCAGTACGCCCCTAGCAAGGATTTTTTTTCTGCAATTGTCTTACCTCATCAGTTCGAGACAGTTCCTTGTAAAAATGTAGCTTATCAACAAAGCTTGTTGAGCTCAGACCACCTCCATTTTCAAGGTTTGTTATGGGCATCTCGCCTTTTTTTCATGAAGGCAGTACAGGCAGTGAGGAAGGTGGTCTCCTCCACTTCCCAGGCTGATCTGGAAACTTGCTTTGTCCGTGGTCCTCTTCTCCAGAAGTGACATTTCTGCAGCCCCCTTGGGTAGGACCATAACTAGTGACCATGAACTTCCGGGCCACTTGGCCCGCTGTGGCCCTGTTGTCTTCAAGGGATCCTGGCTATGCAGTGCCCAAGTCTCCAGCTCGCGGCTCTGACATATTTAATGACTGCACCCCCCGAGGAGATTGAGCCAACCCACTGCTCTCCAGGAGATTTAATTGGATTTCTCCAGATCCTGCCAAAGACTCCTCGATGATTGTTTTCTCCTCACAGGAGTACTTGGCCCTTGGCACCTGCAGGAATCCTTCAGGGGCCTCTTCAGCTCTCCCCTGATAGTCCACTTTCCTTGCTCTCAGCCTGAAGGCCTCCTGGTCCCTCTCCAATATATCCTCATAAGTGTGAGCACGCACTAGGGCTACTGCATACCAACCACTTTTATTATTGCAATTCACAAACTCTACAACCTCGCCCGAGAACGTTTGACTACATCGTGACTCACGTACATCTCATGCCATATCAACTCCTCTTCCAGGAACCCAAATCCTTTCCTGATGGTGAACTCGATGACTTGTCCAGGGCCAGCGTCAGCACCCGGCATACCCGGGCAAGTGCCGGGGCCCTGAGCAGGCGGTGGGCCCACTCGCCGTCGGGCACCCCGGCGCCTGTTAGCAGATGAGAGCGGTACCAGTGCCGCCACTGGGCCCCCCGCTTGCTCAGGGCCCCGGCAGCAGCCGGCACAATACTTACCTTTCCCCGTGCCTCCGCTGCTCCAGCTCTGGGCTCCAGGGGCGCCTGCAGGGCGCCTGCGCTTCCTCTCACAGCAGCCCTGCTGAATGACGTCATCATTCAGCAGCCGGCTGTGGCAGAGATAGCGCGGACGCTGGACAGGTGAGATGTGAGGTGTATGTGTGTGTATGTGTGTGTGTCTGTGTGTATCAGTGTGTGTGTATCATGTAGTGCGGTGCTTTGTGTGTGTGTATGTGAGAGAGTGCTGCGGTGCTGTCTGTGTGTGGTGCTGTATGTGTGATGGTGGTGGGGGAGGCAGTGATGGTGGTGAGGAGGCAATGATGATGATGATGGGGAGGGAATGATGATGATAATGATGGGCAGGCAATGATGATGATGATGGGGAGACAATGATGATGATGATGATGGGGAGACAATGATGATGGTGATGATTGGGAGGCAATGATAATGATGATGGGGAGGCAATGATGTGATGATGATGATGGGGAGGCAATGATAATGATGATGGGGAGACAATGATGATGATTATGGTGAGGAAATCATGATGATGATGGGCAGGCAATGATAATGATGGGGAGGCAATGATGATGATAATGGGGAGTCTTTCCACAGTGCCCTTTCCTGAGCCGTTACAGTGCAGAACGCAGGACAGTGCAGAGGAGAGCTCCATATTTTGTATGGAGCATTATATGGGGACCAGTATCCTGTATGGAGCAATTTATGTGGTCCAGTAGTCTGTATGGAGCATTATATTGGGTCCAGTATTCTGTATGGAGCATTATATGGGGGATGGGGAGGTGACATCCTGCATGGGGTATTCTATGGGTGATGAGGGGGAGACTATGTGGTGCCCATAATATTGTATGGAGGACTGTACTGTCCAGTCTGTACTGTGTGCTGTGAGGATTTGGCGTTTTTTGAGCTATTGTACAATTTACAATAGATATCAGTCATGTAATGGAAGAAGAGAAGTGTTTGGTATAGTACTATACCTAAATTTCTCTGCATTATCTGTGCATCATGAATCGTGGTCTGTGTTAAAGGGGCCCACTGAGACACTTTCGCCCGGGGCCCATAAAAACCTGGAGCCGGCCCTGCATACTGAGTGAGCGTCTGTGTGTGACTTCGGAAATATGTACGGAGATTGCAATTTTCCCCTACACCGTATACAGCTGTCCGCTTCTGATACAGTACCGTATATCTGCTCTTTGTGTTACGGTGAAATCCATACTGAGTGAGCGTCTGTGTGTGACTCCGGAAATATATACGGAGGTTGCAATTTTCCCCTACACCGTATACAGCTGACCGCTTCTGATACAGTACCGTATATCTGCTCTTTATATTACGGTCAAATCCATACTGAGTGAGTGTCTGTGTGTGACTCCGTAAATATATATGGAGATTTAAATTTTACCCTACGCCATATACAGCTGTACGCTCCTCATACAGTACCATATATTTGCTAGTATTTTTGGTACATTATCCCAAACATGAGGAAGTATGGTGGAAGAGGCCGCGGACGTGGTCGGAGGGGGCAGCTGGGAATGATGGTGGTGGTGCATCTACTGGTAGTGCCAAAAGCCCAATAGTACCTAAGGCAGTCAGTGCAGGCTCCTGGTCAGGAGCAACACCTTTCCTTGTGTCCTTCACCCCCACCAAAAGTGAAGGATGCGGCAGGCCACACTTCAGATTACTCCATGGAGCTCTTTTCACATACCATGCCTGGGTTATCAAGTCAAATCCTGAATTCCCCAGTCCAAGATGAATATGACATGAAGTGCACTGATACACAGCCACTGCTGTCTGATTCTGCTGGTACATTCACCCAGAGCAATGCATTGCCCTCGCAGTCTACTGAGCCAGATTCTGACCCTGATGAAACTCAGGTGCCCCTTCCCGCATACGATACCACCTTACACGGTAACACAGAGGAAGGTGCAGATGAAATTGAAGAGGAGGTCATGGATGACCCAGTTGTTGATCCGGATTGGCATCCATTGGGGGAAGAGGGTGCCGCTGGCAATAGCTGAGAAGAGGAGGAGGATCCGCGGCAGGCATCAACATCGCAGCTGCGGTTATCTGGCAGGCCAGTAGCAGTCCAAAAACGTGTTAAAAAACAAAAATTTATCCCATAGTAGGAAGAGTGCAGTGTGGCACTTTTTTGAAACAAAATCCTGTTGATGAGGCAAAGGTTATCTGTAAGAAGTGCGGAAGGACCTTTAGTCGAGGGAAAAATCTCCGAAAATTGAATAAAGTTGTATGCTAAGACATGTAAACACCATGTACTTGCAAGCGTGGACTACAAAACCTCACTGGCTTTGAACGCCTACATTGCCAAACTGATCTCATTAGAGATGATGCCCTTCCGTTTGGTTGAAAGCACAGCGTTCCGAGAGCTCATGGCCTACGCTGTCCCACACTACAGTCATGGCCAAAAGTTTTGAGAATGACACATATATTAATTTTTACAAAGTCTGCTTCACTTTTTCTAATGGCAATTTGCATATACTCCAGAACGTTATAAAGAGTGATCAGCTTAACAGCAATTACTTGCAAAGTCAATATTTGGCTAGAAAATGAACTTTATCCCCCAAAACACATTTCAACATCTTTGCAGCCCTGCCTTAAAAGGACCAGCTAATCTCTTTTCAGTGATTGCTCCATTAACACAGGTGTGGGTGTTGATGAGGACATGGCTGGAGATCAATCTGTCATGATTAAGTAAGAATGACACCACTGGACACTTTAAAAGGAGGCTGGTGCTTGGCATCATTGTTTCTCTTCTGTTAACCATGGTTATCTCTAAAGAAACACGTGCAGTCATCATTGCAATGCACAAAAATGGCCTAACAGGGAAGAGTATCGCAGCTAGAAAGATTGCACCTCAGTCAACAATCTATCGCATCATCAAGAACTTCAAGGAGATAGGTTTCATTGTTGCCAAAAAGGCTTCAAGGCACCCAAGAAAGACCAGCAAGCGCCAGGACCGTCTCTTAAAAGTGTTTCAGCTGCAGGATCGGGCTACCAGCAGTGCAGAGCTTGCTCAGGAATAGCAGCAGGCAGGTGTGAGTGCATCTGCACGCACTGTGAGGCGGAGACTCTTGGAGCAAGGCCTGGTCTCAAGGAGGGCAGCAAAGAAGCCACTTCTCTCCAGAAAAAACATCATGGACAGACTGATATTCTGCAAAAGGTACAGGCAGTGGACTGCTGAGGACTGGGGTAAAGTTATTTTCTCTGATGAATCCCCTTTTCGATTGTTTGGGACATCAGGAAAACGCCTCATTCGGAGAAGACAAGGTGAGCGCTACCACCAGTCTTGTCTCATGCCAACTGTTAAGCATCCTGAAACCATTCATGTGTGGGGTTGCTTCTCAGCCAAGGGAATCGGCTCTCTCACAGTCTTGCCTAAAAACACAGCCATGAATAAAGAATGGTACCAGAATGTCCTCCAAGAGCAACTTCTCCCAACCCTCCAAGAGCAGTTTGGCGATCAACAATGCCTTTTCCAGCATGATGGAGCACCTTGCCATAAAGCAAAGGTGATAACTAAATGGCTCAGGGAACAAAACATAGAGATTTTGGGTCCATGGCCTGGAAACTCCCCAGATCTTAATCCCATTGAGAACTTGTGGTCAATCATCAAGAGACGGGTGGACAAACAAAAACCTAAAAATTCTGACAAAATGAAAGCACTGATTGTGCAAGAATGGACTGCTATCAGTCAGGATTTAGTCCAGAAGTTGATTGAGAGCATGCCAGGGAGAATTGCAGAGGTCCTGAAGAAGAAGGGTCAACACTGCAAATATTGACTTGCTGCATTAACTCATTCTAACTGTCAATATAAGCTTTTGTTACTCATATGTTTACAATTATTATATTTCTGTCTGTGATAAAAACATCTGTCAAACACACATAAAAACCAGAGGGCAGCAGATCATGTGAAAATATAATATTTGTGTCATTCTCAAAACTTTTGGCCATGACTGTACTGTATGACCTACCCAGTCGGCACTTCTCATCTAGAAAAGCCATCACTGCCCTACACCTGCATGTGAAAGACCGCATTGTCCATGCACTCAAATAATCAGTGAGTGGAAAGGTGCACCTGTAATGTAAGGAGTACAGTTCATATAGCGTCTTGTGCTTGGGTGCGATGAAAACACAGGAGTCACAGGTTTGATATAGAAGGTCTTGTATTACTTCATACAAGTGGCAATAATAGTCACACAGTTTGCAGATACAAAAGCAGGAGACACAGCAGGCCAGAGTAACTTAAGCTCAGCAATCACTCTCCACAACAGGTTCAGGATCTCTTCTCTGTTACCATAAGTCCATGCAAACGTGGATTTATCAAATAGCAAGGTTCCAAAGTCCACGAATGTTCCAAAGTTCCACAATAGGAAATAACTGGAGTACAAGGTCCCAGGCTTCCAGGAGTCAGGTCACAGGTTCACTGCAGGCTTGATTCTGAAGCACTGATTGCTCAGCTGTGGCTGCTTAAGAAGCAAGAGGGAGAGAATCAGGGCGGGAACATGCAAGCTGGAAACTCCATATTGACTGAGGGCAAGACAGCTGCAGCAAGACAGAAAGTAAAATGGCTGACGGAAAAACTGAGTTTCAGGAACATGTACACAGAACCTTACATTACTCCCCCCTTAGGGACAACCTCCGGATGACCTCAGACCAGGCTTGTGTGGGTACCTCTGATGAAACTGACGGAGCAAGCGAGGAGCATTAACGTTATTGACTGGTTCCCATGAGTTGTCCTCCACTGGGTAGCCCTGCCATTTAATCAAATATTGTAACTGATTTCTATACAACCTGGAATCTAGAATCCTTTCCACCACAAATTCTTCCTGACCATCGACTAGCACTGGGTCAGGGCAAGGAGAAGAACGTCCAGGAAACGTATTGGGTGTCGCAGCCTTTAGTAGAGATACATGAAAGACAGGGTGGATTCTCATAGTTCTGGGCAGTTGAAGACGACAAGCGACAGCACTTATAATTTTACTGATTTTATAAGGTCCAATGTATTTATGTCCCAACTTAGATGATGGAATTCTTAACTTAAGATTTCTGGTTGACAGCCAGACCAGGTATCCTACCTTGAAAGCTGGTGCAGGTTTACGAAATTTATCTGCGGCTTTCTTGTACCTTTCCTGAGCCAATTCCAGATTTCCCTTTAGAAGATCCATATTCTTTTGTAAAGACGTGATTCTTTCAGCCACTGCTGGCAAAGGCGTTTCTATGGGAAATCGAGGAAGAATATTAGGATGATAACCTAAATTGGAGTAAAAAGGAGACTGCTTAGTGGAGGCGCTCTGAGAGTTGTTATAAGAGAACTCAGCCAGTGGAAGTAGATCCACCCAATCATCCTGTAGGTGGCAGATAAAGCAGCGAAGATACTGCTCCAGGGTCTGATTGGTTCGTTCCGTCTGTCCATTAGTCTGAGGATGAAAAGCAGAAGAAAGATTCACTTTAATGTCCAATGCTGCACAGAAATTTTGCCAAAACCTTGAAGTGAATTGCACCCCTCGATCCGAAATAACCTCATCTGGTACTCCATGTAAACGAAACACATTTTTAATCATCAAATCTGATGTCTGTCTTGCAGTGGGTAAGCCGACACAAGGGATAAAATGAGCTGCTTTTGTTAAACGATCAACCACCACTAGAATGGTGTTCTTCCCTTGAGAGGTTGGTAACTCCACAATGAAGTCCATAGAAATGGATCCCCACGGGCGGGACGGGGTGGGAAGGGGTTGCAACAGACCAGTTGGTGAGGAGCGAGGTGTTTTGCATCTTGCACAGACTTCACATGAAGTGACTGTCATGGGTGCATCGCCATGAAGATCGTCGCGATTGCACATTCTGACTTCTCACAGCTGAGCTGCTGTTTCTTTGTTTTTTGGTAATGAGAGAGTTAATTTTTCCTAGCTCTTTGCTAAGGCTAGGTGCAGCCTCGCCCGGCTGCTTTTGATTATGTTCTAATTAGTTTCCTTTATATTTCTGCCAGTCTGGGTGTTAGACGCCGGTGAAAGCATTCATGTAGTTTAGCAGACTGGATCGGTTCTGAGAATATTTAAGCTAAGAGCTCCTTAGTTGTTTTTACTCTTACAGCTTATAGTTTTTCTCTGAGACCTTAGGTGTTCCTACTGTGTGTGAGTGTTGTATGTAAGACTTTATTTACTTTATTTCTTGTCTTTGTTGTTTGTCTTTCTGTTCATTAACCGTTACCTGTTCATTCCCTTTGGTGGTATTCAGGGTCCTTCTTAGGACTAGAATACAGTTGGCAGGGATTGATAGGAGACAGGGTTTACGCTGGTGGCCTGGACCTCTGTACCTTTAACAGTACCTCCAGGTTGAGGGATTAGTTAGGACCCCAGTTTAGGGTCAGCTTAGACCCCGGTCATCCTCTAGCCGGAGACAGCGTATAACGGATTCCGTTTTGACCCTCTGGACATTCTGTCAGGTAAATCTGTTATCATATATCTATGCGCATGTTATATAGTATGTTGCCCTTTTGATATAGATTACTGACATCACATATATATATCTGCTATACAGCGTGACATTTTCACCGGCCCAACTAAAGATTCTCCCCAGCTGTCATGGATCCAGTAGCCCAGCTGGCCCGGCAGTTGCAGGGGTTGTCCATGGAATTTGAAGACATTAAGTCCAAGGTTTTGTCCCTCCCGGAGCAAACCAGATCTGAACCTAAGGTTGCTCTCCCGGACAGGTTCACTGGTGGGCGGGACAAATTTTTTACTTTCCGGGAGGCATGTAAATTGTACTTTCGGCTGCGGCCTCGGTCATCTGGGAGTGAAGAGCAGAGGGTGGGAATTGTTATCTCGCTCTTACAAGGGGACCCTCAATCTTGGGCGTTCTCTATTCCTCCAGGCTCCCCAGATCTCCAGTCAGTGGATCGATTTTTTACTGCCCTGGGTCTGGTATATGATGATCCGGATCGAGTCTCCCTTGCTGAAACAAGGTTACGTAAAATACGGCAAGGAAATCGTCCAGCGGAGGAATATTCTTCTGAGTTCCGTAGATGGGCAACAGATACTCAGTGGAATGACCCAGCTCTTAGGAGCCAGTTTTGTCAAGGGTTGTCTGACAAATTAAAAGATGTGTTGGCTCAGTATGATTCTCCTCCATCACTGGAGGCTGCTATGGCCCTCGCTATTCGCATTGATAGACGACTTCGGGGAAGACGCGAGGTAACTCCGCCCCCCATGATGACTCCACCTACTACTAAAGTCCCTTATACTGAGGTTCCCCTGGTCTGTTCTGAGGAACCCATGCAGTTGGGAGGGACATCATTTTGTAGGAGGGAATCGGCGGTGCACCGCAAGACTAGAAGGTGTTTCTTTTGCGGGAGTGAGGGACATTTTGTTGGGGGGTGTCCATCCCGGGCCTCTTTGAGCAAAGGAGTTAACCTGGGAGTGTGTATTTCGTCCCCAAATCCCTCTCAGTTTCTCGTGCCTGCGGAGGTGGTGATTGGTACTAGAACTGAGAGGATTTCTGTTTTTCTTGATAGTGGGTCCGGGGCTAATCTGGTGGACGCTCGGTTTGCCCAGGTGCATGGTATGCAACTGAGTGTATTGGCCAAACCAGTCCCTATAGTCTCTATTGATTCTAGACCTCTCGGTCAAGGTAGCTTGGTACAAGCTGTTCATAACATAGATCTTCGAGTAGGGGCAATACATAAAGAGCAATTGTCTTGTTATGTGTTGGAGGGTCTACCTACTCCTATTGTGTTGGGACTTCCTTGGTTGGCTAAACATAACCCAGTGATTGATTGGCAATCCAGAAAGATAAGCCAGTGGGGTGAATTTTGCAGGAATAACTGCATGAGCACGGTCATCGGTGCGGTTGTGCCTAGGACTTTGCCTCCTTTTCTGGAGGACTTTGGGGAGATGTTCTCAGAGGAGGGGTGTAAAGAGTTACCTCCTCATCGCGCATATGACTGCTCAATAAAGTTGCTTCCTGATGCCTTATCTCGTACTTTCCCAGGGGCCGGGAAGACGGATGATCCGGTTCCTATTCCTCAGGAGGGAGTTGTAGTGTCAGCTGTATGCTCTGAGCTTGAGGGGGAGGTATTGGGGGCTCAGGGGGATGCCCCTGTGGGACTTCCAGGGAGACTGATAGTTCCAGATCGCTTAAGACTGAAGGTTACGGGGAACCGTTACAAACGGATGGCTGATAGGAGGAGAGTTTCTGGTCTAGATCTGAAGGTGAACGATCTGGTTTGGTTGTCTACCAGGAATATAAAACTTAAAGTTTCCTCCTGGAGGTTGGGTCCCAGATTCATCGGGCCGTACAGGATCAGTTCCATAATTAATCCTGTGGCATTTCGTCTGGACCTCCCTCCTACGTTTAAAAATCATAATGTGTTTCACAAGTCATTACTTAAAAAGTATGTGGCACCAGTCATACCGTCACCTCTACCTCCTTCAGTGGTGGTCAATGATAACGTGGAAATTCATGGGTCGAAAATCATTGACTCACGTCTCAGTCGCCGATCCCTTCAGTACTTAGTTCAGTGGAGGGGGTATTGTCCTGAGGAGGGGACGTGGGTCCCTGCGTCTGATGTTAACGCAGATCGATTGGTTCGGACCTTTCACACAACTCACCCGGACAGACCTGGTCATGAGGGTCCGGAGGCCCCTCGTAGAAGGGGGGGTACTGTCATGGGTGCATCGCCATGAAGATCGTCGCGATTGCACATTCTGACTTCTCACAGCTGAGCTGCTGTTTCTTTGTTTTTGGTAATGAGAGAGTTAATTTTTCCTAGCTCTTTGCTAAGGCTAGGTGCAGCCTCGCCCGGCTGCTTTTGATTATGTTCTAATTAGTTTCCTTTATATTTCTGCCAGTCTGGGTGTTAGACGCCGGTGAAAGCATTCATGTAGTTTAGCAGACTGGATCGGTTCTGAGAATATTTAAGCTAAGAGCTCCTTAGTTGTTTTTACTCTTACAGCTTATAGTTTTCCTCTGAGACCTTAGGTGTTCCTACTGTGTGTGAGTGTTGTATGTAAGACTTTATTTACTTTATTTCTTGTCTTTGTTGTTTGTCTTTCTGTTCATTAACCGTTACCTGTTCATTCCCTTTGGTGGTATTCAGGGTCCTTCTTAGGACTAGAATACAGTTGGCAGGGATTGATAGGAGACAGGGTTTACGCTGGTGGCCTGGACCTCTGTACCTTTAACAGTACCTCCAGGTTGAGGGATTAGTTAGGACCCCAGTTTAGGGTCAGCTTAGACCCTGGTCATCCTCTAGCCGGAGACAGCGTATAACGGATTCCGTTTTGACCCTCTGGACATTCTGTCAGGTAAATCTATGTTATCATATATCTATGCGCATGTTATATAGTATGTTGCCCTTTTGATATAGATTACTGACATCACATATATATATCTGCTATACAGCGTGACAGTGACATAGTTTAAAACATCCTTCCTGCAAGTGGCCACCAAAAGAAACGAGAAAGAAATTCCTGTGTCTTTAGAATTCCTCTATGCCCAGCTATCTTGGAATCGTGAATGAGTTGCAATACTCTTAATCTGACTGTTTCAGGAATATACAGACGTTGTCCCTGAATCCACACACCATTCTTAAAGACAAGACTTACGTCCCTTGGGGGTTGTGCCAAAAAGGAATCCGCATGGTATGCTTCCTTGATGTCCTTAAGTAGGTCTTGATTATGAATCACTCCCAGGAATCTAGAGTCAGGAAGAATAGTCTTAGGAGGAGTAAGTGGACGTGTCTCTGCTGAATAAATCCTAGAGAGTGCATCAGCCTTTCCATTGCGCGATCCTGGTCTATAAGAAATGATAAAATTAAATTGGTTTAAGAAAAGATTCCAGCGAGCCTGGCGAGGAGTCAGGCACTTAGCCGACCTGATAAATTCAAGGTTACGATGGTCTGTCAGGACGACTATTTGCTGTGCAGCTCCCTGAAGAAGGTGTCTCCATTCTTTGAAGGCGGCAATAATGGCCAACAACTCTCTATTGCCCACATCGTAGTTCCTCTCAGCCGAAGACAACTGCTGGGAAAAGAAGGCACAGGGATGCAAGACATTCTTCTCACCTGTTCTCTGAGAGAGTATAGCTCCAACGGCACAGTCTGAAGCATCCACCTCTATTATGAAGGCAAGTTCGGGGTTGGGATGTACTAAGATAGGTACAGTGGTAAATTTATCTTTTAGACGGGAAAATGCTTCCTGGGCTTGGGGAGTCCAGGAGAACCTAGACTCTTTCCGGGTAAGTTGGGTGATAGGTGACACTACCTCAGAGAAATTCCTAATGAAACGTCTATAGAAGTTGGCAAACCCGATGAAGCGCTGCACCTCCTTCACATTTCTAGGACTTGGCCAATCCTTGATGGCTTGGGTCTTGCTTCCATCCATACTAATTCCTTGTGTAGACAGTACATACCCCAGAAATTGAATTTCGGTCCTATGGAATTCACACTTTTCAAGTTTGATGTAAAGATGATTTTGTCTTAGACGTTCCAAGACCATTCTCACATGTCCATGATGTTCCTCTGTGGAGTTAGAAAAAATTAGAATATCATCCAAATAAATCACCACGAATGTATCTAGGAGATCCCTGAAGATGTCATTCACCAAGTGTTGGAAAGTGGCTGGGGCGGTACTCAGACCAAAAGGCATAACTAGATATTCAAAGTGTCCATAGCGTGACCTGAATGCAGTCTTCCATTCATCCCCAGGTCTAATACGGAATAAGTTATAGGCCCCACGGAGATCTAGTTTAGAGAAAATTTTGGCATGTCGCACTCTCTCCAATAACTCAGGGATTAAAGGCAATGGATAACGGTTTCTAATAGTAACCTTATTGAGTTCCCTATAGTCTACGCAGGGTCTCAGAGATCCATCTTTCTTCTTTACAAAGAAGATGGGTGCACCTGCAGGAGATGAAGAGGGGCGTATGAAGCCCTTGGCTAGATTTTCGTCTATGTAATCCTTTAAAGCCTTTAGCTCGGGCCCCGCCAGGGGGTAGATCTTACCAAAAGGTATCTCTGCTCCAGGCAATAATTCAATTGGACAATCATATGGACGGTGAGGGGGAAGCTGGTCAGCGTTCTTCTTGTCACATAAATCCACATAGTCCTGGTATACAGCTGGTAGTTCAGGGACTGACATGGTTCCTTTAGGAACAGAGCAAGCTGAAACTTTTGGACTCATCTGTTTCTCTGGAAAGTGTAATTCCTTGGTCTCCCAGTTAATGGTAGGATTCTGAGCCTGCAGCCATGGTAGCCCTAGAATAATGGGAAAGTGGGGAGAAGAGATAAGCATAAAGGACAGTTTCTCTTGATGATCTTTACCCATAAGAACCCTCAAAGGCTCTGTTTCCTGATCCACTGGTCCAGAGGTCAGCAGGGAGCCATCCACAGTTTCCATCTGTACTGGAGTAGCCTTCTTCACTGAACGTATCCCCTGTTTCAGAGCAAAGGAGACATCCATAAAATTTCCACTTGCCCCTGAGTCGATCATAGCAGAGCTAGACACCCAAGCTGAGTCAACCCAGAGTTTGATGGAAAGAAAGCAATGAGAATTGTTTTTCTTACAACTCAGCTGGGACACCGCTGAGGGAACTTGAAAAATTGCAGCGTTTACACAGTCAACGTCCTCAGAAGTAACGGAGTTTAAGTCCGAGAAATCAAGATCTGTTGCTGCAGATCTCTCTGGAGCCTGAGGCTCGGACCTGACAGATCCCCTCTCGCAACACTCACAGTGAATGAGTGCTGCAGTAGTCTTACGAGAACGGCTGGGGCAGTTTATAATGAAGTGCCCTGACTTACCACAATAGAAACATAGATTCTCCTTAAAACGATGTTCCTTGCGTGCATCACTAACCCGTCGTTGTAAAGAGTCTACCTGCATGGGTTCAGGTTCAGGTTCCCGTGTGATCCTACTCAAAGGTTCCTTAGCTGGAGAGGAAGGTAGGAAAAGGTTAGTGCGATTGCTTTCGAACCATCTCTCTTGCCTGCGTTCAGTCAGACGAGTATCAATACGGATGCAGTAGTTAATAAAGTCACCTAACGCAGTGGGAGGGTCGGCACGAGCAAGTTCATCCTTAATCAGTGGAGATAACCCTTTTCGAAAAATAGATTTTTTGGCGGAACTGTCCCAGGTGGTATCAAGGGCCCATCTCCTGAAATCCAAGGCATATTCAGCTACCGAGTGCTTACCTTGGCGCAAAGCTAACATGGCTGCTTCAGCTGTTGCACCTCGATTGGGGTCATCAAACACCTGCCCCATGGCTGAAATGAAAGCATCAAGATGATCCAAACATTCATCCTCAGTCTCAATCAGAGGGTTTGCCCACATCATAGCCTTGTTGGTAAGCAACATAATTATAGTAAGCACTTTAGATCGTTCAGTGGGAAATTGTGAAGCATGTGCAGAAAAAAAAATATTGCATTGATTAATAAATCCCCTGAATTTCTCACGTTCACCGCCAAAACGAAAAGGGGGCAACTTGGGAATCCCAGAACTCGGGGCTACGGCAGGAGCCTGGACTCGCTCCTCTAGAACCTCAATCCTGGCTCGCAAATCCTGGGCAGTCTGTCCAAACACTTGCAAATTGTGATTAGTGAGGTCCTGTAGGTTTGTAAAACGGGTTTTTATAGTCTGCAAATCTGCAAGGATATTATCAGTCACTCCGCAAAGTTCCTTTATGCGGGCCTCCATTTTCCAGATCTTTTAAGACAGGAGTACTGGAAGGAGAGGAGAAAAAAAAAAAAAAACAATAGTGTTTACCTGTGGTAACACTGCAGAGAGAAAAAAAAAATTAAGGGAACTGCTCACCTGGAATGGTTGTGAGAAGTCACAACCACTATCATCACAGAAAGTTCAACCGGACATCTGATATCCACAGTTACAGCAGACACAAAAGAGGAAAGAAAAAAAAAAACAATAGTGTTTACCTGTGGTAACACTGCAGAAAAAAAAAGCTTAAGGAATTGCTCACCTGGAATGGTTGTGAGAAGTCACAACCACTGTCATCACAGAAAGTACAACCGGACATCTGATATCCACAGTTACAGCAGACACAGCCTTTCCAGACCCAGCAGACACTAATGTTTGGCTTCAGAATCTTGTAATGTAAGGAGTACAGTTCATATAGCGTCTTGTGCTTGGGTGCGATGAAAACACAGGAGTCACAGGTTTGATATAGAAGGTCTTGTATTACTTCATACAAGTGGCAATAATAGTCACACAGTTTGCAGATACAAAAGCAGGAGACACAGCAGGCCAGAGTAACTTAAGCTCAGCAATCACTCTCCACAACAGGTTCAGGATCTCTTCTCTGTTACCATAAGTCCATGCAAACGTGGATTTATCAAATAGCAAGGTTCCAAAGTCCACGAATGTTCCAAAGTTCCACAATAGGAAATAACTGGAGTACAAGGTCCCAGGCTTCCAGGAGTCAGGTCACAGGTTCACTGCAGGCTTGATTCTGAAGCACTGATTGCTCAGCTGTGGCTGCTTAAGAAGCAAGAGGGAGAGAATCAGGGCGGGAACATGCAAGCTGGAAACTCCATATTGACTGAGGGCAAGACAGCTGCAGCAAGACAGAAAGTAAAATGGCTGACGGAAAAACTGAGTTTCAGGAACATGTACACAGAACCTTACAGCACCTCATAACAGATGCATGGGCCAGTAGGCATGGCCAGGGCCGTTACGTGTCCATCACTGCACACTGGGTTAATGTGGTGGATGCAGGGTCCACAGGGGACAACGGCGGTGGGACAGTGCTGCCTAGCCCACGCTATAGGCAACAGTTGGCTGTAGGCGTTCGACCCTCCTCCTCCTCCAGAAGCGAAAGCTCATCGATAGAGCTCAGTCGCACGAACACTTCATCCGCAGCTGCCAGCGTTGAACACGAGGTGTCCCTCTATCGAACAGCTAGTGGTAAGCGTCAGCAGGCTGTTTTAAAGATGATGTCTTTGGGCGACAACAGACACACCGCGGAGGTACTGGCCGACTACTTGAAGCGAGTAACTGAGTCATGGCTGGGCAGTCTACATGTTGAGCCAGGCAAGGTAGTCAGTGATAACGGCCGTAATTTTGTGGCGGCCATAGCCCTGGCAAAACTCAGACACATACCTTGCCTGGTAGTGCAGTGCTTCATAAATAATTATCCGGAGTTACCAGCCTTGCTCCATAAGGTGCGAAGACTGTGCTCGCACATCCGTCGCTCGACCATAGACTCCAGTCGTATGCAGAGGCTGCAGCGATAGTTCCACTTCCCCAAGCACCGCCTAATCATAGACATTGCAACAAGGTGGAACTCCACCATGCACATGGTTTAGAGGCTGTGCGAACAGAGGCAGGCTGTAATGCATTTGTGGGAGGCAGTTTGACGGCGGACATGGATGTGCGGATGTGCAGTGGTCAAAGTTAAAAGACCTCTGTAAAGTCCTTCAGTGTTTTGAGGAATGCACACGGCTGGTAAGCGCAGACGACGCCATCATAAGCATGAGCATCCCACTTATGCGTCTGCTCATGCAAACTGTGACGCACATTAAGGATCAGGCGTCTGCAGCGGAGGAGGAGGAGAAGGGAAGCCTTCATGACAGTCAGGCATTGTCTGCTCAGAGAACTGTCCTGGATGAGGTGGAGGAAGAAGGGGAAGAGGAGGAGGAGGAGGAGGGAGATGATTATTTTGGGAAGGATGTTGCTTCTCAGGGGGCAAGAGAAAATGTTGGCTGGCCAAGGTCAGGTACAGGGTTTGTGCATGAATGGAGGGATGTGGATTTGGTAGAAAGTGCTCCTCCACCCACCACTGGCAGTGCATCATTAACACCTGGAACACTGGCCCACATGTGTGATTATGCCTTGCAGATCCTAAAAAGGGACCCTTGCATTGCCAAAACTATGAAGGATGACGACTACTGGTTGGCCAGCATCCTCAATCCACGCTATAAAGGCAAATTACAGAACATCATGCCACAGGAGAACCTAGAGCTAATATTGGCGAACAAGCATGCAACTCTGGTAAACCATTTGTTAGAGGCATTCCCAGCACACAGCAGCGGTGCAGGTTCTACCACGAGCCATGCTTGGCCAAATGGAAGAGGTGTTCGTGGTGCACACAGCTGAAGTGGCGTTGGAGACAGGGGTTTCATGACCATGTTGTAGTCTGATTTCTCGAGTAACGCTCACACGATTGGTAATACTGAATCGATTGCAACAGACAGGAGACAACAGTTGTCAACTATGGTTCAAAATTACCTTCTCCCCTATTGATGTTCTCCCTCACAGTTCATTCCCCTTTGACTACTGGGCCTGTAAATTGGACACCTGGCCTGAATTGGCACAATATGCCTTACAGGAGCTCGCTTGTCCTGTTGGTAGTGTGCTATCAGAAACAGTCTTCAGTGCTGCTGGATCAATCCTGACAGAAAGAAGGATTCGGCTGTTGACCCAAAATGTTGGTGATCTCACCTTCATTAAAATGAACCATGCCTGGGTTTCAAAGGATTTTTTACCACCTTCCCCTGATGACACATAGGTTGCCAGCAAAATGGCTCGCTTTGTCCTCCTCTTCCTCCGACTTCTCAAATTCCTCCATTTGCAGCTGCTGAACGTCCAGCCTACATTTCAACATATGCCAGTTTTTCCACCTCCCTAACTGGGCTGTACCCCCTCCCAGGGCCGAGGTCAGCACCTGGCCCACTCAGGTAAGTGCCAGGGCCCTGAGCAGGTGGGGGGGCCCACTCGCCGTCAGAGACACCGGCGTACTATGAGGGGCCCTGTACCAGCTCCCGGTGCTCACAAGTGTTCCCCCCCTGCTAGCTCAGGGCCCCAGCGCTTGCTATACTTACCTCTCCCTGCTCCATCCCCGGTGTCACGTCTTCCGTGTTTCCTGACAGTGACATTCAGGTCAGAGAGCGCGATGATGTCACATCTGTGCGCCCTCTGCCTGAACAGTCACAGTGCAGAGAGCTGGAAGATGGCGACGCTGAGGAGTCCAGAGTAGAGAAATGAATTGTGGTATGTGTTAAAGGGGCCCACTGAGACTCTTTGGCCCGGGGCCCACGAAAACCTGGAGCCAGCACTGCCCCCCACAACTTTAGCCAAATAACCCCCAGTTTTTAATGCGTTACTATTATTATAAAGTTAATTAAGGTTGACAAGCTTAAGTAATAAGAATTGATGTCATTGGCATTGAAATGGGCACTGTAGGTGTGTTTACTGTCCTCCACTCCCTGCCGACTTTTATTCCCTATTGACTTGCATTGGGGTCGGATTTTCGACTCCGACCCGACCATTTCCGTTAGTCGGCCGACTTCGTTCGACTCGACTTTTTAAAAAGGCAAAGTCGCTCATCTCTAGTCATGAAGGGGAACTTTTCACCAAATTTTTCATGTTGAACTGGACTCACAATGTAAAAGTGGCTGCTGAGCAAAATAAAACTTTTTATTCTATTTCATCTCTCAGTTGCGGAGATTTTAGTAATCAAAGTATTTAATGAGTTATATAATGTGTTAATTTTAGCTAAGTCAAAGTATGTGTTATCAGATAGTTTTCACTGGGGATGTATACTACTTCTTCTTGTATGAAGTTGACCAATCATAAGCAGGGAGAAATAATCAGAAGGAAGAAAATAACACAATCTGCAAAGATTAGAGCAGGTCTCTCAGTGTGTGACACACATAATATGAAGCAGCATTGATCTCCTGGTCTAACCTCCTGCATGATTAGAAAGTGTTGGGAGTAGAACATAGATAACTAATACTTTTCAGATAAGGTACCGCCAGTCAGTGTGGGGGAAGGAGCAGCACAGCTGAGTTTATCTATGGCATATTACATACCCATCTATCAGTTTTCCTCCTCTCATAGTATCGTCTCCTTTGCTGTATTGCTCCTTCCCCACCCTTCCTGTCCAGAGTTGAGTGCTCAATATTTAATCTCTCGGAAGTGAGAGCAGAGCAGAGTAACATTATACAGTATGTCTCACATAGGAGTTTCACAGAACGGGGAGAAGAAGTACTTGCTGACAACAACCACTTTGACTTAAAGAAAATTAACTTTTTAGGTGCTAAAAGCTTTGCAATGGAAAAGCAAATGTTAAAAAAAGTTATAGTTCTGTGGTAGCTATTATATCCTGTGTCCAGTAGAATATGAAAAATTATTGAAAGGTCCTCTTTAAAGCATTGTTGGTAAATGAAAGGAAAATGTCTTGACATACTTTTCTTATTGTAAAGTCCTCTGCTGTTCAATAACCTTGTAAGTAGAATGCTATTTCCACAAATACTTATATTTTGTTAGACAGTAACTTCTACTGGATAAACCATTAAATGGGTATTTCCATCTTGTGGATTTATCACATATCTACTGGATATATCACAAATGTATAAAAGATGTAAGTTCCTTCAGTGAGACCCACATTTAACCCAAGACTGGGGCCATCTTAGAAGCTGCAGTCAGTGAAGAGGTGGTCGGAATTTCCATACAAATAAATGTCAATACTAGTGTTGAGCGATACGATACTGCAAATATCGGGTATCGGCCGATATTAGCTGTATCGGGCTTTCGATTCCGAATACCGATATTTTCGTCATATCGGATACTGGAATCGGGATTGTCACTGTCACTGTCTGTGTCCGTCGGTCGGGTCTGTCACTGTCAGTGTCCGTCGGTCGGGTCTGTCAGGAGTCAGCGGCACTTACCTGGCAGAAGATCTCCGGCGGTCACGGCCTGGACTGCTTCATGGCCGCCATCATCTTTCCCCGGCGGTCACATGCAGTTTCTCGCGATAACTGCAGTGACTGCTGGGTAATCCCGGCGGTAAAGCAGTCAGTCCGATGACGTCACCGCCCGGGAAGCAGGTAATCAGCTGTGCTGCGTCGCGATGACAGGCTCTGCCTGTCATTGCGATGTAGCAGAGCTGGATCGTCGTGGGACAGTCGTTACTATGGACTGCGTCGGACAGGTGGTATACTGTTGGTTTGTTTTTTTTCTTTTTTTACAGGAGATCGATGGCGTCGCAGGAATGAGAGTACAATAAAAGAAATGAAAACTGTGTTGTCTCTTTTATTTCATTAAAATACTTTTTTCTTGCTTTATCTTTTTTTTATGCATTTAATAACTTTGGGATTAATAATGGATCGGTGTCTTATTGACGCCTCTCCATTATTAACCGGGCTTATTGTCACCGTGCAATCAACGGTGACATTAATCCCTTATTACCCCACTTGCCACCGCTACAGGGCAGTGGGAAGAGCCGGGTAAAGTGCCACAATTGGCACATCTTTTGATGCGCCAAATGTGGGGCTGCTGTAGCCTGGTATTATCAGGCTGTTGAGGGCCAAAATCCATGGGCCTTGACAGTCTTTTAATACCAGGCCGCAGCAGTCTGAATTTTACTTGGCTGGTTAACAAAAATAGGGGGACCCCTAAACCGTTTTTTTTTCGAGGGGATCCCCTATTTTTGTTAACCAGCCAAGCTAAGCAGACTGCTGTGGCCTGGTATTATCAGGCTTGCAAGGTCCATGGATATTGGATCCTTACCAGCCTGAAAAACCAGGCCTCAGCAGTCTGCTTCATCTGGCTGGTTAACAAAAATAGGGGGGACCCCACGCCAATTTTTTTCGAGGGGATCCCCTATTTTTGTTAATCAGCCAAGATATGCAGACTGCTGTGGCCTGGTATTATCAGGCTGGCAAGGTCCATGGATCTTGGCTCCTTAACAGCCTGAAAATCCAGGCCTCAGCAGTCTGCTTCATCTGGCTGGTTAACAAAAATAGGGGGGACCCCACGCCATTTTTTTTTCTAAGGGAACCCCTATTTTTGTTAATCAGTTCCCTCTGACGTCACTGATGGTGTCCCTGGCTGACCTGAAGTGAAAGTGGAAAGCAATCAATTAAGCTTTCCATTTCCTCTCCTGTCAGCCAGGAGAGGAGCTCATTCATTTGGGGGTTTACTGTGAGGCTGCAGCATTAGCTGCGGTCCCTGCAGTAAACATTAACCCTTTCTGAAGGTTTACACCGTGGGACCTGACTGTGCATCGGATTGGTAAGAATAATTTTGCTTTATTATTTTATTTTTATTACAGGAAATGGTTTTAGCAGGTAAATAAAATATGGTCAAAAACTGTGTGATTATTTCATTAAACTTCTTTTTTATTAAAGTGTGTGTGTTTGATTTTTCTTTCATACAATAGGATTAATAATTGATAGTTGTCTAATTGACAGCTCTCAATTATTAACCTGGCTTAAAGTGACCTTTCAATTGCAAGGTCATTTTAACCCCTTATTAACCCATTCGCCACCGCTACAGGGCAATGGGAATAGACGGGCAAAGTGCCAGAAAGGGCAAATCTAATTAGAGATTTGCCCTTTCTGGGGTGTCTGGGGGCAGATGTTAGTAGCCGGGGGGGCCAAAAATAATGGTCCCTCTCTGGGCTATTATTATCTGCCCCCACTCACTGGCTTTGTCTGTCTGGTTGCGAAAATAGGGCGGGAGCCCACGCATTTTTTTTCAGCAATTTTACACCTCATATATATATATACATGTCATTGAGTTTGTGACACATATATATATATTTATATTTATAGTTCATACACTTCTACATAGTATAATAGCCGCTAATTCAATTGCAGGCTTTTGTGAAAATGCAGAACCCGACATGAAATGACACTTGGTGTACATAGGGTTAACCATGTCTTTTCATGTCCTTTGCTATCTGATTTGCACAAACAATTACATCAGTCTATGTGTGCAAAATTTCACACCTGTAGGGGTTAATTAAAGGTGTAAATTCGTAGCAAAAAAATCCGTTTTTTTTACAACGAATTTACACCTTTAATTAACCCCTACAGGTGTGAAATTTTGCACACATAGACTGATGTAATTGTTTGTGCAAATCAGATTGCAAACGACATGAAAAGACATGGTTAACCCTATGTACACCAAGTGTCATTTCATGTCGGGTGCTTCTGTCTTTTCACAGAAGCCGGCTTTACCCGGCAATTGAATCAGAGGATATTTTACTATGTAGAAGTGTATAAACTATACATATATGTATATATATATGTCACAATGACATGTATATATATATATATATATGTATTCTATGTGTGTATATTTAGTGTTTACAAGGAAATAAAGGTTTTTTTTAGTTGCGATATTTTGTTCCCATAGACTTACATGGGACTTCCGGTATCGGAATCGGATATCGCCGATATTTAGTGACATCGGCGATGCCATTCCGATCCGATATTTTTAGATATCGAGCAGTATCGCTCAACACTAGTCAATACCAATCGCCGCTCCACTGACAATAGCACACATCAAGTCCCCATTCTGTTCATACATTTAGGTCCCATTGGTGGGACATACATCTCTTACAAATTTATAATAATAAAAAAAAATAATTTTATTTTATATAGCACCAACATATTCCGTAGCACTTTACAATAATGGCATAACCTGCAACTATGAATGGGAGAAAGCAGTATTACTGCTCTCTCCCATTCACTCCTTCATATTTCTCTGCTGAGACATGTCCTATGGTCACATGTGAAAAAGAATGGGATTCTCTAGCATAAGTTAAATGTTTAAAACTTCACTTTTATTTTGTCTTCAGAAAAATGGACATTCTGGCATACCACTAAATCCTCAACAACCTGACCAACGCGTTTCGACTTATGCAGTCTTTATTAGACCATGATTTGTATGGTCATATGTGAGTTCCTCGATCTGATTTCCATGTTTAGATATTTTTGCATTTGCCTGTGTATTTTTTTTGCATTTGTTTTTTCTTTAGGACAAGACTTTGCCATTTATTTTTATACACTTTGTTGTCCCTGGCAGATTTATATACTGTACAAAAACTTACATTAATTATTTAGTATTTAGTAATTTCTTCAGCACCTTATTTATATACTATATAGTCTTACATTTTGTCTCGCATTCATGGACTGTCTAAGAAATTGTTTTTGTGTTCATTATTTATTGTAATGTGTACCCTATGCCCACGGTCAAAACTTTCCCTGGTTTTTCTGGCTTTTTAAATGTTTTTAACCATTCCCTGTGCACTTTGTAAACAATAAAGGTATTTTTTGTACACTTCATTTGGCTCTTTCCTCTATCTTGTTATTATGGGCTTTGCCAGTGCTAGATATACAATTTTTTGTTTTCTGTTTGATCATTGTTTGGTGTATGGCACATGAGCTCATTCTTTATTGTATTTGATTGTTTAAAGGGAATCTGTCACCCCTTTTTTGTGATATGAGATAAAGATATCACTCAATAGTGCGTCCCATAAGTAATCTAGTAGTACCTTTCATAGCCCCTGACACCCCAGCGTTGATGCAAAAATACCTTTGTAATGTGCCTCTAGCTGTATGCAAATCGCTGCATTCAGGTCCGCTCGGCGGGGCTTGTTCTGCTTCTCCACCCCCTCTCGGCTTGCTGTACGCATCTTCATCTGTGAATATCACAGATTCTGTTGTGTTTCCGCATGTGCGCATTGAAAAGGGACCTCGCACGAGTGCAGTATGCTTTGCCCAACAGTGGGCAAAGCATAAAAGCAGTATTGCGCATGCGCCGGTATTTTGCCTCACTATCTATGCCCCAGAAGTCTTCCAAGGCAAGCTGTATGTTCCTGGATGCCGGAAATCATACTAAAGCCCTGCACATTACATCGGAAGCTTCAGATAACAAACCTCTGTCTGAAAACTTGTTATTTGAAGCTTCCGGTGTAATGTGCAGGTTTTCAGTAAGATTTCCGGCGTCCAGGAACATGCAGTTTGCCTTTGAAGACTTCCGGGGCATAGATAGTGAGGAAAAATACCAGCGCATGCGCAATACTGATATTATGCTTTGCCCACAGTTTGGCAAAGCATACTGCGCACGCGTGAGGGCCCTTTCCAATGCGCATGCTCGGTAAACCCAACATGAACGCAGTCTAAATATTAAAAAAGTGTGTAGGGCAAGACAGGAGGGGGGTGGAGAGCGGACCTGAATGCAGCGATTTGCATACAGCTAGAGGCACATTACAAAGGTATTTTTGCATCAAAGCTGGGGTGTCAGATACTACTAGATTACTTATGGGATGCACTATTGAGTGATATTTTTATCTCATATCACAAAAATGGGGTGGCAGATTCCCTTTAAGTGGTGCTAGTCCTCCCTTGTTTCATTATCCTGCAGCTATGCCATAAATGTACGAGATGGAAAAACTTTTTTATTAGTACAGTAGAAATCCCAGACTGGACTCCTGCTATTATAGCTTATTGTATCTCTACCGAACTTGTATATGAAATTCTAATATTTGAAAAATATCCATATTTAGTTAATCTATGAGCTAAACTCACTTAATTTTGTTTACGTCAGTAAAAATTTTGAGCAAACTCAGCGAGATCCAGTTTGATTAAAGGAAATTATATTATTTGTATTCCTACAGTATGTGAGGAGTCTGGTTCAAATTACAGTATTTGAGTATGAGGTCAGACGTTGCATATATTAGCATAGTTTAAAGACAGCCCTCTTTTTACCATTGGCTGTGTCTGATATTGCAGCTCATGTGAAAAACAGCAAAAATCTCTGTAGCACACTCACAGTTGTGTGCGACACGGTTAAAGAAAACACCAGAATCCATTAGTCTCGAAATAACCCAATGAATAAAATCTTGACATCATTCACCAGGGGTTGCAAAATAATCAAAATGTTTTTTTCATTTCCATGTACACAAAGCGTAAAACATTTAATTAAAAATTATTTAAAAAAATTATTTTGCAACCCTTGGTGAATGATGTCAAGATTTTTTCATTGGTATTGCAGCTCATCACCATTCACCACTATTGGAAAAAGCTGCAATAAAAGACACGCTATTAGGCTATTAGGCCCCTTGACATGTCCTAATTTTTACGGTGTTGGAAAAACATGTACCAGTGTTATCCGTGTCCAGGTGGAAGTGTGTGTCATTCATGTGCCATCCATGTGCCGTTCGTATGCAACATCCATGTGACACGTACCGGAATAGAATGCAGAATAGAAATGACAGAGATGTAAACAGATAGAGATAGATAGTTGGCTAGACAGACAGAGATAGATAGATAGATAGATAGATAGATAGATAGATAGATAGATAGATAGATAGATAGATAGATAGATAGATAGACAGACAAATATGATTTGCCTATTCTTTTCTGGCTGTTTACTGGTAATTTTCGGCTGAGAAGAGCCCAATAATCAGAGAGCTTCCCAGCCTGATAATATCAGCTCACAGCTCTTTGCTTTACCTTTGCTGGTTAACAAAAAATGTGAGGCACGTCATTTTTTTCATTTATGTATTAGGTTAATGCATGTACAGTAAGCTACACATGCATGGCACTAATTATATACTGTATATCAGGGATATCTATTTTTCTATATATCCGTAAGCAGGTGAACTATATGCAATAGCAGAGACACCAGGAGGAGCAACAATCTACTTTTATTTGCTTAACAGAATAATATCAATAAAAGATTATTGGTAGAGGCAGATTATACAGACACAGTATTCACAGAATCAACAGCAAAACAATTATATAAACAGGAATATATTGGTTAATGTAGAATCGGAAATATCAGGATAAATGGGGGTCTACAGTCCAACCTAATTCTAGTTGGGAGGGGGGTAAACGCTGTACTTGGCGGGAACCATCCCTAGGAACTTCTGCGGCTATAGCGCCAACATATTGTGCAGCTGGATCGCCTGCCAGGGCAGTGGGGTACTCGGTACGGGCCGGTGTCTTAAAGGATGTGTCACGACAGCAGTGACCCGGTCCATGGCCCTTGGCGTCCAATAAAAGGGGAATATTTACAGGGGATGATAAAGAGTTTGTATTGAAGTGTTTGTGACGCCACCTGTGGTTTCTGGTCAGAAGTGACCAGCGCTGCAGTGCAGATCCTCTGGGACTGGTGGTGTGATGCAGCAGAGTTGGAATAGCTCTCCACAGGCAGAGCTTGCTGTCCCAGGGCAGATGTATGTTGTAGAGGATAATGGTGCTGGTTGATGTAGCAGTGCCGGGTGAGTGTTGCAGAAAGAACTTGAGAAGACACAGTCAGATGCAGTTTCCAAAGCTTTTCTCACAGTTCTGGTGTACACAGATGCCTGCTTGGTGCCGTGTCCTCCAGGTGAGGGGCTCAGCAAACTCCCAGGTAGATCAGGATGCACCTTACCAGGACTCCTTTCAATATGTTCCTTTCTAAATCGTCTCACTGTGCTGACTTTCCACCTTTCCTTCCTGTCCAACACCTGGCAATCAGTGTCCCAATCTAGTAGCCACGGACCTTGGCGGATAACGTCCTTTCTGCGTTTCCTTGCTCCCTTATGGTTACCTTTTCAGAGAAGATAATTGCGGTTCAGTAGCTGAGGCACCTAGAGATGCCACTGCCTCCGGCTTGCTAGCTGAGTCTTAAAGTTCTCCACTAGGCTAGGAGCCAGAGTCTCTTCTGCGACCTGGTCCCTCCACAATTGGATCGGGCCCCACGGATGGATCACTCACTATCCATGCCCCTAGGACCCCTTCTATCCTTCCAGAAGCTTCTCTCTCTCTGTTCCTTCTTGTCTAATGTTTTCAGTCTGGGGACGAGCTGCTACCAGCTCCAGGTCCCCTCACAAACTGTCTCTATAGTCTCTTTCCTTCTGCAGCTCCTCCTGACAGGGAGCTGCTTCACCACACGTCTGTTACTTTCGCTTTCTCCTCACATCTCTGTCTCTCTCCTTCCTGCTCTCTAAGCTTCACTTCCCCTTCTTCTTGCTTTCTCCACCCACCACTCATGCACTCTTTCCTAACCAGCCTGGGATGAGACCATCCTCCCTTAGGGTACATCCGCAGCTATAGTCTGTGTTGGGTTCAGGTGTTAGAGTCCTGGGTGGTGCTCCCTCCTTTCCTGAGAGTGGGGTTTCACACCTCTGGATGAGGTACAATACCTCTGTGGCGACTGAACCCTCATGGGCGCCACACAGCACCTTACATTTTAGAGGGGACTTGTGCGGACTAAAGACATTACAGAATAAAACATAACTCAGATATGAAGAGGAGTGAGGGCCTGCTCACAAGTTTACACTTTATAATGAAATATAGGACACATGAAAGGTAAATGGTAAAAAGTGCTTGTCTTGTATGGTCCAACCACCAATAAAATAAATAGGGTATTCACATAATGCTGCATGAATCGGTCAAAAGCCATATGTGTACGGTATCGATACAGAAAGCTATTAAGTGCATGAAGGGTCTGTGATCAAACGCTACGAGGGTCCTGATTTCGAAGAAAATTTTACACGGCACTACTTCCACATACTAATGTAAGTCTTATTTGCTGTGGCGCTCATGAATTAATTTAGTTGAGATATTTGTGTTGGAGGTTGATCGATATTTTAATGAGCCAGTCTCAGTAAATCTGGGCCGAATTACTTTTCAACATTCTCCTGGCACTACGCACTTTAATAAGGTCTGGATGTGGGCAAATTGCAATGGCAACAATGGGATTACTAACGTAATAGCATGTTTAAATGGAAGTAATAGCAGGGAGCGTCCCTCTGTATAGGAGGTTCACTACGATTTGTTATTGAATTGTTTGAAAAATATATATTGTGAATAAATATTGTTTTTTTGCTTGAAGAAATATTCGAGAATTTTGTGGGGTTTTTTTGCCTACTTCACCTTCTGTGGGATTATCAGTGGTGCAGACGGAATTTCTTTTTATCAAACATGCCTTTCCTGGGCCAAAAGCCTACAATATTAAAAGGAAGGTACAGTAGATCCAGCATTAAGATTCCTATGAGATGGTCTGCCAGTACTGGTGGGGCAATGGTGGCACATGACTTACACTATCCATACTGCAGTCTTTCAGATAAAGATTATTCGATGCACATTTTGTGTATAAGTGAGAAGAAATACAATATGTCATCTAAGAAGGTATCCAGATTGTGTAATTATATAAGACATTGCAGAAGCTTGCCTCTTTTCAGCTAATAGAAGCTTTTGGCCTGCTGAGATGCTTCAATGAAAAACCAGTCATGCAAATGGTAAGAGCTTCTCAGACATGCAGACAGCTGAGGATTCTCACTCTCCAGATGATTTAATGGAACATGATGGAGATGTCATGCTCGATCTACAATCCCCCACTAATCCCAACCCCCATTCGCCTGAGTCAAGCGCAGGCTTAGACATGGAATGCTGCAGTCCAGTAAATGCAACCATGTAAAACACGTTGGTAATACAGTTGTCCTCTGTGTACACAATGAATGAAAAGAAGACAAAGTCATCTACAGTATGTTAATACATGATTTGGCATATAAAGTAAATTATTTTGATGATACATTTCCAATGTGAAAAAATAGAATTATTGAGACAATTAACAGTCATAAAAATAAGAAAAAAAGTAGAGGTCATACAGAAAAAAGATCACATGGTAAATATATCAATAATATCAATAATTAATTCAAGAATAATCAAAAATTCAATTCAAAATCTATATGAGTAGCTGAATACATCTAATATGCCCATGTGGAAAGGAGAAAGAAGCAGCAATATAAATTGGAAAAAAATAAACATCCAAAGATTAGTATACCATAACCTAATAAGCACTCATTAAAGAAATAAGTGGCAGTGCATTCGTGGACACAAATCCACACAGTATATTGAACGATAGGAATTCACCACCCAATTGATTTTTCAGAATCAAAAATAATATAGCTAATGCCCAACTTCTCGAACAATGAATTGAAGCAGAGAAACAGATGATATAATGTTCATGAGATGACAAACATGGTCATATATTTACCTACATACACCCTTTTACGCGCGTTTCGCATCGATTACTTCCTCAGAAAGTGTTTGTACAACCCTTTGGGATATTACTAGCAATCGACTAGTTACCCACTATCCTGCACTCAGTGGCGTAACTAGAGTCTAATGAGCCCTGGTGCCAGATTTGGACCAGGGCCCTCCCCCCAATATATATATATAATGAATGAAATATTCTCATTGAATACTTTGTTCTGTACGAAGTTGAATGTGCTGTCAACTTAATCACACAAAAATCATAAATGGAAATCAAATTTTTGAACCAATGGAGGCCTGGATTTGGAGAGACCCCCAAAATGAAAGTGGAAACAAGTCAAAATGAAAATCAAAACAAGACAAAATTAAAGTGGAAACAAGTCAAAATGATGCTCTGTACTCCACATGCCTGTATGACCTCCCTACAACGCCTGGGCATGCTCCTGATGAGGTTGCGGATGTTCTCCTGAGGGATCTCCTCCCAGACCTGGACTAAAGCATCCATCAACTCCTGGACAGACTGTGGTGCAACGTGACGTTGGTGGATGGAGCGAGACATGCTGTCCCAGATGAGCTCAATCGGATTCAGGTCTGGGGAACAGGCAGGCCAGTCCAATGGCTTCATCTTGCAGGAACTGCTGACACACTCCAGCCACATGAGGTCTGGCATTGTCCTGCATTAGGAGGAACCCAGGCCGCAGATCGGCAGCAGGCAGCAGATCGCTCTCCACGGCGTCTCCACACTCTCATGTCTGGCACATGTGCTGAGTGTGAACCTGCTGCCAGCCAACATCCTTTAGCATGACCGGTTTAGCAGTGGGTCAGTAATGGTGTGGGTTAGCATTTCTTTGGAGTGCCACACAGCCCTCCATGTGCTCGCCAGAGGTAGCCTGACTGCCGTTAGGTACCGAGATGAGATCCTCAGACCCCTTGTGAGACCATATGCTGGTGTGGTTGGCCCTGGGTTCCTCCTAATGCAGGACAATGCCAGACCTCATGTGGCTGGAGTGTGTCAGCAGTTCCTGCAAGATGAAGGCATTGAAGCTATGGACTGACCTGCCCGTTCCCCAGACCTGAATTCGATTGAGCACATCTTGGACAGCATGTCTCGCTCCATCCACCAATGTCACGTTGCACCACAGACTTTACAGGAGTTCATGGATGCTTTAGTCCAGGTCTTGGAGGAGATCCCTCAGGAGAACATCCGCAACCTCATCAGGAGCATGCCCAGGTGTTGTAGGGAGGTCATACAGGCACGTGGAGGCCACACACAATACTGAGCGTCATTTTGACTTGTTTCCACTTTAATTTTGTCTTGTTTTGATTTTCATTTTGACTTGTTTCCACTTTCATTTTGGAGGTCTCTCCAAAGCCTCCATTAGTTCAAAAATTTGATTTCCATTGATGATTTTTGTGTGATTATGTTGACAGCACATTCAACTTTGTACAGAAGAAAGTATTCAATGAGAATATTTAATTCATTTATATCAAGAATGTGTTATTTGAGTGTTCCCTTTTTGAGCAGTGTATACACAGCTCTGTCAAAAATTAAGAGACCACTATACAGTTTTATAACAATCAGCTTCTCTACATGTGTGACAGCCATTCCATTCCAGTGTCAGTTAAATTTCAACCAGAGTACACCTCATTCTACTTAATGTGCTTCTGATGAGGTGATCACCCGGACCAAATCTTATTTAATGAAGGAAAGTATAAAAACACTGCCGTGGTGTTCACAATCCTCTTGCAATAGGACAAGCTAGATGGCAAAACAAGTGCTAGTAATATCAAGGTCAAGCAGTAGACATTGGGGACAACAAAGCTACAGACCGGCAGAGGGCGAAAATTACTCTCCTCTGACTGGGATGACCGTCATCTTATTCGAATGTCACTCAGCAACCGCAGTATGACATCAAGTGACCTACAAAAGGAATGGCAAATGGCAGCTGGGTTGAAGTGCATGGCAAGAACAGTTCGTAACAGGCTCCTGGAGGCAGGGCTCAAGTCATGTAAAGCTAGAAAAAATCCTTTCATCAATGAGAAGCAAAGGAGAGCCAGGCTGAAGTTTGCCAAAGACCATAAGGAGTGAACCATAGAGGACTGGAGTAAGGCAATCTTCTCTGATGAGTCTAATTTTCAGCTTTGCCCAACACCTGGTCGTCTAATGGTTAGACAGAGACCTGGAGAGGCATTTAAGCCACAGTGTCTTGCATCCACTGTGAAATTTGGTGGAGGATCGGTGATGATCTGGGGATGCTTCAGCAAGGCTGGAATTGGGCTGGTTAATCTTTGCAAAGGACGTATGAATCAAACCTCATACAAGGTTATCTTGGAAAAACAGTTGATTCCTTCTGCTCAGGCAATGTTCCCCAGCTCTGTGGTCTGTTTTTTTTCCAGCAGGACAATGCGTCATGCAACACAGCTAGGTCAATCAATGTGTGGATGAAGGACCACTACATCAAATCCCTGACATGGCCAGCCCTATCTCCTGACCTGAACCCCATTGAAAACCTCTGCAATGTAATCAAGATTACAAAGAAGATGGATAGTCACAAGCCATCAAACAAAGAAGAACTGCTTACATTTTTGCACCAGGAGTGGCATAAGGTCACCTAAAAGCAGTGTGACAGACTGGTGGAAAGCATGCCAATACACATGAAAGCTGTGATTAATAACCATGTTTATTCCACAAAATATTGATTTCTGAACTCTTCCTGAGTTAAAACATTAGTATTGTTGTTTATAAATTATTATGAACTTGTTTTCTTAGCATTATTTGAGGCCTGCAAGCACTGCATTTTTTGTTATTTTGTCCATTTCTCATTTTCTGAAAATAAATACAAAATTTAATGCTTGGAAATTTGGAGACATATTGTCAGTAGTTCATAGAATAAAAGAGCAATTTACATTTTACTCAAATGGATGCTGGTTGGAGCTCTGAGAACTGCCTGAAACCTGACAGTTAACCAAGTAGCTGTCCTTGTGCGATGTCTTCATTGCGTCATTGCGTCAGGACACGCATGTACCATAAGATTCTTTGGTCTGATGAGACGTAGATAGAACTTTTTGGTGATAATTCTAAGTGGTATGAGTGGAGAAAACCAGGCACTGCTCATCACCTGCCCAATATAATCCCAACAGTGAAACGTAGTGGCAGCATCATGCTATGGGGGTGTTTTTCAGCAGCAGGGACAGGACGACTGGTTGCAATTGAAGGAAACATGAATGCAGCTAAGTACAGAGATATCCTGGATGAAAAACTCTTACAGAGTGCTCTGGACCTCAGACTTGGCCAAAGATTCACCTTCCAACAAGACAATGATGCTAAGTGTACAGCTAAAATAACAAATGAGTGGCTTCAGAACAACTCTGTGACCATTCTTGACTGGCCCAGCCAGAGCCCTGTCCTAAACCCAATTGAGCATCTCTGGAGAGACCTGAAAAAGGCTGTCCAGCAATGTTCACCATCCAACCTGACGGAACTGGATAGGATTTGCAAGGAAGAATGGCAGAGGATCCAGGTGTGAAAAACTTGCATCATTCCCAAGAAGACTCATGGCTGAACCAATGCAAAAGGGTGCTTCTACTCAATACTGAGCAAAGGGTATGAATACTTATGACCATGTGATATTTCAGTTTTTCTTTTTTAATAAATTTGCAAAAATTTCTACATTTCTGGTTTTTTTTTTCAGTCAAGAAGGGGTGCAGAGTGTACATTAATGAGAAAAAAATGAACTTTTTTGAATTTACTAAATGGCTGAATTGAAACAGAGTGAAAAATTTAAAGAGGTCTGAATACTTTCTGTACCCGCTGTACATGTCCCAGGATCAGTACTAATATAATAAATGATCCATTGTGATGTTTTATTTTGCAACTAAAAGACAATATTTCATCCATAATGTTCCTGAAGTGAAGAAATACAAGACCATAGAAGATGTACATGGATGACGTCTTTGTAAGAAATATATTCTTCTAAAGTACAAATTGTAACATGTTTTTATGCCTTTGTGGAACATGTCATCCAGAGCGATGCCAACGTTTGCTAAAGTTTTTGGCTTTATTGAGGAGGAAATTTTTTAACAGCCCTTTATTTGTCATCTGCAAGACATTTGCATTTC
>JARQOD010000010.1:97805229-97907506 GCA_033576555.1 Oophaga sylvatica
GTTGAGCAATACTGCTCGATATCTAAAAATATTGGATCGGAATGGTATCGCCGATATCACTAAATATCGGCGATATCCGATTCCGATACCGGAAGTCCCATGTAAGTCTATGGGAACAAAATATTGCAACTAAAAAAACACTTTCTTTCCTTGTAAACACAAAATATACACACTTAGAATACATATATATATATATACATGTCATTGTGACATATATATATACATATATTTATAGTTTATTCACTTCTACATAGTAAAATAGCCTCTGATTCAATTGCCGGGTAAAGCCGGCATTTGTGAAAAGACAGAAGCACCCGAGGGTCCAGTCGCCACAGAGATGTTGCATCGCACCCAGCGGTGTGACAACTTACTCTCAGGTAAGGAGGAAACACCCCATTGACTCCAACCACTGCATTCAACAGTACACTATGCCAGCTGAGTGTAGGCGGACCCAATGGGATGGTCTAGCTCAGGCTGGTTAGAACAGGGTGTAGCTAGTTGGATGGGAGGGGTTGAGGCAGCCTTATGCTGCATGTCTTTGTAGTAAGAATTGTTTCCTTTCCTGCTTTCTTACTACGTCGCATACTCCACTCTGCTACATCACTCTGCACCATTGCTCTATCTCACATCTATCTGCCCTGGAAGGATACCGTCTTACCTGTAGAAGACTTATCACCTAGCTGCACTACACCATCCCTGCCAGAGAACCTGCACAGCAGCGCTGGTCACCCTGACCAGGTACTACAGGTGGCGTCACGACAAACTACACAAACATTCTATCATCCCCTGGAAATATCCCACATTCCAGTGAGCGACCAGGGCATGGACATAGCTGTGCTACCCGTCACATCCCCCATAGAAGTCGACAGGCTTGGTGCCGAGTACCCCCAAAACCTGTGGCTCTGTGCGACTCAACTTTGGCGTCACGAACAGGATTCAGAAGCTCGCTATAAGCGAGTCCTGTGTGCCTTAATTGAACTGTTTTTTTGCTTGAGAATTGCAAAAATCATCATAGACTGTATTTGCCATTTTTCCGTCATATCTGCGCCACGAGGCACAGGTGAAGAATAAGGGCGTGCTCTCGTGGGCGTACACTCACTCCGTGGCGCGAAACGATGTCCGCACACTCTAAATGTTACTGCAATGTAAGATCGTGCCCCACAGCTCTGGAGTTCCGCCTCCTCATCCTCCTCAGTGGGCGGAAACGAACGCGAAGGTCCCGCCTCCCTACAAAAGATGTCGCCTCTCCTGATGCTAATGACACATGTGACTTGGCAGAGATGGCGAATGGACGTGAGCAGAAGTGGGAAGGGATGGAGGAGTCAGAGCTCTCCCCCCACGGAAGCGACCCGATCGCCACAGAGCCACCGTTTGGCACCCGGCCTGGAAACCCTCCTACGCTGGAAGAAGCGGAGGATACCCTGAGAGACCTGGCCCGGCACCGGGAGGAGGTCGCCAGGATGGAAGTGAGCTGGCGGGCCCTAAAACTACAATTGGAGCGGCGCCAATCCCTCTTACCCCCTGAAGTGTCTGTACCGGAAGGTGAGGCACCCGTTCCAGTAGAGGAGGCCGTGCGGGCATCCCAGCCCTTGCAATCTGAACCTGTTGCCAGTATCTCAGTGGAGGCACCCGTTCCAGTACAGGAGGCCGTGCGGGCATCCCAGCCCTTGCAATCTGAACCGGTTGCCAGTATCTCAGTGGAGGCACCCGTTCCAGTAGAGGAGGCCGTGCGGGCATCCCAGCCCTTGCAATCTGAACCGGTTGCCAGTATCACAGTGGAGGCACCCGTTACTGCAGAAAACGCCGCACCAGCACCCCAGATCCCACTGTCTGCCCCCGTCGCTGAGGCAGAAGAAGCGACACCCGTCCTCATGGAGGAGGCCGCGCAGGCACCAGAGCTCTACCTGCCTGTACCGGAGCCCCGACCGTCATCTGTTCCAGAGCCGGCTGCTTCCGCCACAGGTGAGCGCCGCCAGGACTGGCGGGCGCCAGGAGAGCTGCCGCAAACCGTAAATCGTAAGCTGGCGTTTGGTGGTGGAGACATGGAGATGCTGGAGGAGGAGAATTACAACCGGCGTCAGGAGGAAGAGTGGAGACGTCGGGAGCGGGAAGCAGAGCGACAAAGGGAGCAGCGAGAATCCAAAAAGCTTCGGCAACGTCACCTGGAAATATCCCACATTCCAGTGATCGCCCAGGTCACGGACCGAGCTGTGCTACTCGTGACATCCCCCATAGAAGTCGACGTGATCGGTGCCGAGTACCCCCAAAACCCCTGTCTCTGTGCGACTCAACTTCCCTCACTGTGCTGGCACTTTACATTTACAAATGCCTCTGGGTTTTTTTTTTGGGGGGGTGGGGAACATTCAGACTTTTGCTATGGGGCCCCATGATTTATATGTACGCCCCTGCTGCTGAGGCATGGTATTTAAGGCTGTTAAGGAGCCAACATACATGGACCTTGCCAGCAGCGTCGGACTGGAGTACCTTGGGCCCACCAGAGAAAATATATTCTTGCGGCCCAACATCATACTTCCCAACCTTTGAATAAGGGAAAGAGGGACAAAGGCTGTGGCACGCTGTGCATGCTGCAGAAAATTTTAGGCCATGCCACGTTGCACCACAGACTGTCCAGGAGTTGGTGGATGCTTTAGTCCAGGTGTGGGAGGAGATCCCTCACGAGACCATCCGTCGCGCTCATCAGGAGCATGGCCAGAAGTTGTAGGGAGGTCATACAGCATACCTCCCAAATTTGGAAGACAGGAAAGAGGATTAAAGGCTGCGGCGCGTGTTGCACGCCGCTGAAAATTTTAGGCCACGCCCCGACAACACCCATTTCACAGCTAATCACACCCATATCCTCGCCCCAAGCTTAACCATTTAGCACTGCTGATCACACTGACTGGTAATGAGGGCACAGTGGCTGGTACTGAGGAAAAGAAAGAAAGAGCAGCGAGAGAGAAAGAACAAACAGAGAAAGAAAGAGAGGAAAGAAAGAAAAGAGAGAAAGAAAGAACAGAGAGAAAAAAGAACAGAGAGCGAGAAGGAAAGAACAGAGAGCGAGAAAGAAAGACTAGAGAGAGAGCCATAGGCGTAGCTAGGGTTTTGGTTTAGTGGGGGCAAAACTTCTGAGTGGGCCCATCATCAGAGAACCTCAGCAAATGACCGCGCTGTTGGGCAAAATAATCTATATATAAAAAGACCAATATTGATATTACCACCATATGGTCTGTGTTAAATAATACCAGTCCTACAGAACATATAGATTACAGCACAGGTACAGATAATGACTTACCGCTGATGTTCTTTCTAATGGAATTGTTCACTTTTCATGTCTTTTCCATCTGGCCCACACCGACATGACGACTTCTCCAGCCAGGACTCGACTGCACCCCCATTAAAAAAAAAATCAAAAAAAAAACTCACCTCCCGGCTCCTGTGCTGCTCACTGTTCTCCCTCTCAGCGTCTGACAGCGGGCGCCGGCATGTGATGTTATTGCGCCCGCTGTAATACGCTGAGAGGGGGATTATGGGAGAGAAGGAGCGCTCGCTCCTTCTCTCTCCATGCGGTCAGCTTTATCGGCTGGATGCCGATACAGCTGACCCTCCCATGACGGGTGGGGGGCCCACTGCTGGCACCGGGCCCCCCCAACGCCTGTTCAGGCCCCATAGCTTCCGGGCGGCAGAGCAGGGAGTGCAATTCTCCCTGCTCTGCCGCAGAATGTAACTGTATCGTAGCTCCGGGTGGGCCCCCTCAGAGCGCGGGCCCCGGGGCCACCGCCCCCTCTGCCCCGCGACCTATCCTTTCAAATCAGGGCCCACCACGCAGGAGCTGGGGCCCACCATAGGTTTCTCCGGTGTCCCGGTGCCTCAGTCCGACCCTGCTTGCCAGCCTGATAATACCAGGCCACAGCAGTCTGCATATCTTGGCTGGTTAACAAAAATAGGGGATCCCCTCGAAAAAAATTTGGCGTGGGGTCCCCCCTATTTTTGTTAACCAGCCAGATGAAGCAGACTGCTGAGGCCTGGTTTTTCAGGCTGGTAAGGATCCAATATCCATGGACCTTGCCAGCCTGATAATACCAGGCCACAGCAGTCTGCTTAGCTTGGCTGGTTAACAAAAATAGGGGATCCCCTCAAAAAAAAACGGCGTAGGGGCCCCCCTATTTTTGTTAACCAGCCAAGTAAAATGCAGACTGCTGCGGCCTGATATTAAAAGACTGTCAAGGCCCATGGATTTTGGCCCTCAACAGCCTGATAATACCAGGCTACAGCAGCCCCACATTTGGCGCATCAAAAGATGTGCCAATTGTGGCACTTTACCCGGCTCTTCCCACTGCCCTGTAGCGGTGGCAAGTGGGGTAATAAGGGGTTAATGTCACCGTTAATTGCACGGTGAGAATAAGCCCAGTTAATAATGGAGAGGTGTCAATAAGACACCGATCCATTATTAATCCCAAAGTTTTTAAATGTATAAAAAAAAAGACACAGCAAGAAAAAAGTATTTTAATGAAATAAAAGAGACAACACAGTTTTCATTAATTTTATTATACTCTCATTCCTGCGACGCCATCGATCTCCTGTAAAAAAAGAAAAAAAACAAATCAACAGTATACCACCTGTCCGACGCAGTCCATAGTAACGACTGTCCCACGACGATCCAGCTCTGCTACATCGCAATGACAGGCAGAGCCTGTCATCTCGACGCAGCACAGCTGATTACCTGCTTCCCCGGCGGTGACGTCATCGGACTGACTGCTTTACGGCCGGGATTACCTAGCAGTCACTGCAGTTATCGCGAGAAACTGCATGTGACCGCCGGGGAAAGATGATGGCGGCCATCAAGCAGTCCAGCCCATGACCGCCGGAGATCTGCCAGGTAAGTGCCGCTGACTCCTGACAGACCCGACCGACGGACACTGACAGTGACAGTGACAATTCCGATTCCGGTATCCGATAAGACGAAAATATCGGAACTAAGTATCGAAAGTCCGATACAGCTAATATCGGCCGATACCCGATACTTGCGGTATCGTATCGCTCAACACTAATCTTAAGGCCGAGTATAAAAATGTATGTCAAGCATGCACTTGAGAATGAAGATCCAGAATGGGACCTAGGAAATTCAAACGGTCATAATATATATATTTTCACTTTTTACTGGCTTCTGCACCACTCTTGGCCCGCTGTTGATGCTCACGGCGATACTGATCACGGCAGCTTCGCCACCGTCTTGTGACATCTGACACTGCAAAGTGACACAATAAATCAATCTAAGTACCTTGTTTGTGTTTTCAATCATAGGTTACAGTGTAAACTTGCCTTCAATTTGCCAACTGTGTTTAGACAAACATGTCAGTTATTCCAAATAACATCATGTGGAATAATGTATTTCATTGTTTTTTTGTTATTTTTTACTTACTAATGTCCTGCTGTGCTTCACATGTACTTTCATAATAATTGGGGAAAATCTGGCAGCATATGCTTCTCCGAGCAGCATCCTTTCTATTGCGGTCTGCATAGCTGGCATTGAATTTGTTCCATATTTCAGGCCTCTCCTGCACCAGAACAATCAGCATTTCCACATTGATATGTCTGGCCATGTTGCTGGTATCTGTGGAGGCGTGTTCCTAGCTTTTTTATTGGTTGCCAGGACAATTTGCATGCCAAGCTTCCTGTTTTTGCCTGATGCAATTTTCTGCCTTCAGGAAAATGTGTGCGTATTTGTCGCACGCTATACGGATGGTCCGTGTGGCGTCCAAGTTTTTCTCGCACCCATTAACTTGCATTGGTAAGTCTGGGTGATATACGCGTACAATTGCAGAATGCTGCGATTTTACATGCTCGTCAAATACGCCTGAGAAAAAAAAACGCTGATGTGAGCTGCCTCATAGATTAACACTGGGCCATGTGCTATGTAATGTTTTCTCGCATAGTACTCAGCCGTATACTACGGTAGTAGGACTCCGGCCTAAGGTTGGGACTACACAGCGACTTTGTACGCGACACCTGTTGCATGACCAATGTTTGCTTGATGTCCCTATTACATCGTAGTGGAACACAGTCAATAGTGTGGCATTGTGACCGACAAGCAAGCCATAAATATCTGATGCAGTTGGACTTCTTGCTTTGTTGTTGTGGTCATAGTACCTTTACAATCACATTGCGACCCCATTCCCTTGTTTTGCACTGCAATGTAGCAGCAACACCTAGAAAATTTTGGTCGAGGTGTAACGGTCAAAGTCACTGTGTAGCCATAGCCTAAAAAGTAGAGTGGTACCTGTACATCAAAGTCTGTAATTTTAGCTTTTACTGATGGAGTTTTTGGTGATGCACTTCTTTAGAATGCCAGAAGATTTTTTTGTTTTCCCTTTCCTATGGTTATAATCATATCAACCAATACATTTTTATTTTTATGTGAACTTCGCTATATGAGGTCTTGTTTTTCTGCAAGTCGAGTTGTAGTCTTCTGGCACCGTTTTGCAATTATATATGCATTTACTCTACATCAACTTTTACACTCCAAGCCCTCAGCATTGAAATTGTAATACCAAAAAGGTAAGTTATCTTATTGCCATGCAATACTCCTCTCAGGATTTAAATATGCAAATAGTCTCTTCAGAGAGGAAGAGGACTTGAACTCTAGTGCAACCTATTGGAGGTAGCAATCCTAAAAATCAATATCAACCCGCTAACGATCCATGCCGTGGCTTAGGATATTAATAGTTGTCTGAGGAATGTTCTTCCACGCTTAAAGGGAATCTGTCACCCTAAATTGGCGGGATATTTAAATGATGGCAGTCAGGTCAGATGGGCGGTGTTTTGGGTACTTGCCTTAACATGTTGTTCGCCGCTGTCTCCATTATTTCTGGGAATTGTAGTCGTTGCCCTCCATATAACGCGCCTGTGCATTGCAATCTTGAATTGCGCATGCGCAGTATGCTTTGCCCGCAGATTACAATGCGCAGGTGCGTTATATGGAGGGCAACGACTACAATTCCCAGAAATAATGGAGACAGCGGCGAACAACATGTTAAGGCAAGTACCCAAAACACCGCCCATCTGACCTGACTGCCATCATTTAAATATCCCGCCAATTTAGGGTGACAGATTCCCTTTAATGCACTTGGGCATTACTTACAAAGAAAGTAAAGCTGGGCAGATTGATTTTCATACAGATTACTACAGAGATGATGAACAAGACTTTAGATTTGTTTGTTTTTTAATCAGTCTGGTTATCACATCTTCATTCCTGGAAACTTAGTAGGAAGATGTTAAAATCTGACAAGAAGATGTTAATTACCGTTCTTCAAAGCAATATTCTGACTATTGACTCAACTACAGCTTTTTTGTATAAATGTGTGAGATTTCCGCCAGCTCATCAGAGAAAGCTTTAAAGAAAAATGATCCGTTTTATGTGGAATCACACGTCAATTAGGTTTTCCATAAAATGGATTTTGTCATAAAACAGAGTATCCAGCTAAGACATTATCTAACACAGTAATGGCAAAACTAAAGGCCTTTTTACTGTCCCCATCTCATACTTTAACTACTCTCAAGGTAGTGACTAGAGATTGGTGAAATTCTTTGAATGGAAATGAATTCTACTTGAATTTTACAAAAAATCCACATTCGAGAGATTACAGATTTTTTTTGTAATTCACATCGATCAGATTCAGCAAAATGGCGGACAAATGCAGCCACCATCTAATCCATAGAGCAAAAGGGTAAAAACAACAAAAATAACATTTTCACATCACCATTCACCTCGCCAGACAGCCCCACTGCTCCTTACAGCGTTCCAGTCCTCTGTGCTTTCATCGCATCACATCTCCAGTCCAGTGTTCCTTCTTGGCCAGGGCCTTTGGCTGTTAGAAAGCCCCTAAAGTTCACTGTGCATGCTATGTAGCCTACTCATGGCCTAGCATAAACACCAGGCTAGATATGCAGCACATCAGAAGAGAGGACCAGACAGCAATGGTCATCACGGTCAACACTGTTCAGACAGGAAGGCCTAACCCACTGCCTTGATAATTGCAACTGCAAGATGGCACAATTCCTCCAAATGGCTCACAAATTATGGTATTATTACCTCCAAAATATAATACCAGATGTAGAACATCCTGAAAACATCAGTGTCAGATATATAGTACCCCAAAAATATTGTACTCTATAAAGTAATGGTCATCTTCTTAGTGCCCCAAAACAGTAATAGTGTTTTATGCACTATTATTGCCATATTTTTGCCCATAGTGACCTCTTAATAGTGACTATACCCCGATTGCTCCACTTAAAAATCAATACCATGCTTTTTTTGCTTTTATGTGTACTTGACCTTCTTCCCTTATCGTCTCCCTTTACCATTTTAAGGAAATCTGTTCCCAGGTTTTTGCTATGTATTCTGAGAGCAGCATGATGTAGGGGCAGATACTCTGATTGCAGTGATGTGTCACTTACTGGGCTGCTTGGTGCAGTTTTAATGCATTCCCTGTTTTATCTGGTGCAGATCTACCAGTTCTTGGAATGCTGAGCCCTGTGTAACCCCGCCCACACCACTGATTGGCATTGTGTACACTGTGCATAGTCAGAAAGTTGCTAATCAGTAGTGGGGCGGGGTTAAATAGAGATAGAGAAGTAGAGAAGAAATAGAGAAGGAAGACTACATGGTACAAGACAAGTAGTAGCACAAAATCAGAGAAATACAAAGAATAAATCCAATAATATTAATAAATAAGTTTAACTGTATTACTCTGCTCCAAACATGAATGGCCGACCATTCGGTATTAATTAGTCCTCTAGTGATAATCTCCTGCTGATAAAACAACAATAAGCAGCTCAGTAAAAGTACATTCCTGGTATCAGGATCTGTGATTCTACATGCTGTTCTCGGATTACATAACAAAATTTCCGCTGAGAGATTTCCAGAAGTTGGACCGACGACAGAGGACCCCATCTAAAGATTCTACGCCGGCCGTTGCTGGTAATACAATCCCCATCGGACTGTTTATCAAGAAGGACCGGCGGGAGTCACGATAAGTGCTGTTTAAGCTTCAGACTGTCGCATTAATTCTTAATATTCCTTGTTCACTGTTTATTAACTCCCTGCAAGGAGATTACTTTCATCTTTTCTGTTAAATTAAATAATATTGTTATACCGCATTGCTCTGCAATCCCTGCATACTGCATCCCAGCACCTGCTTACATTTGGCATAGTCGACAGGTTGGAGTCTACGAGCGCAGAGGCAGCAGAACAATCTGTCATGGGTGCCTTGCAGTCCAGCTTGCTGCTGGGAGCCATGCTCAGCAAGCTCCCAAAATTCACGAGGGATAATCTATTGTTGTGGTGTAAGTTAGCTGTTAACTTGCGAAGGATCACTAATGGTGGCACATTAGAGATCCAGTTAGAATGTTACAAAAATAAGTAAAAGCAGTTATGGGGTTTGGCCACTAGAGGGGGGCATAGAGCACATCCAGTCCCTGAGGTGCAGTAGTTAGGGACTTGTTGCTAAGGAAAAATTGCCTCCAAGCGGGAATGTCAAGAAGATTTCCTCTTAGCGGGAGTCAGTCGGGGTGGACCTTGCTAGTGTGAGGATGTCCACGTTCCTGGGCCCTGAGCATAGGGTAGAAAGAAGAGGGGACCAGCAACCCCTGAAGAAGCTGGTGAAGGATTCACCGTGGGAAATGTGAGCCCAAAGAGAGTGGGTTTACGTAGCAGTAGTCCAGTGGAAGAACCACTGTGGGAACGCTCAGCAGAAGAGGTCGTGCTGAAGCGTAGTAGCAAGTGGGCCATCAGAAGTATCCGGGCAGGATAACCAGAGAGGGGTGGACGATCTAGTAGATGTGTCTTTCTTATGCTGGATTGAAGTGTCTCCAGAGGAAGCAATTGAAGAGTTGTCCCGTCAATACTTATTGGTCCATTCTGGTGTGGCAGCGGAGAAGAAGCAGACTTGTGAAGAATGTATTGCTGGTATCGTGTGAGAAGTGCTTATGGTGTCTTGGATGTGCTGTGTCCAGAAGAAAATAAAGCAGAACTGTTTGACGTGATTCTGGACTCTGACTCTAATTGCTCTGTACTCGTCCTCACGGGTGGAGAACACCCTAGTACAATAGACATTACAGAGGTAAAACACCACACAGCTTCCAGTGCATCGGCCCCGAGGCAGTCCCTTTACAGTGGGACTGGACCGAGCAGGACTAAAGTATGTTGAGGATGTATCCTATGACTCCTACTATGCAGGCGGAAATTGCTATGATGGCCCTAGACGGTGAGGCTAGATGTTCTGTAATGTTTCACCCCCTCATGAATGGGACACGTTGCACAAGGTGTTGCAGATTCTGGAAGAGATGCATGAAGACCCCACCAATGTTGGGGAATTTCAGATGCGCTTGTTCAGCCATGTCGAAAGGGAGGGGGAGTCAGTGACAAAATACGTTAATGCGCTACAAGAGGTGCACACACATATCGCCCGACGAGATGACATGGGAGTAATAGGAGTGGGGCTCCCTGATGTAATATTGAGGGACCAGTTCGTGGCGGGCCTCAGAGACATGTCGCTCAAGAAAGCTTTGCGGGAGTGCCTGAATGCCAGGCTACTTATGACTTTCTTAGAAATTGGGGCCGAAGCGCACATAAGGGAGCAGGAGCACGGGAATCTGACTTGCTTCAATTGTGGGGATGTTGGACATTATGCCCGAAGGTGTACGAGATGGGGCAGAATCTGACTCGGCAGCCAGCAAAACTGGTGAGCTACATGGCCAGGGGACGCCGCCCGGAGCCTGAGAAGCCAAGGAGGAGAGAAGGTAGTCCAGAAAGTTTAATTTCCATGAGCCCCGCTCATATGGGCTGAAATGAATAGTCGAGCCATCAGCTGCCTGGTTGATATCAGTTCACAGGTGACCACCATGCCGGAAGCATGTTTCAGATGTCATTTTCCTGAGGTGACGCAGCCAGAGTGGGGCCCAGTAATCAGTTGCCCATCCTGGTCGCAGGGGTGGTTGGGATGCAAATTACAGTGTGCGGTAAAGATGTGGGTCGGAAAGGAGTTGTGTTGACCGCCGGAGAAAATAGCAATGGCCCTCCAGTGACGTTGGGGATGAATATGATGAAAAAACTCGGGACCCTCTTAATCAGCGAGTCCCCTGATGCTTTTATGGACCAGAGGAGCCCACAAACTTCCCAGAGGAAGATGTTTCAATAATTGATACGGGTCGCCCAGGTCCAAGAAACATCGAGTGAAGGGAAAGTTCTAGGAAAAGTGATAGTCCGTCCCTGCAGCTGCTAAACTCATCCTCCTGCCTGGACAGACTGTGCTCATGTTGCCCGTACGAGCTTGTACACCTCTCGAAGGAGTGGAAGTCCAGATAGAGCCAACCTCAATGGACCAGATATCCTCGGGACTCTTCATTGCTCGGACATTAGCCATCATCAATGATGGTAACATTATAGTGCAGTGCATCAACCTGGGGGAGGATAATCTTACTCTACCACCAAGAGAGAAGTGGCGCAGGTGTTGGGAATGCCAGAAGAATTGATACCGCAAGAGGCCATCTAGTTGGCAGTGAAACAGGGCGATCCATGGACTGTAGCCGTAACAATCACCTCGGAGCACCTGCCTGGAAGTATGAAGGAGAGGCGCCAAATCTTGGAGCAAATGCGGTTTGAATTGATGGGACTCTCACCACAACAGGTGCAACAGGTGAAAGCTGTACGGAGCATTACCAGGATGTCTTTGCCCCGTCATGAAGATGACTTCGGGTGCACTACAGACATAACTCGTGAAATATCCACAGGAAGTGCCACACTGCTCCGGGAGAGATACCAGCAGATACCGCCTCAGATGTACCAGGAGGTGAAAGAAATGTTGGCACACATGTTGCAGAGTGGAGTCAAATGGGAGAGCCAGAGCCTGTGGGCAGCTTCCATTGTAGGAAAAGAGAATGTCCAGCTCAACTGATTCCATGAAGATCAAATTTTATTCACATAAATTATTACATAGAGGATAAAATCTTCAGTGCAGTAGATGACAGAAGTTGATGTCAACGCGTTTCTGGAGACTAGGCTCGCCTAAATCATGATGGTTAAATGCTTGGACACAGCGGGTCCATGCTCCTGAAGACAATGCAATGCAATCACGGGTGAGCTGTTTTTTTCTTTTTTCTTCAGCTCCCATTGTCCCAGTTTGGAAGAAACGCAGGACCCTGCATTTTTGTGTCGACTATAGGCAACTGAATGCTTGTGCGGTGCGGGATTCTTACCCCTTACCCAGAATTGAGGAGTTGCTATCGGCCTTGGGAAAGGCAAAGTAGTTCTCATCCCTGGATCTGGCCAGTGGATACTGGAAGGTGCCTATGGTCAAACATGACCGGCCGAAGACAGTATTCATACTGCCCATGGGATTGTTTGAATTTATTTTGATGCCCTTTGGCCTAACGCCCCTGGGACATTCCAGCGATTAATGAAAAGGTGCCTGGGGGATCTGAACTTCGAAGCTACACTTATCTATCTGTATGATATCATTGTCTATGAAGCCACCTTTGAAGTTTACCTTCAGTACTACAACCCCCATCGAACTGCTTATCAAGGAGGACCGGCAGGAGTCACAATAAGTGCTGTTTAAGCTTCAGACTGTCACATTAATTCTTATTATTCCTATAATTCTTGTTCACTGTTTATTAACTCCCTGCAAGGAGATTACTTTTATCTTTACTGTTAAATTAAATGCTATTGTTATACCGTACCGGGATTGATCTCAGACAGCACGTTATGGAAGCTTAGGTTGGTGTACCATAGGACTTGCCACTTGGCAATCTTTTTGTGTCGTCCTCACTTTTCACTGATCTTCTTAACAAAGTGCATGAATCTGTGTTGGTTGAACATCCTGCTACCTGGATTGCTGTTTCCAGATTCTTTTGGTGACAGAGTGTTCAAAAGGATGTTGATGACTATATCAGTTAGTGTAGAGTTAGCACCAGGTTTAAAGCCTCTTGCCAGACCCTGAAATGGTTTCTTTTGCCTAATGTTGACTTGGAGTAAGACAAGGAGTTAGAGGTGAAACGAGTCTTGGGTTACAGATGTGTCAGTCATCGAAGGCAGCATTATGATAAATGGAAGGGTTGATGGGTTTTCATGCAGGTCTGCTAGTGAAGGAGTTCTCTCAGTGGCATCAGTGGTTGGGAATCTCTTTGGGTCCAAGGGCCCCTCATAGAAAAGCGGGGTACTGCTATGCTCCTGTGTTCGAACCCTCAAGCCTGTGTTCTATGGTTGGCTTCTCTGTCCGCCAAGCCAAGTAAACACATCTTTTTCTGGATGTTTATGTTTTACTATTCTGGCTGCAGTCTGTTTAGCATGACACAGGTGTTTTAATTTGTCTGCCTTATCACCTTTCGGGGCGGCTTCATATTCTGTTCCCCGCTTCGAATATCCTGCCGGTGATAATTTTATGTGGATGTTTTGTAGAGATAAGCGAATATTTCAATGTTCAGTATGGATTACAATCACCGAATTTGCAATATTCGCCAATTAATTCATCGAATATTCACCGAACACAGTCGAACGCCATACAGCTCAATGGGAGGCAAAAACAAACGCATGCACAACACATTATAATGTCACCAAATGCTGCCAAAACACTTCAAATTAGGGGCAGACACCAAGTAAATGGACTCAATTCACCACAGTTCTAATTGTTTCATGGCACTGCAGCAATCAGCAAGGCATGAGGTATTGGTGTCTGGGACAGAATTTACAACTTTCAATTGAACGTCACAGTAAGACAAGGTGGGTGAGGGATTGGTGTAGGTGTCCTGTGCTGGGAGCCCTGATACCACAAGCAACAGCTCAACCTGCTTTCATACTCAGCCACACTCAGGTGGCACAAATATCATAAATTTTGTAGACTACTATTACCATAAAAATCTAAGGATAGTAACATGGAGTCAAGGAAGTGGAGGCAGGGTCGGCTCCAGGTTTTTATGGGCCCCGGGCGAAAGAGTCTCAGTGGGCCCCTTTAACACAGACCACGATTCATGATGCACAGATACTGCAGAGAAATATGGGTATAGTACAATGCCAAATACTTCACTTCTTCTATTACATGAGTGATATCTATTGTAAATTCTACAATAGCTCAGAAACCGCCAAATCCTCACAGCGCACAGTACAGACTGGACAGTACAGTCCTCCATACAATATTATGGGCACCACATAGTCCTCCATACAGTATTATGGGCCAATTATAATGCTCCATAAAGAATATTGGACCCCAAATAATGCTCCATACAGGATACTGGACCCCATATAATGCTCCATACAAAATATGGAGCTCTCCTCTGCACTGTGCTGCGTTCTGCACTGTTACGGCTCAGGAAAGGGCGCCGTGGAAAGACTCCCCATTATCATCATTGCCTCCCCATCATCTTCATTGCCTCCCCATCATTATCATCATTGCCTCCCCATCATCATCGCCTCCCCATCATTATCATTGCCTCTTCACCACCATCACTGCCTCTCCCACCACCATCACACATACAGCACCACACACAGACAGCACCGCAGCACTCGCTCACATACACACACACAAAGCACATCACTACACACACACACTGATACACACAGACACACACACCTCACATCTCACCTGTCCGGCGCCCGAGTTTACTCTCTGCCACAGCTGGCCGCTGAATGATGACGTCATTCAGCGGCGCTGCTGTGAGAGGAAGCGTGGGCGCTCTGCAGGTGCCCCCTGGAGCCCGGAGCTGCAGAGGCACAGGGAGAGGTAAGTATTGCGCCGGCTGCTGCCGGGACCCTGAGCAAGCGAGGGGGGGCCCAGTGGCGGGGCTGGTACCGCTCTCATCCGCTAATGGGCGCCGAGGTGCCCGACGACGAGTGGGCCCACCCGCCTGCTCAGGGCCCCGGCACTTGCCCGGGTAGGCCAGGTGCTGACGCCGGCCCTGAGTGGCGACACAGGCAACACATTCATTCTCATTCATTCGAATGAGACTCAACCAGGAGTCTACAGATTTACAAAAATTAGTGGCAGAACCAATAAAGTGGCATCAATTGCAATAAAGTAGAATTAGTATAGTGGGGACCGACACCTCTTCGACTACAGCCAACCCAGCAGATGGAGACTGTAATGGGCAAGGTGGTGTAATCACTGTTCCGTATTCCTCTGAAAGCCTGGAAGGGACGTAACTAGGTGGCTATTATGATATGGTATCCGAGGAGGACTGTAACAAAAGAAGCCAAGGCAGCCAGTCACCCAGAGTGGTTGGTAACTAATGGATTGCAGACCCTAAACTAACCGCACAACTAGAAGCAGCCTTGGGACGTACCTACGATGACCTAGACGCCTCGACACAGCCGGAGAGTTAGCTAAGCCTAAAGATAGAAAGAAAAAGCTAACTGCCCCGGAGTAGCGCCCCAAAGGAATAGGTAGCCCCCACACATATATTGGTGGTGAGACAAGATGAAATACAAACACAGGCAGAAAATAGAGTAAACTGGTGCCCAAAACTGTCTAGATAGGACAGGACAGAAAAGAATACTTTCTGCAATCCAGCAAAACCCTAGGAAAAATTCCAAGACTTCTGATTCCAAAAAAAATACTGAGACCACACGATCTCTCCCCTCTATATCAGAACTCTGGTGTGAACAGGTAGCTACCAGCAGCCACTGAAATAACAGGGACTGAACAAATGAACCGATAACTGAGAAACAGAGACCAGCGCAGGCCCCAGCAGGGGAACCCAGCTGACCTCACTCAGAAGGCAGAAAAACAAAAGAAAACAAAACCACAGAAACAAGCAAGAAATAGCTTATCTGAAAGTTGCAGGAGACCGCAGTACGCTGACTTCCAAACTGGACCAGGAAGAGAAAACTAATCACCGGCGAGGATCATGGGAAAGTTACTCCCTTAATTCTCCCCAATCATGACTCCCAGATTGCCAATCGTCCGCAGCTGAATCCTCAGCTGAAAGGTCTCTGTCAGTCAAGACAGCTTCATTAATATCAACAGCCACCAGAGGGAGCCCCAACTCAGAATCCAGAGAATTCACAACAGGTGGCCTACCAAATCTCTACTCAGACAAGTGGAAGCAGGTGACATCTGCGACCCAAGGAGGTACGAAAAGGTGGCAACAGGTCTTACTCTATGGCTAACCTTAAGAAGGTTGACCTACTACAGCAGGTAAGCTGCTACGGCTCAAAGGAGGGATGAAAAATGCAGGCAGGCACTGAAGGGACTCTAGAACCATGGGTGCAGATGGGACCTGATGAGGGAACTCGCTTCCAAAACGCGCGTCGGGGTGCATGTTATCAAGATCTGGCGGTAATCAGGTATTGAATATATTTTTCATTTGCACATAGCACTTTTTTCACTATTAGTGCCAGGATATTGTTTCTCTGGCATTGTTGTCAGCACGCTGTTTTTCTTATATTTGAATCTTTGGCACATTTTTTCTATACCTTGCGGTTAGCATATTTGCATATTACTGCCTTATATTTTGATTATCTTGCGTTGTTTGCACAATTGCACATTGCACTTTTTATAATACTGGGCACATTTTATTTGGTTTTATGTACCCTCTCTTTTTGCTGTGTTGCACTTTATTAATTATAATCTAATATACCTGAATTGCCTTGTTTACCATATTGGGGTTTTTGGAATGTCTTGATACACGTACATATTGATATATATATTTTTATCTTTCCATTGTTTTACCCTGATTTCTAATAAAGATATGTGACTATAATAATTCCTTGCTTGGTCTCCTATCTGGTCTGTCATAAATTTCTGGTTGGGGTTTTCTTTATCTCTTTGAGTGGTTCTCACTCGTTTATATATTGCACTATGGGTGATTGATGAATATAATTGCTGTATTTTACAAATTTTCTTGTATATAATTCATTGTGCTATATATACCCGGTGTGTTATATATTTTTTTATTAGATGGCTGAGTCTGCAGATCTCTTCATACATTGTATGCCATGGTTCACAGAGTCAGGAAATCATCTGCACCGATGGCCAAATTTTTTCTCACTTTGATCCATGGCAGGACAAAGTTTAGTCCCAGCATAAACCAAACCCTCGTCAACAGACGTTAACCCTGTTGGGTGAAGGTGATCCATTTGTGACGAGACTCAGATGTTTGAGGCTCCTGCAGACTGTACTGTGCTGTCAAGGCAGGAAGAGGAGGAGGGTAACTCTTAGGGAGAGGAGTGGGAGAACAGAGAGGATGACGATGAGGTAGTAGATCACACTTGGTGTAAACCCAGAGGCATGCAGTTGAGTAGCTCAGCAGAGAAGGAGGAGGAAGACGAGGAGGTTACTTACACACAGAGTAATTCAACCACGACAAACAATGCATCCTGAGGTCCAACACTAGCAGTGGACAGCAGCATTCGCAGTTCTTTTTTTCAGACTGCAAAAAATAAAAAAAATCATGTTATCTGTCAACTTTTTTAAAAACAACCTAGTTGAGTAAAAAAATGAAATAATTTAAGTACTACATGCATGACCTGACACATACGCGATCAATATGCATTAATCAGGTAATCTCACTGTGCTAAAATGCAGACTAGTGGGTCTCGTCAACCACCGTCCAACGCATTAACCGCATCTTCTGATTCTTCCTCCTCCCTCACCATGGTTAGTGTTGTCACACAAGTCTCCGGCCGAAGAACCTCCACTTGTTTACCCCCTACAGTTGTGGTGACTGAGAGCCTGTCTGCTGATACGGAATTGGACATGCCTGCTGTTTTTGCCTGATCTTACATACCAAGCACACCCCATCTTTTTAAATTCACAGTAACATCTCCGCCTGCACATCTCACTCAGTCCCGCAGCTTGTCGTTTTCACCCTACTCCACTGTGTCAGCACAGCAACAAACCCTCGTTTGTGCAGTTGTGCTCACATAAAAGATTTTTTACTCCTACACATGGCAAAGTTAACAGCTTGAACTTCACTATCTTCAATCTGCTAATAATAACCTTTATTTATACAGTGAGTACAGAAAGTATTCAGACCCTGATAGGGTTCAAGTTCCCGCTGCTGCACAAGGGGATTCTCGAACCAGTCCCGCTGCGGTCCCACATTCATCTCCAGCGGCAGTGGAGCCTGCTCAGCAAAGACGTCGGTCCCAGCATCTCGCCCGGTCTAATACTGTGCAGAGAGTTGCTGCTGCCTCTTCAGGTTCTGCTATTGTAGCCAGTACTGGTCAGCGGCGAGCAGACATCTTTAGGTCTAAGTCCTTTGTTGCTTCATCTGAGCATGCCCAGGGCAAGATCTCCCATTGGAGATCAGGGGTCACATGCTCAGACACAGCTGCCACTCCTATTGGTCCTTCAGGAAGGTCCTCTGGCTGTTGATGTTCTGAAGCAGCTTCCCATTGGTCCTTCCTGGAAGGTCTTTTTCCCGTGGCTGCTATAAAAGGCTGTCCTTACCGCATGGCCGTGCGCTAGGATCAATTGCATTATGTGCTTTGCGCCAGTGTGATCATGCACGCATGTGGTTAGGGCTCGGCTGAAATAAGCCCCTAGAATACCGGCTTCTCCGGTGAGGAGATTGCTTGATTGCGTTGCTGTCTGCATGATCACGGACTGCTATCCGCACAGCAGTTATCTGTGTATCCCTGTGGGGTTAGCAGGACACAGTACCTTTCTCTGCGTCTTTACCTCAGCGAATCTGTGGTGTAACAGAGTTCGCTTATATCGCCATATAGCGCTGCGACATTCCCGCTAGCGGCTCTGTGGATTAACAGAGTTCACAGTAACTGCCACAGCGCGCTACGGCGTTTATTTTAGCAACTCTGCGGGATAACAGAGTTCGCTACTTATGCCATCTTACTAGCAGCAGGCTCTGCCTGCACGATGGACCCCAGGCTGCGAACGCACCACTCTACATCTTATATTTGTTGCGTTCTGCAGACCCTAACATAATCCTAGCGCCAGGGTCTGGCTAGTAAAATGGCGGATGAACAGCGTTTACAGCTTTACATCCAGCAGCTGGAGGGTAGGTTGGCGGCTCTTGAGCGCACAACCTCAGCTGTGGATGTTACCGTAGTCGCTGTTCAGGCTGCTAGCGTAGCTGCAGCCAGTTTGTCCTCTGCCACCTCTGCCCCTACATTGTCCCACCTCCCGCTTCCAGACAAGTTTGCTGGTGACAGCAAGCAATATCGAGGATTCGTGAGTCAGTGCTCCATACACCTCGAGCTTCTGGCTGCACGTTTCCCCACGGATCGGGCACAAGTGGGCTTTGTGATAGCTCTTCTCTCGGGCAGAGCGTTGGAGTGGGCAACGCCACTGTGGGAGCGTGACGACCGTGTGGTGCAGAGCGCTTCTCGTTTTCTGGAGGCTCTGAAAAAGGTTTTTCTAGGACCTCAGGTCACCCACGATACGGCGCTCCAACTGCTGGCAAGTACCCAGGGTTCGGCTTTGGTCAGCCATTTTGCTGTCCAATTTCGGACTCTGGCCTCGGAATTAGAGTGGCCAGATAAAGTCCTCATTCCCGTGTTCTGGAGAGGACTGGCGGGTCATGTGAAAGACGCCTTGGCTACCAGGGGGATTCCTGCCACACTGGAGAAGCTTATCGCTATTTCCACCCGCGTCGACCTCCGTTTCCACGAGCGGAGGCTGGAACGTGCCCAGTGTAGGCAGAGGGTTCGGTTGGCTCCTACCTTCGCCACCCCTCTGGAGTCACCCGTTCAGGCGCCCGACCTTCAGGAGGTTGCTCCTACGGGATCTAAATCTCGGGTCACTCGTCCATCACCGATTTGTTATATTTGCCAGCAGCAGGGACATTTTGCCAACCGATGTCCACAGCGGTTGAATAAACGGTCAAGCCCAGTAATCGTAGGAACAGGGTCACTGGACGCCATGAGTTTTGCCCCTAAAGTGTTCCTCAAGGGGATAATTACCCACGGTTCTACCACCCTACCCCTCAAGCTGTGTTTGGATTCTGGGGCAGAGGGGAATTTTATGTCGTCCTCCTTTGCTTCTCGCCACACCATGCCTTTGGTGTTGCTGGCTGAACCAGTGTCGGCACGGGTGTTGAACGGAGCAATTCTGCCCACACAAATCACCCATCAGTCTGTCCCACTCACCTTGTCTATATCTCCTTCCCATCAGGAGAATATATCATTTTTTATCCTCCCTGAGGGTATAGATGAGGTTTTGTTGGGATTACCCTGGCTCCGCCACCACTCTCCCCATATTGAGTGGTCTTCAGGGAGAATTCTGGGTTGGGGTAATTTATGTAAAGGCCAATGCATTAGGGACAGCGTGCAGGTCACCACCACTGAGATACCCATAGACCTCTCTCCTCTACCCAAGGTCTATTGGTCCTATGCCGACGTTTTCTCGAAGAAGGCTGCGGAGACTCTTCTGCCTCATGCCCCTATGACTGTCATATCGACCTCTTGCCTGGAGCTGAGCCTCCTAGAGGAAGGGTTTATCCCCTCTCTCTTCCTGAGACAGAGGCCATGTCCCAATATATTCAGGAGAACTTGGTAAGGGGATTCATTAGGAAGTCGGTGTCACCAGCGGGAGCGGGGTTCTTCTTTGTGCAGAAGAAGAACGGAGAATTACGTCCGTGCATTGATTATAGGGGTATCACCGTGAAAAATAAGTATCCTTTGCCGCTAATCTCTGAGCTCTTTGACAGACTTCGGGGAGCAAGGGTATTTACTAAGCTAGACCTGCGGGGTGCATATAACCTGATTCGCATCCGTGAGGGGGACGAATGGAAGACGGCATTTAACACCAGGGATGGGCATTACGAATATCTGGTAATGCCCTTTGGGCTCTGTAATGCCCCAGTTGTCTTCCAAGACTTTGTGAACGACATCTTCCGGGATATGTTGACCACCTCGATGGTAGTCTATCTGGATGACATTCTCATCTTTTCTCCAGATATGGCCTCCCACCAGAGAGATGTCTGCAAGGTCTTCGACCTCTTGCGAGCAAATTCCCTATATGCGAAGTTGGAGAAGTGCATGTTTGAGCGGGAGTCTCTACCTTTCCTGGGCTATATCATCTCCACCCAGGGATTGGCTATGGATCCTGCCAAACTACAGGCTGTAATGGATTGGCAAGAACCCCACTCCCTTAAAGCGGTGCAGCGCTTTATGGGGTTCATCAACTACTATAGCCAATTCATTCCTCACTTCTCTACTTTGGTAGCTCCCTTGGTAGCCCTCACCAAGAAGGGAGCTAATCCCAAGTTATGGTCAGAGGAGGTCTCCAAGGCCTTTATTAAATCTCATTTTGCTAGTGCTCCCATCTTACATCGCCCCGATGTTGATAAGCCTTTTATATTGAAGGTAGATGCCTCATCCGTTGGTGCTGGAGCAGTCCTCTTCCAAAAGGATGCTCAAGGTCGGAAGCATCCTTGCTTCTTCTTTTCCAAGACCTTCACACCAGCGGAGAGGAATTATTCCATTGGGGACAGGGAGTTACTAGCCATGAAGTTGGCTTTTTCCGAGTGGAGACATCTCCTGGAGGGGGCTAGTTTTCCCTTTCAATTTTTTACTGACCACAAAAACTTGGTTTATTTACAGACTGCCCAGCGTGTTTTTCTCTCGGTTCCATTTCACCCTCCATTTCCTCTCCGGTGAGAAGAACATTCGTGCCGACGCTCTGTCTCGCTCCGTGGTGTCCTCTGAGGAGGTGGAGGAGGAGCCTCGGCTGATTGTCCCCACAGAGAGCCTAAGAACGGTGGCCCCGGTTTCGCTTGAGTCTGTGCTTCTGGGCAAGACTTTTGTGCCCACCAATTTGCGACCGGAGGTACTCTCTTGGGCACATTCGTCCAGGATGGGTGGACATTTTGGGACAAAGAGGACATCTGAGTTGCTGGCGAGGACATACTGGTGGCCACATATGGTCCGTGACTTCAGGGAATACGTTCAGGCGTGTGTCTCCTGCGCCAAGAATAAGTCCCCTCGACAACGGCCAGCTGGGCTACTTTTCCCTCTACCAGTGACAGACAGGCCTTGGGAGATGGTCAGGATGGATTTTGTGGTGGGTTTACCCAGGTCTCGGGGCTGCACCATCATCTGGGTGATAACCGACCACTTCTCCAAAATGGTACACTTGGTGCCGTTACCACGGTTACTGTCTGCACGGGCCTTGGCAGCATTATTCATTAGTAGTGTTGAGCGATACGATACCGCAAGTATCGGGTATCGGCCGATATTAGCTCTATCGGCCTTTCGATACTTCGTTTCGATATTTTCCATATATCGTATACCGGAATCAGAAGTTCCATAATTCTTTGAGAGGCAATGTGATTATAGTCAGCCAATGAGGAATCCTAAGAAGTGTGGGCACATCCTGTACTGCTGCGGTCATGTTAACTAATGGCATGGCTGTGATTGGATGCTGAAATGATGTCAGAATGCACTATAAAAGGCGCCGCCGCCATTTTAGCGTCACTGTGCTGTGAATTCAGTAAGGGACAGAACGCTGCTGTGCTGACTCTGAGGGACAGTTAGAGATTGCGATTTAGTGTACTGTGCTGTAGGCAGGCTAGCACCAACCGCTGTGTAAAGCTTCCTTTTGCCTGCAGTGTTGTTTTAACAGCTCTGCAAGGTGTGTGTGAGTGCAGGTGACGCTGCAGTTTGCTCTGCATGCAACGCTGTCTGTAGGCATCTGCACGTGTCACTCACAGACTCTTTTTTTTTTCTTCAGTGTAATTCTTGCAGCTCCATGCAATTTAACTATTAGTGTGACGCGCTTCCATCCGTATCCAATACATTGGTTGCAAACACTATAGAAGTAGACAAAGGAGTAGCCTTTCACAGATTGTGAACAGTTGTGTTTCAGTGTTCACTTCAGTCTGTGTTTTTTATTTTTTGAGTGCACATCACGCTCCAGTTACTTGTTCAAGCACTGCTGCTTGTACTCTGCTGAGCGTGTCTCAGTGCCTCATCCTTTTCATTTATCTCCAATTGGTTCTGCTCCATTCCATTTAAATATAATCTATTAGTGTGACGCGCTTCCATCCGTATCCAATACATTGGTTGCAAACACTATAGAAGTAGACAAAGGAGTAGCCTTTCACAGATTGTGAACAGTTGTGTTTCAGTGTTCACTTCAGTCTGTTTTTTATTTTTTGAGTGCACATCACGCTCCAGTTACTTGTTCAAGCACTGCTGCTTGTACTCTGCTGAGCGTGTCTCAGTGCCTCATCCTTTTCATTTATCTCCAATTGGTTCTGCTCCATTCCATTTAACATATAATCTATTAGTGTGACGCGCTTCCATCCGTATCCAATACATTGGTTGCAAACACTATAGAAGTAGACAAAGGAGTAGCCTTTCACAGATTGTGAACAGTTGTGTTTCAGTGTTCACTTCAGTCTCTGCGTAATAACCCCACTTAGGTCTTATAACTTTTCTGACTTTCTTTATCAATCTACCAAGATGAAGAAGTCAGTGAGTAAGGCACGTGGTCGTGGCCGTGGAGTTTCAGCAGGGAGAGGACGTGGGGATTCTGTGGCTGCTGCCGCCCTCAGTGACACAGCATCCACCAGTTTTCCCCGTGAGCGTTCCTTTATGCGCACTTTGGTAGGAGCTCGGCGTGCCCCCCTGCTGCGGGAAGAACAAATTGAAGCCGTTGTTGGTTGGATGGCAGCCAATGCATCGACTTCAATTCCTTCCACCTCCTCTCAGGAACACAACACTGTTGAGCAACCATCTGTCTGTTCACCGCCTGTCAAATTGCCCAGGCAGTCAGAGAGTTCTGTACAGGAGCCAGCTGAGTCTCTGCTTCTGTTCTCAGAATCTGTTGGCTCGCAAACACGGGCACAGGCAAGCAGCATTCTGCAATTTGAAGAAGAGGGAGTATGCAGTGATGCGCAACAGCTGTGTCTCTCTCAATCTGAAGAGGCGGGTGAGCCAGTGCCGATGGACAGCACACCGCAGAACGCATCTTATGATGATGATGAGACTCAGGTGCCAGGTTTTGTGGAGCATGGTGCTGCCCAGACCATCCAACAGCAGCAGGTGTTGGAAGAGAGTAGTGGAGATGATGAAGTCCGAGACCCAACAAGGCGTGAGCAACAGGAAGGTGGTGGGAGCAGCTCTGAGGAAGAGATTGTCCCAACGGTACAAAGAGGAGGGAGAGGTAGGCTGCAGACTCGCTTGCCTGTAGCCTCCAGTTTGGCACCTGTTGGGAGCAGTTCTCTTAGAAATGTCAAAATTGGCGCTCCTATGACTTGCACTGCATGGTCCTTTTTTGACAGACTTGTAGATGATATTTGCTATGTTCAATGCAAGCTGTGTAAGCAAAAAGTTAAAAGAGGTAAAAATATCAGTAACCTGAATACCACAAATATGTGGAAACATGTACGGACAAAGCACGTAGCTGAGTTACAAAGACACACTGGAGATGTAGGCCAACCTACAGCAGCACCTACATCTTTAGGTCGTGTTCGAGCCTCTACCTCCAGCTCACACACACCTGGTTCGGCTTCCTCACAGGATCTCCATGGAAGAACCTCTGTCACTGTTGTCCATAGACAAACTGTTATTCCACCCACAGCAGCAAGTTCACAGTCATCGTCACACTCCCAGAACAAAAAACAGCCATCGGTAACACAGGCATGGGATAAAAGACGGCCATACTCGGCAAACCATCCACGAGCACAGGCTCTGAATGCTGGCCTTGCAAAACTCCTGTCCCTTGAAATGCTGTCATTCAGGCTGGTGGAGACTGACAGTTTCAGGAACTTTATGGCATTGGCAGTCCCACAATATAATGTGCCAAGCCGATTTTATTTCAGCAGGCAAGCTGTCCCTGCTCTGCAAAAACATGTCGAGGGAAACATTAAACATGCGTTACTAAACGCCGTCAGTAGCAGGGTCCACCTGACCACCGATGCGTGGACCAGTACCCAAGGCCAGGGACGATACCTTTCCCTCACTGCCCATTGGGTCAATGTTGTGGAGCCGGGTACAGATCTTGCCAGTGGCGCTGTTCGTGTTCTGCCAACTCCAAGGATTGCAGGAATCCAGTCTGTACACATTGATTCCTCCTCCTACTCCAGTTCCTCAGAATCATCGCTGCACGAGCCGTCACGGTATACCTCCACATGGACCCGTGAACGCTTACCTGTTGCGACCGATATGAGCACAGCCGTGGCCAAACGTCAACAGGCCGTCCTGAAATTAATTTCCATGGGGAATCGAAGCCACACAGCGCAGGAGCTCTGGGATGCCATCAAGCAGGAGAGCGACGTGTGGTTTTTGTCAGCTAATCTCCAGCCAGGCTTGGTAGTGTGTGACAATGGCCGAAATCTGGTGGCAGCTCTGGGCCTTGGCAACCTCACTCACATACCATGTCTGGCACATGTGCTCAACTTGGTCGTGCAGAGTTTTTTGAGGGACTATCCGGATCTTGATGCACTGCTGCACAAGGTCCGCCTAGAGTGCGCTCACTTGCGACGTTCCAGCATGGCCAGATAGCGCATTGCAGCTCTGCAAGTCAGATTTCGCCTTCTGAACATCGCATCATATGTGACGTACCCACCAGGTGGAATTCCACGTTACATATGTTGGAGCGGTTGTGTGAGCAGCAGCCAGCAGTAATGGAGTATCAGCTGCAACAGGCGCAATCAACTCGCAATTTGCGCCGTTCACACTTCACCACTACTGAGTGGGCCTCTATGAATGACATCTGCGACGTTTTACGTGCGTTTGATGTCTCAACGCGGATGGCGAGTGCAGATGATGCACTAGTCAGCATGACTGTCCCCCTTATCTGCCTGCTTCAGAAATCACTGAAAGCACTAAAGGAAGAGGTTTTGGAAGAGGTGGAGGATGAGGAGTCACAAATTCAATTACCTTCAGGACAGTCAGCGCAACGTGGTTAGTCACAAAGGGCTGGGCAGGGCTCACTTTGTGAGGAGGATGAGGAGGAGGAGGAGTCAATGGAGGAGGAAGAAATCCCTACAGAGGGAGGTACACAACGCTGTAGTCAGTATGTAGAGCGAGGGTGGGGTGATGCAGAGGAGACAGAGATGACACCTCTTCCAGAGGACAGCCTTTGTTGGCCAGTTGGGAGTCTGTAGCACATGGTTGATTTCATGCTTCAGTGCCTGAGAAACGACCGCCGCATCGCCCACATTCTCAGCACGTCAGATTATTGGGTGTACACCCTCCTAGACCCTCGCTACCGGGACAACTTACAAACCTCATCATCACACCGGTGAACCGGGACCGTAAAATGCAGGAGTACCAAGACACACTGGTGCAATCCATACTGTTGTACATTCCAGCCGAGAGAGCTGCTGCTGCTGCTACTGCTTTACAAAGCAGCTCTGTGCGTCGAGGCAGTGTAGACACCTCTACAACAAGAGGGAGCAGAAGCAGCGCCTCTGCACAGGGCAAGAACTGTATGTTACAAATGTGGCAAAGTTTTGTGACAGCGCCAGCAAGGTCTACACCATCCGAGACGGCTCCAGTCACCAGGAAGAAACGTTTCCGTAAGATGGTGACAGACTACTTGGCTTTCCCTCTAAGTGTACTCCCAGATGCCTCTTCCCCTTTCAAATTTTGGGTCTCTAAGTTGGATACATGACCAGAGCTTAGCCAGTATGCATTGGAGGTGCTGGCTTGCCCTGCTGCCAGTGTATTATCTGAGCGCGTCTTTAGTGCTGCAGGTGGTGTAGTAACAGACCGTCGCATGCGACTATCCTCAGAGAATGTAGACCGGCTTACTTTTCTGAAAATGAACAAGGCATGGATCTCACCTGAATTTGCCTGTCCGTTTTCAGATTAAATAACTGTTTGGCAACGTTTTCCATGTCTCCTGTTATGTTCATCTTTCTACCACCTGAACTCTACTCCCTGGGCTACAACACCGCCATTTGTTGCTCGTAAGTAATTGGCAGGGGTACTGACTCCTGGCCAGCCTGGTTACACCACGACAGCTGTTTCCTGGCAGTGTGAACGTCAATTATCCTCCAATAAGTTGTGCTGTCGTGTTGCATTCGGGTTAGCCGACTCTATGGTGCCTGCAGTTTAGGTGATTCCTATGTGTGCTGTGGGATATGTAAATAAAGGCGGTTTCCATTGTGACAATAGGACAAGCACCCACTGTAGGACTGTGTGATTCGTTAAGGCCTCTTACACATTTCCGGCGGGCGCCTGGCGGCGCCCCCGGCATTTTGCCGCAGCGCCGCATGTGAAAACCTTTCACACTTCCGGCGGCCAAAATGCGTTTTTTTGCCGGATGGTTTCTGATGCTTGGAGAGATAAGCAACCATCCGGCAAAAAAAAACAAAACGTTACATGCAGCGTTTTGTCCGGCCGCCGCAATGTACATTTGCGCCGCATCCGGACAAAACCGCATGCAACGCATTGACATGCGGCGCCATGCGGCGCTAATGCATGTCAATGCGAAAAAAGCCGCATGCGGCGCATCAGATTTTCAGATCGATCAGATCCCGCCGGAAATGTGAAAGAGGCCTAACTGCGGACGGCTTGCGTCCTGTCAACTTACATTTTCATGGGTGCGTTCTTCTGCCCGTCCGGGGTCCAGTACCGTCAAGTGGTTCTCCCCAGTGCCTTTGGCCTAGGTGCCTCCATCTCCGTATCCGAGTTCCACCAACGTCTGCTGGTCCTTGGTAGTGCTTTGGAGCACAGGTACCTCCTGCTTAGTAACCATGTCACAGTAACGTCAGCTGGTACTCGGTTGTGACATTGCCTCTTTTCCTTCTGCTACCCGTCCGGGGTCCAGTACCGTCAACTGGTTCTCCCCAGTGCCTTTGGCCTAGGTGCCTCCATCTCCGTATCCGAGTTCCACCAACGTCTGCTGGTCCTTGGTAGTGCTTTGGAGCACAGGTACCTCCTGCTTAGTAACCTGTCACAGTAACATCAGCTGGTACTCGGTTGTGACATTGCCTCTTTTCCTTCTGCTACCCGTCCGGGGTCCAGTACCGTCAAGTGGTTCTCCCCAGTGCCTTTGGCCTAGGTGCCTCCATCTCCGTATCCGAGTTCCACCAACGTCTGCTGGTCCTTGGTAGTGCTTTGGAGCACAGGTACCTCCTGCTTAGTAACCGTGTCACAGTAACGTCAGCTGGTACTCGGTTGTGACATTGCCTCTTTTCCTTCTGCTACCCGTCCGGGGTCCAGCACCGTCAAGTGGTTCTCCCCAGTGCCTTTGGCCCAGGTGCCTCCATCTCCGTATCCGAGTTCCACCAACGTCTGCTGGTCCTTGGTAGTGCTTTGGAGCACAGGTACCTCCTGCTTAGTAACCGTGTCACAGTAACGTCAGCTGGTACTCGGTTGTGACATTGCCTCTTTTCCTTCTGCTACCCGTCCGGGTTCCAGCACAGTCAGCTGGTCCTCGTTACTTCCATTGTCTCTTGCTCCATCTGATACCCGTCAGGGTTCCAGTAACGTCAGCTGTTTCTCGGAAATTAGACGACCTTAAAGACCACCCAGAAGAAGATGACGACAACAAGGACGACGAGCATGAAGCCAACCAGCCTGAACACCATCACAAAGAAAAAATAAAAGATTACCCAGAAGAAGATCACCAACAGGACAAAGAAGGTTAAGACAAACTACAAGATACAGAACAAGAGACAGAAGAACAATAAGCAGAAGATCAAAAAGCAGAAGAACATGAAGTATAAGACCAAAATGAAGAGCAAAATATATGCTCTAAATTCTAAGCAGAAGAAGACTAAGCAGTGTATGGGGGTGAGTCCGTTCCTCCTCGTGGTGCCCCTGGAAAATGCCTGCTGCTGCTGCAGGCTAAACTGAACACGGACAAATACTGTTGTAATTTAAATCTTTTGTGACAGCAAGAACGGAAGGATGAACAATTCATACTTTTACAGATTACAAGTACAGGAATCTCTGTCACAAATAAGAATATGATGAAGAAGATGAAGAGGAAGAAGATGAAGAATTTGAATATAAAGAAGATTAATTAGTTTAATAATAACAATATGAGTAATTTAAACAAAAACATGAATAGCAAGAAGTTTAAGAAGAAGATTAAGAAGGTGAAGATGAAGAATAATTTGATGAGAAAGATGATGCTGCTGCTGAAGATTATGAAGGAGAAAGTGTGGCACTGGCAAAAGTTAAAAAGGTGAAGAGCATGGAAGTTGTGAAACATACATATTTGCCAAAATAGAAAAAAGGTTAACAACATTGTCAATTTGTTAGTCAATCCAAACGTATTTCCAAAAACAAATATATTAATGCTATTCCAATGCATTGGGTTAAACATGTATGCCTTTATTGTCTCCTCAACCTCCCCCAATACATTCTACATTAGTCTTTGTTGTTTTCCTTCATGTACAATTAACCAACAAGGCAAGAATGGTTTTTTTTAATGTCGATATTTGGTTCCCATAGACTTACATTGGACTTCCGGTATCGGAATTGGATATCGACGATATTTAGTGATATCGGCGATACCATTCCGATCCAATATTTTTAGATATCGAGCAGTATCGCTCAACACTATTCATTAGGCATATTTTCCGCCTACACGGTATGCCAGACAAAATTGTCAGTGATCGAGGTCCCCAGTTTGCGTCTCGGTTCTTGAGAGAGCTGTGTCGTTTACTCAGCATTGAGTTGAATCTCTCCTCTGCATACCATCCCGAGACGAATGGGTTGGTAGAGAGGGCCAACCAGACCTTGGTCACATACTTGCGACATTTTGTCTCTGCCAGGCAGGATGACAGGGCATCCCTGCTACCGTGGGCTGAGTTCGCTCTAAATAATGCTGTGGCTGACTCCATCGGACAGACCCCATTCCTCCTGAAGTACGGTCAGCATCCGCGGGTACCAATGCCCATGCCCGGGTCTTCAGCCGATTCCAGGTTGGCAGACAGGGCTGTGGAGGCACGGGACATTTGGGACCGCACCCAGGATGCCATTCAGGCCTCCAAAGAGAGGATGAGGTCTTCGACCGATGCCCATCGGCGCCCCGCTCCTACATTTGCTCCGGGTGACCTAGTGTGGCTCTCTGCCCGAAACATCAGGCTACGTGTAGAGTCCACCAAGTTGGCTCCTCGCTTTTTGGGTCCCTTTAAAGTTCTTGAGCAGGTGAACCCGGTGGTTTACCGCTTAGCCCTTCCGCCTCGCCTTGGTATCACCGACACTTTTCACGTGTCCATCCTGAAACCCGTGGCCATTTCCCGGTTTTCCGAGTCATCTGCCGGGACGTCGGGTTCATCTACCGACGATCATGAAGTTAACGCCATTGTTGGGTGCAAGGTGGTACAAGGCAAAAATTTTTTTTTGGTGGATTGGAGGGGTTATGGGCCTGAGGATAGGTCCTGGGAGCCTGCCGAGCATGTTCACGCTCCGCAGCTCATCGCTGCCTTTGAGCGCAGCGAGGCCCAAAGAAGGGGGGCCCCAGGAGGGGGGGGGGTAATGTTAGGGTTCGAGTTCCCGCTGCTGCACAACGAGAGTCTCGAACCAGTCCCGTTGCAGTCCCCCATTCATCTCCGGCCGCAGTGGAGCCTGCTCAGCAAATAAGTCGGTACCAGCGTCTCGCCCGGTCTAATACTGTGCAGAGACTTGCTGCTGCCTCTTCAGGTTCTGCTATTGTAGCCAGTACTGGTCAGCGGCGAGCAGACGTCTTTAGGTCTAAGTCCTTTGTTGCTTCATCTGAGCATGCCCAGGGCAAGATATCCCATTGGAGATCAGGGGTCACATGCTCAGACACAGCTGCCACTCCTATTGGTCCTTCAGGAAGGTCCTCTGGCTGTTGATGTTCTGAAGCAGCTTCCCATTGGTCCTTCCTGGAAGGTCTTTTTCTCGAGGCTGCTATAAAAGGCTGTCCTTACCGCACGCCGTGCGCTAGTATCAATTGTGTTATGTGCTTTGCGCCAGTGTGATCATGCATGCATGTGGTAAGGGCTAGGCTGAAATAAGCCTCTAGAATACCGGCACCTCCGGTGAGGATATTTGTATGCACGTGTTCAGGGCTTGGCTGAAATAGCCTCTAGAATACCGGCTACTCCGGTGAGGAGTTGCTTGTTTGCGTTGCTGACTGCATGACCACGGACCGCTATCCTCACAGCAGTTATCTGTGTACTCCTGTGGTGTTAACAGAACACAGTCTCTATCTCAGCGTCTATGTCAGCGACTCTGTGGTGTAACAGAGTTCGCTCATACCGCCATATAGTGCCACAGCCAGGGTCGGCGTCAGCACCCGGCATACCCGGGCAAGTGCCGGGGCCCTGAGCAGGCAGGGGGGCCCACTCGCTGTCGGGCACCCCGGCGCCCGTTAGCGGTGCCAACGCCGCAACTGGGCTCCCCCGCTTGCTCAGGGCCCCGGCAGCAGCCGGCGCAATACTTACCTCTCCCCATGCCTCCACTGCCGCAGCTCCGGGCTCCAGGAGGCACCTGCGCCGGCGCTTCCTCTTCCTCGCTGAATGATGACGTCATCATTCAGCGGCCGGCTGTGGCAGAGAGGCCGCGGACGCCGGACAGGTGAGGTGTGTGTGTTATTATATATATGTATGTGAGAGAGTGCTGCGGTGCTGTCTGTGTGTGGTGCTGTATGTGTGATGGTGGTGGGGGGAGGCAGTGATGGTGGTGAGGAGGCAATGATGATGATGATGATGGGGAGGCAATGATAATGGGAAGGCAATGATGATGATGATATTAATGGGGAGGCAATGATGATGATGGGAAGGCAATGATAATGGGAAGGCATTGATGATGATGATATTAATGGGGAGGCAATGATGATGATGGGGAGGCAATGATAATGGGAAGGCAATGATGATGATGATATTAATGGGAAGGAAATGATGATGATATTAATGGGGAGGCGATGATGATGATGATGGGGAGGCAATGATGATGGGGAGAAGATGATGATGATGATGGGGAGGCAATGATAATGGGAAGGCAATGATGATGATGATATTAATGGGAAGGCAATGATGATGATGATGATGGGGAGGCAATGATAATGGGGAGGCAATGATGATGATGATGATGATGATGATGATGGGCAGGCAATGATGATGATGGGGAGGCAATGATGGTGATAATGGGCAGGCAATGATGATGATAATGGGGAGTCTTTCCACAGCGCCCTTTCCTGAGCTGTAACAGTGCAGAACGCAGCACAGTGTAGAGGAGAGCTCCATATTTTGTATGGAGCATTATATGTGGTCCAGTATTCTGTATAGAGCATTATATTGGGTCCAGTATTCTGTATGGAGCATTATATGGGGGGTGGCGGGGTGACATCCTGCATGAGGTATTATATGGGTGATGAGGGGGAGACTATGTGGTGCCCATAATATTTTATGGAGGACTGTACTGTCCGGTCTGTACTGTGCGCTGTGAGGATTTGGTGGTTTTTGAGCTATTGTACAATTTACAATAGATATCAGTCATGTAATGGAAGAAGAGAAGTGTTTGGCATTGTACTATACCCATATTTCTCTAATAACAAACAGCTGCATAAGTATAGCAAGGGAAATGTGGGCCACACAGAACATGGGTGAGGCCAAAAAGTCACTACTCATATAGGAACATGTAAATACAGGAGAAGAGAGGAGTCATTAGTGACCAAAATAATTCAAATGTATTAAGGTAAATATTTATTACACAAATCAGTAAAAAAGAGGGTATCACAAAATAACATATGTATACAAACAATGAAAACACATACAAAACGTGTGCACATACAGGGAAGTATATCTCAAAAAGCGGTATAACAAAGTAACAGATGGCGAGGACAGAGGTAGCTAGGTAATGGCACTCTATAAATAGTAGCAATATCCCCATATGGTGGGAATGAGATGCCCATCACAATAATCATACGCCACAATAAATCACCAAGCATGTTTCTCAAACATGGCCAGCGTGTGAAGACAATAGTATAGATAGTTTAGGGGCCAGATAGGTAGAGAGCTGTGCTAACCACAAGGGTTAAGGTAGCGCACGCTATACCATGTATTTATCACTATGGGAGACTAGTGCGCGCATGCCCCGTTTCACCTGGGTTGTTTCTCTGCGGTGGGGGCGTCTCTCTTGCATACGGGCGGTGCTTGGGCCCTGTGCCTTTGCGCATGTCTGGATGCATGACGCTTTCGCCGCTGAGAGCTCCCGGGTTTCAAACGACGCATGCGCCGCTATACTGTCTCCCATTGGAGGACGCTAACCATGTGATCAGGAAGTACTAGGTATAAAAAGGTCCTATGCACAGTACCCTACTATCCCCTTGAAAAAGTGGCAGATAGCCACGAAACGTGCGTTGGGGCAGTATCGCCTTACAGGGTGTTATCTCCTGCGGTCACCATACCCTCTTGGTAAGCATGTCTCTCCCTCAGATATGGCAGCGGTTTTTCTGATTCTGTACTGCAGCGCCCTCCTACATGGTATAGCGTGCGCTACCTTAACCCTTGTGGTTAGCACAGCTCTCTACCTATCTGGCGCCCTAAACTATCTATACTATTGTCTTCACACGCTGGCCATGTTTGAGAAACATGCTTGGTGATTTATTGTGGCGTATGATTATTGTGATGGGCATCTCATTCCCACCATATGGGGATATTGCTACTATTTATAGAGTGCCATTACCTAGCTACCTCTGTCCTCGCCATCTGTTACTTTGTTATACCGCTTTTTGAGATATACTTCCCTGTATGTGCACACGTTTTGTATGTGTTTTCATTGTTTGTATACATATGTTATTTTGTGATACCCTCTTTTTTACTGATTTGTGTAATAAATATTTACCTTAATACATTTGAATTATTTTGGTCACTAATGACTCCTCTCTTCTCCTGTATTTACATGTTCCTATATGAGTAGTGACTTTTTGGCCTCACCCATGTTCTGTGTGGCCCACATTTCCCTTGCTATACTTATGCGGCTGTTTGTTATTATACTGATTATTTCTGTGTTTTTCACAGCTCTCCTCAGCTCCCCTATGGATTTCGAGCTAAAGATGCCACTTGGCGTGCTCAAATCAATGATACACTGCAGGACGGTGCAGAGGGAACCAGCGAGGGGTCTCAAAGGGAACTACAAGAGGCAATTTTTTTGTTTAAAGATTTGCTTAGGAAACGCACCAAAGTGTGGTGGAACCACGAGTTCCTGGACAAATATATATGCAATAATTTAATTCCTAGAGGTCTCAGGGTTCAAGTGTTTCCTTCATTCCCCATCCAGGATGACTCTATTAAGAGCCGCTGGGAGGAGCTGACTAACACATGCTCCATTGGGTTCATGAAATTATTAAAAGAAATGAATCAACATACATTGGAAACACTTGAATCCGAGATTGACTCTGTTCAAACTAAATTACAACGAGAATTGACTAGTGAAAATTTAAAAAAACTTAATGATTCCATGGATGCAGATCTCCAAAAATGGGCCTTGGAGATTCAATCTACAAAATCAAGGAAATTTAAACGTGATACTGAAGATAAACTACTCTCGAAGGTCTATAGATGGCGGAATCCGAATGATAGATCACGCCCTAGAAATAGAAAAACATCTTATTCAAGGTCAAGATCTTCCTCCATGCGATCTAACATCTCTATAAATGAAGATCTCACTATGAAAAAATCCTATACTAATGACAAGGGCAACGTGCTGGCTGCCGGAAGTAAGATGACGACACGTCAGACTGTGAGGACTAAGAATAGTGGAGGGGGAGTCGCCCAGTCTGCGTCGCAGAGCGGGCTACAGGTAGTGAACCTGTCTAACCACGTCTTGTCTGCCACACAAATGGAGGTTCTAGGTAGGGGTCTCACTTTCTCACCAACTAATGCATTTGATTTTTTTACAGTTCTAAAGGATCTTCACCTATTCCTCGTAAACTTCTATTAAAGAAACTACATAGTCGTGGACACCAGTCGGAACCTTGGAGTGACAACGAGAGGGAAGCTTTACATAATCTTGAGGAACTGCTGGAGGAACAATCTACTCCAAGCACAAGTAGGTTTCCCACCTCACTACTGCCTAGATCAGTGAGGTTCCCCCCTTTGTCACTGTGCCCAGCGATAGATGTATTCACAAAATTAGTAACAGAAGATCTTAAAAGTCTCTCTACAAGACGTAGATTTGACAATTTAACACACGCACAACGTCAGGCACTATCACAATTACAATCCTTGTCTGACGTGGTCTTTAAGCCAGCTGACAAAGGGGGGAACATCGTGATCTGGCCATGTGATAAGTATGAGCGAGAGGCCTTCCGCCAACTCAGGGATACTGATACATATACCAGATTGGCGAATAGCCCACTTTCTTCCTTCTCTTTGGAACTCCAAGATATTCTGAGTGGCGCATATGAATCTAATGTTATACCTAAAAAAGTTTACGAGGGTTTATTGGTGAAATGCCCTAAGACCCCTACCTTTTACCTACTCCCTAAAATCCACAAGGATGCCCTTGACCCGCCGGGACGTCCTATAGTGTCAGGCATTGGTGGCCCATGCGACATGGTTTGTAAATTCATCGATTTTTATCTGAAGCCCATTGTGGAAACACTACCATCTTATGTTCGCGACACTAAGGACGTCCTTGCACGTGTCGATGGCATCCTTGTGGACAAATCTATCATTTTGGTGACAGCTGACGTGGAGTCCTTATATACATGCATCGACCATTCCCATGGTATGACAGCTGCTGGTCTTTTTTTGGAGTCCTCCGACCTGGACGGCCCTATGTGTGAGTTAATCCTCGAGCTGCTCCACTATGTCCTTACCCACAACTTCTTTGTCTTTAAAGACGCCTTTTACTTGCAGAGGCGTGGTACAGCCATGGGCGCGGCCTGTGCGCCCGCCTACGCCAATCTCTTCCTGGGTTCCTGGGAGAGATCGGTGTTCGGTGATGGGGGCGCGCAGGCCGCCTCCCATGTGCTGTACTGGTTTAGATATATTGATGATATTCTGATGTTGTGGGACGGGACGGTGCAGCAGCTCGAGGATTTTATGGTGGAGCTGAACCAGAATTCTCTTAATATTCATTTGACTTATAAATATAGCCGCGAGAAGGTGGACTTCCTGGACATCTCTCTGGAAGTCGACGCTAGTCGTCGGTTCCGGACGGAGGTATTCAGGAAGCCCACCTCCGTGAATGCATTGATCCATGCAAAGTCAGCTCATCACCCAGCCACCATTAGGGCCGTCCCGGTCGGACAGTTTCTTTGAATGAGACGAGTATGCTCTACCAATGATGCCTTCGAGGCCCAAGCTAGAGATCTTGGCAACCGCTTTAGAGCACGAGGTTACAGTAATCGTAGCATCAAAAAGGGATATGACCGGGCACGGAGGACCCCACGCAGCTGTCTGCTTGATACCGCTCGTGTGGATAGACAAGTCGATGGGGAGGGACCTGTTAGGTTTATCACAACGTTTAACCATGAATGGTTCGCTATTCGAAATATTTTGATGAGACACTGGAATGTCCTGAAGACTGAGCCTGCCCTGTCTCGCTCTCTGGGCAACTCCCCCTCCATGACCTCTAGACGGTCAAGAAATCTACGTGATACTCTTGTTCGCAGCCACTACGTTGCACCTTCCAAAAATATCTTTGGTTCTCGTGGTCCCACAGTTGGTTTCTTTCCTTGCGGACATTGCCTTGCATGCGCCAATGCCCTACGTGCCCTGGATTTTTCCTCCTCTGGTGGCGATAAAACATTTCATATTCGCCAACGTATATCCTGTGGTAGTTCAAATGTTATCTATTACGCCACGTGCGATTGTCCCAGGATATACGTTGGCCTGACCACCAGAGAATTGAGGATACGTATCAGGGAGCACGTTAGGGACATTGGCGCAGCAAGGACCATTTCCGACGCCTCTGATTTAAAGACTATTCCACGACACTTCAAACACCATCACAACTGTGATGCCACATCTTTTAAGGTTCGTGGAATTGACATTTTGCATCTTGGAATTAGGGGCGGCGATTATAAAAAAATCTTAGCCCAAATGGAGGCTCGCTGGATCGTTCAACTCAATACAATGGTTCCAAATGGCCTTAACGAATCTTTAAACTTTGCCTCTTTTTTGTAGATGCTTTTGTTGATTTTTTGTTGATATGATATAATAACTCTTTTCCTCTGAAATTTTTCCCTTTGAATTTTCCCCCTCCCTGGTTCCTTTCTGATGCTTTCTCGCTTTTTAATCTGTGTTTTTAAAAAAAATTTTATTTTTCCACAGTTTATATTTGTCTCTTTATTTCGTATATTTTGGGACTCTTTACCTTGACTCCTGCTTGGATATGAAGAACTGAACTTACTGATGGAATATAGAAAAATTGCAAACGTTTTCCTATGGATATATGTTGTTATATTCTTGACGTTTTATTGTAATTACATTTGGTTTGCTATATACGCTTCATCCCCGTCTTGTATAACTGTTGTCAGTTCATTACAATAGTATTTATCACTATGGGAGACTAGTGCGCGCATGCCCCGTTTCACCTGGGTTGTTTCTCTGCGGTGGGGGCGTCTCTCTTGCATACGGGCGGTGCTTGGGCCCTGTGCCTTTGCGCATGTCTGGATGCATGACGCTTTCGCGCTGAGAGCTCCCGGGTTTCAAACGACGCATGCGCCGCTATACTGTCTCCCATTGGAGGACGCTAACCATGTGATCAGGAAGTACTAGGTATAAAAAGGTCCTATGCACAGTACGCTACTATCCCCTTGAAAAAGTGGCAGATAGCCACGAAACGTGCGTTGGGGCAGTATCGCCTTACAGGGTGTTATCTCCTGCGGTCACCATACCCTCTTGGTAAGCATGTCTCTCCCTCAGATATGGCAGCGGTTTTTCTGATTCTGTACTGCAGCGCCCTCCTACATGGTATAGCGTGCGCTACCTTAACCCTTGTGGTTAGCACAGCTCTCTACCTATCTGGCGCCCTAAACTATCTATACTATTGTCTTCACACGCTGGCCATGTTTGAGAAACATGCTTGGTGATTTATTGTGGCGTATGATTATTGTGATGGGCATCTCATTCCCACCATATGGGGATATTGCTACTATTTATAGAGTGCCATTACCTAGCTACCTCTGTCCTCGCCATCTGTTACTTTGTTATACCGCTTTTTGAGATATACTTCCCTGTATGTGCACACGTTTTGTATGTGTTTTCATTGTTTGTATACATATGTTATTTTGTGATACCCTCTTTTTTACTGATTTGTGTAATAAATATTTACCTTAATACATTTGAATTATTTTGGTCACTAATGACTCCTCTCTTCTCCTGTATTTACCCATATTTCTCTGCAGTATCTGTGCATCATGAATCGTGGTCTGTCTTAAAGGGGTCCACTGAGACTCTTTTGCCCGGGGCCCATAAAAACCTGGAGCTGGCCCTGGCCACAGCATCTATGTTTGCAACTCTGTGAAGTAACAGAGCTCGCTTATACCGCCATATCCTGTCATCATTACTAGCAGCAGGCTCTGCCTGCACAGTGGACCCCGGGCTGCGAACGCACCAATTATTTATAATTATTTGGTGTGTTCCGCAGTCCCTAACAACATGAGCCTTTTGTGTATGGTTGAGTTTGATGGCGAATTATGTTCAGAGAAGTAGAGAATAAGCTATATATTTATAAAAAGGACTTTGATTAGGGAACGTGATAGGCCGCCCTAAACAAATGTGTTTTTAGGGAGCACGGAAAAATGTCTAAGTTGTGGTTATACTCCTAATTTCATGGGGGACAAAGGGTAAGAGGTGAGTCATCTAGGTAGGAGTTTGAGCTGAACCAGACAAAGTCCAGATCAGGGGTGTTACCGTCTATGTGTGTCTCAGAATTTGAAAGTTGTGAGAGGCCACATGAATTGGCTAGAGATAGAAGCTGGCGTGCAGTTGGGGAGGTGGAGCTGCTGAAGTCTCCCAGGATAAGGGTTGTCAATTCTGAGGACATGAAGTGTGGCCACAATGCATAAAAGTGGTCAAGGAAGTGGATGGGTGAGCCTGGGGGCCGGTATATGACTGCTTCTCTGAGGGAGAGGGATGGATCACACTGATGACGTGAACCCCAAAAGAAGAATGGCGTCCAATCGGCCGGTATTTATTTATTGGGTTAAAAACAAGATTGTTGTTGGCAGCCAGGAGATTAGGGTTATCATGGAGTTAGCAGTGATCGTACGGCGGGATATACGCATATTCCATGTGTTGTAATCTTGACGTGGATAAGCCATACGCTCACTATTACTTTTCTGTGAGGAAATATAAAGTAGGGCGGGCACCACTTTAATAATATTAATAATAATAGTTTGTCGGGATCACTCAGGCATGCGAAAAAGTAACAATGAAAACAGGAGAAAAGACACAAGCCAAAAGGTAAGGATCACTGACCAAAAAATATATTCAAATTATATAAAGTTTATTAGAGATCAACCATAGTAAACACACGATTAAAAACAATTAAAATCACAACTGTGAAGCATACACAAACAAAAAAAAAGGGAGGAAGTCCACAATAATGAGATAAATGCTCAAAGAAGAGGTATAACCACATGCCAAAATTAGTTAGATATCCATAAACAGGATTAGCAGATGTGCATGTAAGAGAACAAACGTGCAATGTTGATGGTAAAATACCTAAATAGTTAATGCAAACCCCTGCTAAGATCCAAACATGTGTATCAATGCACAAACACAGGGGAGGTTTCCAAAAGGAGGAACAAATCCCTAATAATCAAATAAAACTAACAAATAATAACAAATGCCCAACAGATTTAAACATAGGCAAAAAAACAGAGGGAGAAGGAAACCCCTAATAGACCCTATTCAGATACCCTGTAAGGTGTAGGAGGATATTTCCAAGATAGAAAATATGCAGGCATGTGGAAAACCTGGACCCACGCGTTCCGACACTGTGTGTCTTTCTCAAGGCACTATTACTTTTCTGAGAACTAATTATTGTGAACAGCCTGCGGCCTCCTTGGATGATTCATCGTCCAATCATGTTATTGTGTGGACGATAGGGGCCAGCTGAGAGATATTCGCTACAAAGATCACAGAGCTTGTTTCTGTATGACTCATGGCCTGTGATCTCTGTGATTATGGCATAGCCACTCCAATCTGTTAGCCATGGAAATGCAGCCTTTCTGCCTTATGGATACAGACGGTTTCTGAAAGCTGATGACCATCACAGTCCCCCCAGTACAAGTTGCTCAGTCACCATTACTTCTCTAAGAAAGATGAGTCTGCGCTACAGCAACAGGTTGCAGACAACATCACCCGTTCCCTGAAAAATTCTATGTTTGCTACGGTGCATTTCAACAATGACACCTGGACGAGCAAGCATGGACAGGGGACTTACATCTAGATAACTGGGCACTGTGTAACTCTTGTGGCTGTAGGGGCAGTCAGGGAAGGGGCTGCTCCACAAGTCTTACAATCCCCAGGCTTGCAGGGGCTTGGGATGGAGAAATAAACCACTACACACCATAAGATGGATAACTAGACTACTAGACTAAAGGGGTTGGAGAACTAAACTACTAAACAGCTAGGGTGGTAGAACAAAACCACTACACACCATACGATGGATAACTAAACTAATAGACAACAGAAATTGTAGTGAACAGGACTCCTTTTACAAGGAAGCAAGATCATTAACATCACGCTTCAGAGGGAGGGGCTATCCCAAACGGATCATTTCACAGGCATATCAGGACTCAAGACAAAAAGAACGTAGTGAACTGCTGCAACCGAGACAGAAGAAAGAATTTTCGACAACCAACATTATTACACCATACAACAACCATTGGACTGATATTTATAATATCTTGCGTAAAAATTGGAATATCCTACTTAGTGAACCCAGGGTCTTACCTTTTGTTACTGAAAAACCTAAGCTTATTGCTAAACGTGCCAAGAATCTCAGAGATGTTTTATGTTCAAGCCACTTTAGGCGCCCAACCCAAGCACTGGGTAGGGGTTGTAAAATCATCGGAACATATCCATGTGGTAGTTGTACAATCTGTCCTTTTGTGACAGCCAATGACACCATTGTCCTTCCGGACCCTTTGAAATGGGTACAGACACGTTATTATGCTAACTGCTGTACAAGAAATGTGGTCTATATTATAGTCTGTAGCTGTCCCAAGATTTATGTGGGACAAACGGGCCAGGAACTCCGTAGACGAATTCAACATCACATCTCTAATATTTCTTGTGCACGCAGGGATAAGGCCTCGGGTAAGCCTGTTACCTCACTGGCTAACCATTTTCTTTCTATTCATAATAGTTCCACCAAGCATTTACGTGTCTTGGTGGTTGACAAGGTGGACATGACCATCAGAGGTGGTTGTTGTACTGATGAATTATTAAGGAGAGAATCAAGATGGATCTTTCAACTTAATAGCTTAGCTCCTGGAGGACTGAATGAGGAACTATTATTCACTGGCTTTTATAAAAAATAAATAATAAAGTTGCATACTATAGACTTATCAAAATGCATTAAATAATTTTACATTTTTTCACAGGTATTTTTCCTTAGTCCGATTTTTGGACAGAAGACTTTTTATCTACCGCCACATATCTATGTGACCACCTTTCATTTTTCCATTATTATAAATATTTTTTTCAGTATTGCATTAACCATTCAGTCTGTAGTCAATATTTTTATTTTATTTCATTTTTCATTTTTTTATTTTTTTGTTTTTCATTTTTCATTTTTCACCTTATTGCATCACAATTGTTTTCTTTTTATTATTTATTTTTCATTTTTATTGTTTCTTTTTATTCATTTTTCATCTTTTATTTTTTATTTTTTATTTTATTTTTTATGCTTTATTTATTTTCATTTACTATTTTTTTTTTCTTGTTTTTCTTTCCTCCTCAGAAGCGTTCACTCTCACTTATTTATTGCATATGTACATCCTAGTTTAAACATATATGTGCTATTTCTTTATTTACAATATTAAGACCTCTTTATTTCCGGCTTTCTTCAATCCCCTCTCCTTGTCCTCATATCACATTTGGACACATTGCGAATGCGCCGCCCCTCTGCTGTTTCCATGGAGGCGCTCGTGGTTTCGGCGTCTTGTTGTCAGGCAGCTGCGCATGCGCGGCTGCCACTTCCGGACGCCGGCTCACTGAGCGCCAGGCAGGAGCTTTAAGGTATTAACTATTGATTATTTTGGATATAAAAGACATGCTGTTTTACAGGTTACTCACTTTCCCCTGAGGAAGCCACGCCCCCAAGTGGCGATACGCGTGGGGTAAACTCTCTCCCATTTCCATTCCAGGCTGGCTGCAGGTTTATCCCCGGTCTTCATTACCTTATGAAGACATGGTCTTTTCTTATTGCGGGTCTTATTCAGGCTGATTGTTACCTGCCCACTACTAGCATTCACATGCGGGATTAATTAGTTCCATCTTCCCTTACCTCCACCTGGGTATTTCCCCATGGGTGTACACAGAGGTCTTTAGGCAGGCAGGAGCTACTTTAGCCGCAGTCAGTTTTTTGAATCCATAGGCTTTTTTTTGTTTCAAGACAATTGTATTTTTGCCAATCTTGCTTATCAGTTATTTCTCTTGTTTGCATCATTTGTCTGGGTTCAATCAATTTGCCAAATTTCAGTGTATTGCACAACTTGATATGTCTTTAATTACTGTTTATATGCCATAGTGCTGTATTTATTGCATATTGTCCTCTATACATATATTGTTTGCCAGTGTGCTACACTTGTGTACCTGCTTTGTCCAGCTTCTTTTGGGAGTTTGTCAGTGAATACTTATATGGATCCACAAGTGGTTCAATATGGGCCTTTTATGGTCCTTTTTAAATGTTTTTATTCGTTTTCTTGTTTTTCAGTTTGTATTTTGTATCAATAAAATTTAATATTTTCTTCCACACATTTCTTATTTTTTTATTTGAGGTTGATCGTGACTACCATACATGCTGCCTTTTTTTTTTTTGCTCCATATCTTCATTTCAGCGTGTAGTCATAGATCCCTGTTTTGCATTATTGTGGTGCCCTCAATCCTCTTTTTTTACGTAGAACAAAACCACTACACACCATACGATGGATAACTAAACTAATAGACAACAGTGGTTTGAGAACTAAACTACTAAACAGTAAAGATTGCAGAGCTAAACAAATTAACATCAGAACATGGAGAACTAAACTAAAATACAACAGGGATTTGAGAACTAAACTACTAAACAGCTTGGGTTGGAGAACTAAACTAGTACACACCAGGGGATGGAGAACTAAAGCACTAGAAACCAAGATGTCACTAGACACCAATTCTTGGAATCCCCAGGGCTTGCGGAACAAACAACTCTATGTAACAGTTCCTGTAGTGCTTCTTCCTCCACCACCTACTCTAGGGCCTCTACCTGTGCCCTCAACATCTGCCTTAATTAAACACACGTTGTAACACTGCAGAGAGAATCTCTCCCACCTCCGTACTACGCAGCCAAGGGCTCACCATAATCAGGCAGTGTTTACAATAATATGCTTTGGAGATCACAGTCATACAGATTAACAGTTGTGGACAGCTATCCATGCTGAGTTTGAGCAATGGCTGTCTACACTCAACCTGGAGCCAGGGAAGGTCGGGTGCGATAACGGTGCAAACCTGGTGACAGCCCTATGCCGGTCTAGCCTTACACATGTGAATTGCATGGTTTGCATCCTCAACCTGATGGTACAGCAATTCCTCTACCACTGTCCCAGCCTGGATGCTCTGCAGCTGAAACCACTGTCATGCTGACTTCCACCATTTCACTTCAGTTGGTACAGAGATCTTTCAGACTACCAGTTAACCGTTTGATATAATAATAATAATCTTTATTTTTATATAGCGCTAACATATTCCGCAGCGCTTTACAGTTTGATATGATATGCGATATGACCACACTATGGAATTAAACTCCGCACATGTTGCAGCGACTGTGGCAGCAGCGCCGAGACCTGGTGCTGGATGACATTTTTCATAGCCTGGCACAACGCAGTACAGATGTGGTGCAATTCACACTTGCGTACTAGATATAACTACACCCTTCTGTACATTTTCTTAATGGCTATTAAGATGGTTAGCAGAGATGATGCCGTCATCAGCTCTCTATTACTGTCATCTACATGCTTAAACACACTTTAAATTGTGTGGGTGAGCAGGTGGTGGCAGTGGTCCTGGGGGAAGAGGAGGAAGCGAGGAGGATACCTTTAGGTTTAACAATATCTATAAGTTCAGATCTGGCATCTCACAGACGTTTTCCATGGGGAACAAATGGAGAAGGACCATGAAAGGATGAGAAGAAAGAGGTGATGGACTCGCACCAGTTAGGAGATAAAGACGATAATGATTCCCTCTAAATTGTCTGTGGTTGTCAGGAGGGGATGGAGGAAGAAAGCTTGAGTGTTACACCATCAACACACTGTGGAGTTGGACCTCATTAAAGAGACCGACTCATGAGCGCCTCATTAAAGAGTCCGACCCATGAGCACCTTCTTGCAGCACTATCTGCAACATGATTGTTACCCTTATAGTTATGATTCCAAATAGTGCTGACTACTGAGTTGCCAGTGTGTTCTATCCACAATACAAAAGTAAATTTTGCCTGGAAAGGGATGCGCCCATGCTGCAGTAACAAAACATGCTGGAAGACAATCTTGACAGTGGTTTTCCCCAACACAGCAGTGAGGCACACAGTTTAAATCGCCGTGATAGCCTTCCAACCACAGAAACTTTCAGTTGTCGATGCAAAAACAATAGCAGCCTTGCAGCGCTGTAGTCATGTGTTACAACCCCACCAAGGACAGCTTCTGCAAAGAGTTTGTATGTTCTACCCGTGTTTGCAAGGGTTTACTCCCAGTAATTATTTTTCTACCCACACTGCAAAGACATACAGATAGTAAATTTAGACTGTTCACATTTCCACAAATTAGTGTTAACATCTCCAGCAGTAGCAGCAACAGCAGGCACATAAGCCCCACTAAAGATATCAGAGACTGCAATTACGCAAGAACAATGCAGCACACTAAAAACTACAACATTCAGTAATAGAAGTTGTCAGTTGTCTTTGGAGAGGACGTCACATTAGTGGCTCACTAGTGCTTTCAGAAACATTAACACCTACCCCACATACACCTCAAACACCAAGGCTAATCCCCCTTCCTCCACGACCTCGCTCTTTCCCAGTGATGTTGCTCAGATAGTATGCTAGGAGCACACTATTAGCAGCTAAAAATATTTTTTTTACTCTGCACAACCTCTGAAACACAACTTAATTTTAGCGGCAAAAAACTAGAAGGTGAAATATGGCGTGATCAATCATGTTACTCACAGCAGAAAGAATTGTTTCAGTGTCGATGGGGCCTGTATGACAAAGAAGATCTGCTCCAAAAAAATTCAAAGTGAGATGTCCTCTACTGTATGACATTAGTAACAGATTTTTTTTTTGTTTTTTTTGGTGTGGACAATGCCTGTATAACATTGACTAGATGCTCCAAACAATTTCAAAGTGTGATGTCCCCTACTGTATGACGTTAGAAACAGAAGAATTTTTTGGAGACCTGTCGATAAGGCCTGTATAATATTGACAAGATGCTACAAACAATTTCAAAGTGAGATGTCTCCTACTATATGTTGTCAGTAACAGAAGAATTTTTGGGGGCCTGTCGATGAGGCCTGTATAACATTGACTAGATGCTTAAAACAATTTCAAACTGAGATCTCCCCTTCTGTGCTGAGATTTTCCCTTCTAATATAAAATAAATATTTTTTAGTGTGGATGATGCCTGTATAATCTAGAAGATTGTCCTTAGCATTGGAACGCCCTCTTTCCTAAAGTTGCTACTGGTAAGGTGCAGGTTTGCTAGAGAAATATGGCCAACGTTTTGTTACATGAACTGATCAAGAAAGGGCCATGTGGATGGCGGGAATGAGAAAGTACAACAGGATCAATAACAGGGCTGCTATGGAAAGTATGAGATCCAGGATCCAGCCTACAAAGATTACTCATTTACTCATTACCAATTACCAGAGAGCGTTCGATGCTCGTCAGAAAATAAGTGTAACAGATTCGCGCCTCAGGCTAGATATAAAAGATGCCCGTGAGAAATTGGATGCCAATGATGCAGATAATCTAGAAGATAGGCTCAAAACAAATTCAAAGTGAGATGTCCCCCACTGTATGACATTAGTAACAGAAGAATTTTTGGGGGGCCTGTCAATAAGGCTTGTATAACATTGACTAGATGCTCCAAACAGTTTCAAAGTGAGATGTCCCAGATCTCGGGTGCTGTATCACGTTTGTAAAAAAAAATCAAATAAATTCATTTTAATGTGCTACAGCTCTTCACACAGAACAATTTCAACACCACTAAATGAAAAGGTTGGATATAGCAGGCTGCATCATGTTTATCAACAGAAAAAGTAATATTTTAATGTACTTGAGGTCTGAAGACAGGTTCATATCACTGAACATGACAATGTAGGATATGGCAGGCTGTATCACATTCAGCAACAGAAAATATAATTTTTTTTAAATGTGCGTTAGGTCTTCAGACACATTCATATTATCACCACAACATGAAAATGTGGGATACAGCAGGCTAGTTCACATTTAGCAAGAGAAAAATTATTAATTAGAATGCTATACTCATGCATGGAGCACAATAGAAGCAGTGCATAACACACTTGTAGGACATGTACCATTTGTCTGTGTACCTCAGTAATGGCCAAAAAAATGCTAGAAGGTAAATTTAACAGCCACACTGGACACTAGCTAGCTACACTATCGGACTGATATACAACCAACTAGCTAACTAGCTAAAATGTGGGATACAGCATGCTTTTTCACAGCGCCTAACTAACTAGCTAAAATCTTGCTGTTAACAGTGGCAGCGTCAGGAGCAGCCTCTCTGCTCTGTTACAGTGTCAAAATGGCGCTAAAACAAGATGTCTGCTATTTATATGGAGAGGGACATGTGATTTCAGCAGCCAATGACACAAGCCGCAGTGTCAGGACATTGTGGGTGTTTCCTGCGCCCTGATTGGCTAGCCGTAATGTGCACACATAAAGTTAGGGGAAAAAATGATTGTTCACAAGAACGTCACACCTCTGAGCTCTGCAAACCCCTCCCCTCATCAAACATGTGCCAAACGCTCATGATACACCACCATTATGGTTGCTAAAGTGCTGAAAATACTTTTGTGGCAACGCAAATATTTTCCCGCACTTTTACCGAATGTGACCGATTTTTCATGATTTTCTTAAAATTTTGCTTGTGTTTCTGATCTCAAATCCGAATGTGCATATCATGCCAAATTTATGTTTGGTGATCGTTTTCTGAACAAATTCGCTCATCACTAATGTTATGCCATTCTGCTATAGTTTAAAGCTAGTCATCGAATTTCCAGCTTGAGTTTACCCCTTTGCTAATTCCATACCTCCCAACTTTTGAAGACGGTAAAGAGGGATAAAGGTTGCGGCAAATTTTAGGCCATGCCCCTGACCACACCCATTTCGCAACTAATCACACCCATGTCCACACCCCAAATACACCCATTTAGCACTGCTGATCACACTGACTGGTACTGAGGACACAGTGGCTGGCATTATGGGATCAGTGGCTGGTACTGTGGGCACACTGCCTGGCACTGAGGAAAAGAAATAAAGAACAGAGAGAAAGAAAAAAGAAAACAGAGAGAGAAAGAAAGAACAGAGAGAAATAAAGAAAGAAAGAAAGGGGAAAGAAAGAGAAGAAAGAAAGAAAGAAAGAAAGAAAGAAAGAAAGAAAGAAAAAGAAAGAAAGAAAGAAAGAAAGAAAGAAAGAAAGAAAGAAAGAAAGAAAGAAAGAAAGAAAGAAAGAAAGAAAGAAAGAAAGAAAGAAAGAAGAAAGAAGAAGAGGAACGAAAGAAAGAACAGAGGGAAAGAAAGAATAGAGAGAAAGAAAGAGGGGACAGAAAAAAAGAACAGAGAGAGAGAAAAAAAAGAGGGGAAAGAAAGAAAGAACAGAGAGGGAGAGAGAAAGAAAGGGGAAAGAAAGAACAGAGAGGGAGAGAGAAAGAAAGGGAAAGAAAGATCAGAGAGGGAGAGAGAAAGAGGGGAAAGAAAGAACAGAGATAGAAAGAAAGAACAGAGAGAAAGAAAGAGGGGACAGAAAAAAAGAACAGAGATAGATAGAAAAAAGAGGGGAAAGAAAGAACAGAGAGGGAGAGAGAAATAAAGGGTAAATAAAGAACAGAGAGGGAGAGAGAAAGAAATGGGAAAGAAAGAACAGAGAGAGAGAAAGAAAGAGGGGAAAGAAAGAACAGAGAGATAGAGAGAAAGAAACAGAGAAAAAAGAAACAGAGAAAGAAAGAGGGGACAGAAAGAATAAACAAAGAAAAAAAGAAAGAGGGGAAAGAAAGAACAGAGAGAGAAAGAAAGAAAGATGGGAAAGAAAGACAGAGAAATAAAGAGGGGAAGGAAAGAAAGAACAAAGAGAGAAAGAAAGATGGGAAAGAAAGAACAGTGAGAGAAAGAAAACAGAAAGAGAAAGAAAGAGGGGAAAGAAAGAAAGAAAGAACAGAGAGAGAGAAAGAAAGATGTTAAAGCAAGAACAGAGAGAGAGAAAGAAACAGAAAGAAACAGAGAGAAAGAAAGAGGGAACAGAACAAAAGAACAGAGAGATAGAAAAAAAGAAAGAGGGTAAAGAAAGAAAGAACAGAGAGAGAAAAAAAGAAAGATGGGAAAGAAAGAACAGAGAGAGAGGAGAAAGAAAGAACAGAGAGAAAAAGGAAGAACAGAGAGAGAAAGAAAGAACAGAGAGACAGAAAGAAGAGGGGAAAGAAAGAGAACAGAGAGCAAAAGAAAGAAAGAACAGAGAGATAGAGAGAAAGAGGGGAAAGAAAGAACAGAGAGAAAGAAAGAAAAAGAACAGAGAGAGAAAGAAAGAAAGAAAGAACAGAGAGAGAGAAAGAAAGATGGGAAAGAAAGAGAACAGAGAGAGAAAGAAAGAACAGAGCGAAAGAAAGAAAGAGGGGGAAAAAAAGTACAGAGATAGAAAGAAAGAAAGAACAGAGAAAGAAAGAAAGAATGGGAAAAGAAAGAAAGAACAGAGAGTATAAAGAAGGGAAAGAAAGAACAGAGAGAAAGAAAAAAAGAAAAAGAACTGAGAAAGAAAGAACAGAGAGAGAAAGAAAGAGAGGAAAGAACAGAGAGAAAGAAAAAAAGAAGGATTAGAGAGAGAAAGAACAGAGAGAAAGAAAGAACAGAGAGAGAAAGAAAGAAACAGAGAGAGAAAGAAGGAAAGAAAGATTGATTAAATATACTATAGCAGCCTGGCTCCCATTGTAGTGCCCAACTGAGCCTCCCAGTGCAGGACATATGATCAGCTCACATGGCTGACATCCCCGATTCCAAGGCGATCCCGCTGTCTGTGCTGTCGGAGGAGGACACGGTGATGGATCTGAAGCATTCCCTGAAGTGCCTCCATGGTTTCGTCACAATATCCTCCCAAATTTACCTAATTTCCAGTCAGCTTCCAGCACATCACTTCCAGTGGAATGTCACGTGTGAGTTTTAACCTCTTCACCCCCAAGGGTGGTTTGCACATTAATGAACGGGCCAATTTTTACACTTCTGACCACCGTTTCTTTATGGGTTATAACTCTGGAATGCTTCAACGGATCTTCGCGATTCTGATATTTTTTTCTCGTGACATATTGTACTTCATGTTAGTGGTAAAATTTCTTTGATATACCTTGCGTTTATTTTGGAAAAAAACGCATATATGGCGAAAATTTTGAAAATTTTGCAATTTTCAAACTTTTAATTTTTTTTTCCTTAAAGCAGAGAAATATGTCACACAAAATAGTTAAGAAATAACATTTCCCACATGTCTACTTTACATCAGCACAATTTTGGAAACAAATTTTTTTTTTGTTAGGAAATTATAAGGGTTAAAAGTTGACCAGCGATTTCTCATTTTTACAATGAAATTTACAAAGCCATTTTTTTTAGGGACCACCTCATATTTGAAGTCACTTTGAGTGGTCTATATAGCAGAAAATACCCAAAAGTGACACCATTCTAAAAGCTTCACCCCTCAAGGTACTCAAAACCACATTCAAGAAGTTTATTAACCCTTCAGGTGCTTCACAGGAGCTGAAGCAACGTGGAAGGAAAAAATTAATATTTAACTTTTTAGCCACAAAAATGATCTTTTACAAACTTTTTTTTATTTTCACAAGGGTAAAAGGAGAAAATGGGCAGATAAAGTTGTTGTGCAATTTCTCCTGAGTACGTCAATACCCTATATGTGGGGGAAAATCACTGTTTGGGCACACGGCAGAGCTCGTAAGGGAAGGAGCGCCGTTTGACTTTTTCAAACTAAAATTGGCTGGAGTTGAGATTGGACGCCATGTCGCGTTTGGAGAGCCCCTGATGCACCTAAACAGTGGAAACCCCCCAACAAGTGACACCATTTTGGAAACTAGACCCCCTAAGGAACTTTTCTAGATCTGTTGTGAGCACTTTGAACCCCAAAGTGTTTCACAAAAGTTTATAATGCCTGTGTGTGAAAAAAAAAAACAATTCTCCAAAAAAATTATTTTTTAGACCCAAATTTTTGATTTTTCCCAAGGAAATTTGACCACAAAAGTTGTTGCCCAATTTGTCCTGAGTACGCTGATACCCCATATGTGGGGGGGGAAACTGTTTGGGCGCACGGCAGGGCTTGGAAAGGAAGCAGTAACGTTTTGGAATGCAAACATTGATGGGGTCATGTTCCGTTTGTAGTACCCCAGATGAGCCTAAACAGTGGAAACCACCCACAAGTGACCCCATTTTGGAAGCTAGACCCCCTAAGGAACTTATCTAGATCTTTGGTGAGCACTTTGAACCCCCAAGTGCTTCACATAAGTTTATAATGCCCAGGCATGAAAATAAAAAATCCTATTTTTTTCCCACAAATATTATCTCTTAGTCACTAATTTTTTATTTTCCCAAGGGTAACAGGAGAAATTGGACCACAAAAGTTGTTGTCCAATCTGTCCTGAGTACGCTGATACCCCATATGTGGGAGGGAACCACTGTTTGGGCGCATGGCAGAGCTCGGAATGGAAGGAGCACCATTTGACTTTTTCCAACCAAAATTGGCTGGAATTGAGATTGGACGCCATGTTGCATTTGGAGAGCCCCTGATGTGCCTAAACAGTGGAAACCCCCCACAATTGACCCCATTTGGGAAACTAGACCCCCTAAGGAACTTATCTAGATCTTTGGTGAGCAATTTGAACCCCCAAGTGCTTCACACAAGTTTATAACGTAGAGCCATAAAATTAAAAAATCATATTTTTCCACAAAATTGATCTTTTCACCCCAATTTTTATTTTCCCAAGGGTAACAAGACTCCAAAAGTTATTGTGCAATTTGTCCTGAGTACACTGATACCCCATATGTGGGGGTAAACCACTGTTTGGGTGCATGGCAGAGTTTGGAAGGGAAGGAGCGCCGTTTGACTTTTTCAACGCAGTATTGTCACGCGGTCTTATGATATGTGTACGATGTCAGTAAACTATTCTTAAAAGAACAACACTCTATACAACATATAGATTAGCAACATCAGCATGTAAATATAGAATAGATTTACCTGACACGATATCCGTTGAACTCAGGGTTAATCTTGAGGACTTGATACACTGTCACAGGAAAGAGGAGGACCGGGGGTCTAACCTGACCCTAAACTGGGGTCCTAACTAATCCCTCACCTTGGAGGTACTGATAATGGTTCAGAGGTCCAAGTCTCCAGCCTAACCCTGTCTCCTATCAGTCCCTGAACCCTGTAATCAGTCCTAAGAAGGATTCTGATTACCACCAAAGGGATATGGGCTGATCTCTGCTAAATACACAGATTAGACATATAAGACAGACTGGAGAAAACACAGACTTGCATACACACTCAAACACAGAAGGAACATAAATGATCTGGGATATTTAACTCTAAGCAAGGTGAGCTTAAAACAACTAAGGAGCTCTTTAACTTAAGTCTATACAGATACAATCCTATCTGTGGTCTGCATGAAGAATTTCACTGGCAACTCCCAACACAGACAACCAGAGATTTAAAGGAAACCAATCAACAAATAATTAATTGCAGCCGGGAGAAACTGCACCCAGTCCCAGAACTGAGCACAGACAGAATTAACTCCCTAACTGCCAAACACAAAGAAACAGCAACTCAGCTGTGAGAAGTCAGAATGTGCAACCGCGACGATCTTCGTGGCGATGCACACATGACAGTACCCCCCCTTCTACGAGGGGCCTCCGGACCCTCAGGGCCAGGTTTGCCCGGGTGAGTTCTGTGGAAGGTCCGCACCAAACGATCTGCGTTAATGTCAGACGCAGGAACCCACGTCCTCTCCTCTGGACCATACCCCTTCCAATGCACCAAGTACTGAAGGGACCGGCGATTCAGACGTGAGTCAATGATCTTTGACACTTGAAACTCCAAGTTACCATTGACCACCACTGGAGGAGGAGGTAGAGGTGATGGTATGACTGGTGCCACGTACCTCTTAAGTAATGACTTGTGGAACACATTGTGGATTTTAAACGTAGGAGGGAGGTCCAGACGAAATGCCACAGGATTAATTATGGAACTGATCCTGTACGGCCCGATGAATCTGGGACCCAGCTTCCAGGAGGGAACTTTAAGTTTTATATTCCTGGTAGACAACCATACCAGATCGTTCACATTAAGATCTGGACCAGAAACTCTCCTCCTATCAGCCATACGTTTATAACGGTTCCCCATAGCACTCAGATTATTCAATACACCTCTCCACACTGAAGCAAGTGACGACGAGAAACGCTCCTCCTCAGGAACCCCAGAAGGGCCCCCCCCAATGAATGTACAAAACTGGGGATGAAAACCATATGCCCCAAAAAACGGGACTTACCAGTGGACTCGCTCCGCCTGTTGTTAAGAGCGAACTCTGCCAGAGGCAAGAAAGAAGACCAGTCCTCCTGGTTCTCTGAGACAAAACACCGAAGATAAGTCTCTAGGCTTTGATTCAGACGCTCTGTCTGACCATTGGTCTGCGGATGAAAAGCCGAGGAAAATGACAATTGCATCCCCCGACGTAAACAAAATGCCCTCCAAAACTTGGACACAAACTGAGACCCCCTATCTGACACCACATCAGAAGGCAACCCATGAAGTCTCACAATCTCCCCAATGAACACCTGCGCCAGAGTTTTAGCATTAGGGAGGGCAGGAAGAGCAATGAAATGTGCCATCTTACTGAACCTGTCAACAACCACCAGTATGACAGTCTTCCCTGACGACTGAGGAAGGTCCGTGATGAAGTCCATAGACAAATGAGTCCATGGACGCTCCGGAAGTTTCAAGGGTAAGAGGGTCCCAGACGGACGGGTATGAGGGGTCTTAGAGCGAGCACAAACCCCACAGGACGCGACAAAAGTTAAAACATCTTTATTAACGTTAGGCACCAAAACCGGCGAGAAAGGAGATCTAAAGTAGCCTTACTCCCTGGATGTCCTGCTAAAGCAGAATTATGATGTGCCTCAATAACCTTTTGTCTCAACTGATTTGGGACAAACAGTCTCCCTGGAGGTCCTGCAGGGGCGTCCCCCTGAGCCTCTAACACCTCCTCCTCAAGCTCAGAACATACAGCCGACACTACCACCCCCTCCTGAAGGATAGGAATCGGGTCATCCATTTTCCCGGCCCCTGGGAAACTGCGAGACAAGGCATCCGCCTTAACATTCTTAGATCCAGGGCGATAAGTGACAACAAAATTAAACCTGGTAAAAAACAACGACCATCGAGCTTGTCTGGAATTCAGACGCTTAGCAGATTCCAAATACAACAGTTTCTTGTGATCAGTAATGACGGTGACCGGGTGGACTGCCCCCTCCAAAAAGTGACGCCATTCTTCAAAAGCCAACTTAATGGCCAAAAGTTCCCTATTGCCGATATCATAATTCCTTTCGGCGGACGACAATTTTTTAGAAAAGAAAGCGCACGGATGCCATTTACCAGGGGACGGACCCTGGGACAATATTGCACCCACCCCTACGTCAGACGCGTCCACCTCCACAACGAACGGCTGTGATGCATCTGGTTGGATGAGAACGGGTGCCGAAGCAAAACATTTTTTCAAAGAGGAAAAAGCTTGGCAAGCTTTGTCCGACCATTTAGAAAAATCCGTCCCTTTTCTAGTCATGTCAGTGAGAGGTTTGACAACAGATGAGAAATTACAAATAAATTTCCGGTAGTAGTTAGCAAACCCCAGAAAACGCTGCAGAGCCTTAAGATCCTCTGGCTGATCCCATTCAAGCACTGCTCTCACCTTTTCAGGGTCCATACGGAAACCGGAGGCTGACACCAAGAAACCCAAAAACTGAAGTTTATGTACGGCGAATACACACTTTTCCAGTTTGGCGTATAGTTTATTGTCTCGCAAGATCTGCAACACCTGTCTCACATGCTCCTGGTGAGACACAAGATCTGGTGAGTAAATTAAAATGTCATCCAAATATACGACCACAAACAGCCCCACCAGATGACGAAAAATGTCATTAACAAAATGTTGGAATACTGCTGGTGCAGTAGTCAGACCAAAAGGCATGACAAGGTTCTCATAATGTCCCTCCGGCGTGTTAAACGCCGTTTTCCACTCATCCCCCTCTTTTATCCTAATCAGATTATACGCCCCCCTGAGATCCAATTTAGAGAACCATTTGGCGCCAACAATTTGATTTAAGAGATCAGGAATCAGAGGGAGTGGATACGGATCTCGAACAGTAATCCGATTAAGTTCGCGGAAATCCAAGCAAGGGCGTAGGCCTCCATCTTTTTTCTTCACAAAGAAGAACCCCGCGGCCACTGGGGAAGATGAAGGTCTAATATGCCCTTTGGCCAGACTTTCCGAAATTAATCTTTCATAGCCTGCCTCTCAGGACCAGAAAGGTTATATAACCTAGCTTTAGGTAACTTAGCATCAGGAAGTAAATTAATAGAGCAGTCATACACGCGATGAGGAGGCAACTCCTGACACCCCTCCTCAGAGAACACATCCCCAAAGTCCTCCAAAAAAGGAGGCAAAGTACTAGGCACGACCGCACTGATGACTGTGTTCATGCAGTTACTTTTGCAAAACTCACCCCATTGGCTTATATCTCTGGACTGCCAATTAATCACAGGGTTATGTTTAACCAACCAAGGAAGTCCCAACACAATAGGAGTAGGTAGACCCTCCAACACATAACAAGATAATAGTTCCCTATGTATTGCCCCTACCCGAAGGTCAATGTTATGAACCTCATGAACAAAGCTACCTTGGCCGAGAGGCCTGGCGTCAATGGAGAATATAGGGATCGGTTTGACCAATACACTCAGATGCATACCTTGAGCCTGAGCAAACTGAGCATCAACCAGATTAGCCCCGGACCCACTATCAAGAAGAACAGAAAATCTCTCCACTCTCGTACCAACCACCACCTCCACTGGTACAAGGAACTGAGAAGAACTAGCGGACGAAATACATACTCCCAGGTTGTCGTCCACCACACAACCTGGGATTAACAGTTTTCCGGCGACTTTTTGCTCAACAAGGCACGGGATGGACATCCCCCAACAAAATGTCCCTCTTTCCCGCAGAAGAAACACCTTCTAGTCCTGCGGCGTACCGCCAATCCCCTCCTACGAAATGATGTCCCTCCCAACTGCATAGGCTCCTCCGAACAGACAAGGGGAACCTCAACATAAGGGACTTTAGTAGTAGGTGGAGTAACAACAGGTGGCGGAGTTACCTCGCACCTCTCCCGGAGCCGTCTATCAGTACGGATAGCTAGGGCCATAGCAGCCTCCAGTGATGGAGGAGAATCATACTGAGCCAAAACGTCCTTTAATTTGTCAGAAAGCCCATGACAAAACTGGCTGGGTCATTCCACTGAGTATCTGTGGCCCATCTACGGAACTCAGAAGCAAATTCCTCCGCCGGACGATCTCCCTGCTGTATCTTACGTAATTTTGTCTCAGCAAGAGAGACCCGATCTGGGTCATCATATACCAAACCCAGGGCAGTAAAAAATCGATCTACTGACTGTAGAGCCGGGGATCCCGGAGGAAGGGAGAAGGCCCAGGATTGAGGGTCCCCTTGTAGGAGCGAGATAACAATTCCCACTCTCTGCTCTTCACTCCCTGATGATCGAGGCCGAAGCCGAAAATACAATTTACATGCTTCCCTGAAGGTAAAAAATTTGTCTCGCCCACCAGTGAACCTGTCCGGGAGAGCTACTTTAGGTTCAAATCTGGTTTGCTCCGAGGGAGACAAAACTTTGGACTTAATGTCCGTCAGCTCCATGGATAATCCCTGCAACTGCAGAGCCAGCTGGGCTACTGGATCCATGGCAACTGGGAATAATTTTATTGGCCATTGAAAATGTCACGCGGTCTTATGATATGTGTACGATGTCAGTAAACTATTCTTAAAAGAACAACACTCTATACAACATATAGATTAGCAACATCAGCATGTAAATATAGAATAGATTTACCTGACACGATATCCGTTGAACTCAGGGTTAATCTTGAGGACTTGATACACTGTCACAGGAAAGAGGAGGACCGGGGGTCTAACCTGACCCTAAACTGGGGTCCTAACTAATCCCTCACCTTGGAGGTACTGATAATGGTTCAGAGGTCCAAGTCTCCAGCCTAACCCTGTCTCCTATCAGTCCCTGAACCCTGTAATCAGTCCTAAGAAGGATTCTGATTACCACCAAAGGGATATGGGCTGATCTCTGCTAAATACACAGATTAGACATATAAGACAGACTGGAGAAAACACAGACTTGCATACACACTCAAACACAGAAGGAACATAAATGATCTGGGATATTTAACTCTAAGCAAGGTGAGCTTAAAAAAAACTAAGGAGCTCTTTAACTTAAGTCTATACAGATACAATCCTATCTGTGGTCTGCATGAAGAATTTCACTGGCAACTCCCAACACAGACAACCAGAGATTTAAAGGAAACCAATCAACAAATAATTAATTGCAGCCTGGAGAAACTGCACCCAGTCCCAGAACTGAGCACAGACAGAATTAACTCCCTAACTGCCAAACACAAAGAAACAGCAACTCAGCTGTGAGAAGTCAGAATGTGCAACCGCGACGATCTTCGTGGCGATGCACACATGACAAGTATTGGCTGGATGCCATGTCGTGTTTGGAGAGCTACTGATCTGCCTAAACAGTGGAAACCCCCCACAAATGACACCATTTTGGAAACTAGACCCCTCAAGGAACTTATCTAGATATGTGGTGAGCACTTTGAACCCCGAAGTGCTTCACAGAAGTTTATAACGTACAGCCGTAAAATAAGCAATCTTTTTTTTTTTACAAAAATGATTTTTTCGCCCCCAATATTTTATTTTCACAAGGGTAACAGGATTAATTGGACCCCAAAATTTGTTGTCCAATTTGTCCTGAGTACGCTGATACCCAAAATGTGGGAGAAAACTACTGTATGGGTGCACGTCTGGGCTCGGAAGGGAAGTAGTGATGTTTTGGATTGCAGACTTTGATGGAATGGTCTGGGGGCGTCATGTCGCATTTGGAGAGCCCCTGATGCGCCTAAACAGTGGAAACCCCCCACAAGTGACCCCATTTTGGAAAATAGACCCCACAAGGAACTTATCTAGATGTGTGGTGAGCGCTATGAAGCCCCAAGTGCTTCACAGAAGTTTTATAACATACAGCCGTAAAAAACAAAAATCATTTTTTTTTTACAAAAATGATTTTGTTGCCCCCAGTTTTTTATTTTCCCAAGGGTAACAGAAGAAATAGTACAAATTGCACAATAACTCTTGTGGTCCAGAGTACGCTGATACCCCATATGTGGGGGTAAACTACTGTTTTGGGGCATGGCAGAGCTCAGATGTGAAGGAGCACCGTTTGACTTTTTCAACGCAGAATTGGCTGGAATTGAGATCAGACGCCATGTCACATTTGGAGAGCCCCTGATGTGCCTAAACAGCAGAAACCCCCCAATTCTAACTCCAACCCTAACCCCAACACACCCCTAACCCTAGTCCCAACCCTAACCACAAACCTAACTCTAACACTCCTAACCCTAATCCCAACCCTAACCCTAATCCTAACGTTAGCGCCAACCCTAACCCTAACTTTAGCCGCAACCCTAACCCTAATGGGAAAATGGAAATAAATACATTTTTTAATTTTATTATTTTTCCCTAACTAAGGGTGTGATAAAGGGGAGTTTGATTTACTATTTATAGCGGGTTTTTATGATTGGCAGCTGTCACGCTAAAAGACGCTTTTTATTGCAAAAAGTAGTTTTTTGCATCACCACATTTTGAGAGCTATAATTTTTGCATATTTTGGCCCACAGAAGCATGTGAGGTCTTATTTTTTGCGGGACGAGGTGACGTTTTTATTGGTACAATTTATGACCATGTGACACTTTTTGATCGCTTTTTATTTCGATTTTTGGGAGGTTAGAATGAACAAAAATCAGCAATTCATGAATTTCTTTTTGGGAGGCGTTTATACCGTTCCGCGTGTGGTAAAATTGATAAAGCGCTTTTATTCTTCTAGTTAGTATGATTACGGCGATACCTCATTTATATCTTTTTTTATGTTTTGGTGCTTTTATAGAATAAAAACAATTTTATATAAAAAATTATTATTTTTGCATCCCTTTATTCTGCGAGCTATAACTTTTTTATTTTTTGCTGATGATGCTGTATGACTGCTCGTTTTTGCGGGACAAGATGACGTTTTCATCGGTACCATGTTTATTTATATCAGTCTTTTTGATCGCGTGTTATTCCACTTTTGTTCGGCAGTATGATGATAAAGCATTGATTTTTTGCTTAGTTTTTTTTTTTAAGGGGTTCACTAAAGGGGTTAACTAGTGGGACAGTTTTATAGGGGGGGTCGTTACGGACGCGGCGATACCAAATATGTGTACTTTTATTGTTTTGTTTTTTTATTTACAGGAAAAATGAATTTATTGGGGAATGTTTTTTTTTTTATTATGATTTTTTTTACCACTTTTTATTTTTATTTTTTTTACTTTTTTACTTTGTCCCAGGGTGGGACATCACATTATTTTAGCAGATCGCTGGTGTGACAGTGTGCACAGCACTCTGTACGTCGCATATGACGTACTATTCCGTCCATGGGAATGAGGTCCAGGGTCACATGGACGGAATATTACGTCGGATGGCAGAGAGGGGTTAAAGTGCTCCTCGGGGCTCCGCCGTGTACTCCTGTGTCCACGGGAAAAGTAAGCTCCCGGCCGGACAGCGGGGCAGACTCTCTCTCAAAATCAGGCTGTCTTGCTGGATCTGGGACAGTTGGGAGGTATGAATGCTCCCCACCATACGCCTTGTACACGCATGGCTCCGCACACCTCATACATACACGGTTCCACTCCGTACACCTCGTGCACACACGGCTCCACTCCGTACACCTTGCACACACATGGCTCCACTCCGTACACCTCGCACACACACTTCTCCACTCAGTACACACACGGCTTCACTCCTTAAACCTCGTACATATGCAGCCATGCTCCGTAAACCTTGTACACATGCGGCTTTGCACCATACACCTCGTACACATGCGGTTTTGCTCTGTACACCTCGTACACACGCGGTCTGCTCCATACACACGCTGCTCCACTCTGTACACCCCGTACACACACGGCTCTGCTCCGCTCCATACACACACGGCTCAAGCACGAAGCCCTGTGTGTACGAAGTGTACGGGGATGAGCGGCTCTGCTCCGTACACTTTGTACACACAGGGCTTCGTTTCGTACGCCCCGTACACACACAGCACTGCTGCAGCCACCTCGTACACACATGGCTCTGCTCCTTACACCTCCTACACACACGGCTCCGCTCCATACACCTCGTACACACATGACTCCGCTCCATACACCTCGTACACACACGGCTTTGCTCCATACACCTCGTACACACGCGGCTCTGCTCTGTAAACCTCATACACACACAGCTCCGCTCCATACACCTCGTTCACACATGGCTCCGCTCCGTACACCTCATACACACTCGGCTCCGCTCCGTACACCTCATACACACACGGGTCTGCTACATCCACACTGTAAATCCCTCCTGACCCCACACGTAAACTTACCCTCATTCAGCACCATGACAACCAGCACAGCAGAGACATATATACATGAGGAGCCTGACCATGTGACATCTAACTCCTCCCCTCCTGTGACCTCATCACAGGTCCTGTTCGCACATAAGTGGACAGCCTAATAACGTCATTGCTGGCAGTGAGAAGCTGAAGTGGAGAGCTGGGAGGGCGAGGATGGGGTGCATGGAGGGGCGTGGCGGCTTCTTACTGCGGGAAACATAGCGTCCCAGCCGGGACAGCGGGTGGGAGGCTCAGAATCGGGAATGTCCAGGTCAATCCGGGATGGTAGGGAGGTATGCTAATTCTGTTCTTTTCTCTGCACCTTTCTTCTTTTTCTTTTTAGGAAGAAGTCGGCATAGTTTCTAACAGAATGTACTTTATACTTTGTTTTGTATTTTGTGGTTTATTTTCCTCACTTTGGGATCTTTCTTTTTGTTCAGCACACTTTACCTTTTGTAGGTACCATATATACTCGCGTATAAGCCCATTTTTTAAGGCTGAAAGTCCCCCTCTCGGCTTATATGCGAGTCATATACTGGGGGTCAGCGGGGGAGGGGCTTGGGGTGTCAAATCATGCTCACCCCCTCCTTGCATGTCTCTGCAGCCCCCCTGCTTCTCCCACGGTCTCAGGCTCCTTCCTTCAGTGGTCACGTGGTACCGCTCATTCAAGTCATGAATATTCGCATATTCATGACTTTAATGAGCGATACCACATGACCGCTGAAGGAATACCTGCTGGAGACCGCGGGAGAAGCAGGGGGGCTGCAGAGACTCGCCAGGAGGGGTAAGTATAAGTGATATTCACCTGTCCCCGGTCCACCACTGCTCACCGCTCTCTCCTCTACATGGAGCATCTTATGGGGCATAATCTATGGAGCATTTTATGGGGGTATAATCTATGGGGCATAAAATATATGGAGCATTTTATGGGGCATAACCTTTATGGAGCAGCATATGGGCATATTATTCTATAGAGCATCTTATGGGGCCATTATTAACCTTTGTGCAGCATTATATGAAGTATTATTCTATGGAGCATCTTATGGGGCCATTATTAACCTTTATTCAGCGTTATATGGGGTGTATTTTGTATGGAGCGTCTTATGGGGCCATTATTAATCTTTATGCAGCGTTATATTGGGAGTAGTTTGTATGGAGCATCTTATGGGGCCATCATGAACTGTATGGAGCATTATATGGGGCTCCTGATTCAATATGGATATTCAAAAACATTTAACCTACTGATGTCTCAATTAGGGATGAGCTTTCCGATATTGCAATATCGGAAATCAGCCCGATATTTGCTATATCGGAATTCCGATTCCGATATTTTTTTCACATCGGAAATCCCATAATCCTTCAGCCTCTGAGCGCTCCGTGGAGCCAATCAGGAGCTGAAGAATTGCTGACAACATTGTGTAACTCCCCTAAGCTTGGTAGGAGGCATCCTAACTTGCTAGCTAGGGCTGCGCTGCGATTGGCTGGCTGGATGGTGTGATCAGGCAGTATAAAAGGCTGCGCCTGCCATTTTAGCCTCACTCTTCTGTGAAAGCAGATAGGGATAGGTTGCTGTTGGAGATAGGGAGAGATCTCGAATCTAATAGTGAAATTGCCGTTCTGAATCCATCAATAGAGATGAAGGCAGGGAGTAAGGGACGTCCCCGTGGCGGCCGCGGAAGAGGTGCATCAGCAGCTAGACATGGTGCACATCCAGAGCAAGCAGCAGGCCCAAGTCACTCAGCACCTACTTTCACCCGGCAGCAGTCATTTATGCGCAGCTTGTTAGGAGCACAGGGCCATAGGCTGATAAGAGAGGATCAAGTAGAAGCCGTTGTTGGTTGGATGGCAGCTGAGGCATCCACCTCAATGAGCGCAGCATCCTCCCAGGACCTCTCCCCCACATCGTGTCAGGCCACTGAAGAGCAGCACCCATCTGCTTCTTCATCGCCCACTAAATTGCCCAGACATTCAGAAGGCCAGGAGCCAACCATAATCCTCTTCTCAGAATCTGTTGGCTTGGAATCTGTGTGCCAGCCAGACAGTATTCCTGCAGCTGAAGAAGAGGTAGTGAGAAAAAAAACAAAAGTGGAGGGCACAACCCCAAAATATCAAAATAGGGGCTCAACCTGGAGTATGTCAAATATAATTAGAACAAGAAAGGAAAAAAGAACATACTATGCACCAGGGAACTCCAATATATAAAACAAAAATTAATTTTATTGAAAACTACAATACAATACAACGTTGTATTGTATTGTAGTTTTCAATAAAATTGATTTTTGTTTTATATATTGGAGTTCCCTGGTGCATAGTATGTTCTTTTTTCCTTTCTTGTTCTGAAGAAGAGGTAGTGTGCACAGATGCGCAACCACTGTGTGCGTCTGAGGAAGAAGTGGAGGGTGGACCAGTGCCCACAGTGACCAGACCCCAGTCAGCAGATGATGATGAAACTCAGCTGCCAGTTTCTGCTGTTGAAAGTGTATTGGATGACGAGGTCCTTGACCCATCATGGCATGCTGAGGGGCAGCAAGCAAGTAGGGATAGCTCAGAGGAAGAGCTTGCAGGTGTGGCGCAGCGTGGCCATCCACGTGGGAGAGGAAGAGGGAAAAATTGGTTGTCTGCTCCCTCAACTTCAGCACACGTTAGGAGCAGGGCTCTTTTAACCCCTTCATGACCCAGCCTATTTTGACCTTAAAGACCTTGCCATTTTTTGCAATTCTGACCAGTGTCCATTTATGAGGTAATAACTCAGGAACGCTTCAACGGATCCTGGCGATTCTGAGATTGTTTTTTCGTGACATATTGGGCTTCATGTTAGTGGTAAATTTAGGTCGATAATTTTTGCGTTTATTTGTGAAAAAAATGGAAATTTGGCGAAAATTTTGAAAATTTCGTAATTTTCAAATTTTGAATTTTTATTCTGTTAAACCAGAGAGTTATGTGACACAAAATAGTTAATAAATAACATTTCCCACATGTCTACTTTACATCAGCACAATATTGGGAACAACATTTTTTTTTGTTAGGAAGTTATAAGGGTTAAAAGTTGACCAGCGATTTGTCATTTTTACAGCAAAATTTACAAAACCATTTTTTTTAGGGACCACCTCACATTTGAAGTCACTTTGAGGGGTCTATATGGCAGAAAATACCCAAAAGTGACACCATTATAAAAACTGCACCCCTCAAGCTACTCAAAACTACATTCAAGAAGATTATTAACCCTTCAGGTGCTTCACAGGAACTAAAGCAACGTGGAAGGAAAAAATGGACATTTTAATTTTTCCAACAAAAATTTTTTTTTAGCATCAATTTTTTCATTTTTACATGGGCAACAGGATAAAATAGATCCTAAAATTTGTTGGGAAATTTCTCCTGAGTAAACAGATACCTCATATGTGGTCATAAACCACTGTATGGGCGCACAGCAGGGCTCAGAAGGGAAGGAGCGCCATTTGACTTTTTGAATGGAAAATATTATAGAATATTTAGCGGTTGCCATGTCGCATTTGGAGAGTCCCTGTGTGCCTAAACATTGGAGCTCCCCCACAAGTGACCCCATTTTGAAAACTAGACCCCCTAAGGATCTTATCTAGATGCATAGTGAGCACTTTGAACCCCCAGGTGCTTCACAAATTGATCCGTAAAAAAAAGAAAGTACTTTTTTTTCACAAAAATTTTCTTTTAGCCTCAGTTTTTTCATTTTCACATGGGCAACAGTATAAATTGGATCCTAAAATTTGTTGGGCAATTTCTCCTGAGTACACAGATACCTCATATGTGGTCATAAACCACTGTTTGGGCGCACAGCAGGGCTCAGAAGGGAAGGAGCGCCATTTGACTTTTTGAATGGAAAATATGCTGGAATATTTAGCGGTTGCCATGTCGAATTTGGTGAGTCCCTGTGTACCTAAACATTGGAGCTACCCCACAAGTGACCCCATTTTGGAAACTAGACCCCCTAAGGATCTTATCTAGATGCATAGTAAGCACTTTGAACCCCCAGGTGCTTCACAAATTGATCCGTAAAAAAAAGAAAGTACTTTTTTTTCACAAAAATTTTCTTTTAGCCTCAGTTTTTTCATTTTCACATGGGCAACAGGATAAATTGGATCCTAAAATTTGTTGGGCAATTTCTCCTGAGTACACAGATACCTCATATGTGGTCAGAAACCACTGTTTGGGCGCACAGCAGGGCTCAGAAGGGAAGGAGCGCCATTTGACTTTTTGAATGGAAAATATGCTGGAATATTTAGCGGTTGCCATGTCGCATTTGGAGAGTCCCTGTGTACCTAAACATTGGAGCTCCCCCACAAGTGACCCCATTTTGGAAACTAGACCCCTAAGGATCTTATCTAGATGCATAGTGAGCACTTTGAACCCCCAGGTGCTTCACAAATTGATCCGTAAAAAAAAGAAAGTACTTTTTTTTCACAAAAATTTTCTTTTAGACTCAGTTTTTTATTTTCACATGGGCAACAGGATAAATTGGATCCTAAAATTTGTTGGGCAGTATCTCCTGAGTACACAGATACCTCATATGTGGTCATAAACCACTGTTTGGGCGCACAGCAGGGCTCAGAAGGGAAGGAGCGCCATTTGACTTTTTGAATGGAAAATATGCTGGAACATTTAGCGGTTGCCATGTCGCATTTGGAGAGTCCCTGTGGGCCTAAACATTGGAGCTCCCCCACAAGTGACCCCATTTTGGAAACTAGACCCCCTAAGGATCTTATCTAGATGCATAGTGAGCACTTTGAACCCCCAGGTGCTCCACAAATTGATCCGTAAATAAAATAAAGTACTTTTTTTTCACAAAAATTTTCTTTTAGCCTCAGTTTTTTTCATTTTCACATGGGCAACAGTATAAATTGGATCCTTAAATTTGTTGGGCAATTTCTCCTGAGTACACAGATACCTCATATGTGGTCATAAACCACTGTTTGGGCGCACGGCAGGGCTCAGAAGGGAAGGAGCGCCATTTGACTTTTTGAATGGAAAATATGCTGGAATATTTAGCGGTTGCCATGTCGCATTTGGAGAGTCCCTGTGTGCCTAAACATTGGAGCTCCCCCACAAGTGACCCCATTTTGGAAACTAGACCCCCCAAGGAACTTATCTAGATGCATAATGAGCACTTTGAACCCCTAGGTGCTTCACAGAAGTTTATAACGCAGAGCCGTGAAAATAAAAAATCATTTTTTTTTTCTCAAAAATGATATTTTGGCCCTCTATTTTTTATTTTCACAATGGTTACAGGAGAAATTGGACCCCAAAAGTTGTTGTCCAGTTTGTCTTGAATACGCTATTACCCCATATGTGGGGGGGAACCACTATTCGGGCACACATTGGGGCTCGGAAGGGAAGTAGTAACATTTTGAAATGCCGACTTTGATGGAATGGTCTGCGGGCGTCATGTTACGTTTGCAGAGCCCCTGATGTGCCTAAACAGTAGAAACTCCACACAAGTGACCCCATTTTGGAAACTAGACCAAGCAAAGAACTTATCTAGATGTGTGTGAGCACTTTGAACCCCCAAGGGATACACAGAAGTTTATAACGCCCGGGCATGAAAATAAAAAAAATCATATTTTTTCCACAAACATGATCTTTAGTCCCCAATTTTTTTATTTTCCCAAGGGTAACAGGAGAAATTAGACCCCAAAAGTTGTTGTCCAATTTGTCCTGAGCACGCTGATATCCCATATGTGGGAGAAAACTACTGTATGGGCACACGTCGAGGCTCGGAAGGGAAGTAGTGACGTTTTGAAATGCCGACTTGATGGAATGGTCTGCTGGCGTCATGTTACGTTTGCAGAGCCCATGATGTGCCTAAACAGTAGAAACCCCCCCAAGTGACCCAATTTTGGAAACTAGATCCCCAAGGAACTCCTCTAGATGTGTGGTAAGCACTTTGAATCTCCAAGTTCTTCACAGAAGTTTATAACGCAGAGCCGTGAAAATAAAAAATCTTTTTTTTTCCTCAAAAATAATTTTTTAGTCCCCAATTTTTTTCCCCAATGTTAACAGGAGAAATTAGACCCCCAAAGTTGTTGTGCAATTTTTCCCGAGTACGCTGATACCCCATATGTGGGGGTAAACCACTGTTTGGGCATACGTCAGGGCTTGGAAAAAAGGGAGTACTGTTTGACTTTTTGGACGCAAAATTTGCAGGAATCAATGGTGGCGCCATGTCGCGTATGGAGACCCCCTGATGTGCCTAAATAGTGGAAACCCCTCATTTCTAACTCCAACCCTAACCCCAACACACCCTTAACCCCAACCCTAACCCCAACACACCCCTAACCCTAATACAAACCTTAACCATAACCCTAACCCCAACACACCCCTAACCCTAATCCCAACTCTAACCATAAACCTAACCACAAGCCTAACCCTAATCCCAACCCTAAGCCCAAAACACCCCTAACACTTATCCTAACTCTAACCCTAACCACAAACCTAACCCTAATCCCAACCCTAACCCAAATCCCAACCCTAACCCAAATTCCAACCCTTACCCAAATTCCAACCCTAACCCAAATTCTAACCATAACCCTAATTCTAACCCTAACTCTAATTCTAACCCTAATGCTAACCCTAACCCTAGTTCTAACCCTAACCCTAAGGCTGGGTTCATATTGTGTTTTACCAGCCCGTTCAACACGTAGCATTGACGGGCTGGTAACGGTATAGCATAACGCGATCGTGTTATGCTATACCCACTAGAGCAGATGAATCAGCAGATGATTCATCTGTGCTAGCGGAGACGGATCCCAGACGCTGCAGCCCGTGTCCGAGGCTCCGTCACTGAATGACCGCACGTCGCGAACGCATGCCACTTATCAGCATTCGTTGCGATGCGCACACAAATGGGGTGAATGGCAGCGTTAACGGACTGCGTTACACCGCGTTATACCGCGGTGAAACGCAGTCCATCTAACGGACTGCCATAATGCAATATGAACCCAGCCTAACCCTAACGCCCCGTGCACACGTTGCAGATTTTTCTAAAATCCGCAGGTAAAATGACCTGCGTTTTACCTGTGTATTTAGCGCGGTTTTTCCCTGCGGTTTTACACCTATTATGGAATAGGTGTAAAACTGCTGCGGAATCCGCACAAAGAATTGACATGCTGCGGATTTAAAACCGCAGCAAATCCGCGCTGAAAAATCCGCAGCATGTGCACAGCGTTTTTTTTTACCACTTATTTGCATTGTACTGTACATGGTTTCTGGATCTGCTGTGGATCCGCAGCGCCAAATCTGCTGCGGATCAGCAGCAAAATCCGCTGCGGATCAGCAGCAGAATCGGCTGCGGATCAGCAGCAAATTCCGCTGCGGATCAGCAGCAAATTCCGCTGAGGATCAGCAGCAAAATCCACTGCGGATCAGCAGCAAATTCCGCTGCGGATCAGCAGCAAAATCCGCTGCGGATCAGCAGCAAATTCCGCTGCGGATCAGCAGCAAATTCTGCTGCGGATGAGCAGCAAATTCCGCTGCAGATCCGTAGCAAAATATGCTGCGGATCCGCAGCAAAATCCGCAACGTGTGCACAGGGCCTAATAGGAAAAAAAAAAAAAATCTTTATTTTTTTTATTTGTCCCTACCTATGATAAAGGGGGGGTTCATTTACTTTTTTTTATTTTGATCACTGTGACAGTTTATCACAGTGATCAAAATAAATTTTTGGACACTGGGGGCGCACTGCGCATGCGCCGGCCGGCGGGCGCACTGGGCATGCGCCCGCCATTTTCCAAGATGGCGGCGCCCATGAAGAGGCCCGGGCGGACGCCGGGACCGATCCAGGGACATCGTGGACCGGGAGAGGTGAGTAGGGGGGTCGGAATGTTAGGGGGGGATCGGAAGGTGGGGGCAGCGGAGCAAAGGAGGAGGGGAGCAGATAGTGACGGCGGTGACCGTGAATACGTGTGGGGGGGTCAGGGCTCGGTGTCCAGCCATGGCAGATGCTATTGCAGCATCGGCCATGGCTGGATTGTAATATTTCACCAATTAAATTGGTGAAATATTACAGATTGCTCTGATTGGCTGTTTCACTTTTAACAGCCAATCAGAGCGATCGTGGCCACGGGGGGGTTAAGCCAACCCCCCTGTGGTGAAGCACAAAGGGTCCTGTGCCTGCGGGTCGGGTGACCTTTGAGTGACCCCGGTCTCCCGGCCCGCAGGAACGCGATCCTTTCATGACACAGGGTATGCGTCATAGGTAGAGTTGAGCGATACTTTCCGATATCCAAAAGTATCGGAATCGGAATGGTATCGCCGATACACAAAAAATATCGGCGATACCCGATACCGGAAATACAATGTAAGTCTATGGGAACAAAATATCGGAATTAAAAAAAAACCATTCTTGCCTTGTTGGTTAATTGTACATGAAGGAAAACAACAAAGAGTAATGTAGAATTTATTGGGGGAGGTTGAGGAGACATTAAAGGCATAGATGTTTAACACAATGCAATGGAATAGCATTAATATTTCTTTTTTTGAAATACGTTTGGATTGACGAAGAAATTGACAATGTTGTTAACCTTTTTTCTATTTTGTCAAATATGTCTGTTTCACAACTTCCATGCTCTTCACCTTTTTAACTTTTCACACACTTTCTCCTTCATAATCTTCAGCAGCATCATCTTTCTCATCAAATTATTCTTCATCTTCACCTTCTTAATCTTCTAAAACTTCTTGCTATTCATCTTTTTGTTAACATTACTTATATTGTTCTTATTAAACAGTTATTATTCTTCATATTCTACTTCTTCATCTTCTTCCTATTCATCCTTTTCATCATATTCTTATTTGTGACAGACATTCCTGTACTTGTAATCTGTAAAACTCTGAATTTTCATCCTTCCGTTCTTGCTGTCACGAAAGATTTTAATTACAACAGTATTTGTCCGCGTTCAGTTTAGCCTGCAGCAGCATCAGGCATTTTCCAGGGGCACCACGAGGAGGAACGGACTCACCCCCATACACTGCTTAGTCTTCTTCTGCTTAGAATTTAGAGCATATATTTTGCTCTTCATTTTGGTCTTATACTTAATGTTCTTCTGCTTTTTGATCTTCTGCTTATTGTTCTTCTGTCTCTTGTTCTGTATCTTGTAGTTTGTCTTAACCTTCTTTGTCCTGTTGGTGATGGTACAAAAGCCAATGGAAGTAACGAGGACCAGCTGACTGTGCTGGAACCCAGAGGGTCAGCAGAAGGAAAAGAGCCAATGGCACAACCGAGGACCAGCTGACGTTACTGGGACACGGTTACTAAGCAGGAGGTACCTGTGCTCCAAAGCACTACCAAGGACCAGCAGACGTTGCTGGAACTCGGATACCGACATGGAGGCACCTAGGCCAAAGGCACTGCGGAGAACCAGCTGACGGTACTGGAACCCGGATGGGTAGCAGAAGGTACAAGAGCCAATGAAAGTAACGAGGACCAGCTGACTGTGCTGGAACCCGGAGGGTCAGCAGAAGGAAAAGAGCCAATGGCACAACCGAGGACCAGCTGACGTTACTGGGACACGGTTACTAAGCAGGAGGTACCTGTGCTCCAAAGCACTACCAAGGACCAGCAGACGTTGCTGGAACTCGGATACCGACATGGAGGCACCTAGGACAAAGGCACTGCGGAGAACCAGCTGACGGTACTGGAACCCGGATGGGTAGCAGAAGGTACAAGAGCCAATGAAAGTAACGAGGACCAGCTGACTGTGCTGGAACCCGGAGGGTCAGCAGAAGGAAAAGAGCCAATGGCACAACCGAGGACCAGCTGACGTTACTGGACACGGTTACTAAGCAGGAGGTACCTGTGCTCCAAAGCACTACCACGGACCAGCAGACGTTGCTGGAACTCGGATACCGACATGGAGGCACCTAGGCCAAAGGCACTGCGGAGAACCAGCTGACGGTACTGGAACCCGGACGGGTAGAAGAAGGTACAAGAGCCAATGCAAGTGACGAGGACCAGCTGACTGTGCTGGAACCCGGAGGGGCAGCAGAAAGAAAAGAGCCAAAGGCACAACCGAGGACCAGCTGACGTTACTGGGACATGGTTACTAAGCAGGAGGTACCTGTGCTCCAAAGCACTACCAAGGACCAGCAGACGTTGCTGGAACTCGGATACCGACATGGAGGCACCTAGGCCAAAGGCACTGCGGAGAACCAGCTGACGGTACTGGAACCCGGATGGGTAGCAGAAGGTACCCATGGAAATTAAAGTTGAGGCAGCAGGACTGTTTGCCGTTCACACAGCAGGGAACAGCTGACATTACTGAACCCCAGTAACACGGGAGCAAGTGTAGACTGTGCTAACAGCACTTCCGAGAAACAACTGGCGGTGTTGTAGCCCAGGGATGAGAAGAGAACATGGTGGAGGCAGCAGGACTGTTTGCCGTTCACACAGCAGGGGAACAGCTGACATTACTGAACCCCAGTAACACAGGAGCAAGTGTAGACTGTGCTAACAGCACTTCCGAGAAACAACTGGCGGTGTTGTAACCCAGGGATGAGAAGAGAACAGGGTGGAGGCAGCAGGACTTTTTGCCGTTCACACAGCAGGGGAACAGCTGACATTACTGAACCCCAGTAACACAGGAGCAAGTGTAGACTGTGCTAACAGCACTTCCGAGAAACAACTGGCGGTGTTGTAACCCAGGGATGAGAAGAGAACAGGGTGGAAGCAGCAGGACTTTTTGCCGTTCACACAGCAGGGAACAGCTGACATTACTGAACCCCAGTAACACAGGAGCAAGTGTAGACTGTGCTAACAGCACTTCCGAGAAACAACTGGCGGTGTTGTACCCAGGGATGAGAAGAGAACAGGGTGGAGGCAGCAGGACTTTTTGCCGTTCACACAGCAGGGGAACAGCTGACATTACTGAACCCCAGTAACACAGGAGCAAGTGTAGACTGTGCTAACAGCACTTCCGAGAAACAACTGGCGGTGTTGTAAGCCCAGGGATGAGAAGAGAACAGGGTGGAGGCAGCAGGACTTTTTGCCGTTCACACAGCAGGGGAACAGCTGACATTACTGAACCCCAGTAACACAGGAGCAAGTGTAGACTGTGCTAACAGCACTTCCGAGAAACAACTGGCGGTGTTGTAGCCCAGGGATGAGAAGAGAACAGGGTGGAGGCAGCAGGACTTTTTGCCGTTCACACAGCAGGGGAACAGCTGACATTACTGAACCCCAGTAACACAGGAGCAAGTGTAGACTGTGCTAACAGCAATTCCGAGAAACAACTGGCGGTGTTGTAACCCAGGGATGAGAAGAGAACAGGTGGAGGCAGCAGGACTTTTTGCCGTTCACACAGCAGGGGAACAGCTGACATTACTGAACCCCAGTAACACAGGAGCAAGTGTAGACTGTGCTAACAGCACTTCCGAGAAACAACTGGCGGTGTTGTAACCCAGGGATGAGAAGAGAACAGGGTGGAGGCAGCAGGACTTTTTGCCGTTCACACAGCAGGGGAACAGCTGACATTACTGAACCCCAGTAACACGGGAGCAAGTGTAACTGTGCTAACAGCACTTCCGAGAAACAACTGGCGGTGTTGTAGCCCAGGGATGAGAAGAGAACAGGGTGGAGGCAGCAGGACTTTTTGCCATTCACACAGCAGGGAACAGCTGACATTACTGAACCCCAGTAACACAGGAGCAAGTGTAGACTGTGCTAACAGCACTTCCGAGAAACAACTGGCGGTGTTGTAGCCCAGGGATGAGAAGAGAACAGGGTGGAGGCAGCAGGACTTTTTGCCGTTCACACAGCAGGGGAACAGCTGACATTACTGAACCCCAGTAACACAGGAGCAAGTGTAGACTGTGCTAACAGCACTTCCGAGAAACAACTGGCGGTGTTGTAACCCAGGGATGAGAAGAGAACAGGGTGGAGGCAGCAGGACTTTTTGCCGTTCACACAGCAGGGGAACAGCTGACATTACTGAACCCCAGTAACACAGGAGCAAGTGTAGACTGTGCTAACAGCACTTCCGAGAAACAACTGGCGGTGTTGTAACCCAGGGATGAGAAGAGAACAGGGTGGAGGCAGCAGGACTTTTTGCCGTTCACACAGCAGGGGAACAGCTGACATTACTGAACCCCAGTAACACGGAGCAAGTGTTAACTGTGCTAACAGCACTTCCGAGAAACAACTGGCGGTGTTGTAGCCCAGGGATGAGAAGAGAACAGGGTGGAGGCAGCAGGACTTTTTGCCGTTCACACAGCAGGGGAACAGCTGACATTACTGAACCCCAGTAACACAGGAGCAAGTGTAGACTGTGCTAACAGCACTTCCGAGAAACAACTGGCGGTGTTGTAGCCCAGGGATGAGAAGAGAACAGGTGGAGGCAGCAGGACTTTTTGCCGTTCACACAGCAGGGGAACAGCTGACATTACTGAACCCCAGTAACACAGGAGCAAGTGTAGACTGTGCTAACAGCACTTCCGAGAAACAACTGGCGGTGTTGTAACCCAGGGATGAGAAGAGAACAGGGTGGAGGCAGCAGGACTTTTTGCCGTTCACACAGCAGGGGAACAGCTGACATTACTGAACCCCAGTAACACAGGAGCAAGTGTAGACTGTGCTAACAGCACTTCCAAGCAACAACTGGCGGTGTTGGAGCCCAGGGTCAAGGAGGATGTTTAAATACTAGATCAAGTATTTTCCTTGTTACGTGTCAATTAAAAATGTCTATACTCCAAACAAGAGAAATATAACCTTTAGTACCATAAGATGATGATTTTACTTTAAAAAATATATGTAAATTAATAATTGACAAACATAAACGCATACATTAACATGTTGAAAAGCAATGCAAACCACAATAAAAATCGGTTAAATAATCTGCTATACGGTTTTAAATAAAAGCATACAAGTACATATCAGAATCCATTAATGATGGATAAGTAACAGTATGTACACCATTTTCATTTGCTGAATAATATCACTAAAAAGTTTTTAAAAATATCTAAAATTTCCATCATGTAATACTGATAATATGTGCCAATCATTTATATTAACAAAAAAAACCTTTAAAAAGTGCATAGTGAAAACAGCTATTTATGCCTGACTGTGGACTTGCAAGCATGACAACGATAGATAAGGTATATATAGATGAGACTGCATAGCCACAGATGGTGAATGGCGATGTAATACTGTACCTCAATAAAGTGTGCGTTACTACTACATCCTTTTTTTTATATAGCTTTATAAAAGGGTACGTGCATGTATGCTTGCGCCTTTGTTTGGACGCACAGACTGGCTTCCTGCTGTGACGCGTTGGGTATTGGAGCGTCTGTGCGTCTTATGACGCAGACTAACATTCACGGTGCGCATCGTTCATCATCGCAAGCGTACCGACAACACAAAGGCGTTGTCATGACTGCTTTACTCAGTAAACATGCACCTATGATGAAACATACACGCATGTGCCCTATTACATAACAAGCTACAAGAAAAATGCGTGTGAGGTGTGACACAGCTGTTTTGTTAAGGTACAGTATTATATCGACATTGTACAGGTGTCGCTATTCAGTCTGATAAATAGATATCATTCACCTATTCTATCAGTTGTCGTTCTTTCAGCACCACTTACAGGTATATATTTTGCTATTGTGACTATGCACTATTGACTTTACCAAGGTAATGCATGATTTTTGTTAGCGATTATCATGTTTACATGAAGGACCTTTATGATATGGGCTGTTAACTTTCTAATCAAATATGTATTTTTTAAAATGACACAAATATAAGTAATGTTGAAGAGGACTATTCCTACATGCATTGTTTGCACAATATTACAGGTGTACATCACGTCCCTTAATCAACATTGGATATTATATTTACTTGTATGCTTTTATTTCAAAGGCAAGAACACTGAAGTATAACCTTCGCACTGCAGCAGTTGTCAAAGTTCAACCCACATTATGCACTTCCAACATTGCAGTATTTGAGTCATCATGATGTGAGTTGGATTTGTCTAAGCTATGGAGTGACAAGGTTGACCATCAGTATCCTATAGCATAAGTAGGCTTTTGTGTTTGCATTTGTTTTCGACATGTGCATATCTGTAATAATATGTCACAATTATTTTGTTACAGATTTGTGACAAAGACAAATCATTTTATGGTTTGAAAGTTGACGTTTCAAATGTTTACAGCTTAGAAATCATGTGTAGCCTCATATCTATGTGTAGCACTAGACACTTTGAGATGTCATGTTTTTTCACCATGATAGGTAGCTAGCAGTAATTTTGCCGACACACAGCAGGGAACAGCAGCGTTACTGAACCCCACAACACATCAGCGATTGTTTTCATCTGTGCATAACACTCTGACACAATGGCCTGTTGAAGCCAGAAGGAATAAGAAAACTAATTAATGCATTAGCACATATGCCAGAAAAAGGAACAGCACACGACCAAAAATTTGTTTATCAAAATTAGATGTGTTAAGCCCAGGTCAAGGAGGGTGTAGCAGAGGCCTAGTATGAGACTTTGAAGTTGATTGTAGTTAGCAGCAGTAATTTTTGCCAGACACACAGCAGGGGAACAGCAGGCGTTACTGAACCCCACAACACATCAGCGATTGTTTTCATCTGTGCATCTAACACTTCTGAGCAGCAACTGGCGCTGTTGAAGCCCAGGGTCAAGGAGGGTGTAGGCACAAAATATTGAGTTATTGCTTGTTACTGGCCATTGCAAATGTAGTACTTCAAACAAGAATAAATGAACTTTTACTACAACAATAAAATGATAAATTTCAATAAAGAATAGAAAAATATTATACTTGACAGTCCTCTGTGGTTGATAACGTTTAATGGCTAACTGAAAATTTGGTAACAATTCAAAGCTTTCGAGACTACTCAGGTGTCTTCATCAGGCTAAGAGTAAAGCCAAAAAGAAGAATCACATATTTCTACACACAACAGGACACAGGAATAGCTAAGACAAGTGAGGAGGACAAGTGAGGGAGACGGCAACAAAAAGGAGAACAAGGATGAATTATCACGCCACACATCACAGATAAATTAATGAATTTACCTGTGCAAAGACTTTTGTATGCCGGTCATAGCATCATGGATATGGAATTACGGGTATAAAATATAACTTCAAATATGAGAAACGTACAAGGTTCAGAATATAGCTCATCATGACTTTGACACTGTTAGTGATGGAATGAATAGATCACATGGATTTATGTCATTCTATATCAATTAAGGAATTGCGTCTATGCCCTTCCAGGGTCATGAAAACCCAAAAAAATACGCCAATGAGAGGGCAATCAAACTTTCTATCCTTATCTAGGAACTGTTCCATATTTATGTTCATCCCTGTGAGATAATGACAGTTCTGATACACGTCACTTACTTGTTTACCTATTGCACTTCTGTGTCTTGTGTATAGAAATATGTGATGCTTAATTTTTTTTGTTAGTCTTTGATGAAACTGAAATCCACTTTCGTATCATTCATACTGAATTATCCTTTTAGGGTAATATTGCATGCCAATTGAACCATGTATTAAATCATAGTGTGACGTGTTCAATCGAGACATAATTTTGACACCATGAATACAGAGAGCTTAATTCACATTTGACTTTTCTTAGTATCATTGGTTTATACTCGTTTTGATCGTACAGTTCCCAAGTTAGTTCTTGAACAGGCAGAGTTGGACGCTTTCTACGCTCATCCACTTTTTTAATGGTCCACTCATTGTTTAGAGCAAAAATCCTACGAAGTGTGGACCTGGCTCCATCTCGTGTATCTAAACTGTTCAAACACTATAGAACGTAGCACAAAGGAGACTACTTCTAACTAGAAGTGAGATATTGGTTTGTGTCACTGGCTTGTAGAGGTTTGATTATTTGAGTGTGAACAGCTCGCAAGTTGTTACTCAACAGCTGCGTTGTCTGCTAGCTGTGACGCCTTTTATTCTCTAATGGTGCGTTTGAAACATCGTACGTCCATCGTTACAATACAGGGAACAAGTAACGAGCTTTCACATGTGAAAGTGTGTTCATGCACTACTGTGTTTTATTTTGATCAGTTACGCTAGTAATGTTGTAGACTCTAGCGTTGTTGCTCACTCACATTTCTATGGGTGCCCAAGGAAAAAATCTAATCTATAGTGTGACGGCTTCATCCGTATACAATACATTGGTTGCAAAACTATAGAATACACAAAGGAGCTTTTCACAGATAGTGAATAGTTGTGTTTCAGTGTTCACTGCAGTCTGTGAGCTTTTGATTTTTGAGTGCAGATCACGCTCCAGTTTGTACTTCAACCACTGCCGTTGTAGTCTGCTGAGCGTGTGTCACTGCCTCATCCTTCACATTTTCTCTAATTGGTGCTGCTCCATTTTAGTGAAAAAAATCTAATCTATTAGTGTGACGCGCTTCCATCCGTATACAATACATTGGTTGCAAACACTATAGAATACACAAAGGAGCTTTTCACAGATAGTGAATAGTTGTGTTTCAGTGTTCACTGTAGTCTGTGAGCTTTTCATTTTGTGAGTGCAGATTACGCTCCAGTTTGTACTTCAACCACTGCCGGTTGTAGTCTGCTGAGCGTGTGTCACTGCCTCATCCTTCACATTTTTCTCTAATTGGTGCTGCTCCATTTTAGTGGAAAAAAATCTAATCTATTAGTGTGACGCGCTTCCATCCGTATACAATACATTGGTTGCAAACACTATAGAACTACACAAAGGAGCTTTTCACAGATAGTGAATAGTTGTGTTTCAGTGTTCACTGTAGTCTGTGAGCTTTTCATTTTGTGAGTGCAGATTACGCTCCAGTTTGTACTTCAACCACTGCCGGTTGTAGTCTGCTGAGCGTGTGTCACTGCCTCATCCTTCACATTTTTCTCTAATTGGTGCTGCTCCATTTTAGTGGAAAAAAATCTAATCTATTAGTGTGACGCGCTTCCATCCGTATACAATACATTGGTTGCAAACACTATAGAAGTACACAAAGGAGCTTTTCACAGATAGTGAATAGTTGTGTTTCAGTGTTCACTGTAGTCTGTGAGCTTTTCATTTTGTGAGTGCAGATTACGCTCCAGTTTGTACTTCAACCACTGCCGGTTGTAGTCTGCTGAGCGTGTGTCACTGCCTCATCCTTCACATTTTTCTCTAATTGGTGCTGCTCCATTTTAGTGGAAAAAAATCTAATCTATTAGTGTGACGCGCTTCCATCCGTATACAATACATTGGTTGCAAACACTATAGAAGTACACAAAGGAGCTTTTCACAGATAGTGAATAGTTGTGTTTCAGTGTTCACTGTAGTCTGTGAGCTTTTCATTTTGTGAGTGCAGATTACGCTCCAGTTTGTACTTCAACCACTGCCGGTTGTAGTCTGCTGAGCGTGTGTCACTGCCTCATCCTTCACATTTTTCTCTAATTGGTGCTGCTCCATTTTAGTGGAAAAAAATCTAATCTATTAGTGTGACGCGCTTCCATCCGTATACAATACATTGGTTGCAAACACTATAGAAGTACACAAAGGAGCTTTTCACAGATAGTGAATAGTTGTGTTTCAGTGTTCACTGTAGTCTGTGAGCTTTTCATTTTGTGAGTGCAGATTACGCTCCAGTTTGTACTTCAACCACTGCCGGTTGTAGTCTGCTGAGCGTGTGTCACTGCCTCATCCTTCACATTTTTCTCTAATTGGTGCTGCTCCATTTTAGTGGAAAAAAATCTAATCTATTAGTGTGACGCGCTTCCATCCGTATACAATACATTGGTTGCAAACACTATAGAAGTACACAAAGGAGCTTTTCACAGATAGTGAATAGTTGTGTTTCAGTGTTCACTGTAGTCTGTGAGCTTTTCATTTTGTGAGTGCAGATTACGCTCCAGTTTGTACTTCAACCACTGCCGGTTGTAGTCTGCTGAGCGTGTGTCACTGCCTCATCCTTCACATTTTTCTCTAATTGGTGCTGCTCCATTTTAGTGGAAAAAAATCTAATCTATTAGTGTGACGCGCTTCCATCCGTATACAATACATTGGTTGCAAACACTATAGAAGTACACAAAGGAGCTTTTCACAGATAGTGAATAGTTGTGTTTCAGTGTTCACTGTAGTCTGTGAGCTTTTCATTTTGTGAGTGCAGATTACGCTCCAGTTTGTACTTCAACCACTGCCGGTTGTAGTCTGCTGAGCGTGTGTCACTGCCTCATCCTTCACATTTTTCTCTAATTGGTGCTGCTCCATTTTAGTGGAAAAAAATCTAATCTATTAGTGTGACGCGCTTCCATCCGTATACAATACATTGGTTGCAAACACTATAGAAGTACACAAAGGGGCCTTTCACAGATACTGAACAGTTGTCTGCAGGGTTCACTGTAGTCTGTGAGGAATAACCACACTTAGGCCTTAACTTTTCTGACTTTCTTTATCAATCTACCAAGATGAAGAAGTCAGTGAGTAAGGCACGTGGTCGTGGTCGAGGCCGTGGATTTGCAGCAGGGAGAGGACGTGGGGATTCTGTGGCTGCTGCCGCACCCAGTGACACAGCATCCACCAGTTTTCCCCGTGAGCGTTCCTTTATGCGCACTTTTGTAGGAGCTCAGCGTACCCCCTGCTGCGTGAAGAACAAATTGAAGCCGTTGTTGGTTGGATGGCAGCCAATGCATCGACTTCAATACCTTCCACCTCCTCTCAGGACCACAGCACTGTTGAACAACCATCAGTCTCTTCACCGCCTGCCAAATTGCCCAGGCAGTCAGAGAGCTCTGTACAGGAGCCAGCTGAGTCTCTGCTTCTGTTCTCAGAATCTGTTGGCTTGGAAACAGGGGCCCAGCCAAGCAGCATTCTGGAATGTGAAGAAGAGGCAGTATGCAGTGATGCGCAACAGCTGTGTCTCTCTGAATCTGAAGAGGCGGGTGAGCCAGTGCCGATGGTCAGCACACCGCAGAACGCATCTGATGATGATGAGACTCAGTTGCCAGTTTCTGTTGAGCATGGTGCTGGCCAGACCACCCAACAACAGCAGGTGTTGGAAGAGGGTAGTGGTGGAGATGATGAGGTCCAAGACCCAACATGGCGTGAGGAACAGGAAGGTGGTGGAGCAGCTCTGAGGAAGAGATTGCACCAACGGTCCAAACAGTAGGGAGAGGTAGGCTGCAGACTCGCTTGCCTGTAGCCTCCAGTTTGGCACCCGTTCGGAGCAGTTCTCTTACAACAGCCAAACCGGGCGCTCCCAGGACTTGCTCTGCGTGGTCCTTTTTTGATACAGTTGCAGATGATATTTGCTATGTCAAATGCAAGCTGTGTAATCAAAAAATTAAAAGAGGTAAAAGTGTCAGTAACCTTAATACAACAAATATGTGGAAACATGTGCGGTCAAAGCACTTTGTTGAGTTACAAAGACACACTGGAGATGTAGGCCAACCTACAGCAGCACCTACATCTTCAGCTCCTGTTGGAGCCTCTTCCTCCAGTTCACACACAGCTGGTAAGGCTTCCTCAAAGGATCGCCATGGAAGAACCTCTGTCACTGTTGTCCAGAGACACAGTGTTATTCCACCCACAGGTGCAAGTTCCCTGTCATCCTCACACACCCAGGCCACAAAACAGCCATCGGTAGCACAGGCATGGGATAAAAGACGGCCATACTCGGCAAACCATCCACGAGCACAGGCTCTGAATGCTGTCATTGCAAAACTCCTGTCCCTTGAAATGCTGTCATTCAGGCTGGTGGAGACTGACAGTTTCCGTGAATTAATGGCATTGGCAGTCCCACAATACAATGTGCCCAGCCGATTTTATTTCAGCAGGCAAGCCGTCCCTGGTCTGCAAAAGCATGTTGAGGCAAAAATTAAACATGCGCTACTAAACGCCGTCAGTAGCAAGGTCCACCTGACCACCGATGCGTGGACCAGTACCCATGGCCAGGGACGATACCTTTCACTCACTGCCCATTGGGTGAATGTTGTGGAGCCGGGTACAGATCTTGCGAGTGGCGCTGTACGTGTTCTGCCAACTCCAAGGATTGCCGGAATCAAGTCTGTCCACATTGACTCCTCCTCCTACTCCAGTTCCTCAGAATCATCGCTGCAGGAGCCGTCACGGTCTACCTCCACATGGACCCGTGGACGCTTACCTGATGCGACCGATATGAGCACAGCCGTGGCCAAACGGCAACAGGCCGTTCTGAAATTAATTCCCATGGGGAATCGAAGCCACACAGCGCAGGAGGTCTGGAATGCCATCAAGCAGGAGAGCGACGTGTGGTTTTTGCCAGCGAATCTCCAGCCAGGCTTGGTAGTGTGTGACAATGGCCGAAATCTGGTGGCAGCTCTGGGCCTTGGCAACCTCACTCACATACCATGTCTGGCACATGTGCTCAACTTGGTCGTGCAGAGTTTTTTGAGGGACTATCCGGATCTTGATGCACTGCTGCACAAGGTCCGCCTAGAGTGCGCTCACTTGCGACGTTCCAGCATGGCCAGATCGCGCATTGCAGCTCTGCAACGCAGATTGCGCCTTCCTGAACATCGCATCATATGTGACGTATCCACCAGGTGGAATTCAACGTTACATATGTTGGAGCGGTTGTGTGAGCAGCAGCCAGCAGTTATGGAGTATCAGCTGCATCAGGCGCAATCAACACGCAATTTGCGCCGTCCACACTTCACCATTAATGAGTGGGCCACTATGAAGGACATGTGCCACGTTTTGCGTGCGTTTGATGAGTCAACGCGGATGGCGAGTGCAGATGATGCACTAGTCAGCCTGACTGTCCCCCTTATCTGCCTGCTTCAAAAAACACTGCAAGCAATAAGGGATGAGGTTTTGGAAGAGGTGGAGGATGAGGAGTCACAAATTCCATCACCTTCTGGAAAGTCAGCGCAACGTGGTTCCTCACAAAGGGCTGGGCAGGGCTCACTTTGTGAGGAGGATGAGGAGGAGGAGTCAATGGAGGAGGAAGACATCGCTCCAGAGGGAGGTACACAACGCTCTAGTCAGTATGTAGAGCGAGGGTGGGTGATGCAGAGCAGGCAGAGATAACGCCTCTTGCAGAGGACAGCGTTTCTTTGCCAGTTGGGAGTCTGCAGCACATGGTTGATTTCATGCTGCAGTGCCTAAGAAACGACCGCCGCATCGCCCACATTCTCACGACGTCTGATTATTGGGTGTACACCCTCCTAGACCCTCGCTACCGGGACAACGTCAAAAGCCTCATCACACCGTTGAACCGGGAGCGTAAAATGCGGGAGTACCAAGACACACTGGTGCAATCCCTAATGTTCTACCTTACTGCCGAGAGCACTGCTGCTGCTACTGCTTTACAAAGCAGCTCTGTGCGTCGAGGCAGTGTAGAGAGCTCTGCAACAAGAGGGAGCACACGCAGTGCCTCTGCACAGGGAAAGACCAGTATGTTCAAAATGTGGCAAAGTTTTGTGGCAGCGCCACAAATGTCTACACCATCCGAGAGGGCTCCAGTCAGCGGGAGGCAACGTATCCGTCAGATGGTGACAGACTACTTGGCTTTGCCTCTCAGTGTACTCCCAGATGGCTCTTCACCATTCAAGTTTTGGGTCTCTAAGCTGGATACATGGCCAGAGCTTAGCCAGTATGCATTGGAGGTGCTGGCTTGCCCTGCTGCCAGTGTATTATCGGAGCGCGTCTTTAGTGCTGCAGGTGGTGTACTAACAGACCGTCGCATGCGACTATCCTCCGATAATGTAGACCGGCTTACTTTTCTGAAAATGAACAAGGCATGGATCTCGCCAGAATTTGTCTGTCCGTTTTCAGATTAAATAACTGGTTCGCAACGTTATCCATGTCTCCTGTTATGTTCATCTTTCTACCACCTGAACTCTACTCCCTGGGCTCCAACACTGCCAGTTGCTGCTCAGAAGTGTCGTGTCCACAGAACAAAACACAAGCTCTACTGTTAGTGGGGTTCAGTAACGCCAGCTGTTCCCCTGCTGTGTCAACGGCAAGAAGTCTCCTGTTCCCGACACATGGACAGAAAAACACATGACCAACATGCTCCAAATAGGGAAGAGCCGTCACCCTGCTTGTTATGCTGAAAACATGAAATTGTGAAGTTTTGCAGGCCTAGAATGATAAATTTTTATGACAAATATGGACAAATAATAATTTGTCATCACAGCGCATATCTGCACATGTCTATTAGAAATGGTAACAAAAAATAAAACATAGTCTACTCTTCACATTTTGAAATTAATGCATAAAAGTACATTTCAGACTTATGAATTAATGCTTTTTAAGGAACTTTATCTGTACCTGTAAGATAATGCACTCAATGGATGTACGAATCATTACATCCTCATCATCATCATCACGAGTTTTATTTATGACAGACATTATAAAATACACATACTGATGCCAACTGTAACTTCAAACACCATATATGAAATGGCCAGCATGTAAACATGGTAATAATGTCCAATAATAAATTATTACATCTAGAAAGTGCATCATGCATACTGACAATAGGTAGTTATACCTGCAAGTGCTGTTGAAACAACCACAAGAGATATAAATTAATACTGGTATATAGGTATCACAGTGCATAGTTACTCATGGACAATGTTGATGTAATACTGTATCTCAATTAAGTCAGTGTCAACCATTAGGCTTGTTAGTCTTGTACATTGTTAAAGAAGGAACGTAATTTTTTGGTTTGTCATAGGTGTAGTATTACACATTAAATTATTACTGCTGTACTTTTTTTTGGCGTCCCTAGTGCGCAATAACGCAGCCTAACCTCACATTTGATAGTCAGCTAATTGCCACACGCTACCCTACCCTACGCGTGACAGTAGGAAGGTAGTGTTGACGGATAAAGCTTTGCGCAACCAGACATTCTTTTACCCTCTTCAACACTCTACAAGCAAAAAATGCATGATTTCAGCCGCAGACTTTATTGACGTACAGTATAACATCGGCATTACCCATCAGAGGCTGTCCACTGTGTGATACAGACATAGAATATACCTTTGCTATCCGTAGCCTTTGTTTCACCTACACTTGCAGGCACACACTTAAATTGTGACAAACAATGCCTAATGTTTTTTTAAATGCTTATTTTTTATTGTACATTATTGTGTCATCAATCACATTGATGAGTCCATGCTGGACATGTCATACATGCTATAGAAAGTTACGATTTTATGAACTTAAATAATTGAATTGTCTGTGACTGTCACATAAAATTTGCGATGATGATGATGAGTGACTATTACAAAATCCATTGTCTTCACTATGTTATGGTTTAACATTGCGTTCCTTAAGCATTATTCATAAAAAAAAAAATTTACTTTTATTCTTAAATTTACAACACTATATTTTGTTACCAATTTTTTGGGTGTTGTGTTGTTCCATTTATTTTTGGCATGTGCATATATGCGTTTATATTTGTATTTTCTTTATTTTTCCTTCTTGAAATTAGAAAACATGTGTATCTTTGTACCGTGTTAGCCAGTAGATAGAAAAATATTTAGACTTCAGAGTCAGCAGTGGTTGATACCTTTTTATGGATAACTGAAAAGATGGAAACAAATTGCAAGCTTTCAAGGCTACTCACGTCTCTTCATCAGGAAAGACTAACTAAAAAAATTAAGCATCACATATTTCTATACACAACAGGACACAGGAATAGTGCAATAGGTAAGACAAGTAAGTGACGTGTATCAGAACTGTCATTATCTCACAGGGATGAACATAAATATTCGAACAGTTCCTAGATAAGGATAGAAAGTTTGATTGCCCTCTCATTGGCGTATTTTTTGGGGTTTTCATGACCCTGGAAGGGCATAGACGCAGATTCCTTAATTGATATAGAATGACATAAATCCATGTGATCTATTCATTCCATCACTAACAGTGTCAAAGGTCATGATGAGCTTATATTCTGAAACCTTTGTACGTTTCTCATATTTGAAGTTATATTTTAATAACAGTAATTCCATATCCATGATGCTATGACCGGGCATACAAAAGTCTTTTGCCACAGCTAAATTCATTAATTTATCTGTGATTGTGTGGCGCTGATAATTCATCCTTGTTCTCCTTTTTGTTGCCGGTCTCCCCTCACTTGTCCCTCCCTCACTTGTCTTAGCTATTCCTGTGTCCTGTTGTGTGTAGAAATATGTGATTCTTCATTTTTGGCTTTACTCTTAGCCTGATGAAGACACCTGAGTAGTCTCGAAAGCTTTGAATTTGTTACCATATTTTCAGTTAGCCATTAAACGTTATCAACCACAGAGGACTGTCAAGTATAAATATTTTTATATTCTTGTAATTGAAATTTATCATTTTATTGTTGTAGTAAAACTTCATTTATTCTTGTTTGAAGTACATACATTTGCAATGGCCACGTAACAAGGCAATAACTCTATATTTTATGCCTACACCCTCCTTGACCCTGGGCTTCAACAGCGCCAGTTGCTGCTCAGAAGTGTTAGATGCACAGATGAAAACAATCGCTGATGTGTTTGTGGGGTTCAGTAACGCCTGCTGTTCCCCTGCTGTGTGTCTGGCAAAAATTACTGCTGCTAACTACAACTTCAACTTCAAACGTCTCATACTAGGCCTCTGCCTACACCCTCCTTGACCCTGGGCTCCAACACCGCCAGTTGTTGCTTGGAAGTGCTGTTAGCACAGTCTACACTTGCTCCTGTGTTACTGGGGTTCAGTAATGTCAGCTGTTCCCCTGCTGTGTGAACGGCAAATAGTCCTGCTGCCTCCACCATGTTCTCTTCTCATCCCTGGGTTACAACACCGCCAGTTGTTTCTCGGAAGTGCTGTTAGCACAGTCTACACTTGCTCCCGTGTTACTGGGGTTCAGTAATGTCAGCTGTTCCCCTGCTGTGTGAACGGCAAATAGTCCTGCTGCCTCCACCATGTTCTCTTCTCATCCCTGGGTTACAACACCGCCAGTTGTTTCTCGGAAGTGCTGTTAGCACAGTCTACACTTGCTCCCGTGTTACTGGGGTTCAGTAATGTCAGCTGTTCCCCTGCTGTGTGAACGGCAAATAGTCCTGCTGCCTCCACCATGTTCTCTTCTCATCCCTGGGTTACAACACCGCCAGTTGTTTCTCGGAAGTGCTGTTAGCACAGTCTACACTTGCTCCTGTGTTACTGGGGTTCAGTAATGTCAGCTGTTCCCCTGCTGTGTGAACGGCAAATAGTCCTGCTGCCTCCACCATGTTCTCTTCTCATCCCTGGGTTACAACACCGCCAGTTGTTTCTCGGAAGTGCTGTTAGCACAGTATACACTTGCTCCCGTGTTACTGGGGTTCAGTAATGTCAGCTGTTCCCCTGCTGTGTGAACGGCAAATAGTCCTGCTGCCTCCACCATGTTCTCTTCTCATCCCTGGGTTACAACACCGCCAGTTGTTTCTCGGAAGTGCTGTTAGCACAGTCTACACTTGCTCCTGTGTTACTGGGGTTCAGTAATGTCAGCTGTTCCCCTGCTGTGTGAACGGCAAATAGTCCTGCTGCCTCCACCATGTTCTCTTCTCATCCCTGGGTTACAACACCGCCAGTTGTTTCTCGGAAGTGCTGTTAGCACAGTCTACACTTGCTCCCGTGTTACTGGGGTTCAGTAATGTCAGCTGTTCCCCTGCTGTGTGAACGGCAAATAGTCCTGCTGCCTCCACCATGTTCTCTTCTCATCCCTGGGTTACAACACCGCCAGTTGTTTCTCGGAAGTGCTGTTAGCACAGTCTACACTTGCTCCCGTGTTACTGGGGTTCAGTAATGTCAGCTGTTCCCCTGCTGTGTGAACGGCAAATAGTCCTGCTGCCTCCACCATGTTCTCTTCTCATCCCTGGGTTACAACACCGCCAGTTGTTTCTCGGAAGTGCTGTTAGCACAGTCTACACTTGCTCCTGTGTTACTGGGGTTCAGTAATGTCAGCTGTTCCCCTGCTGTGTGAACGGCAAATAGTCCTGCTGCCTCCACCATGTTCTCTTCTCATCCCTGGGTTAAACACCGCCAGTTGTTTCTCGGAAGTGCTGTTAGCACAGTCTACACTTGCTCCTGTGTTACTGGGGTTCAGTAATGTCAGCTGTTCCCCTGCTGTGTGAACGGCAAACAGTCCTGCTGCCTCAACTTTAATTTCCATGGGTACCTTCTGCTACCCATCCGGGTTCCAGTACCGTCAGCTGGTTCTCCGCAGTGCCTTTGGCCTAGGTGCCTCCATGTCGGTATCCGAGTTCCAGCAACGTCTGCTGGTCCTTGGTAGTGCTTTGGAGCACAGGTACCTCCTGCTTAGTAACCCTGTCCCAGTAACGTCAGCTGGTCCTCGGTTGTGCCATTGGCTCTTTTCCTTCTGCTGACCCTCCGGGTTCCAGCACAGTCAGCTGGTCCTCGTTACTTTCATTGGTTCTTGTACCTTCTGCTACCCATCCGGGTTCCAGTACCGTCAGCTGGTTCTCCGCAGTGCCTTTGGCCTAGGTGCCTCCATGTCGGTATCCGAGTTCCAGCAACGTCTGCTGGTCCTTGGTAGTGCTTTGGAGCACAGGTACCTCCTGCTTAGTAACCCTGTCCCAGTAACGTCAGCTGGTCCTCGGTTGTGCCATTGGCTCTTTTCCTTCTGCTGACCCTCCGGGTTCCAGCACAGTCAGCTGGTCCTCGTTACTTCCATTGGCTTTTGTACCATCACCAACAGGACAAAGAAGGTTAAGACAAACTACAAGATACAGAACAAGAGACAGAAGAACAATAAGCAGAAGATCAAAAAGCAGAAGAACATTAAGTATAAGACCAAAATGAAGAGCAAAATATATGCTCTAAATTCTAAGCAGAAGAAGACTAAGCAGTGTATGGGGGTGAGTCCGTTCCTCCTCGTGGTGCCCCTGGAAAATGCCTGATGCTGCTGCAGGCTAAACTGAACGCGGACAAATACTGTTGTAATTAAAATCTTTCGTGACAGCAAGAACGGAAGGATGAAAATTCAGAGTTTTACAGATTACAAGTACAGGAATGTCTGTCACAAATAAGAATATGATGAAAAGGATGAATAGGAAGAAGATGAAGAAGTAGAATATGAAGAATAATAACTGTTTAATAAGAACAATATAAGTAATGTTAACAAAAAGATGAATAGCAAGAAGTTTTAGAAGATTAATAAGGTGAAGATGAAGAATAATTTGATGAGAAAGATGATGCTGCTGAAAACAATGAAGGAGAAAGTGTGTGAAAAGTTAAAAAGGTGAAGACCATGGAAGTTGTGAAACAGACATATTTGACAAAATAGAAAAAAAGGTTAACAACATTGTCAATTTGTTCGTCAATCCGAACGTATTTCCTAAAAAAAAAAATTAATGCTATTCCATTGGATTGGGTCAAACATCTATGCCTTTAATGTCTCCTCAACCTCCCCCAATACATTCTACATTACTCTTTCTTGTTTTCCTTCATGTACAATTAACCAACAAGGCAAGAATGGGTTTTTTTTAATTTCGATATTTTGTTCCCATAGACTTACATGGGACTTCCGGTATCGGTATCGGGTATCGCCGATATTTTAGTGATATCGGCGATACCATTACGATTCCGATACTTTAGGATATCGGAAAGTATCGCTCAACTCTAGTGAGTAGCCTTGAAAGCTTGCAACTTGTTTCCATCTTTTCAGTTATCCATTAAAAGGTATCAACCACTGCTGACTCTGAAGTCTAAATATTTTTCTATCTACTGGCTAACACGGTACAAAGATACACATGTTTTCTAATTTCAAGAAGGAAAAATAAAGAAAATACAAATATAAACGCATATATGCACATGCCAAAAAGAAATGGAACAACACAACACCCAAAAAATTGGTAACAAAATATAGTGTTGTAAATTTAAGAATAAAAGTACATTTTTTTTTTTATGAATAATGCTTAAGGAACGCTATGTTAAACCATAACATAGTGAAGACAATGGATTTTGTAATAGTCACTCATCATCATCATCGCAAATTTTATGTGACAGTCACAGACATTTCAATTATTTAAGTTCATAAAATCGTAACTTTCTATAGCATGTATGACATGTCCAGCATGGACTCATCAATGTGATTGATGACACAATAATGTACAATAAAAAATAACCATTTAAAAAAACATTAGGCATTGTTTGTCACAATTTAAGTGTGTGCCTGCAAGTGTAGGTGAAACAAAGGCTACGGATAGCAAAGGTATATTCTATGTCTGTATCAGACAGTGGACAGCCTCTGATGGGTAATGCCGATGTTATACTGTACGTCAATAAAGTCTGCGGCTGAAATCATGCATTTTTTGCTTGTAGAGTGTTGAAGAGGGTAAAAGAATGTCTGGTTGCGCAAAGTTTTATCCGTCAACACTACCTTCCTACTGTCACGCGTAGGGTAGGGTAGCGTGTGGCAATTAGCTGACTATCAAATGTGAGGTTAGGCTGCGTTATTGCGCACTAGGGACGCAAAAAAAAATACAGCAGTAATAATTTAATGTGTAATACTCCACCTATGACAAACAAAAAAATTACGTTCCCTCTTTAACAATGTACAAGACTAACAAGCCTAATGGTTGACGCTGACTTAATTGAGATACAGTATTACATCAACATTGTCCATGAGTAACTATGCACTGTGATACCTATATACCAGTATTAATTTATATCTCTTGTGGTTGTTTCAACAGCACTTGCAGGTATAACTACCTATTGTCAGTATGCATGATGCACTTTCTAGATGTAATAATTTATTATTGGACATTATTACCATGTTTACATGCTGGCCATTTCATATATGGTGTTTGAAGTTACAGTTGGCATCAGTATGTGTATTTTATAATGTCTGTCATAAATAAAACTCGTGATGATGATGATGAGGATTTAATGATTCGTACATCCATTGAGTGCATTATCTTACAGGTACAGATAAAGTTCCTTAAAAAGCATTAATTCATAAGTCTGAAATGTACTTTTATGCATTAATTTCAAAATGTGAAGAGTAGACTATGTTTTATTTTTTGTTACCATTTCTAATAGACATGTGCAGATATGCGCTGTGATGACAAATTATTATTTGTCCATATTTGTCATAAAAATTTATCATTCTAGGCGTGCAAAACTTCACAATTTCATGTTTTCAGCATAACAAGCAGGGTGACGGCTCTTCCCTATTTGGAGCATGTTGGTCATGTGTTTTTCTGTCCATGTGTCGGGAACAGGAGACTTCTTGCCGTTGACACAGCAGGGGAACAGCTGGCGTTACTGAACCCCACTAACAGTAGAGCTTGTGTTTTGTTCTGTGGACACGACACTTCTGAGCAGCAACTGGCAGTGTTGGAGCCCAGGGAGTAGAGTTCAGGTGGTAGAAAGATGAACATAACAGGAGACATGGATAACGTTGCGAACCAGTTATTTAATCTGAAAACGGACAGACAAATTCTGCCGAGATCCATGCCTTGTTCATTTTCAGAAAAGTAAGCCGGTCTACATTATCGGAGGATAGTCGCATGCGACGGTCTGTTAGTACACCACCTGCAGCACTAAAGACGCGCTCCGATAATACACTGGCAGCAGGGCAAGCCAGCACCTCCAATGCATACTGGCTAAGCTCTGGCCATGTATCCAGCTTAGAGACCCAAAACTTGAATGGGGAAGAGCCATCTGGGAGTACACTGAGAGGCAAAGCCAAGTAGTCTGTCACCATCTGACGGATACGTTGCCTCCCGCTGACTGGAGCCCTCTCGGATGGTGTAGACATTTGTGGCGCTGCCACAAAACTTTGCCACATTTTTAACATACTGGTCTTTCCCTGTGCAGAGGCACTGCGTGTGCTCCCTCTTGTTGCAGAGCTCTCTACACTGCCTCGACGCACAGAGCTGCTTTGTAAAGCAGTAGCAGCAGCAGTGCTCTCGGCAGTAAGGTAGAACATTAGGGATTGCACCAGTGTGTCTTGGTACTCCCGCATTTTACGCTCCCGGTTCAACGGTGTGATGAGGCTTTTGACGTTGTCCCGGTAGCGAGGGTCTAGGAGGGTGTACACCCAATAATCAGACGTCGTGAGAATGTGGGCGATGCGGCGGTCGTTTCTTAGGCACTGCAGCATGAAATCAACCATGTGCTGCAGACTCCCAACTGGCAAAGAAACGCTGTCCTCTGCAAGAGGCGTTATCTCTGCCTGCTCTGCATCACCCCACCCTCGCTCTACATACTGACTAGAGCGTTGTGTACCTCCCTCTGGAGCGATGTCTTCCTCCTCCATTGACTCCTCCTCCTCATCCTCCTCACAAAGTGAGCCCTGCCCAGCCCTTTGTGAGGAACCACGTTGCGCTCTTTTTCAAGAAGGTGATGGAATTTGTGACTCCTCATCCTCCACCTCTTCCAAAACCTCATCCCTTATTGCTTGCAGTGTTTTTTGAAGCAGGCAGATAAGGGGGACAGTCAGGCTGACTAGTGCATCATCTGCACTCGCCATCCGCGTTGACTCATCAAACGCACGCAAAACGTGGCACATGTCCTTCATAGTGGCCCACTCATTAATGGTGAAGTGTGGACGGCGCAAATTGCGTGTTGATTGCGCCTGATGCAGCTGATACTCCATAACTGCTGGCTGCTGCTCACACAACCGCTCCAACATATGTAACGTTGAATTCCACCTGGTGGATACGTCACATATGATGCGATGTTCAGGAAGGCGCAATCTGCGTTGCAGAGATGCAATGCGCGATCTGGCCATGCTGGAACGTCGCAAGTGAGCGCACTCTAGGCGGACCTTGTGCAGCAGTGCATCAAGATCCGGATAGTCCCTCAAAAAACTCTGCACGACCAAGTTGAGCACATGTGCCAGACATGGTATGTGAGTGAGGTTGCCAAGGCCCAGAGCTGCCACCAGATTTCGGCCATTGTCACACACTACCAAGCCTGGCTGGAGATTCGCTGGCAAAAACCACACGTCGCTCTCCTGCTTGATGGCATTCCAGACCTCCTGCGCTGTGTGGCTTCGATTCCCCATGGGAATTAATTTCAGAACGGCCTGTTGCCGTTTGGCCACGGCTGTGCTCATATCGGTCGCATCAGGTAAGCGTCCACGGATCCATGTGGAGGTAGACCGTGACGGCTCCTGCAGCGATGATTCTGAGGAACTGGAGTAGGAGGAGGAGTCAATGTGGACAGACTTGATTCCGGCAATCCTTGGAGTTGGCAGAACACGTACAGCGCCACTCGCAAGATCTGTACCCGGCTCCACAACATTCACCCAATGGGCAGTGAGTGAAAGGTATCGTCCCTGGCCATGGGTACTGGTCCACGCATCGGTGGTCAGGTGGACCTTGCTACTGACGGCGTTTAGTAGCGCATGTTTAATTTTTGCCTCAACATGCTTTTGCAGACCAGGGACGGCTTGCCTGCTGAAATAAAATCGGCTGGGCACATTGTATTGTGGGACTGCCAATGCCATTAATTCACGGAAACTGTCAGTCTCCACCAGCCTGAATGACAGCATTTCAAGGGACAGGAGTTTTGCAATGCCAGCATTCAGAGCCTGTGCTCGTGGATGGTTTGCCGAGTATGGCCGTCTTTTATCCCATGCCTGTGCTACCGATGGCTGTTTTGTGGCCTGGGTGTGTGAGGTTGACAGGGAACTTGCAGCTGTGGGTGGAATAACACTGTGTCTCTGGACAACAGTGACAGAGGTTCTTCCATGGCGATCCTTTGAGGAAGCCTTACCAGCTGTGTGTGAACTGGAGGAAGAGGCTCCAACAGGAGCTGAAGATGTAGGTGCTGCTGTAGGTTGGCCTACATCTCCAGTGTGTCTTTGTAACTCAACAAAGTGCTTTGACCGCACATGTTTCCACATATTTGTTGTATTAAGGTTACTGACACTTTTACCTCTTTTAATTTTTTGATTACACAGCTTGCATTTTACATAGCAAATATCATCTGCAACTGTATCAAAAAAGGACCACGCAGAGCAAGTCCTGGGAGCGCCCGGTTTGGCTGTTGTAAGAGAACTGCTCCGAACGGGTGCCAAACTGGAGGCTACAGGCAAGCGAGTCTGCAGCCTACCTCTCCCTACTGTTTGGACCGTTGGTGCAATCTCTTCCTCAGAGCTGCTCCCACCACCTTCCTGTTCCTCACGCCATGTTGGGTCTTGGACCTCATCATCTCCACCACTACCCTCTTCCAACACCTGCTGTTGTTGGGTGGTCTGGCCAGCACCATGCTCAACAGAAACTGGCAACTGAGTCTCATCATCATCAGATGCGTTCTGCGGTGTGCTGACCATCGGCACTGGCTCACCCGCCTCTTCAGATTCAGAGAGACACAGCTGTTGCGCATCACTGCATACTGCCTCTTCTTCACATTCCAGAATGCTGCTTGGCTGGGCCCCTGTTTCCAAGCCAACAGATTCTGAGAACAGAAGCAGAGACTCAGCTGGCTCCTGTACAGAGCTCTCTGACTGCCTGGGCAATTTGGCAGGCGGTGAAGAGACTGATGGTTGTTCAACAGTGCTGTGGTCCTGAGAGGAGGTGGAAGGTATTGAAGTCGATGCATTGGCTGCCATCCAACCAACAACGGCTTCAATTTGTTCTTCACGCAGCAGGGGGGTACGCTGAGCTCCTACAAAAGTGCGCATAAAGGAACGCTCACGGGGAAAACTGGTGGATGCTGTGTCACTGGGTGCGGCAGCAGCCACAGAATCCCCACGTCCTCTCCCTGCTGCAAATCCACGGCCTCGACCACGACCACGTGCCTTACTCACTGACTTCTTCATCTTGGTAGATTGATAAAGAAAGTCAGAAAAGTTAAGGCCTAAGTGTGGTTATTCCTCACAGACTACAGTGAACCCTGCAGACAACTATTCACTATCTGTGAAAAGCTCCTTTGTGTACTTCTATAGTGTTTGCAACCAATGTATTGTATACGGATGGAAGCGCGTCACACTAATAGATTAGATTTTTTTCCACTAAAATGGAGCAGCACCAATTAGAGAAAAATGTGAAGGATGAGGCAGTGACACACGCTCAGCAGACTACAACCGGCAGTGGTTGAAGTACAAACTGGAGCGTAATCTGCACTCACAAAATGAAAAGCTCACAGACTACAGTGAACACTGAAACACAACTATTCACTATCTGTGAAAAGCTCCTTTGTGTACTTCTATAGTGTTTGCAACCAATGTATTGTATACGGATGGAAGCGCGTCACACTAATAGATTAGATTTTTTTCCACTAAAATGGAGCAGCACCAATTAGAGAAAAATGTGAAGGATGAGGCAGTGACACACGCTCAGCAGACTACAACCGGCAGTGGTTGAAGTACAAACTGGAGCGTAATCTGCACTCACAAAATGAAAAGCTCACAGACTACAGTGAACACTGAAACACAACTATTCACTATCTGTGAAAAGCTCCTTTGTGTACTTCTATAGTGTTTGCAACCAATGTATTGTATACGGATGGAAGCGCGTCACACTAATAGATTAGATTTTTTTCCACTAAAATGGAGCAGCACCAATTAGAGAAAAATGTGAAGGATGAGGCAGTGACACACGCTCAGCAGACTACAACCGGCAGTGGTTGAAGTACAAACTGGAGCGTAATCTGCACTCACAAAATGAAAAGCTCACAGACTACAGTGAACACTGAAACACAACTATTCACTATCTGTGAAAAGCTCCTTTGTGTACTTCTATAGTGTTTGCAACCAATGTATTGTATACGGATGGAAGCGCGTCACACTAATAGATTAGATTTTTTTCCACTAAAATGGAGCAGCACCAATTAGAGAAAAATGTGAAGGATGAGGCAGTGACACACGCTCAGCAGACTACAACCGGCAGTGGTTGAAGTACAAACTGGAGCGTAATCTGCACTCACAAAATGAAAAGCTCACAGACTACAGTGAACACTGAAACACAACTATTCACTATCTGTGAAAAGCTCCTTTGTGTACTTCTATAGTGTTTGCAACCAATGTATTGTAACGGATGGAAGCGCGTCACACTAATAGATTAGATTTTTTTCCACTAAAATGGAGCAGCACCAATTAGAGAAAAATGTGAAGGATGAGGCAGTGACACACGCTCAGCAGACTACAACCGGCAGTGGTTGAAGAACTAACTGGAGCGTGATCTGCACTCAAAAAATCAAAACCTCACAGACTGCAGTGAACACTGAAACACAACTATTCACTATCTGTGAAAAGCTCCTTTGTGTACTTCTATAGTGTTTGCAACCAATGTATTGTATACGGATGGAAGCACGTCACACTAATAGATTTGATTTTTTTCTAATATAATGGAGCTGCACCAATTCCACTAAATAAAATAAAAAAAAAAAAGAGTCAGTGACACGTGCAGATGCCTACAAACAGCGGTGGATGCAGAGCAAACTGCAGCGTCACCTGCACTGTCACACACACACCTTGCACAGAGCTGTTAAAACAACACTGGCAAAATGAAGCTTTACACAGCGGTTGGTAAACTAGCCTGCCTCAAGCACAGTAGTACACAAAATCGCAATATCTAACTGTCCCTCAGAGTGAGCAGAGTAGCGTTCTGTCCCTTACTGAGTTCACAGCACAGTGACGCTAAAATGGCGGCGGCGCCTTTTATAGTGCATTCTGACATCATTTCAGCAGCCAATCACAGCCATGCCATTAGTTAAGATGACCGCAGCATTACAGGATGTGCCCACACTTCGTAGGATTCCTCATTGGCTGACTAAAATCACATTGCCTCTCAAAGAATTATGGGAACTTCCGATTCCGGTATACGATATTGAAAAAGTATCGGAATTAAGTATCGGAATTCCGATAACGCGAATATCGGCCGATACCCGATACTTGCGGTATCGGAATGCTCAACACTACCGTTCACACTTCACCACTACTGAGTGGGCCTCTATGAAGGACATTTGCCACGTTTTGCGTGCGTTTGAAGAGTCAACGCAGATGGCGAGTGCAGATCATGCACTAGTCAGCTGGACTGTCCCCCTTATCTGCCTGCTTCAAAAACACTGCAAGCACTAAGGGATGAGGTTTTGGAAGAGGTGGAGGATGAGGAGTCACAAATTCCATCACCTTCTGAACAGTCAGCGCAACGTGGTTCCTCACAAAGGGCTGGGCAGGGCTCACTTTGTGAGGAGGATGAGGAGGAGGAGTCAATGGAGGAGGAAGACATCGCTCCAGAGGGAGGTACACAACGCTCTAGTCAGTATGTAGAGCGAGGGTGGGGTGATGCAGAGCAGGCAGAGATGACGCCTCTTGCAGGGGACAGCGTTTGTTGGCCAGTTGGGAGTCTGCAGCACATGGTTGATTTCATGCTGCAGTGCCTGAGAAACGACCGCCGCATCGCCCACATTCTCACCACGTCTGATTATTGGGTGTACACCCTCCTAGACCCTCGCTACCGGGACAACTTACAAAGCCTCATCACACCGTTGAACCGGGAGCGTAAAATGCGGGAGTACCAAGACACACTGGTGCAATCCATAATGTTCTCCATTCCAGCCGAGAGCACTGCTGCTGGTACTGCTTTACAAAGCAGCTCTGTGCGTCGAGGCAGTGGAGACAGCTCTGCAACAAGAGGGAGCACAAGCAGCGCCTCTGCACAGGGCAAGACCAGTATGTTCCAAATGTTGCGAAGTTTTGTGGCAGCGCCACAAATGTCTACACCATCCGAGACGGCTCCAGTCAGCAGGATGCAACGTTTCCGTAAGATGGTGACAGACTACATGTCTTTCCCTCTCAGTGTACTCCCAGATGGCTCTTCCCCATTCAAGTTTTGGGTCTCTAAGCTGGATACATGGCCAGAGCTTAGCCAGTATGCATTGGAGGTGCTGGCTTGCCCTGCTGCCAGTGTATTATCGGAGCGCGTCTTTAGTGCTGCAGGTGGTGTACTAACAGACCGTCGCATGCGACTATCCTCCGATAAAGTAGACCGGCTTACTTTTCTGAAAATGAACAAGGCATGGATCTCGCCAGAATTTGTCTGTCCGTTTTCAGATTAAATAACTGGTTTGCAACGTTATCCATGTCTCCTGTTTAGTGTTGAGCATTCCGATACCGCAAGTATCGGGTATCGGCCGATATTCGCGTTATCGGAATTCCGATACTTAATTCCGATACTTTTTCCATATCGTATACCGGAATCGGAAGTTCCCATAATTCTTTGAGAGGCAATGTGATTTTAGTCAGCCAATGAGGAATCCTACGAAGTGTGGGCACATCCTGTAATGCTGCGGTCATCTTAACTAATGGCATGGCTGTGATTGGCTGCTGAAATGATGTCAGAATGCACTATAAAAGGCGCCGCCGCCATTTTAGCGTCACTGTGCTGTGAACTCAGTAAGGGACAGAACGCTACTCTGCTAACTCTGAGGGACAGTTACATATTGCGATTTTGTGTACTACTGTGCTTGAGGCAGGCTAGTTTACCAACCGCTGTGTAAAGCTTCATTTTGCCAGTGTTGTTTTAACAGCTCTGTGCAAGGTGTGTGTGTGACAGTGCAGGTGACGCTGCAGTTTGCTCTGCATCCACCGCTGTTTGTAGGCATCTGCACGTGTCACTGACTCTTTTTTTTTATTTTATTTAGTGGAATTGGTGCAGCTCCATTATATTAGAAAAAAATCAAATCTATTAGTGTGACGTGCTTCCATCCGTATACAATACATTGGTTGCAAACACTATAGAACTACACAAAGGAGCTTTTCACAGATAGTGAATAGTTGTGTTTCAGTGTTCACTGCAGTCTGTGAGGTTTTGATTTTTTGAGTGCAGATCACGCTCCAGTTAGTTCTTCAACCACTGCCGGTTGTAGTCTGCTGAGCGTGTGTCACTGCCTCATCCTTCACATTTTTCTCTAATTGGTGCTGCTCCATTTTAGTGGAAAAAAATCTAATCTATTAGTGTGACGCGCTTCCATCCGTATACAATACATTGGTTGCAAACACTATAGAACTACACAAAGGAGCTTTTCACAGATAGTGAATAGTTGTGTTTCAGTGTTCACTGCAGTCTGTGAGGTTTTGATTTTTTGAGTGCAGATCACGCTCCAGTTAGTTCTTCAACCACTGCCGGTTGTAGTCTGCTGAGCGTGTGTCACTGCCTCATCCTTCACATTTTTCTCTAATTGGTGCTGCTCCATTTTAGTGGAAAAAAAATCTAATCTATTAGTGTGACGCGCTTCCATCCGTATACAATACATTGGTTGCAAACACTATAGAACTACACAAAGGAGCTTTTCACAGATAGTGAATAGTTGTGTTTCAGTGTTCACTGCAGTCTGTGAGGTTTTGATTTTTTGAGTGCAGATCACGCTCCAGTTAGTTCTTCAACCACTGCCGGTTGTAGTCTGCTGAGCGTGTGTCACTGCCTCATCCTTCACATTTTTCTCTAATTGGTGCTGCTCCATTTTAGTGGAAAAAAATCTAATCTATTAGTGTGACGCGCTTCCATCCGTATACAATACATTGGTTGCAAACACTATAGAACTACACAAAGGAGCTTTTCACAGATAGTGAATAGTTGTGTTTCAGTGTTCACTGTAGTCTGTGAGCTTTTCATTTTGTGAGTGCAGATTACGCTCCAGTTTGTACTTCAACCACTGCCGGTTGTAGTCTGCTGAGCGTGTGTCACTGCCTCATCCTTCACATTTTTCTCTAATTGGTGCTGCTCCATTTTAGTGGAAAAAAATCTAATCTATTAGTGTGACGCGCTTCCATCCGTATACAATACATTGGTTGCAAACACTATAGAACTACACAAAGGAGCTTTTCACAGATAGTGAATAGTTGTGTTTCAGTGTTCACTGTAGTCTGTGAGCTTTTCATTTTGTGAGTGCAGATTACGCTCCAGTTTGTACTTCAACCACTGCCGGTTGTAGTCTGCTGAGCGTGTGTCACTGCCTCATCCTTCACATTTTTCTCTAATTGGTGCTGCTCCATTTTAGTGGAAAAAAATCTAATCTATTAGTGTGACGCGCTTCCATCCGTATACAATACATTGGTTGCAAACACTATAGAACTACACAAAGGAGCTTTTCACAGATAGTGAATAGTTGTGTTTCAGTGTTCACTGTAGTCTGTGAGCTTTTCATTTTGTGAGTGCAGATTACGCTCCAGTTTGTACTTCAACCACTGCCGGTTGTAGTCTGCTGAGCGTGTGTCACTGCCTCATCCTTCACATTTTTCTCTAATTGGTGCTGCTCCATTTTAGTGGAAAAAAAACTAATCTATTAGTGTGACGCGCTTCCATCCGTATACAATACATTGGTTGCAAACACTATAGAACTACACAAAGGAGCTTTTCACAAATAGTGAATAGTTGTGTTTCAGTGTTCACTGTAGTCTGTGAGCTTTTCATTTTGTGAGTGCAGATTACGCTCCAGTTTGTACTTCAACCACTGCCGGTTGTAGTCTGCTGAGCGTGTGTCACTGCCTCATCCTTCACATTTTTCTCTAATTGGTGCTGCTCCATTTTAGTGGAAAAAAAACTAATCTATTAGTGTGACGCGCTTCCATCCGTATACAATACATTGGTTGCAAACACTATAGAACTACACAAAGGAGCTTTTCACAGATAGTGAATAGTTGTGTTTCAGTGTTCACTGTAGTCTGTGAGCTTTTCATTTTGTGAGTGCAGATTACGCTCCAGTTTGTACTTCAACCACTGCCGGTTGTAGTCTGCTGAGCGTGTGTCACTGTCTCATCCTTCACATTTTTCTCTAATTGGTGCTGCTCCATTTTAGTGGAAAAAAATCTAATCTATTAGTGTGACGCGCTTCCATCCGTATACAATACATTGGTTGCAAACACTATAGAAGTACACAAAGGGGCCTTTCACAGATACTGAACAGTTGTCTGCAGGGTTCACTGTAGTCTGTGAGGAATAACCACACTTAGGCCTTAACTTTTCTGACTTTCTTTATCAATCTACCAAGATGAAGAGTCAGTGAGTAAGGCACGTGGTCGTGGTCGAGGCCGTGGATTTGCAGCAGGGAGAGGACGTGGGATTCTGTGGCTGCTGCCGCACCCAGTGACACAGCATCCACCAGTTTTCCCCGTGAGCGTTCCTTTATGCGCACTTTTGTAGGAGCTCAGCGTACCCCCCTGCTGCGTGAAGAACAAATTGAAGCCGTGTTGGTTGGATGGCAGCCAATGCATCGACTTCAATACCTTCCACCTCCTCTCAGGACCACAGCACTGTTGAACAACCATCAGTCTCTTCACCGCCTGCCAAATTGCCCAGGCAGTCAGAGAGCTCTGTACAGGAGCCAGCTGAGTCTCTGCTTCTGTTCTCAGAATCTGTTGGCTTGGAAACAGGGCCCAGCCAAGCAGCATTCTGGAATGTGAAGAAGAGGCAGTATGCAGTGATGCGCAACAGCTGTGTCTCTGAATCTGAAGAGGCGGGTGAGCCAGTGCCGATGGTCAGCACACCGCAGAACGCATCTGATGATGATGAGACTCAGTTGCCAGTTTCTGTTGAGCATGGTGCTGGCCAGACCACCCAACAACAGCAGGTGTTGGAAGAGGGTAGTGGTGGAGATGATGAGGTCCAAGACCCAACATGGCGTGAGGAACAGGAAGGTGGTGGGAGCAGCTCTGAGGAAGAGATTGCACCAACGGTCCAAACAGTAGGGAGAGGTAGGCTGCAGACTCGCTTGCCTGTAGCCTCCAGTTTGGCACCCGTTCGGAGCAGTTCTCTTACAACAGCCAAACCGGGCGCTCCAGGACTTGCTCTGCGTGGTCCTTTTTGATACAGTTGCAGATGATATTTGCTATGTCAAATGCAAGCTGTGTAATCAAAAAATTAAAAGAGGTAAAAGTGTCAGTAACCTTAATACAACAAATATGTGGAAACATGTGCGGTCAAAGCACTTTGTTGAGTTACAAAGACACACTGGAGATGTAGGCCAACCTACAGCAGCACCTACATCTTCAGCTCCTGTTGGAGCCTCTTCCTCCAGTTCACACACAGCTGGTAAGGCTTCCTCAAAGGATCGCCATGGAAGAACCTCTGTCACTGTTGTCCAGAGACACAGTGTTATTCCACCCACAGGTGCAAGTTCCCTGTCATCCTCACACACCCAGGCCACAAAACAGCCATCGGTAGCACAGGCATGGGATAAAAGACGGCCATACTCGGCAAACCATCCACGAGCACAGGCTCTGAATGCTGTCATTGCAAAACTCCTGTCCCTTGAAATGCTGTCATTCAGGCTGGTGGAGACTGACAGTTTCCGTGAATTAATGGCATTGGCAGTCCCACAATACAATGTGCCCAGCCGATTTTATTTCAGCAGGCAAGCCGTCCCTGGTCTGCAAAAGCATGTTGAGGCAAAAATTAAACATGCGCTACTAAACGCCGTCAGTAGCAAGGTCCACCTGACCACCGATGCGTGGACCAGTACCCATGGCCAGGGACGATACCTTTCACTCACTGCCCATTGGGTGAATGTTGTGGAGCCGGGTACAGATCTTGCGAGTGGCGCTGTACGTGTTCTGCCAACTCCAAGGATTGCCGGAATCAAGTCTGTCCACATTGACTCCTCCTCCTACTCCAGTTCCTCAGAATCATCGCTGCAGGAGCCGTCACGGTCTACCTCCACATGGACCCGTGGACGCTTACCTGATGCGACCGATATGAGCACAGCCGTGGCCAAACGGCAACAGGCCGTTCTGAAATTAATTCCCATGGGGAATCGAAGCCACACAGCGCAGGAGGTCTGGAATGCCATCAAGCAGGAGAGCGACGTGTGGTTTTTGCCAGCGAATCTCCAGCCAGGTTTGGTAGTGTGTGACAATTAGAGTTGAGCGATACTTTCCGATATCCTAAAGTATCGGAATCGGAATGGTATCGCCGATATCACTAAAATATCGGCGATACCCGATACCGATACCGGAAGTCCCATGTAAGTCTATGGGAACAAAATATCGCAACTAAAAAAAACCCATTCTTTCCTTGTAAACACTAAATATACACACATAGAATACATATATATATATATATACATGTCATTGTGACATATATATATACATATATGTATAGTTTATACACTTCTACATAGTAAAATATCCTCTCATTCAATTGCCGGGTAAAGCCGGCTTCAGTGAAAAGACAGAAGCACCCGACATGAAATGACACTTGGTGTACATAGGGTTAACCATGTCTTTTCATGTCGTTTGCTATCTGATTTGCACAAACAATTAAATCAGACTATGTGTGCAAAATTTCACACCTGTAGGGGTTAATTAAAGGTGTAAATTCGTTGTAAAAAAAAACGGAATTTTTTTGCTACGAATTTACACCTTTAATTAACCCTACAGGTGTGAAATTTTGCACACATAGTCTGATTTAATTGTTTGTGCAAATTAGGCTGGAGTCACACACAACCACAAAAAATCGGTCCGTTTTAGACGGTCGACAATCGGATCAAAATAAAAACATCACACATCCTTCTGGCATCCGATTTTCCTTCAAAGATGCGATTTAATCGCATGTGTGTGTACCTTGTAACATCCGATTTTCATCCGACTTGCGAGATTTTCTCGCAGGCTTGCAAAACTGACATATAATGGATCCAAAAGAATAGTATTTAAATGCCAAAAGAAAGAATAGATATATACACATATATATATATATATATATATATATATATATATATATATGTCATTGTGACATATATATATATACATATATTTATAGTTCTTACACTTCTACATACTGTTATAGCCGCTAATTCAATTGCCGGCTTCAGTGAAATCACAGAAGCCGACATGAAATGATACATTGTTTCCACACATTTAACCATGTAATTTCATGTATTTTTATATATGTTTGAAACACACAATTACATGAGTATATGTGTGCTAAATTTCAGACATGTAGGGGTTAATTAAAGGTGTAAATTCGTTGTAAAAAAAACGGACTTTTTTTGCTACGAATTTACACCTTTAATTAACCCCTACAGGTGTGAAATTTTGCACACATAGTCTGATTTAATTGTTTGTGCAAATTAGGCTGGAGTCACACACAACCACAAAAAATCGGTCCGTTTTAGACGGTCGACAATCGGATCAAAATAAAAACATCACACATCCTTCTGTCATCCGATTTTCCTTCAAAGATGCGATTTAGTCGCATGTGTGTGTACCTTGTAACATCC
>JARQOD010000010.1:97907606-97931269 GCA_033576555.1 Oophaga sylvatica
CCTGGAATTAGACACATTTAGGAAAGAATTTTTTTATTTGCCCCTTGACTCAGATAAATGAGACTTTTTTTTGCAGAACAAGCTGTAATTTTATTGGTGCAATTTATTTTTTTTTTTTGACTTTTGTTCAAGGAAGGGGAGGCAAGAAGACCAAAATAACACAAATCCTGAAATTTTTTACTGAACGCATTCATTGTGCTGGATAAATAATGTCACATTTTTGATATGCCAATACCAAATATGTTTTTTTTTTCTAAATTAAATAATAGGAAAAGGGGTGGACGCAATTTCAAACATTCTTTTCTTTCTTTTAAGAATTTTCATACAATTTTTACATTTTTTAACCACCTTAGGCTTTAGTTAATCACATGTGCAGTGACAATGACACTTCTGTATTGCAGAATATTGTAATTTTTGCACTCTGCTATGGTTGGTTTCATAATAGTACAATTAATTAAAGCTGTATTATTGAAAGCTTATTAAAAGGGGATTATAGTGCACCTATTATTAACAATGATGTCAAGCTTAATGTGATTGCTACTTACTAACAGATTCTTTTTAGGAATTTAAGAATAACATCAAAGAAATTAGTTACATGCACATTATATATGCAATAATGCTGAAGTGCAGGCGCCAGCCTGTAGATGGTGATTTTTTAAAAGACATACACTGCTCAAAAAAATAGGGAACACTCAAATAACACATCCTAGATCTGAATGAATGAAATATCTCATTGAATACTTTGTTGTGTACAAAGTTGAAATGTGCTGTCAACATAATCACACAAAAAATCATCACTTTTTGAACCAATGGAGGCCTGAATTTTGGAGAGACCCCCAAAATGGAAGTGGAAACAAGTCTAAATGAAAATCAAAACAAGCAAAATTAAAGTGGAAACAAGTCAAAATGATGCTCAGTATTATGGTAGCCTCCACGTGCCTGTATGACCTCCTTACAACGCCTGGGCATCTCTTGATGAGGTTGGGGATGTTCTCCTGAGGGATCTCCTTCCAGACCTGGACTAAAGCATTTGTCAACTCCGGACAGTCTGTGGTGCAGCGTGACATTGGTGAATGGAGCGAGTCATGCTGTCCCAGATGTGCTCAATCATATTCAGGTCTGGGGAACGGGCAGGCCAGTCCATAGCTTCAATGCCTTCATCTTGCAGAACTGCTGACACACTCCAGCCACATGAGGTCTGGCATTGTCCTGCATTAGGAGGAACCCAGGGCCAACCGCACCAGCATATGGTCTCACAAGGGGTCTGAGTATCTCATCTCGGTACCTAATGGCAGTCAGGTTACCTCTGGCGGAGCCATGGAGGGCTGTTTGGCCCTCCAAAGAAATGCCACCCCACACCATTACTGACCCCTGCCAAATCTTCATGCTGAAGGATGTTGCAGGCAGCAGATCGCTCTCAACGGCGTCTCCAGCTGTCACATCTGTCCCATTTGCTGAGTGTGAACCTGCTGCCCTGCAACATCCTTCAGCACTTTCATTTTTGGGGGTTTCTCCGAATCCAGGCTCCATTGGTTCAAAAATTTGATTTCCATTGATGATTCAATGAGAATATTTCATTATTTAGATCTAGGATGTGTTATTTGAGTGTTCCCTTTATTTTTTTGAGCAGTGTATATATAAATTCATTATGTAAGTAGGAGGCAAGTCACTGAGGTATCAGTGACCTGTCATAAGCCATCAGTAAGAATAACCTAAGCAGAGCATAATCTAAAGCACACCCCCCAAAGGCGCCCCAGAGCACGAGCATACCATTAACTAAAAACTGAAAATTAAGAATAAACAACATCCACAAGATGGATTTCATCAAGTAAGGTATCATTTTAATCAGTATAACGGCATCAACCTGACAATGTCTGTAGGTTACTGTGCACTATCCTGCTGACAGGTTCCCTTTAATTTTTTGGAAACATGTACTGTGGTCTGATGAAACTAAAATTGAACTTTTTGGGCATAATGACCATCGTTACATTAGGAGGAAAAATGGAGAAGCTTGGAACTCTAAGAACACCATCCCAACTGTGAAACATGGGGGTGCGGCATCATGTTGTGGGGTTCTTTTGCTGCAGAAGGGAGTGGTGCACTTCACAAAATAGATGGCATCATGAGAAAAGAAGTTATGTGGCATACTGAAGCAACATCTCAAGACATCAGCCAGGAAGTTAAAGCTTGGGCGCAAATGGGTCTTCCAAATGGACAATGACCCAAAGGATACTTCCAAAATGGTAAACAAAGTGGCTTAAGGATAACAAAGTCAATGTTTTGGAGTGGCTATCACAAAGTCCTTCCAATCCTATTGAAAATTGATGGGCAAAGCTGAAAAGGCCGTTGAAAGCAAGGCGTCCTGCAAACCTGGATCAGTTACACCACTTTTTGTCAGGTGGAATGTGCCCAAATTCTGACCAACTATTGAAAGAAGCTTGAGGAAGGATATCACAAACGTTTCACCCAAGTCATTCAGTTTAAGGGCAATGGTACCTAATACTAATGAAATGTATGTAAACTTTTGACTTTGCAGTAAGTAATCAAAATGCCTTAAAGCATTCTCTCTCTCTCAGTATTCTGGCGTTTGGCAAATATTAATAATTATGGTAATCCTAATTGACCTAAGATGGGAAAGGATTATTCTGTTTTTATTTTAGATATTGATAAAAACATCCACATGTGTCTTTTTATATAGTTTATGTAAACTTCTGGTTTCAACTGTATATAATGATGGCCGACAGTTTTAACACATGAAATTTTTCCGAAAAATGAAACATATTGCAATTACAATGTTTTGTTATTTATTTCCTTTGTGTGTATTTGAGCAACACACAAAAAAATAGAGGAAAAAATGCAAATTAGACATCATTTCACACAAAAAATCCCAAAAATGGGTGGAACAAAATTGTTGGCACCTTTCCAAAATTGTTGGCAAACAAGTTTGTTTCAAGCATGTGATGTTCGTTCAAAATAACCTATGGCGGTAACTGGTGTGGTCAATGAGAAAATTGCCTGAACCCAGATAGAAAGGGGAGATGTTAACCATATTTTGCATTGAGTTTCTGTGTGCCAAAACTAAGCATGGAGAACAAAAAGAGGAGCAGAGAACTATCTAAGGTTTAGAGAACCAAAGTTGTTGAACAATGTCATAATCTATAAATATCAATGTTCATAGAAAATTGAAACCCACCCTCATATAGATAATATAAATACTTTAAACCCCCAAACAATGAAATGGGATAAAAGGGGCCCAAAGGTTATCAGAATAATTAAAATTAAATATTTATTGATAATACTAAAATAAAAAACATAAAAAAGGAGTTTCTCAAACAGGTGAAAGGGGACAGTGAGAATGAGGGAAGGCCAGTGTTGTACAATAACAATGAAATGCAGCAAAATAGGGACAATAGTTAATAGTAAGCAAAACTTAACCTTAGCGGTAAAATAGCAGAAAAATTTAAATTTTAAATATGCCAAGTGCTCATTTATTGCAGCAAATATCTACAGTCCTGGTAAGTCATGTCACTAAAAGAGCTCAGGGGCTCTAGATGATAAATATTCCCATGTGAAATATTTATTTACCTTAAACGGTCTCTCCTGGTCTCCCAGTATTCACTGTCCTACCCCGACGCACTGTTTGCCGGACTGGCTTCTTCACAATGGGGGCCCCAGTGTGAGCCAAAACGTCCCATGCTATGTGGGTCTGAATGAATTTTCACCTTTTTCACCTTGAACTATATGGAGTGCTGCCTTCACTTTTCTATTTTTGTCTTTTTTTGGGCAAGAATGGGATTTATTGCCTAGGAGGCCTGGCACCCGCCAGTTGGTATTGTGCTGTTCCATTTTTTTTAAATAGATAGTTGACAGAACAGCACATTATCTAACCTATGTAAAGCTTGTTCCTTCTGTTTTTCGGGGGAGGGCAAAGCAGCTGAGGCATTCCACTGCTGCTTTGCACTATATGTGTGCAGGCATTGGAGGCTGAGGCAGAAGATATGCGGGGGGTCTGGTAGAGCAGGGGGCATAGTGGGCCTGATGTCTGTTGTGACATTACATGTCAGACGGGGAAAACACTAAAAGGGTGTGACCAGCAAATCCAGAATTAGGAGAGAGCTGGTCACATACCGAAGTGTGGTATCTAGGCAACAGTGCACAATGTTAACAGGGACTATATTACAAACTGTCGGGATTCTCAGCCTAGGTACACACACAGAATAGGAAAAGTGCCCAGACAACCCTGTTAATCTCTGCCTGTGATTCATAGGAGTAACCAGGTCAAAATTTGTCCTGCACAGTCAAGACTTAGTAACTGTTCTGATCTTTTTTCAAGCTTTAGAACGGTAAATGTTAATAGTTCAATTCTTTGATTTTTGAGTTTTTCTAGGCACTTTTTATATTTTTTCCATTACACTGAAAGAAACTTAAATACTTGTGAGGCTTTCACTCTGAAATTTGATCATTATCTTGCAATTAACAGCATCTCTCAACTGAAGTTCTGTGTGGGAACATCTTTATGACATCTGTATGATATATATACAGACTGTCTTGAGGTGATAATCCCATTCAAAAAAGGAATGAAACCTGAAGCTTTAATTTTGTTTTGTTGTGCATTGGTACGCTACAAATAGCCAGAGCTTGGCTCAGTGGTTAGCACGGATGCCTTGCAGCTTTAAAAAAAGTCTGTTCATAGGATTTCATCCCACTCCAAACTGGAATATACACATGTAGGATGGGAATCAAACCACATTTGCATATACAGTAGATATAAAAAGTCTAAAAATATAATAATACCAAGAAGAATTATTTCAGAACTTTTTCCATCTTTATGTCACATATTTAAACTGTACAAATCTATTGAAAAACAAACTGAATCTTTTTGGGTGGTAAAAAAGGAAGCACTAAAATAATGTGGCTGCATAAATATTCACACCCTTAAAGGGGTAGACCCCTCTCCAAGATCCTATCCCAATATGTAGTAGTGTAATAATATTAGCAAATACCTCCAATTATAATGGGAGTATGGTTTTTCTGATTCGCTTCGTTTCTTCCTCATGTGAAGGAAACGGATACGAACACAGATATAGTGACAGTTAGCTAGTTGCTAGTGGTCATAACCCTGGGGTACCTAAGGTCATGAAATGCCTGCACTTGAGGAAGGAGACATAGCGAATCAGAAACACTATACTACATTTCTAATTAGAGGTATTTTCTAATATTATTATTATTACATCTACTACATATTGGAATTTGTTCTGGAGATGGGAACACCCCCTTTTAAAATAATACTTGGTTAAAGTATCTTGAATTTTTTTTAAAGTATTCAGGCTTTTTTGGTTAGGAGTCTATCAGCACGGCTCATCTAGAATTGGCAATCTTTGCAACTCTCATTTATCTCAGTAGCCCTCAAAATTTATTATTTGTGGGGGGTATCTTCTACTATCAGCGTATTTTCAGGTCACCACAGATTTTTAATTGGATTCAGGTCTGGGCCAATCCAAAACTTTGATCATCTTTTAGTGAATCAATTTTTTTTGTTTACTCGGAGGGATGCTTTGGGTCGTTGTTGTGCTGAAAGTTGAAATTCTTATTTCATTCAGCTGTTTTGCAGAGACTTGAAGGTTTTTTATACAAAGAGACTGATATTCAAAATTGTTCACAATTCCCTTGACCTTATCTAAAACCCCAAAATTTCGCTCCCAAATACACACCCCAAACATAATGTCACCTCCACCATTCTTCACTGTGGGTATAGTGATCTATTGGGAAGCACAGTATTTTCATTTTGCACGAAACATACCATTTGGAATTATGGCCAAAAGGTTCAACCTTGGTTTCATCAGACCATAAACATTTCCCACATGCTTTTAGGGACTTGATGCAGGTTTTGACAAAGCATAGCCAGGCTTGAACGTTTTTTTATTGTCTTGCCTCTATACCCCACAGACCAGACATATTAAGAATAGGGAATATTTTTTTTCACATGCAGTACACAATGAGTACTTGCCAGAATTTTCTGCAGCTACTTTTTGGTAGAAAACCTCCAGCTGCATATCGTGCTTGGCCCTATAGAAAACAAACACCAACTCCATATATCATAGGAAAACAAGAGAACCAGGAGTCATCGGTGATATAAAAAAAGTATAATCAATTTTATTAAAAAATTACACATAAATCACACAAAACATAACAGTAATAAATATCACCAGAAATGGCACAGATTTAAAGGGAAGAGAGACGTCCAAGAAAAAATGTCCATAGCATGAGTAATCACTAGCCGATATAACCCGGGAACAGCCCATCAAGTAACTGCATCTCAAGTGGGGAACAAACCCCACCATAGGTAGACAGTGGGCTTACCAGGATGAAGTCAGAAAAGGAAGGAAACTCATCCCAAGAGATGTTGACCCCGACGCACGTTTCGCTGGCACACAACGCCACTTTCTCAAGCTATTTAAAGATCATGGTTTTGCTGTACAGTGCATCTAATAAAATGTCATGGGAATCCTACTAGAACACCTAAACTTTATATGCAGTTAAACAGAATTAGTAGTAAGGATTGTCAGGTGTGTTGTCACGGTTTCAACATTCAATGTTGCCAATGAATGCTGTGGGTGACAGCTCGGATGCCCCATTGGATCTGGAGTGTGCTGGACTGTCAGTTTTATGAGTAACTGTACAATCATCCAATCTGATCCTGGGGCATGCTGGGTTGCAGCATTTTGATAGACAGCCATGCAGCTCAATCTGGTCTAGTCTGGAGGCGTTTCCATAGATGCCCCCCATCCTTAATCATTTGCAAGGTATTTAGCTGGCTAGCTGTTAGTAGCTAGTGTCAGTTGTAACTTTGCTTAAGTGAGGTGTATTTGCTTATTTACTTAGCCCTATGTCTCTTTCCTCTGACCTTGTTGTCGGACCTAGGATTTGTTGTTATTATTCTTTTAGATTATTCCTCCTGCTCTTGACACTCTCTAGCTTCAGGTATCTGACCCTGGACTTGGCCTCTGAGTATTCATTTGTTTTACTCCCTTGTCTTGACTAAAGGTACTGCCACACTAAGCTATCCCGCTAGCGATCTCGTTAGCGTTGCATACTAATGAGATCGCTAGCGGGATTGTTTCTATATCGCTAAATGCGGCCACATTTAGCGATATAGTTAACGACGCTATCGCCGTTAGCGATCTTCTTAACGACTTTAGCGGTACAAAAGTACCGCTAAATCGCTAAGAAAAGGTGCCACACAGCGATTAGATACTTACCCAGCGGGAGCGCCATCGATGAAATAGGGTCCGGAGCGATTCCAGCGACGAGCGAGATCACAGCAGGAAGCTCGTCGCTGGAAGCTGCCGCACTGAACAATATCGCTAACGGGATCGCTAAATAGTGACGTTTTTTAGCGATCCCGTTAGCGATATTGTTTAGTGTGGCATACCCTTTACCCTTCTGGCTCTTGACCCTAGATTGTTACCTGACCATGCCTTTGTCTTATTACTCTGTACTACGAGCCCTCCTGGAATCTAACCTTGGAACTCCTGACTACCCTGTCTCATGGTTTGCCCGTGAGTAGTGACTCAGCATCACATGTGTATTACTATGTAACAAGAGTGTAAATATGATTGGTTATTTCTGAAAACAATCACATCCCTAATTCTAAAAGGGTGTTCACACTTATGTAACCACATTATTTTAGTTTTGTTCATCTTATTTTCCCCCTCAAATGATTTCAGTTTGTTTTTCAATGGATTTGTACAAATTATGAATGACATTAAAGGTAATAAAGGTCTGAAATTATTATTGGCATGATTTGTTTGACATGACTAAAGCTTGGCATTTTAACAGGAGTGTGTAGACTTTACATATCCACTGTTAATTGTATGGGGGTGAAATCCTGCTATCAGATTCCCATTACATGTTACCAAGGACTGCATCACCAGGAGTTTATGTTTTACATGTGTTTATGTGTATGATGTTATATCTTTTATTATAAAGACATTTTGATTTGAGCCACATTGGGGAAAGAAATAATCTCTCTATAGCACTTTGGAATATGATGTTGGCTCTACATAAGCAACATAAACAAATCAATACCAAATGTTTGAAAGTTAATGCATCAGAGATAAAGTTGCACACAGTTACCTGCTAATTGTGGCCAACAAGGTTACATCTTTTGTCAGGTCCGTGTGTATGGAGCATGTGCAGGAGCTGAGTCTGCACCATACTACAGAGGCCAGAGCAAAATCAGATCACTTTAGTTTAATCACTGCAATTACCTCTGTTAGGGTGAGTTTCCACGGTCAGGAAACGCTGCGTGTTTGGCGCTGTGCGCTGGCGCAGCGCCAAACACGCAGCGTCCAGATGTTACAGCATAGTGGAGGGGATTTCAAGAAATCCCGTCTCCACTATGCGTAACAATACGCAGGTGGCAAACCTGCGTAAACGGACATGCGGCGCGTCTTTTTTAGACCGCAGCATGTCCTCGCGTATTGCGGCGACGGTGCGTCGCCGCAACATAATTAACACAGGGCTATGTAGCCCTGCGCTCTTTCCGGAGGTGTTCCGGAGGTGTCCTGAACACCTCCGGAAAGATCGCGCGTCATAAAGGGGGCGGGGCTTAGACGGAGCGGAATTTCCGCTCCGTCAAAAGCGCTATGGTTCCGGACCGTGGAACCATAGCCTTAATCTATGACAGGGGCAGTTAAGTGGTACAATTACCAGCTTCCCTACTCCTCACTAAGTGATTGCAGGGAACTGATGAGTTGTTATGGGCTTTGGGTTCCATGTTGGTCTATCTATGAAGCACAGCATGTGAGTGGACTTTACAGAAGAATGTTTTTTCACTATCTACTACAATACTGTGTTTATTGCAGTTTATAATACAAGCAAATGAACGATTGCAGGTTCCATTGAAAAGATTAACAAATAGCGTAAAGTTAAAATAAAATGTTAAATGCTAAATAATTTTAAAAATATACCTAAAATTTTGACTCACTCCCTCTTGTACAGAAATGGGAAATAGATTTATTAAAAATTATTACTACTCTCTCTCTGTTTTTAACTGGTACGCTGCTGCTTTTTCCCTGATTTTAATTCAATGTACCATACTTCAAATTGACTGAATGCATATTGATATGTCTGTGCTCCTCATACCTAGGCCTATCCCTCCATCTTATTCTGTCTCTTTCTTCAGCATTGATGCTAGTCAAATGTTCTATTAACTGCAATCTGTTAATTGCTCCCTGCTGTGAACTGTCCTCCTGCTCCCTCCTCCTCCTGTCTTTTTCACCTGGCTTCATTTCTTGGACATTTGAATGCTATAAGTTGAATGGAGCAGGTCAGATATGACCTTGGGCAGATGCAAAATCTTTAAAGTGTTACATCAGTAATATACCAGAAATAGTCCAGAAATCGGTCAAAAGGTAAGAGTAATCACTGCCTTCTAATTTTACTTGCCTTTCTTTTACCCTGCTCTTTAACCATGTTCACATTTGCCCTCACCGTTTTTACTCCACTAATCCTCACTCTCCTTCGCTATTCCCAAACCCCTGCACCCACTAACCAAATAACTATCTCGCCCTCTCTCTTACCCCCCTACCTTGCCTCATCTGCAGACCTGCTCCTCAACCTCAGACCTTTCCTACTAAAATATAACATAAGCCGGTCACTCTCCTTCACCCACCTGCTTTCCCTTTCTCTGCTTCTTCTCACTGCTGGTGACATATACCCCAATCCTGCCCCCGCCTCATACATCCCACTAATCCTCACCCCTATGCTTCTCATGCTAAGAGTAGCTACCGCAATCCCTCACACTTAAAATCTGTGGCACTGACCACCACACTCCTGCTTTCTCTCTCTGGAGCACTTTGCCATGCCCTCTTCATCTACAACAAACTCCACGTGATCCACAATCTCTTTACTTCCCGCATGCTCTCCTTCCTGGCCCTCACTGAGACCTGGATGACACACTCTGACACGGCCTTCCCTGCTGCACTGAGTTACGGTGGACTCTACCTTACCCACACTCCTCGCTCTGGCAACAGACATGGCGGAGGAGTGGGTTTCCATCTTTATAATAACTGCTCCTTCAACCCTATCCAACCCCCACCTTCCCTTATCCTCCCTTTTTTCGAGGTCCACTTGGTCCATATCTACTCTCCCTCTAATCTCCAAATGGCTGTCATATATCGACCACTGGGCTCAGCCACTGCCTTCATCGACTAATTCTCCACCTGGCTTCTTAACTTCCTCTCTGATGACATCCCCACCATCATCATGGATGACTTTAATATCCCTACTGACATCCGCCAGCCAACAGCCTCCAAACTCCTGTCACTTACTTCATCCTTGGGACTTACTCAGTGGTCCTCCACAGCCACCCACACAGATGGACATACACTAGACCTCATCTTCACCCGCCTCTGTTCCCTATCTAATCTCACAAACTCTCTTCTCCCCATATCTGACCACCACCTACTCACCTTCTCATCCCTGTCCTCCTCACCTGCCCCCCATGCCCAGCCACTAGCAGATCCTCGCAGAAACCTCACACACTAGACATTCACAGACTCTCAGACTCTTATACCTTTGTCCTCCATATCTTCAGTCCACGACACGGACAGCGCCACCGCTTTCTATAACTCCACCCTCACATCAGCCATAGACTCAGTTGCCCCTCTCACGCTTGGTAAAGTGCGACGAATCAATAGGCAACCCTGGCACAACAATGTCACCAAAAAACTTCAACAATCATCCAGGGTCGCGGAGTGGCATTGGAAGAAAACACGCCTGCCAGACGACTTCACTGCTTTCTAGCAAGCTACACTTGACTTCAAATTAGCCCTCACCTCTGCTAAACAGAACAATTTCACAAACCTTGTATCTTCATTATCCTACAACCCAAAACAACTGTTCAGCACGTTGAACTCTCTCCTCCGCCCACCACTAACACCTCCAACTCCCCTCATCTCTGCCAAGGACTTTGCCAACTATTTCAAAAATAAGATCGACCAAAAAAGGCAAAACTTTACTGTTCCACCACCCCAACCACTCCATATATCAGATCTCTGCCCTTCCCTAATAACCTCCCTCTCCAACATCACTGAAGGAGAGCTTACTCATCTCCTTTCCAAATCACACCTCACCACCTGTGCACTTGACCCCATCCCTTCACACCAGCTCCCCAACCTCACTAACACATTCATTTCAGCCCTAACCCATCTCTTCAACCTATCACTATCTTCTGGTATCTTCCCCTCTACCTTCACACATGCCACCATCAGACCCATCCTCAAAAAACAAACCATGACCCAACTGCTATGCCCAGCTATCGCCCCATATCACTGCTCCAGTTTGCTTCTGAACTCCTTGAGCAGCATGTCCTTGCTCAACTTTCCTCCCACCTCTCATCTAACTCTCTCCTTGACAACCTCCAATCTGGCTTCCACCCCCACCACTCCACCGAAACTGCACTGACCAAAATTACTAATGGCTTACTCACAGCCAAAGCTAGCAGACAGTTCTCCATCCTCCTCCTCCTCCTCGACCTGTCCTCTGCCTTCGAAACTTTTGACCACTGCCTACTGCTGCAGATTATTTCTTCCCTTGGCATCAAAGACCTTCCCTGTCCTGGATAGCCTTTTACCTTTCCGACCGCACATTTAGCATTTCCTGTTGTGAATGTTTTGGAGACGACTTCGGAGCTGAAGCTACCTCTGGTGGTTGCTAAGGGTATTGAACCAATGTTGAATACCAAGAGCCCTACACCTGCAAATAATGAGTGGTTGTCAGGTGGTACTGACAGGCCTGATATAAGTGAGCTGAACTCCCATGATCCTCGCCGGTGATCAATTGTGCTTCCTGGTATAGGTTGGAATCCAGCTTGCTTTCCTGCTGTCTCCTGCTTGCTTTCAGATAAGTCTCTTTCAGCTTTTTTTACTGTGGTTTGAATTCCTTGCTTTTTGCTGCATTGCTTTTTGTATTCAGCCGGGTCCCTTTGGCGGGCTTTGGCTGGTCTCCGTTCGGTTTTGTATTTGTTCATTTACTCAGTTCTTGTGATATTTTACTTCTGGGTAGCTATGTGTCCACACCAGAGATCTGATATAGGTGGTTGAGACCATGTGGTCTCAGTGTTTTTGGATTCAGAAGTGTTGGAGTTTTTCCTAGGGTTTTTCTGGGTTGCAGACAGTATTCTCTCCTGTACTATCCTATCTAGACAGTTTTGGGCCCCAGCGTTTGCTCAATCTATTTTCTGTCTGTGTTCGTATTTTCATCTTGTCTAACTGCCATTATATGTTTGGGGGCTTCCTACTCTTTTGGGGTCTACTCTGGGGCAGTTAGGTTTCCTCTTTTCATCTTCAGGGATAGCTATCTCTCCGGCTGTGCCGAGGCGTCTAGGACCACCGTAGGTACGCTCCACGGCTGCTTCTTGTTGTGCGGTTAGTTTAGGGGTCTGCAACCTATTAGTTTCCAACCTCTCTGGTGTCAGGCTGCCTATGCGGTTTTTTGCTCCTGCCTCCTCAGCTACCAAAACATAACAGAATCACCTGCCATACTGAAAATTCTATGGTACTCAATAGAAGGGAAAAATAGTAAAGGAAAAAAAAAAAGTTGTCAGAGTTGTCAGAAATTTTTATTTTATTTTTTTTCTTATTTGTTGAATTTTTCCCTCTTTTTCTCTGGGGGCTGAGGAGGATTTTTTTTTCCCCAATGGAGATCAAGCATTTGTCCGATCGTGTGGAGCAGCTTGCTGCTGAAGTTCGGAGTATTGCTATCTATCTTTCTGGGTTGCCTGCTGTGGAACCTAGGATCCCTCTGCCGGATTTATTTTTGGGGGATCGGTCTAAGTATTTGAATTTTAAAAATAACTGTAAGTTGTTTTTTGCTTTGAAGCCTAAATCCTCAGGGAACACAACGCAGCAGGTTCAAATTGTCATTTCCCTGTTGCGTCATGACCCTCAGGATTGGGCCTTTTCCCTGACACCTGGGGATCCTGTTTTGAATGATGTTGATGTGTTTTTTCAGCCTCTGGGGTTATTGTACGATGAACCTAATGTTACTGATCAAGATGAAAAAACCTTGTTGGCATTGAATCAGGATCATGAAGCCGCTGAGCTGTATTGTCAGAAATTCAGAAAGTGGGCAGTCCTTACTAAATGGAATGATGATGCTCTGGCAGCTCTTTTTCGGAAGGGTCTGGCTGAGACTGCAAAGTATGTTATGGTGGGATTTCCTGTCCCCTCTGGTCTCAATGACTATATGTCATTAGCTATTCAAGTTTACAGACGTCTGCGCGCGCGTAGAAATATGCGTGAGATTGTGATGCCTTGCAGGCCAGCCCCTGAGCCCATGCAGTGTGATGGAGTGACTTCTGGGGCACAGCGTCATGAATTTCGTAAGCATAATAAGTTATGCTACTATTGTGGTGACACTTCTCATGCTATTTCCGTCTGCCCAAGCGTGGAAGATGTTTTGCGCGCTCAGTTGTTTTGGTTAGTGTTCAGACTAAATTTCTGTTGACTGTTACCTTGATTTGCTCCATGTCCACATTTTCAGCTCAGGCTTTTGTTGATTCAGGGGCAGCTACAAACCTGATGGATTTTGATTTTGCCAAACGTTGTGGTTTTCCTATGATACCCCTGCGGAAGTCTATTCCTTTGCTGGGCATTAATTCTACCCCCTTGGTGGAGAATAAACCCCAGTTTTCTACCCAGGTGATAATGCGGGTTGACCCGGACCACCAAGAGAATTGCACATTTTTGGTGCTACATCATTTACATGACATTGTTGTACTGGGTTTTCCTTGGTTACAGACTCACAATCATGTTTTGGATTGGAAGTCTGTGTCTGTGACCAGTTGGGGTTGTCAATGTGTTCGTGCTGACACTCCTGTTTTTTCTGCCCCCCCCAGTCTCAAGATGTTTTTTCTGCCTTCCCCCAGTCTCAAGATGTTCCTGACTATTCGACTGATTTTTCTGATGTGTTTAGTGAGACTAAGTCTGCATCCTTACCTCCTCATAGGAGTTATGATTGCGCTATTAACTTAGTACCCGGTTGTAAATTCCCCAAGGGTCGGCTGTTTAATTTATCTGTACCTGAGCATGAGGCTATGCGATGTTATATCAAAGAGTCTTCAGAGAAGCGTCATATCAGACCATCCTCTTCACCCTTGGGCGCCGGCTTTTTCTTTGTGGCCAAGGATGGCTCATTGAGGCCGTGTATTGATTATCGTCTCCTGAATAAGATCACTGTTAAATATCAATATCCGTTACCCTTGATTTCTGACCTATTCTCCAGAGTGAAGGGTGCTTGTTGGTTTACCAAGCTTGACCTCAGGGGGGCGTATAATCTTATTCGTATCAAGCACGGAAATGAATGGAAGACGGCGTTTAATACCCCAGAGGGGCAGTTTGAGTACCTAGTGATGCCTTTTGGGCTCACTAATTCCCCTTCCGTCTTCCAGTCCTTTATGAACGATATTTTACGGGATTTCGTGGATAAATTTCTGTTCGTTTATTTGGACAATATCTTGATTTTTTCCAATGACTGGGATTCTCATGTGGAACATGTTCGGACTGTATTCCGGATTTTGAGAGAAAACGCATTGCATGTGAAGGGATCAAAATGTCTTTTTGGCGTACAGAAGGTTTCATTTCTGGGATTCATTTTGTCTCCGTCTGTTATTGAAATGGACCCGGTCAAAGTTCAGGCCATTTGTGATTGGGTTCAACCCACTAACTTGAAGGCATTTCCTTCTGTTTGCTTTTTCCAGGAACATTCAAGATTCACAACGTATTTCACAAATCTTTATTGAAGAGATTTGCCGAGCCAGTGGTTCCTATGGCTGCGCCTCCTGATCCTGTTTTGGGTGAGGGCAATTTGGAGTATGTGGTTGAGAAGATATTGGATTCTCGTTTGGCCAGGCGGAGACTCCAGTACTTGGTGAAGGGGAAAGGCTATGGTCAGGAGGACAATTCTTGGGTATTTGCTTCTGACATTCATGCTGAAAGACTGGTCCATGCCTATCACCGAGCTCATCCTGATCGTCCTGGTGGCACAAGTGAGGGTTCAGTGACCCCTCCTCAAGGGGGGTACTGTTGTGAACATTTTGGAGACGACTTCGGAGCTGAAGCTACCTCTGGTGGTTGCTGAGGGTATTGAACCAATGTTGAATAACAAGAGCCCTACACCTGCAAATAATGAGTGGTTGTCAGGTGGTACTGACTGACTTGATATAAGTGAGCTGAACTCCCATGATCCTCACCGGTGATCAATTGTGCTTCCTGGTCTAGGTTGGAATCCAGCTTGCTTTCCTGCTGTCTCCTGCTTGCTTTCAGATAAGTCTCTTTCAGTTTTTTTACTGTGGTTTGAATTCCTTGCTTTTTGCTGCATTGCTTTTTGTATTCAGCCGGGTCCCTTTGGGGGGCTTTGGCTGGTCTCCGTTCATTTTTTTTTATTTATTCATTTGCTCAGTTCTTGTGATATTTTACTTCTGGATAGCTACGTGTCCACACCAGAGATCAGATATAGGTGGTTGAGACCGTGTGGTCTCAGTGTTTTTAAATTCAGAAGTGTTGAAGTTTTTCCTAGGGTTTTTCTGGGTTGCAGACAGTATTCTCTCCCGTACTATCCTATTTAGACAGTTTTGGGCCCCAGCGTATGCTCAATCTATTTTCTGTCTGTGTTCGTATTTTCATCTTGTCTAACCGCCATTATATGTTTGGGGACTTCCTACTCTTTTAGGGTCTACTCCGGGGCAGTTAGCTTTCCTCTTTTCATTTTCAGGGATAGCTATCTCTCTGGCTGTGCTGAGGCGTCTAGGACCCACCGTAGGTACGCTCCACGGCTGCTACTAGTTGTGCGGTTAGTTTAGGGAACTGCAACTTATTAGTTTCCAACCTCTCTGGTGTCAGGCTGCCTATGCGGTTTTTTGCTCCTGCCTCCTCAGCTACCAAAACATAACAGTTTCCCACTCCCACACTACCTCCTCATCCCACCCTCTCTCTGTTGGAGTCTCTCAAGGCTCTGTCCTAGGCCCCTTACTTTTTTCCATCTATACACTTGGCCTAGGACAACTCATAAAGTCCCATGGCTTCCAGTACCACCTGAATGCAGACGACACTCAGATCTACCTCTTTGGCCCAGATGTCACCTCTCTGCTGTCCAGAATCCCGGAGTGTCTATCAGCCATATCCTCCTTCTTCAACTCTCACTTCCTAAAACTCAGTGTAGACAAAACCGAACTCATCATCTTTCCTCCATTTCACGTATCTTCCCTACCCGATCTATCTATTATGATAAACGGCATCACGTTCTCTCCTGCACCTGAAATCCGCTGCCTCTGAGTAACTCTCGGCTCTGCCCTGTCCTTCAAACCACATGTCCAAATTCTTGCCACCTCCTGTCCCCTCCAACTTAAAAATATTTCCAGAATCCATCCCTTCCTCAGCCCTCAATCTACTAAAACTCTTGTGCATGCTCTCATTATCTCCCGCCTTGATTACGGCAACACCCTCCTCTGTGGCCTCCCGCCAATTCTCTTGCACCACTCCAGTCTGTCCTCAACTCTGCTGCTCGACTAATCCACCTCTCTCCTCGCTACTCCCCTGTTTTTCCCCTCTGAAAATCCCTCCACTGGCTCCCAATTCCCCAGTGAATCCAGTTCAAACTACTAACACTGACCTACAAAGCCCTCATGTAATCTTCGATCCTCCCAAGACCTCCTACTCTCCTCCACACTTATTCTTCCTCACACAACCGCCTCAAAGATTTCTCCCAAATATCCCCCATCCTGTGGAATTCCACACCTTAATATGTTCGATTATCCACCACCCTCGGATCCTTCAGACAGAACCTGAAAATCCATCTCTTCAGGAGAGCCTACAGCCTGCAATAACCATTCTGCCGCCTCACCACCACCAGAGCTGCTGCACCCCCGACCTTCTGTCTCTTCCCCATTATCCCATAGAATATAAGTCCACAAGGACAGGGTCCTCTCCCCTCTGTATCAGTCTGTCAGTGTAAATTTGCTTATAATATCTATTTAACTTTGTATGTAACGCCTTCTCATGTACAGCACCATGGAATTAATGGTGCTATATAAACAATAATAGTAATAATAATAATAAAAATGAAAAATAGAATTAATAAAGTTTACTCCCATCAAACAAATTAATAAATTCATCTTAATGTATAAAAAGCTATAATAAAAACTTTGCAGATTGAAGATGTTCTGAATTTTTTGGCTGAATAGCTTAGTGTCAAATGGTTTGAATGAAGCACAAGATAATGTGACTTAAACAGTGACTTAAGATTTACTCTGGCTCGTAAAACATTAGGAAATATTGGAAATTTCCCTTCCAGGCAAGTTCAGCCAAATTTAAAGTGGAGCATATGATGAAAAAATTGAATTTGTATGTTCTTTTGATATTCCCTAGAAATTTGTTTTATCTCTACAAATGTAAAATCCCTTATTGTGCTCTGGGGTTTGGAGAGATCATAATATATGTAAGATGTAAACGATAAAAAAATACTTACTTTCACCTCAGTGTCTCCATTTTTCCCACCATTAGCCGTGCACTTCTCGCCGCTTCTTCAGATCCCCACTATAGGTGTTAAAATCCCAGACACCCTCACGTTTGGCCTGGACTTCCAGCTTTGATGGAGGCAGGGAGAGTTTTGTGCATGCACACGCAATGCCATGAGACGTGCCGTGACGTTGTGACGCCTTGACCTTTCGCATGCTTGCGCAGAACTCTCCCAGGCCTCCTCACAGCTGCAAGTCCCAACCTAGCATGAGAGGCCCAGGGATTTCAATATAAGCGGTGACGATTTAAAAATGCGGCCTGTACCAAACATTGAGGGTGAGCAGAGGCCAGAGAGTTGAGCGGTGTGGTGAGTATAGGGATTTTTTTTACATTTTTAATGGTTAGATTTCATTTTATGGTTTAGAAAAATGGCAGCCAGGCATTGCTGTTTTGCTGAATCTGTGCAGAAGCAAATTTAAAAAAATCTTCATTTTGGCAAATGTAGCTTAGGTACCATCCCGATTGGGGTACCTTGTTGTGGGAAGGCTTTTACATTTTTTTTTTAATCACAATAAGGTTAACTACCGTATATACTCATGTATAAGCCGACCCGTGTACAATCCGACCCCTCTAATTTTGCCACAAAAAACTTGGAAAACTTATTGACTCGCGTATAAGCCGGGTGTATAAGTTGCTGTCCTGCTCTGTGCTCCCCCATCCAGCTCTGTGCGCCCCCATTCTCCTCTGTGCCCACCCCCGTCCTGCTCCGTGCTCTCCGTCCTCCCCCCGTTGTGCTCCGTGCTCCCCGTTCTCCCCCCCCGTTCTGCTCCATGCTCTCCGTCCTCCCCTGTTCTGCTCCGTGCTCTCCGTCCTTCCCCCGTTCTGCTCCGTGCTCTCCGTCCTCCCCCCGTTCTGCTCCGTGCTCTCCGTCCCCCCCCCGTCCTGCTCCGTGCTCTCCGTCCTCCCCGTTCTGCTCCGTGCTCTCCGTCCTCCCCCCGTTCTGCTCCGTGCTCTCCGTCCTCCCCCCGTCCTGCTCCGTGCTCCTTGTCCTCCTCCAGGCTTCCCCCATCCTCCTCCATCATACTCACCCTCCCTGTGCCATCGCTGAACGTCCCAGCCAGCAATCCTGCGTTCTCCCCGGCTTCCTGCAGCTCTCCAGCGCTGAGCCGTGACGTAATACCGCTCATTAAGGCCATGAATATGGAGGCCACGCCCATGGGAGTGGCGTCGCATCCATATTACATGACCTTAATGAGCGGGTATTACGTCACCGCTCAGCGCTGGAGAGCTGCAGGAAGCCGGGGAGAACGTAGGATTGCAGGGATGTTCAGCGATGGCACGGGGAGGGTGAGTATGATGTCCCAGCCACCGGCTCCTGCCGCCGCATCCCCTCCCCCGCTGGTTTCTGCCCTATGACTCGTGTATAAGCCGAGGGGCATTTTCAGCACAAAAAAAGGTGCTGAAAATCTCGGCTTATACACGAGTATATACGGTAAGTACCCTATATTTTCACATGTACTATTACTATTTATTTATTATTTGACATTGAGTAAATTCTGATTTTTCATGTTTTTTTTACCTTTCTTTTTTCTGTTCTGTCAGTGTAAGCTTAATAGATCTGGGTGCTCCTGATAAGAATTTTTCATCTTTACCTTGCATGATTTACTGATTTGCAACATTTATTATTCAAAATTAGATTTTTGTAATTTTTTAAAATTCCTTTTAATAATGAGCAGAGAGACACAGAAGGACCTTCCCACAATGTCCTAAATCAGAAATGGAGAATTCACAATTTACAATCACAACAGCATCTGAGAATCCTATAGTATGAATGGGTCTCCCCCTTCCCTACAGTCCCCTGCATAGCTGGACTGGATGCACATGCAGTTTACCTGCCCCTGTATACATTGCCATCTCTTATCACACACAGTGACTGTGCTCAAAAGTTTACATACCTCAGCAGAATTTTTGCTTTCTTGGCCTTTTTTCAGAGAAAATGAATGATAAGACCAAAACTTTTTGTCCACTCATGGTTAGTGGTTGAGTGAAGCCATTTATTGTTAAACTACTGTGTTTTCTCTTTTTAAATCATAATGACAACCCAAAACATCCACATGACCCTGACCAAAAGTTCACATACCCAGGTGATTTTGGCCTGATTACATGCACAGAAGTTGACACAAATGGGTTTGAATGGCTACTAAAGGTAATATCCTCACCTGTGACCTGTTTGCTTGTAATGTGTGTGTGCATAAAAGCTGAGTGAGTTTCTGGGATCCAGACAGACAGACTCTTGCATCTTTTGTCCAGCCACTGATGTTTCTGGATTGTGAATCATGGGGTAAGCAAAAGAATTGTCAATGGATCTACAGGAAAAGGTAGTTGAACTGTATAAAACTGGAAATGGATACAAAAAGATATCCAATGAATTGATAATGTCAGTCAGCAGCATTCAAACTGTGATTAACAAGTGGAAAATCAGGGGCTCTGTGAAAACAAAACCACGGTCAGGTAGAACAACAATAAATTTGTCCACAACTGCCAGGAAAATTGTTCGGCATGAAAAAAAAAAAACCCACAAATAACATCAGCTGAAATACTAGACTCTCTGAAAACTAGCAGTGTGGCTGTTTCAAGATGCACAACAAGGAGGCATTTGAAGAAAAATGGGATGCATGGTATAGTCACCAGAAGAAAGGCATTACTACAAAAATGCCACAAAGTATCTCACCTGCAATACGCAAAACAGCACAGAGACAAGCCTCAAAACTTCGGGGACAAGGTAATTTGAAGCGATGAGACCAAAATTGATTGAACTTTTTGGCCACAACCATTAAACGTTACAGTTGGAGAGAGGTCAGCAAGGCCTATGATGAAAGGAACACCATTCGTACTGTAAAGCACGCAGTTGGATCACTGATGTTTTGGGATGTGTGAGCTACCAAGGCACAGGAAACTTGGTCAAAGTAGAAGGAAAGATGAATGCAGTACATTATCAGCAAATACTGGAGGCAAATTTACAATCATCAAGCCCGGAAGCTGCGCATGGGACGTACTTGGACGTTCCAACACGACAATGACCCAAAACACAAGGCAAAGTCGACCTGTCATTGGCTATAGCAGAACATCATGAAGGTTCTGGAGTGGCCATCGCAGTCTCCTGACCTCAATATCATTGAGCCACTCTGGGGAGATCTGAAGCGAGCAGTTCATGCTATACAGCCCAGGAATTTACAGGAACTGGAGGCTTTTTGCCAAGAAGAGTGGGCAGCTTTACCATCTGAGAAAATAAAGAACCTCATACACAACTACCATAAAAGACTTCAAGCTGTCATTGATGTTGGAGGGGGCAATACATGGTATTAAGAAATGGTGTATGTGAACTTTTGATCAGGGTCATTTGGATTTTTTGGGTTGTCATTATGATTTCAAAAGAGAAAACAGTAGTTTGACAATAAATGGCTTCACCGAACCACGAGTGGAGAAAAAGTTTTGGTGTTATCATTCATATTCTCTTAAAAAAGTCCAAGAATGCAAAAATTCTGCACACTTTAGAGCACAACTGTATTTATAAATATTAGAGTGTGATCAATTGACAATTTCTAGGTCAAATGGCACAGAGTCACAGGGTTACCATGACAGAGAGGAGCCAGAAGACCGCTCCTACTCCTGCTCTGAAAAGAAGCACTTCACCTTCTTTTTAAATGGAGTAAATTTCTTTTGCCAGTACAGGGGTTAATCGGATATTTTGAGAGCTCTAGGAGCTAGGGCTCTCAGCTGTCCGCTGTTAGCCACTCCTATCCCCTTTTTATGCTGGGTCATAACTAACACACTGTCACGATGTCACTGCGTACAGGAGGAAAGGGTCCTATGCTGACCCTAAGCTGGGGCCCTGACTAATCCCTCTACCTGGAGGTACTGTTAATGGTACAGAGGTCCAGGCCGCCAGCGTAACCCTGCCTCCTGAGAATCCCTGAACCTCAGTAATCTAGTCCTGAGAAGGACCCCGATCACAACAGTAGGGGACAGGGTAGTAAATGCTTATACACAGTACTAGACGAACGAGACAGTACAAGGGGAAAACCAAAAACCACTTTGCATACAAAAACTCACACCACAATAAAAGAGGGAACACAAACGGGTAAGGAGATAAATGACCAAAAACTCAGCTGCGAGAAGTCAGGCTGTGCAATCGCGACGATCTTCGTGGCGACACACCGTGACAGTACCCCCCCTTCTACGAGGGGCCTCCGGACCCTCAGGGCCAGGTTTACCCGGGTGAGTCGTGTGGAAGGCCCAAATTAATCGGTCTGCATTAATATCCGACGCAGGAACCCACATCCTCTCCTCAGGACCATACCCCTTCCAATGAACCAGGTACTGAAGGGACCGGCGATTAAAACGTGAATCGACGACTTTCGATACCTGAAACTCCAAGTTACCATTGACCACCACTGGAGGAGGAGGTAAAGGTGACGGTATCACCGGCGCCACATACCTCTTAAGCAAAGATCTGTGGAACACGTTGTGAATTTTAAATGTAGGGGGGAGGTCAAGACGGAATGCCACCGGATTAATTATAGAACTGATCCTGGACGGCCCGATGAACCTGGAACCCAGTTTCCAGGAGGGAACCTTAAGTTTTATATTCTTGGTAGACAACCATACCCGATCGTTCACACTTAGGTCCGGACCAGACACTCTCCTTCTATCAGCCATACATTTGTATCAGTTCCCCATAGTACTCAGATTATTCAGCACCCCTCTCCACACTGAAGCGAGTGATGACGAAAATCGTTCCTCCTCAGGAACCCCCGAAGAGCCCCCCCAACTGAAAGTACAAAACTGGGGGTGAAAACCATATGCCTCAAAAAACGGGGACTTACCAGTGGACTCGCTCCGCCTATTATTAAGAGCAAACTCCGCCAGAGGTAAGAAAGAAGCCCAGTCCTCCTGGTTCTCTGACACAAAACACCGGAGATATGTCTCCAAGCTCTGGTTCAGACGTTCCGTCTGACCATTGGTCTGAGGATGAAAAGCTGATGAAAACGATAAATGCATCCCCCGCCGTGTACAAAATGCCTTCCAGAATTTGGACACAAACTGAGACCCCCGATCCGACACCACATCGGAGGGTACCCCGTGAAGTCTCACAATCTCCCCAATGAACACCTGTGCAAGAGTTTTAGCATTAGGAAGAGCAGGAAGAGCGATAAAATGTGCCATCTTGCTGAACCTGTCCACTACAACGAGTATGACCGTTTTACCCGAAGACGGCGGGAGGTCCGTAATAAAGTCCATAGACAGATGAGTCCAAGGACGCTCCGGGATCTTCAAAGGTAAGAGGGCCCCAGACGGACGGGTATGTGGGGTCTTAGAGCGCGCACAAACCCCACAGGACGCAACAAAAATTACCACCTCCCTATGTAAGTTAGGCCACCAAAACCGACACGAGAGGAAATCCACAGTTGCTTTACTCCCTCGGTGTCCTGCCAAAGCTGAGTTATGGTGTGCCTCGATCACCTTTTGTCGCAACTGATCTGGAACAAATAGTCTCCCTGGAGGTCCAACAGGGGCGTCCCTCTGAGCCTCCAATACCTCCTCCTCAAGCTCAGAGCATACTGCCGACACCACCACCATCTCCTGAAGGATAGGAACCGGGTCATACGTATTCCCGGCCCAGGGAAACTACGAGATAAGGCATCCGCCTTTACATTTTTTGACCCCGGACGATATGTGACAACAAAATTAAACCTGGTAAAAAACAACGACCACCTAGCTTGTCTGGGATTCAGACGTTTTGCGGACTCAAGATATAACAGGTTCTTGTGATCGGTGATGACGGTGACCGGATGGACTGCCCCCTCCAAAAAATGGCGTCACTCCTCAAAAGCTAACTTAATGGCTAAGAGTTCCTTATGGCCGACATCGTAATTCCTCTCAGCGGACGACAATTTTTTTAGAGAAAAAAGCGCACGGATGCCACTTACCAGGGGACGAACCTTGTTATAATACTGCTCCCACCCCTACCTCAGAAGCATCTACCTCTACAATGAACGGCTGTGACGCATCAGGTTGAATGAGTATGGGTGCCGAGGCAAAACATTTTTTCAAGGAGGAGAATGCTTGACAAGCCTTGTCAGA
>JARQOD010000010.1:97931369-97945373 GCA_033576555.1 Oophaga sylvatica
GATAAATGATAAAGCGAGGAAGGGAAAAAACCACACCGAGTACACTTCGCTCCAAACTCTTCAATACCACGATCCGCTCTGATGGTCTGTATGAAATGCTTTCACCGACAACTACCCTATCAGACCGGCAGGTATTTGAAGGAGTCTCAATACTGCAGAATTAACTGCAGCTGGGTGAGGCTGGGCCTCGTTTAGCACAGAGAGAGAGAATTAACTCCCTCACTGCCGAAAAACACCAAGCACCAAAAACTCAGCTGCGAGAAGTCAGGCTGTGCAATCACGACGATCTTCATGGCGACACACCCGTGACACACACATCGTCAGAGCTAGCTTATGCTGCACGGCTGGGAGGATAGTAGTTAGTGGTTATATGAGAAATCGCTTGGTAGGTTTATCTGTGACTGTTGCTTGGTTTAGTAAGTGTGATAATTCCCTTTCCTTCTCCAACTTTGGTTTTACCCCATCCTCCACTCCCCGATGCATTCCTCTGTTATACGTGAGTGTATATTTGTATGCCTGGTATTTTCCATTTCCTCTGTATGTGTTACCTTGTTCGTCGGGTTGGTGTACTACGGTGAACAACTACTCCCCTCTTCCCTGGGTGGGAAAGAGTACAGATGGAGGGCAGATTCAGGAGATAAGGCAAGGTTCATGGCCCCATCATCTTCACCTTCAGAAGTAACCCGGAGAATAGAGCGAGCTAGAGCATTCCCTAGTATTAGGTTAAGAAAAAAAATTGTAAGGGATAAATTTTTGTATGGCGCAATATATACGTGCCACATAATATGGTTAATATTTGTTTAGGTGGTCTGTGATTTGTAAGTCAAATGGCATTGCTTGGGTGGTACAAGAAACATAGTAAGATAACAATTTGTACATGACACACTTTTATGACACTTTTTCTTTCCCTGTTCCAAATCTCCCACATGTTCCTCTCCACAATTGCTAAGCACAGTTATATGTCAGATAACCTTAAAAGCATGGCCTCATTTATTTGCACACCAAATCACCCTGATTATTATTATTATTATTATTTATTATTATAGCGCCATTTATTCCATGGCGCTTTACATGTGAGGAGGGGTATACATAATAAATACAAGTACAGTAATCTTAAACAATACAAGTCACTACTGGTACATGAAGAGAGAGGACCCTGCCCACGAGGGCTCACAATCTACAAGGGATGGGTGAGGATACAGTAGGTGAGGGTAGAGCTGGTCATGCAGTAGTTTGGTGGCTCGGTAATAAACTATATTTCATGCATTACATGATACCACCTCTAGAATCCCAACGGATCTCCCCCAAGTTAAATATTTGAATGTGCTCCTGCCACCACCATGCATCAATTATAAAATGAGTGTCTTCTCATGTCACAGAGACACCTTCGAGTCAACTGAAACACCATAACTTGGGCACAACTGCAACATTTGTCCTCATTTTAGTTCACCTTTCAAAAAAGGATGGTCCTCAGGCAATGTCCATAGAATTTGTCTTGCAATTTTATGCAATATTGGAAAGTTTCTACAGAAAGGTATATAAAATCACAGTGTACTTGTCCACAGGGCTGCCATTAGGGCATTACTGCCCTGTCTGGTATATGGGGCCCGATCAGCAGAGGGGGCCTGCATCAGGCCCCATCAACTCTACCATCGAGCCCCACTGCCCCGCCTCCAGTGGCAAGATTCTGCCGATCAAGTAACTGAACCTGTGTCCATGGCACAGGTTCAGTTACTCTATTGCCGTTCGCACCTGCACAGCAATAGTTAAAGCTGCCAGCCAATCGGAGACTGGCAGCTGACGTCAGCACGCATGTCGCCGGCGCCTGACGTCATTGTCAGTCGCCGGCGAGTGCGCACTTTCTCGTTGGGATACAGATCGCTCACCGCTGGAGCACGGCAAGGAGTGAGGAAAGGGTTTTTTTTTTAAATTTATATTGAAAGCAGCAAGCCGGGCCCGGCAGGATGGAAAAGGGGCATGATTGGATATACAGGGCAGGATTGGAGATACAGGGGGCAGAATGAAAGACATGGGGCAGAATGGAAGACATTGGGGCATGATTGGAGACACATGGGGCAGTATTGGAGACACTGGGGGCAGGATTGGAGACACTGGGGGCAGGATTAGAGGCACTGGGGGCAGGATTGGAGACACTGGGGGCATGATTGAGACACTGGGGCAGAATGGAGACACAGGGGGCAGAATGGAGACACAGGGGGCAGAATGGAGACACGGGGCAGGATGAAAGACATGGGGCAGAATGGAAGACATTGGGGCATGATTGGAGACACATGGGGCAGGATTGGAGACACTGGGGCAGGATTGGAGACACTGGGGGCAGGATTAGAGGCACTGGGGGCAGGATTGGAGACACTGGGGGCATAATTGAAGTCACTGGGGGCATAATTGGAGACACGGGGCAGAATGGAGATACAGGGAGCAGAATAGAGACACGGGACAGGATGAAAGACATGGGGGCATGATTGGAGTCACTGGGGTTATGATTGGAGACACAGGGGCAGAATGGAAACACAGGGGGCAGAATGGAGACACAGGGGGCATAATGGAGACACAGGGGGCAGAATGGTGACACAGGGGGCAGAATGGAGACACGGTGCAGGATGAAAGACTTGGGGGCATGATTGGAGACACTGGGAGCAGGATTGGAGACACAGATTCATGATTTGAGACACGGGCATGATTGGAGACACAGGGCAGATTGGAGACACAGGGGGCAGGATGGAGACAGGGCATGATTGGAGACACAGGGGGCAGGATGGAGACGGGGCATGATTGGAGACATGGGGGCAGGATTGGAGATACAGGAGGCATGATTGGTTGAGACATGGGGGCATGATTGGAGACATGTGTCACGCTGTTACTGCATTCATTAGGTCCGGGGTCTATGCTGACCTCTAAGCTGGGGTCCTGACTAATCCCTCTACCTGGAGGTACTGTTGATGGTACAGAGGTCCAGGCCGCCAGCGTAACCCTATCTCCTGCAAATCCCTGACCTTCAGTAATCTAGTCCTGAGAAGGACCCCGATCACAACACAGGGGACTGGAAGGTATATGCCTAAACACAGAGACGAACGAGACAGTACAAGGGGTAAACTGAAATCCACCTTGCATACAAAACTCACACCACAAAAACAGAGGGAACACCAACGGGTAGGAGATAAATGATAAAGCGAGGAGGGGAAAACACCACACCAGGTACTCTTCACTTTAGACTTCACAATACCACGATCCGCTCTGCTGGTCTGCATGAATGCTTTCACCGACACATTCCTAGCAGACTGGCAGGTATTTGAAGGAATCTCATTACTGCAGAATTAACTGCAGCTGGGCGAGGCTGGACCTCGTCTAGCACAGAGAGTGAGAGAATTAACTCCCTCACTGCCGAAAAACACCAAGCACCAAAAACTCAGCTGCGCGAAGTCAGATTGTGTAATCGCGACGATCTTCGTGGCGACACACCGTGACAACACGGAGGTAGGATTGGAGACACAGGGGCCATGATTGGAGCCACAGGGGGCATGATGAAAGACATGGGGGCAGGATTGCAAACACAAGGGTCAGGATTGGAGACACTGGGAGCATGATTGGAGACACAGGGGGCAGAATGGAGACACAGGGCTTGATTGAAGACACAGGGGGCAGGATGAAAGACATGGGGGCAGGATTGGAGACACTAAGGGCAGGATTGGAGGCACTGGGGGCAGGATTGGATGGAGGAACTGGGGCAGGATTAGAGACACTGGGGGTAGGATTGGAGACACAGGGGCCATGATTGGAGCCACAGGGGGAATGATGAAAGACATGGGGGCAGGATTGCAAACACAAGGGTCAGGATTGGAGACACTGGGGGCATGATTGGAGACACAGGGGGCAGAATGGAGACACAGGGCTTGATTGAAGACACAGGGGGCAGGATGAAAGACATGGGGGCAGGATTGGAGACACTAAGGGCAGGATTGGAGGCACTGGGGGCAGGATTGGAGACACTGGGGGAAGGATTGGAGACACTGGGGCAGGATTAGAGACACTGGGGCAGGATTGGAGACACTGGGGGCAGGATTGGAGACACTGGGGGCAGGGTTGGAGACAGATTGTGCAGGATCATGGGGCAGGAAGGATACAATGGAAACAGATGGGGCAGGATGGGGAGATCATATGGGGCAGAATAAAAACTCATGAGGGTGGGATGGGAGAACATATGGGGCAGAATGGATACCATGAAGGTCGGATGGGAGAACATATGGCTGGAGCCAGGAATGATATACATGGGGCCAGGATGGGGGATATTATTACCATAGGGGCTAATTAAGGGATATTATTACTGCAGTGATGTATTTATTTTATTTTTGAGTATACTGTTTTAAATGGGGGGAGTTCCTGTTACTGTGCAGAGCGACACTATGTCGCCTTTTTTCTTCATGTGGTGTAGTTTAGAAGTTGGGAGAAAAATAAGTAATGTATTCTGCAAGCAGAGCTCTAGATAACTGTGTTATTTCCTGCAGAGATGAGCCCTGGCTGGAAGACGTGATGGTGGTCTGTGCTGGATGAAAGATGAAAAGCAAAGATGAAGGACTTCACCTAGAGATGTCACTGGTGAGTCAGTGTGTTACCTACACACTGACAGTATACACTGTATACTATATACAGAAGTCCTGTGTATAATGTCATTGATTACTGTATTACCTATACACAGACACTGCATACTAAGTACAGATCTCCTGTGTATAATGGCACTTATGGTGAAAGTATTGTGTTTTTTTATTACTGATCAGCATTGTAGTATTCAGTTACTATGTGGTGGTAAAATGTGGTCTGGCCATGGTGCGGTGGTATTTGTTCCTTGTATGTGATATTATTCGGTCACTGTGGTGGTAATATGTGGTCTGGTCATGGTGTGGCAGTATTTGTTCCTTATATGTGATATTATTTGGTCACTGTGGTGGTAGTATGTGGTCTGGTCATGGTGTGGTGGTATTTATTCCTTGTATGTGATATTATTCTGTCAGTGTGGTGGTAGTACGTGGTCTGGTCATGGTGTGGCAGTGTTTGTTCCTTGTATGTGGTATTATAGGTCACTATGTGGTGGTAATATGTGGTCTGGACACGGTGTGGCGATATTTGTACTTTTATGTGATATTATTGGTCATTTTAAAAATTGAAAAATAAATAAAAATATGCCTAAATTGTATTGGATATTTTACAAATATTTAATAGGTTACAGTAGAGTAGAGCTTGGCCAAAAGTGTCTACAGTGTTATGGTGGCGGCTTAAAAAATCTTTTGGCCAAAACAAGAGCTGCTGGCTATATGTGTGATCTGGTGATGGGAACTGTTAATGTGTGATTGGTGAGAAGTGGAGTTTTTCCAAAAGAGCGGTGGGACTGTGGACAGTTCGAGGGGTGGAGATGGGGCTGGGTGGAGCCTGGGAGGAATCTCAAGGGGTCCTCAAAAATTTTGCCAGTATGGGGCCCCGAAATTCATAGTGGCAGCCCTGCTTGTCCAAGGGTGGGCTGGGTGGCAGAGAGGCATTTGCCATAGGCCCTCTCACACAGAGTGACTGCCACTTACCTGTATCTGTGTTCACAGCTCAACAATATACACTGCTCAAAATATTAAAGGGAACACTTAAATAACAGAATATAACTCCAAGTAAATCAAACTTCTGTGAAATCAAACTGTCCACTTTGAAAGCAACACTGATTGACAATCAATTTCACATGCTGTTGTACAAATGAACAGACAACAGATGGAAATTATTGGCAATTATCAAGACACACTCAATAAAGGAGTGGTTCTGCAGGTGTGGACCACAGACCACATCTCAGTATACCAATGCTTTCTGGCTGATGTTTTGGTCACTTTTGAATGTTGGTTGTGCTTTCACACTCGTGGTAGCATGAGATAAACTCTACAACCCACACAAGTGGCTCAGGTAGTGCAGTTCATTCAGGATAGCACATCCATGCGGGCTGTGGCAAGAGGTTGCTGTGTCTGTCAGCGTGTGCCCATGTGCTGGAGAGTCCCAGGAGATAGGCCAGCGTGCTGCAGGGTGAGCATTCCGATACTCGATACCTGAATCCAATGTAAGTCTATGGACAAATATCGGAGACTTCGATACTTATTCCGATATTTGTTCCCTAGACTTACATTGGATTTCAGTATCGAAGTATCGGAAGTATCGAATGCAACCTAGCAGACACAAGGGACGTGGAGGGGTCATAGGAGGGCAACAACCCAGCAGCAGGACCGCTACTTTCGCCTTTGTGCAAAGAGGAACAGGAGGAGCACTGCCAGAGCCCTGCAAAATGACCTCCAGTAGGTCACAAATGTGCATGAGTCTGCACAAACCGACTCCATGAGGATGGTCCGAGTGCCCGACATCCACAGATGGGGGTTGTGCTCACAGCCCAACACCGTGCAGGACGCTTGGCATTTGCCATAGAACACCAGGATTTGCAAATTTGCCACTGGCACCCTGTGCTCTTTACAGATGAAAGCAGGTTCACACTGAGCACATGTGACAGATGTGACAGGGACTGGAGACGCCGTGGAGAGCGATCTGCTGCCTGTAACATCCTTCAGCATGACCAATTTTTCCAGTGGGTCAGTAATAGTGTGGGGTGGCATTTGTTTGGAGGGTCACACAACCCTCCATGTGCTCGCCAGAGGTAGCCTGACTGCCATTAGGTACCGAGATGAGATCCTCAGACCCCTTGTGAGACCATACGCTGGTGCGGTTGGCCCTGGGTTCCTCCTAATGCAGGACAATGCCAGACCTCATGTGGCTTGAGTATGTCAGCAGTTCCTGCAAGATGAAGGCACTGAAGCTATGGACTGGTCTGCCGTTCCCCAGACCTGAATCCGATTGAGCACATCTGGGACATCATGTCCCGCTCCATGACTTGTTTTAAGGACATTACATTCCACTTTAATTTTGTGTGTGACTCCAAATACAGGCCTCCATTGGTTAATAAATTTGATTTCCATTGATATTTTTGTGTGATTTTGTTGTCAGCACATTCAACTTTGTACAGAACAAAGTTTTCAATGAGAATATTTCATTCATTCAGATCTAGGATGTGTTATTTGAGTGTTCCCTTTATTTTTTTGAGACAAGGTAAGACGGTCACAGAGGAGCGCCAGCCAAGCGCAGCTTTGGGTGATGTAATGCAGCTCCAGCCGAGTGCATCAGATGAGGAAGGGAGGTGCAGAGTTGGATGAAACCCGGTCAATAGGAGCGTAAACAGGGGCTAATTTAGTAATCTTTTTTTATTAAAACCACAACACATTTCAACAGGTATATCTGTCTTCCTCAGGTGGTAATAATAAAGTGCACAGGGGATATTTAAAGGGGACGTGGCCAATGAGAAATGATAAACAATTGTTACATCATAGACAATTACACACTTAAGCAAAAATATAAAAATACCTATATAGAAAAACCTATATAAAAACCTATACAAAAAAAACAATCGTGATATGAAATGCAGAAATAGGTAAAAAATTGTACATTATAAAAATTGCAGAATAAAATACTAAACTAATTAGAAACATCAATAGCCAGCAGATCTCAGTTAGTTTTCTCAATTGTCAGGTTTAACCCTTTGGAGCCCAAGGTGCCAAGTTTAAAAATCCAGAAGCTCTCTCTCCTAATTAAATTATCATAGCGATTTATTACGTCATCATGAATGTGATCTATGATGGTGAGTTTCAGCAGATTTGGATTTTTGTTATGTGAAAGCAAAAAGTGTTTTGAGAGGCTATGCAGCGCAAATCCGTTCCTGATGTTTTGGCAATGTTTATTCAGCCTATTGTGCATATTCTACCCATATACTGTAGCCCACAGTCACATTCGATTAAATAAATGACATAACTTGACTGACAGGTGACATGGCAGTTAATTTTGAATGTTGTACCAGTAGTTCGAGATTTGAAATGTTGTACCCCATTCATAATAGACGTGCTACATAGGCACTTAGGAGCCCTGCATGCAAAACACCCTGTGTTGGACAAATCCTGGGTGGGTGGTAAAGATGAATGCCTAACAGAGGTGTTACTAGGAGCCAAGTTCCGAAGGGTTCGATTTTTTCTAAAGATGGTGATAGGCTGTGCCGGTAAATGTGCCGACAAAACAGGATCACCCTTTAAAATGAACCAGTACTTCCTAAGAAGGCTGCGTATGGATGTATGAGGACTGATTAAAAGTAGTGATGAGGCTCCATTTCACTAAATGAGAGGACTCATCATTCCTTTGTGGGTCAGTCCTACTTCTATCTTTTATTTTTGCAACACAGCTTCTTTGTGAGATCCATTGGCCTAGTCAAGGCATCCTGTAATAATTTCTTGGGGTAAACCTTATTTATGAATCTATCTTTCAAGATTTTAGCCTCTTTATAAAATCAGTGTCATGGGTACAATTCTTGCGGACTCTCCAATACTTTATTTTTTTGAGCAGTGTAGTTAAATCCTACGGTAGAGCTGGGACCCATGTCTTCCCTGCACTACTGCTCTTTTTTCTGTAGGCTACAGATCGTTTTAGGCCTGCAGACTTCAGAATGGCAAAGTGGGGCATAGGACGTGAAAGTATTGGCACAGGCATATGTTTCACTCTGAAACACTGCAGTGTTTCACAGTAAATCATATTTTTACAAGTTGACGGGGGCCATGTTTCACGGGTGACTAGTCCAAGAAGTTTGTTCCTTAAGGGGACTGGCCTCTTGACTAGTCACTCGAGTTGTATGGTCACCAGCCAGGATTTAAAAAAATAATTTATGCAGCAATGTTTCAAAGTAAAACAAACCTGGTGGAAGTGATACAGACAGTGTCTGTTACATGCTGTTTGTGGTGCATGAAGCATATATCAGCTGTCAGGTTTCTTTTACGTAAACCATATGTAAGGGGCACAAGGAGGTGTCTGTTAATATGATCCTGTTATGTCTAATGTTGTGTATATTTATGGTATGTTAATGCTATGTTTAGCTACTGTTATAGTTGTAGGGAAAGTGTAGTACCCCAATTAGGCCACTAGATGGGGGTGGAGCGCATACTCAGCCTGTAAATAAAGTAGGAGGAGTTAACGGCCGTTAAGCTAGGGAACAGCTGGGATTTGAATTAGTTGGGCGGGAGCGCCCTGACAGGGAGGTCAGCTCCGTAACATTAAAGACACGGGCCCCGATGTTTAGGGCCTCAGGGCCACAGATGACAACACTGCAGGACATAGCATTGCAGTTCACAGCCACACAGATCACAGCAGTGCAGAACATAGCCGTGCAGCAATCTACACTACAGATGGTAGTGAGACAGTTGGCAGCGGTACGGCAGCACAGATCGCTCATTTTGAGGCAGCTTGCTACGTGGGCAGACGCCCGTTTGTCTGGGGCAAAACAGATAGGGGAACTCCCAAAAATGGTGAAGCTGGACAGGGAGGATGCTGTGATGCTGAACGGGATGGGATGTCCCAGGAATGTTCTAGAAGATGCTAGTGAGAAAATAGGGAAAGAGAAGGCAAATTGTGAGTTATCTGAAATGGACGCTGTAACTGTACTGTACGGACTGAGAACACAAATAAGTAAAGTTGCTTGTTCAAAATTGGAATTGGACTGTCTCTGTTTATGCCAAGAGAGTGGTGCTGTCACCTGGAGGAGGCCCTGAGGGTGAGAAGAATGGAGCTGCAGGTATGCTGACAGAAAACTGTCATGTCTATGTGAGGGGAAGCCAGGACCCCGTTGCCTGGAATGCTCGACCACGACTACAGTCCTGGCTGAACCTTACACATATGTGATTAATTTCTAATAATACAGCAAAAAGAGGCTGTGAAATTTAAAAATAGGATTGTTAGTAGTCATAATTCAGGCAGAGGTGAATGCTAAATGAGCATCACGCTTAGGATGTGTGTGGCCCAGCTGCGCTTGGTACACATGTTCCAGGAGTATGTACTGAAAGGTAATTGCAAAACCTGATATTCATTCACATCTCACACTTCCCTAGATTGCCACCAGAGGGAGCCCTTAGATTCAGGTATTTAGGGGTGTGGAGAAATGCAGCAGTAGGCATTCTAGCCAGACAGCTATTCTAGTTGTTGGTTGTACCTCAGACAGATTAGATCTCCTCAGGACACCAGAGTGAGAGGATTCCTGTCAGAGCTAGTTCCTGTCAGAGTTGATTCCTGTCAGACAAGACAGAAGACAGAGGAGGAAAGATTGCAAGCTGATATCTCAGATTATCCAGACTGTTAGTTCCCTAAGGAATGTGGAAAGTGACTCTCGGAGCAAGGTGTATTCAGTCTGACGAAAGGTCCTGAGAGCTGCTCTGGACAGAGTCTTTGAAGGAACGAAAGGAAGGGGACTACAGTCATAGAACATCGAGTTAACAGAGAATCAGTCAGTGAGCTTTGGAAGGAAGAAGCTGGTGACTACACCTACTGCTACCCCGTGCTTATGTTAAGGAGGAGAGTAGGGCGACGGGCAAGTGGTGACCCAAGAAAGGAGTGACTTCGGTGACAGATCACCTTCACTCGACTTAATCGGACACCGGGTCCGAAGTATTGCTAGAACCTTTTACGGCTAGTGAGAGAAACACCGGAATCCTTGCTGGACTTCAAGTCACAGAAGGTAGCCCTAAGTGCCGATACGTAACCGGGGTCAGGCAGAACAGAAGTCGGGTCTGCAGCCATAGAGACTTAGTTCTTGCCAGGAGAAGACTTCCACCACAATGTTGGCCGGGCGAAGCTGTCTTGCTTAGAGTTAAACTTGACTTCACGCAAGTTAGGACTCATACACTTTAAAGGGAAAGGAGGCCTTATACCTACTTGGCAATTACCTGGATGTGCATACTCCACCCTGAGCAGCTTACCGGGACATACCTGCACCCTTCAACAGTAAAGGTATGGAAAGAGACTGGCATGTGTGTGACTGATTTATCTACTGGCTAACACGGTACGAAGATACACATCTTTCCTATATCATGATTTATTACCTGCACCCTGCATCACCATAGACTTTGAGGGAACCGTCTCACCTGTGGGAGACGTAACATCTTGCTGCCCTGTAACATCCCCTCAGAAGATCCATTTGCAGCGCTGGTCATTGCGATCAGAAACCACAGGTGGCGTCACGAACAATTACTAAAATCCCCTGTAAATATCCCCCTTTGTATGAGCGCCCAGGGCAACGGACCGAGCTGTGCTACTTGTGACATTCCCCATAGACTTCAATGGGCTCGGTGCCGAGTACCCCATAACCCTGGTGTTGTGCGACTCAGATGTATGTATGATGTATGTATTATGCCAAGTTTAATGGGACATAATAGTTTTCTGAGCCCTGCAGTGTAGCCTGCCACCTGTTTCTTCTATGACTTTTGGTGCCCTAAGGATCAGCTTTCTACCGTGATCACGTGTCCTTCACTGAATAATTGATCCTAAAATAAATGACACTCCTTGGTTTTCCATATTTCTTTTCTGTGACGATATTCGGGAGAAAAACACTGGGTAATATTCTCTAGTAATATAAATATTGTGCTTGTCCCAGCAAAGAACTGGAAAACAGCTTCGAAATTCCGTCTTGGAGCTCGGCACCAGAAATGGCTCGTGCTTATTTATAGTTCCCCATGTGCTTCCCTTGGTAACTCTTTCATTGCAGACGTAATGATTCGTCAGTGTCCAAATCCATTGGTGGATGTGAGATGCTTTATTTGCCATATTTTTTTGCGTAGCTGGAATGACGAAATGCTTTAAAAAGCTTTAATACTGGGACCTACAGAAAGGATTCTTCTGCAGAACTTTTTTTTCTTAGCTCCTACAGTGACGAAATCATGCTGTAATTTGAGAACAGATACCTCTGCTAAGGCATGTCATTAGCCAAAAAAGAAAAAAAACTCACTAACAGCAGCCCAGATGTTGAAATAGTGTAGTAGCATCCAGCAGAAGAGACAAATCTTGCTCACCACAGACAAGCCTGTGTTACTCCTGCTGCTCCTTAAGAAGGCTCTTGATCCTGGAATATTGGTATATGAACTCTCCTTTGCCACACAGACTGAATGCTGACAACATTTTGTCTGAAAACCAAAAAAGGATTGAATTCAAGCAGATTTGGACTTTGAAGGTGCTGGAGTTCTGGAGACCACAGGACAATATTTCATTTGGCTTGCAAATATCATCTGCTTGTGGAATGTAAAGGGTGGATCCAGATGTCTAGAGGGAATATTCATGCTTGAGCACTGCATGGGAGTTATAAACGTTTTCCTCCGGTGACACCACACTGTCATAGATTCACAAATTTCATATCTTGCTTCTGGTGCTGCAGAGACGTTCAAGTGATAATGATTGGATTTCATCTTCTCTGCTTTGGAATTTTGGGCAACCTGTGCTATGGTTTTTACAATGGACCCCTTCAGCCAGAAATGTCTAATGGAACTTTGCACCATTACTTTGTTCCTGATGGGGACTATGAGGAGAATGATGACCCTGAGAAGTGTCAGATGCTCTTCAGAGTGACGGATGAAAGATCCTGTCCAGCGGATGGACAATCTCTCTCCTTAAAGGAAGAATTCATTGTCATAAAAAGACAGATTGAAGATGCAGAAAGAGTGCTTGAAAGCATCAGTAAAAGCATATCTTATGACCTGGATGGCGAGGAAAGTTACGGAAAGTATCTGGGAAGGGAGTCGTCACAGATTAGTGAAGCCTTCTCCAACTCGGACAAGTCTTTAACAGAACTTGAGTTAAAGTTTAGGCAGAGCCAGGAGAATGAGAAGAACGAGTTGAAGGGGTTAAATGACGACTTTGTGGATATGATGATTCACACAAGAGCTGTTCTGAAGGAAACTTTAGACGTCTCCCTGGGGCTGAGGGATAAACACGAACTTCTCTCTTTAACTATTCGGAGTCATGGTGCTAGACTAAGCAGACTGAAAAATGACTACCTGAAGGTTTGAAAATCTGGACACTAATTTATGCAAGTTCCAATCCTCTAAAATATTATTTTTTAAAGAGTAAACCTAGCTTTGGGTAATGCTGGTCCTGTAGTGAAAGCTCAGACCGTACTAAATTATCTTGTAAATATCAGTATGACTCTTGATCTCAAAAAAATGCCTTCACATTTATAGAAGGACACCATGCCGCAATCATGGATGACCAGCCAACTAACTCATAAAGTTACCGTAAGAGCTGCTGTGCAGTAAACTGCAGACCCTCCGGGGTAAAGAAGGGGTTACAGAAAGCAGTGATATCATCTGAGTAGCTTATGGGGGAAGTAATAAAATGCATCGTAAATCCTTCTATGCATTCTTTTTGATATTTAAATAGTCAACTTCAATGTCAACATTTTGGTTGATCCTTACAAATGTTGGCAGAACTGTGGCAATCCGGGACCTAACGTCCTCCAAGCATTTATTTAGTTAACTTATATAGAAGGACTATATGGACGGAACCTAAATATGATGGGTATTATTACAGATACTACTTACACCAGTATAATTTATTTATTTTATCAGTATCCGTGCATCGGTGTAAATGAATATGCTGTATATAAGAAGCATTGTATTACAGAACCTTAAAGCTTTATTCTGTATATTGAATTCCTTAAGTTGTTTGTAATTAGTAATGCACTTTGTTATGTATCATATATGTCTGTTCAAATATCTCAAATCAAAAAGGGTTTATTTAATTTCCACAAAACAGTTCCACTCTTGCCCATGGGATTTGTCTGGTACTGCAGCCCAGCTTTGCTAACTTGAATAGCACTGAAATGAAATAGAAGACACAAACCATATGCAAAAGTGGTGCCGTATGTGGAAAAAGCAGAAGAGTCAAACATTCCTTCTATGCTGCGGCATTCACTGCACCTTCGCTGCCTACCTGTCAGATAGAACAGTCTACAGTCTGTGCCCCATTTGCAGCCTGTAGGTGGGCTACCAAGACTATGGAAGCTATATGAAGATTCCTGTAGAAATATTTCCTAATCTTTTGTCATATACCCAGAAAGTAAGC
>JARQOD010000010.1:97945473-97970836 GCA_033576555.1 Oophaga sylvatica
TTTGGAGAGCCCCTGATGCGCCTAAACAGTGGAAACCCCCCACAAGTGACCCCATTTTGGAAAATAGACCCCACAAGGAACTTATCTAGAAGTATGTTGAGCACTTTGAACCCCGAAGTGCTTCACATAAGTTTATAACGTACAGCCGTAAAAATAAAAAATCCTTTTTTTTTTACAAAAATGATTTTTTCGCCCCCAATATTTTATTTTCACAAGGGTAACAGGAGAAATTGGACCCAAAAAGTTGTTGTCCAATTTGTCCTGAGTACGCTGATACCCAATATGTGGGAGTAAACTACTGTATGGGTGCACGTCTGGGCTCGGAAGGGAAGTAGTGACATTTTGGATTGCAGACTTTGATGGAATGGTCTGGGGGCGTCATGTCGCATTTGGAGAGCCCCTGATGTGCCTAAACAGTGGAAACCCCCCACAAGTGACCCCATTTTGGAAAACAGACCCCACAAGGAACTTATCTAGATGTGTGGTGAGCACTTTGAACCCCGAAGTGCTTCACAGAAGTTTATAACGTACAGCCGTAAAAATAAAAAATCCTTTTTTTTTTTTACAAAAATGATTTTTTCGCCCCCAATATTTTATTTTCACAAGGGTAACAGGAGAAATTGGACCCCAAAAGTTGTTGTCCAATTTGTCCTGAGTACGCTGATACCCAACATGTGTGAGAAAACGACTGTATGGGTGCACGTCTGGGCTCGGAAGGGAAGTAGTGACGTTTTGGATTGCAGACTTTGATGGAATGGTCTGGGGGCGTCATGTCGCATTTGGAGAGCCCCTGATGCGCCTAAACAGTGGAAACCCCCACAAGTGACCCCATTTTGGAAAATAGACCCCACAAGGAACTTATCTAGAAGTGTGGTGAGCGCTATGAAGCCCCAAGTGCTTCACAGAAAATTTATAACATACAGCCGTAAAAACAAAAAAATCATTTTTTTTTTACAAAAATGATTTTGTCGCCCCCAGTTTTTTATTTTCCCAAGGGTAACAGAAGAAATAGGACAAATTGCACAATAACTCTTGGGGTCCAGAGTACGCTGATACCCCATATGCGGGGGTAAATACTGTTTGGGCGCATGGCAGAGCTCAGAAGTGAAGGAGCACCGTTTGACTTTTTCAACGCAGAATTGGCTGGAATTGAGATCTGACGCCATGTCACATTTGGAGAGCCCCTGATGTGCCTAAACAGCAGAAACCCCCCAATTCTAACTCCAACCCTAACCCCAAACATACCCCTAACCCTAGTTCCAACCCTAACCACAAACCTAACCCTAACACACCCCTAACCCTTATCCCAACCATAACCCTAATACTAACTTTAGCGCCAATCCTAACCCTAACTTTAGCCGCAACACTAACCCTAATGGGAAAATGGAAATAAATACATTTTTTTAATTTTATTATTTTTCCCTAACTAAGGGGGTGATAAAGGGGGGTTTGATTTACTATTTATAGCGGGTTTTTGTGATTGGCAGCTGTCACGCTAAAAGACGCTTTTTATTGCAAAAAGTAGTTTTTTGCATCACCACATTTTGAGAGCTATCATTTTTGCATATTTTGGCCCACAGAGTCATGTGAGGTCTTATTTTTTGCGGGACGAGGTGACGTTTTTATTGGTACCATTTTTGAGCACGTGACATTTTTTGATCTCTTTTTATTTCGATTTTTGGGAGGTTAGAATGAACAAAAATCAGCAATTCATGAATTTCTTTTGGGGGAGGCGTTTATACCGTTCCGCGTGTGGTAAAATTGATAAAGCAGATTTATTCTTCGGGTCAGTACGATTATGGCGATACCTCATTTATATCATTTTTTTTGTTTTGGCGCTTTTATAGAATAAAAACAATTTTATATAAAAAAATCATTATTTTTGCATCGCTTTATTCTGCGAGCTATAACTTTTTTATTTTTTCGCTGATGATGCTGTATGATGGCTCGTTTTTTGCGGGACAAGATGACATTTTCAGCGGTTCCATGTTAATTTATATCTGTCTTTTGATCGCGTGTTATTCCACTTTTTGTTCGGCGGTATGATGATAAAGCATTGATTTTTTGCGTAGTTTTTTTTTTTTTTTTTTAAGGGGTTCACTAAAGGGGTTAACTAGTGGGACAGTTTTATAGGGGGGGTCGTTACGGATGCGGCGATACCAAATATGTGTACTTTTATTGTTTTGTTTTTTTTTATTTACAGGAAGAAATGAATTTATTGGGGAATATTTTTTTTTTTTTTTATGATTTTTTTTACCACTTTTATTTTTATTTTTTTTACTTTTTTACTTTGTCCCAGGGTGGGACATCACAGTATTTTAGCAGATCGCTGGTGTGACAGTGTGCACAGCACTCTGTCACACCAGCGATCGCTCTGGCATCGCTGCAGGCTTCCTCGCGCTGCTCTGAGGGTCTCAGGGGGGCGCGCAGGGAGCCCCCACCCTGCGCGATCCTCCCCTGTGCCCCAGGCACACCGCGATCATGTTTTGATCGCGGTGTGCTAGGGGTTAATGTGCCGGGAGCGGTCCGTGACCGCTCCTGACACATAGTGCTGGGTGTCAGCTGTGATATACAGCTGACACCCGGCGGCGATCAGCTACGCTCCCCCCGGGAGCGCAACTGATCGCCTATGACGTACTATTCCGTCCATGGGAATTAGGTCCAGGGTCACATGGACGGAATAGTACGTCTGATGGCAGAGAGAGGTTAATGAAACCGCTTCCTATGCTTGTCTCAATTGCAACCAAGTGAGTAGAAACCCTACAAGTGGAAACAAGATTGTAAAGTATGAGGAAGAGAGTTATCTTATAGATAGTTGATTAAACTACAGTGAACCAAGCGTTTGAGGAGTTTAGAGATGAAGGGAAGATTAGAGACAGGTCCGTAGCTGACAGTACTGTTCTGGTCCAGGGATGTTGTTCAAAAACAAGAGCATATAAATGCATGGCTAACAACTGTTCTCAGAGCAAGGAGCGCTGCACCTTTAAGGTCAGGGACCCACTGATAGGTTCATTGTGACATGGCAGTGGGCTTCATACAGTTTAATCAGAATCTTTAACTAAGAACCTCATGTTCAGTTTTGTTCCTTTTTCCTAAGCCAAAATAGATCAGTGTATAAGTTTTGGATATTTCCATATCTTTCCCTACAGTTATATCATCTCAGAAATGTTTCTAAACCCCTTAATGCAAAAGGATGTTGTATTCAAATTATGGGAAGCGGTCCTCACAAATGGAGCGCATGGAGGGGGCTCAGGAGTTGAGCTCTTTCTACACGTGGCAGATACCATATCTGGTATCTGTCTCTAACTGTGGCTGTTGCTGACTTCTGGATATGCCTGTTTGCTTTTTAAATGCTGTTGACAATGGCATTTAAATGGAACACATGCACCAGCTATGCTGAAGACCGCTACCGCTGTCATCTCGGTGCTCCTGTGAAGCTCAGCTGCAGGCTGAACTCCAAAGGATGTGGAGATTTCATGTCCAGTAGTTTGCGAAAGTATTCACAAACACCCCTTTGGCTTTTTTCGTGTTTTTCAAGGTCAATGTGATTCAACAGTATATTCTATGCCAAATATCTGTTTATCAAGTGGCCGGAGGTTCAGCGCCTATTTTTATTGCATCTGGTATGCAAACATGACCTAATGCTTGTCGACTAACCTAACACGTTCCAAAGAAAAGTGTCTCAATGACAGCTTGTGATCATTGTCCATTCCCTTTGACCGAGTAGTTTGGTGACACCTTCTCATTATTGTTATTTCCTGTCCCTGCTAACTAGCTAATAGTAGTTCATCTACAGGTATTGGCCTAACAGGCTATTTATCTGCTTCTTTAGTCTCTCTATTTACTTTAATAGTTCTACAATCATCATAATGTTGCAGAAGCTTTGGTTTATTCTTGTTTCCCCTAATCGGTCCCTAAAGGGGTTGTCCACTACTTGAACAACCCCTTCTGAATTCGTATTGTTTCCCCCCAGTAAAATAAAAACACTTATACTCCTCTCTGTTGCCTGCAATGTTCCAGTGGTGTCGGCATTGTCTCTCCCAAGGTTTGCATGACATTGTTATGTCATGCGATCCCTGCAGTGCTGGCTTCACTCTCCCCTTCTATGACACCCAGAGGGATTGAGAGGGTAGCAACAGCTCTCACTTCCTCCAGATGTTTTGATTTGTCAGAAGGAGGGGAGAGTGAAGCCAGAGCTGATTGGCTGGAGGGATCACGTGACATAACAATGACATGAGATCCCTGGTAGAGCCAGTACGAAAACCACTGGAACAGTGCCGGCACCAGAGGTGAGTATAGGTGTTATTATTTTACAAGTGTGGAACATAGGGATTGAGAAGGTGTTGTCCAACTAGTGAACAGCCCCTTCAAATGCCCCTTTCCTATCTTGAATGCATCACCCTCACTCATAGTGATGCACTGCTCTATATCTGTTTTTAGTCCTACCCTGGCCCTACTTTTTGCTAACCTCCTCAATAATTTAGTCTTTCTTCTCGCATCTCCAACACTTTTCTCAAGCTGATCTGGATTTCTAAAAAGTGCAGTCCCAGAAAATAAAGTCAATTCCCAATATCTACAGTTGTACGTGTGCCCTAAAACACACTTGACACGTATTGTTTAACTCCTTGTCACGTTACTGGCGATACTGGACTGGAGGTCAGTGGCTGGAGCAGAAGTGTACAGATGACCGGACCGTGGAAAGACTTCTGGAAGTGCAGTATATGGCGGTGGTAGATCACTATGTCGGCAGATGCCGGAGCCCGCCCGAGCATGGGCCGGCCGAGATCACGCACAAGCACCAAATCCGTTTAGGTGATAAAAGTTCGAGGTAGGAACAGCAGGGTTTCCACAAGAGACAGGAAGGCGCCAGCAGAACACCTTCCAGATCAGGAGCTCAGATAATGCTTCACTCAGTTAGACTGAGCACAATATACTCAGCAACAGGAAGCTGCACAGGGCCAGGTATATATAGCAGGTCCAATCAGTCTTAATCAGGGCAAGAACAATCAGCAGGGCAGGTGATGATCTCTATCCAATCAGTCTCAATCAGGGCGGGAACAATCAGCAGGGCAGGTGATGATCTCTATCCCAGACGAAGTTCATATGGTTTCAGGCTGAAGTTATTCAAGTTCCGAATAGCTCCACAGCAAAGGAACAGACTAGCAAGCCATGGTTCACAGGTTCAAATCCTAACAATACTCCCCTCTTAACGGCGGCCTCTGGACGCAACTTGCCCAGGCTTTGCAGGATACCGCTGATGAAATTGTCTAATCAAACGAGGAGCATTGACGTTGCTTACTGGTTCCCATGAATTTTCCTCCGTGTCGTAGCCCTGTCATTTGATTAAATATTGTAAACGATTTCTGTGTATTCGGGAATCCAAGATCTTTTCCACCACAAACTGCTCTTGTCCGTCCACTTCAATTGCATCGGGAGGCGGAGGGGATCGTTCTGGAAATGGATTGGCTGTGGCGGCTTTCAACAAAGACACATGAAAAACAGGATGAATCTTCATTGATGTTGGTAGCTGTAGACGTACGGCCAATGGACTCACAATCTTACTGATTTTGTATGGTCCCACAAACTTTTGTCCTAATTTAGGAGAAGGAATCTTCAATTTCAAATTCTTAGTGGATAACCACACTCGATCTCCAATCCTAAACGTGGGAGTGGGTCTCCGATACCTGTCGGCCGCTTTTTTTATATTTCTCCTGAGCTTCCTTTAGAGTGTCTTTCAGAACATTCAGATTTTGCTGTAGTAGAGAGATTCTTTCTGCGACTGCTGGTATTAATGGTGCCACAGGATTTTTGGGAAGGATGTTTGGGTGATATCCAAGATTTGCAAAAAATGGCGTCTGTTTCGTAGAGACATTCTGTGAATTGTTATATGAAAATTCCGCAAATGGCAGCAGATCTACCCAGTCATCTTGCAAATGGCAAATATAACAATGAAGATACTGCTCCAGCGTCTGATTTGTACGTTCTGTCTGGCCGTTAGATTGCGGATGGTAAGCGGTTGACAATCGTACTTTGATATCTAGCGCTGAGCATAAACTGCGCCAAAATTTAGATGTAAATTGCACACCTCAATCTGAGACGACTTCATCCGGCACTCCGTGGAGGCGAAAAACATTGCAAATTATCAGATCAGCTGGGAGGAGTTATAAGAGTTAGTTGAACGATTCATGGAGGTCCACTTCTCTTGTCGTCGTTCAGACAGATGGGTGTCAACCCGGATGCAATGCTTGATGAAATCATCCAGATCCGAAGGGGTCTCCCCATGGGCGAGTTCGTCCTTTACTGCACTAGAAAGTCCTCTTTTAAAGAAAGTTACTTTTGCTGCATTATTCCATTCAGTGTCGACGGCCCACCTCCTATACTCCATAGCATACTCTGCGACGGGGCGTTTGCCTTGTCGTAATGCCAGCAACGTTGATTCAGCAGTAGCTGCACGGTTTGGGTCATCAAACATCTGCTGCATCGCTCGAATAAACTTGTTCAGATTGTCTAAACGTGCGTCCCGAGTCTCAATCAGAGGATTAGCCCAAGCGATCGCTTTGTGGGTTAACAGCATAATGATGCATAGCACCTTTGACCTATCAGTCGGGAACTGATTAGCATGTGTATCGAAGAACAGGTAACATTGATTCAAAAATCCACGAAATTTATCTCGATCACCGCCAAAACGAAAAGGTGGTAGCTTGGGGGGCGTGGCAGACGCTGAAACGGAAGCTTGTCCTTCTAGCTGTGTAATTCGAGCAGTCAACACTTGTACTGCATTCTGCATATCTTGGATAGCTTGTTGTCACCTAAACATTGATGCTGTGATATTCATGGTTGTTACTACACAACATTATTATTTTTAATTTGTTTCTGAATTGTGTGATTCCTCCTTTGAGCTAAATACCTCATTTAAAGGTGAAAATACACAATTTTAATAGCTGTTGATTGAATGCTCTTAATCCAAAGATATCATTATGATAGAGCTCAGTGGGTTCAATCAACTTTGTTCTTATTTTAATGAGTCCCCTGACTAAGGGCCCCGTCTCACATAGAAAGATCGCCACCGAGATTGCTGCTAAACAGCGATCTCAGCAGCAATCTCGCTATGTCTGACACGTACTAGCTATTAGGCCCCTGCTGTGAATCGCTGGTCGTGTCAGAAATGTCAGGACTTTTTTTGATCGCTGGTCTCCCGCTGGCCAGCACGAATCGCTGCGTGTGACATGCAGGAGACCAGCGATCAGCTGGTAACCAAGGTAAACATCGGGTTTCCAGGCGCCGGGCTGTGCCTGGAAACCCGATGTGTACCTTGGATACCAGCGCGCTGCTGCAGGGGAGCTGGTAACCAAGGTAAACGTCGGGTTTCCAGGCACCGCGCAGCGCCTGGAAACCCGATGTGTACCTTGGTTACCAGCTCCCTGCATCAGTGCGCTGGTATCCAACGTACACTGCGGGTAACTAGGTGACGTTACCCGCAGTGTCGCTATCCTGATCACTGCCTGAGCTGCCTGTTTGGCAGCTCAGCAGCGATCATGTAGCGACACACCAGCGATCCTGATCGTTGTCGGTATCGCTGGTGTGTCGCTAGGTGAGACGGGGCCTTAGGTCTAGCGAAACCTACTTTAGGATTCAACAACTGCACAGTTTGGTAACTTTCTAAATATCGGTCCTTCTCCTGTGTCTAGTTAAGTATCCTTTTATCTCTCCAAAACCTTTGGTGCTGCTAATATTGCTTCTGGGAGACATGAAGGTACAGTAGGTCATTGTTTGATTTTACTTACTCATTTGCACCACTATTTTCGGATGTTCCTCTTGAAATAATAGAGAGCAAAGCTGCAATTCTCAGCAATGGCCAACACACAGGGAACAGAGCTGTACTCTAATTAATAGTTTGAAATAATTGTCTGGTTTGGAATATTTTTTAAAGTTTTCCTGAACATATTTATTTTTGTGATAACAGTTCATAACAGAGATTAGCAGGCAAAATGTTTAGTGCTCTAGAGTAAGAGGATACTTTTTTGCTTGCTTTTTTAACCTGTAGGATAAGATTTGAAAAGTTTCATTTTTGGTCACTTTAAATATCATCAGATCTTTAATAAATTCTGGATTTTCTAAGAATTAAAGAAGGTCACGTCCTGAACTGGTCTGTTGCCTCTTATCCCCCATTAATATTAACAACTGTTTGTGAGCTGAGATGCATTGTAATGATACAGATACTGTGTTCTACACAACCAGTAAGCAGAAGTGATGTTGTTGTCCAAAGGTTACTGGGTGAAAAGTGTTTATTGCCATGTGATTATCATTAGGTGAAAGGTGCTTATGGCACAAAGGGCAATATAATCAACATTTGCTAGAGGCTAACCTGGCAAAAAAAGGAAAACATGTTCCTTAATAAGAATATTACTAATAAATCTGCCTCAAGTGTGTGAAAAAATCTGCGTTTTGCTTAAAAAAAAAAAATATTTCTTCCCCAGCAACCTGAATTACGACTCTGGCAGGGGGCGTGAATCAGCATTAAATAATTATATATCCAGGATCCTCTCTACAGACAACAACTAGTGATGAGCGAGTGTGCTTGGCACTGCTCGATACATGATCGAGCATCTGGGTGCTCGAACGCCATGCTCGAGTTCCCAGCCCGCATGTTTTGCGGCTGTTAGACAATAAACATACAGGATTGCCCGCAATACATGGTAATGCTGTAGTCATATTGGCTACTAGCATTACTGTGATTGGCTGGTCACATCGCATCATAGGGTCTTATATAGGACTCGGTGACGCGATGCATGGCATACTGTCCACTGGAAGCAGTTCAGAAAGAGTTGATATAGGAGGGAGAGCTTAGATTAATGTCCGCCCCTTTAAATATTATAAAGTTTCACCCTTTAGTGCTTTTCATGTGCCACTAAAGGGTGTTTTTAACCTTTGTTAAACCTATTAAATAAATAATTAATTTTAAAAAATGACGTTGGGTTCCTAAAATGTTTGATAACTCGCTAAGGTAAAGCAAACAGCTTGGGCTGATGTTATCAGGCTGTAAAGGTCTTTAGATATTGTTCCCTTCCCAGACTAAAAATTCCAGCCCACAGCCACCCCAGAATTGGCGCATTACATTAGATGTTCCAATTCTGGCTCTTTCTCTGGCTCTTCCCGATTCCCCTGGTGCGTTGTCAATTGGGGTAATATTTTTGGGGGTTGGTGTCAGACGTGTAGTTTCAGTTTGCATCAAGCCCAGGGGTTAGTAATAGAGAGGCATCTATTAGACACACCCATTAATAACTAAGTAAATTAAAAGAAAGAAAAAAAACACTTTCAAATATTTCATTTTAAAATAAACTTCCTGATCCACTGGTTCACCAATTTACTAATTAAAAAAAGCCATGCTGGCCCGAAGTAGTCCAAGGATTCCAACGTAGTACACAAAAGGCAACCTGGATTACGTTGCAATGGATAAATTGGTGAATGAGGAACTTTCTTTTGTCTTTATTTATTTAATTCTCTCTTTTTATGTCTTTTAGGTTGCCATTTGTGGAATATGCTGGTATCCTTGGACTACTTTAGACCAGCTTGCCTTTTTTGTCTTTTATATTAAATTAGTGAACCCGGGAATCAGAAAGTTTATTTTTAAATAATAAATATTTAAATATTTAAAAATATTTTTGCTAGTTTTTCTTTCCTATTAACTTACTGGGTTAGAATTGGGGGCGTCTGATTGACACATCTCCATTAATAACCGCAATGCTTGTTGCCAGCTGTCATCAACCCCCACTAATATTACCCAATTGTCACTGTGCTAGGGTAATCACAAAGAGCAGTGCAAAGCACCATATTTGGCACATCTAATGGATGTGCCAATACTGGGGTGGCTGATGGCTGGTATTTTTAGGCTGGGAAGAGGCCAACATCCATGAACCTTCATAGCATGATAATATCAGCCCCCAGCTGTCTGCTTTACCTTGGCTGGTTAGAGTTGCATCCAGAAGTCTTCTCCATGCTATTACCATTCCATTTGAGCGCAGTATCCACCATCTATTTCAGAAATTTTCCTGTCTCCACAGTCCTCCTGCTAGGGTTTTCCAGAAAAATGCTCAAGTTTCCCATTGATTTTCATTATACTCATTACTGAAGTCGAGCGCGCCTGATCATCCAAGCTGCTCAACTCGAGTACCGATCACTCAAGCATTCCAGTGCTTGGTCATCACTAGCGCATTGCAGGTGCACAGGGGATCTGAAACTAGTCGGAACAAGCGATCTGGACAGCTTCTGTGCATTTTTTGCAAGTTTTCAAGCAAAGAGCTTGCAAGCACAAACTCCTTACCTAGGAACCCAGCCACCTGTAAGACTGACGAATTTACAGCCTACCTAGGCAATGAGCTCACCTATGCAATGAGCAGTACACCATAAAAATCCTTCTTGTCTTAAGTATGGAGAAGATTTTTAATTAGAAATAAATTGCAAAGTGGCTTTTTTATATGAATGTAATAAAATATATTTCATATGAAAACATCTATTTCTTCTATATTATTGTCTTGCTAACTTTTTTATTCTATTATAATTTTTAATATTTTTTACAGATGTTTCATTCTTATACAATATGCATATTGTGATAAAGTCACTGACAAAGTACTGGAGGGGAGATATGCATCACTGAGGTTATTAGCTTCAGTGATATGAGCATAGAAAAATGCTCGGACACACTAAGTGCGGAAAGCGGTTAATTGGCCATTTTTAGGGGTAGGTTTAGCGAACATCTGAAGAGTTGGTGGGAGGTTGTTCGCCATATCTCTACCATCATGGTGGAGTCCAAAGAATAAATACTCAGCCTTCTGGCTCATTCAGTGTTAGACATGCCTGGAGATGTGAGCCACGACTGTGTGTGAACCTAAGGAAAGTTGAACCTAATTTCTGTATCAACATTACAGAAATTAGCTGTGAACAGGTGCTTACTAAGAGCAGCCCCTCAGCCTCAGGCGTTTTTAATTACAGCAGGATCCTACCTTCCCATAGAGATGTACACTGTAGTCTAAAGGTACTCACTAAGCGATCGCACCAGCGATCACGACAACGACACGACCTGGCAGAGATCATTTGTACATCGCTATATGGTCGCTAGTAGCTTCCAAACAGGAAGATCTCATAAACGACACATCAGCGATCAGCGATCTGTATAACGACCTCGGCAGTCGTTGGGACCTGTCACACAGCATGTATTGTTAAAGATCCCGACCTCGATAGGCGTGATTGAGCACAACCTTTTCCACACCCCTCAGCACAGATTGGTGGTCACTGTATGTCATGACTGTTTATGTCACAGCTCTTGCTTTGTGATTGGACGACCGCGTCATAAAAGACGACGTATTAGCGCTCCCTTCCATTGTTCTCGAGCGCAAGTGGTTCATACGAATTTCCAGCATCGTTCCATACTGCGTCCTGCTAGCCTTCTGCTTTGCAGCTACACAAAGGACTATCACCAGAACGTTGGAGTAATCCACAAAGCGCTCTGTAACAATGGATGGGGGCACAGTTTTCCGTTTTCATCTATTGCTGAGGTGATGTTGTGGCCACCAATCGGAGTTGAGGGGAGTTACTAAAGAAAACCTAGTCCCGCCTGTGCCGCTGACATATGAGTCGCCAACGAGGTCGCTCGTCGTTCATAAAGGGTGTCAAACTCAGCGATTCAGGCTCACCAGCGGGACGCCAATGATCAAAATACGGCCCAGAACATTCATGCACGATCAGCGACATCACAGCAGGGGCCACATCGCTGCTACATGTCGCACACAGCGACATCGCTGACGATGTCGCTGCTGCATCATAAAATCGGTGTCGCTTAAGCGATTTTACTAGCAATCTCGCCTAGTGTGACAGTACCTTAAGAGAAGATTTACATTAGGCAGGTCCTGGCAACGAGAGTCACCTTATCGTGGCTGCCGGGTACACATGAATTGGCCAATTTATGTGCTAAGTATTCTCAATTTTTCATATTTTCTAGTGCAGTAATGCAATTCAATTTTCATATGTCGTGTTTGCATGCTATAGCGCTACAGAGTGCTGCTTTATTTATTTGTTTTGTTGTATAGTGAGATGGCTACTCTTAAGGTACTGCCACACTACACAATCCCGCTAGCGATCTCGTTAGCGTCGCATACTAATGAGATCGCTAGCGGGATTGTTTCTATATCGCTAGTAGCTACCTATTTTAGCGATGTCGTTAGGACGCTATTGCGGTTAGCGATCTCCTTAACGACTTTAGCGGTACAAAAGTACCGCTAAATCGCTAAAAAAGGTGCCACACTCAGCGATTAGATACTTACCAGCGGGGCGCCAGCGACGAAAATAGGGTCCGGAACGATCGCTGTGATGAACGAGATCACAGCAGGGGCCTCGTCGCTGGTAGATGCCGCACACAACAACATCGCTAACGGGATCGCTAAATAGTGACGTTTTTTAGCGATCCCGTTAGCGATGTTGTTTAGTGTGGCATACCCTTTAGTTAGCACCTGTTCACACCTAATTTCTGTTTGGATGTGACAGTCAGTCTTTTGATATTTGTATGCATTAGCTTTCTCACTGAGCACTCTGCCCCTCAGCCTCAGGCATTTTTAATTACTGCAGGATCCTACCTTCCAATAGAGATGTAGACTTTAGTCTAAGAGAGGATTTACATTAGGCAGATTCTGGCAACAAGAGTCGCCTTATTGTGGCTACAGAGTGCTACTTTATTTGTTTGGGATTCATTTACTGATAGCTCGGCCGTCCAAACCAGTACAGTGGCGTGCTGAAGCTGTCAGTACTTTGATTGACAGCATGGCCCATCCAATCTGGTTCAGGGGCGTACTGAGCTGTTGGTGTGTTGATTGACAGCTTGACTAGCAAATCTGTGTCTGGGAGGCATTGGCTGTCTCCAAGTGTTCACTTTCCCGGGTGATTGCCATGCCTACTTAACTGAGCTGTTTCTCCTAGACCACTGCCAGACGTACATTCAACAAGTGAAGTTTATGCTCCCTGTGCCTTGTGTTCTGTATGCATGATCTTTTGCCTGACCTTGGACTTCGTTCTGACCATCCGCCTGTTTAAACCCTTCTGTTCCGATCCGTTATCCTTCTGGTACTCTGACCTCGTAACGTTACCTGACTACGCTTTTGTCTCTTCCTTCTGTTTATGACATACCCTCCTGGCTTCTGACCATGGACTCCTTGACCACTCTGACTCACAGCTTCACCATGAGAAGTGACTAGCGTCACAGTGGCCCTCTCTTGGCAGGTTTGTTATGGTACCATGTTCTCTCCATTTGATGATAATGGATTTGATAGTGCTCCGGGAGATCATCAGAGATTAGGATATTTTTTTATAACCCAACCATGACTTGTACTTTTCCAAACAAGTCAGGGACAAAGTTGTTGCTATCTCCTTGGTATTCATGGTGATTGATTAGTGGTGCCTCTTGTTCAATGGTGTTGCAGCCTCTGTGGCCTTTCAGAAAAGGTGTGTATATACTGACTGTCCATGTGACACTTAGATTGAACATAGGTGGACTTACTATCACTAAGCATGTGATTTATGAAGGCAATTGCTTGCACCAGAAATTTTTATGGGCTTCATCGCAAAAGGGGTGAATACATATGCACATTCCAATTTTTAGTTATGTGATCATATAAATGTAAGTTAAGCCTATATTTTTCTCAATTCACTTCACCGACCTATACTATTTACTGCTGATGCATCACACACAAATCATATTGCAAAAATATTTAAACACAGGTTGTAATATAACAAAATGGGTAAAAAGCTAAGGAGGTGAATACTTTTGCAAACCACTGTATATTACACAATTTCTCCTCCTCCTCTCCCCAAGTTAACATAAAATATCTCTATGGAACATTTTTTTTTTCAATAATATTCATTTTTTCACCTGTCACCTGGGGCATTTATAGGAGCTCCAGTTACAGAGGAAATCTGTGACACCAGTCACTACTCACGGACAGGCCATGAAACAGAAGAATCAGATGTTCCGAGGTCAATACCGAGAGAGTACGTCGATAACCATGGGAAAAGACGAAGGTGTAAGTCAGGTCAAAAGCCGAAGGACAAGACAAAGGGATAGTCAGAATATGGTCCAAAGGGTCAGGCAGCAGAAGATCAGAACTAACAGCAACAGAATCAGGCTAACACTCACCAAGAAGCACAAACTATGTCTGGCAGGGATCAGGGTCAGACAGCTCAGCAAGCCCATCACAGTATAGGACAGCCAAGCTGTTAATCAAGCCAGACAGCTCAGCAAGACAGTTTCCATAGAACAACATAGCAATCATTCACTGGGTGGAGGAATCGTGACAAAAACAGTTTCCGATAGTGATGGAAGTCACTGGCAGAGTAGTTCCGAGCCTGCAACGACCCAGCAGCATTGCTTTGCCAGGAAAGACTCAGTGATAAAGTGATTGTCAGGTCCTACAATTCTGATCAGCACTGCTAATGTTCTGTGCACTACATAGTGCTCACTGAGAGTTACATAGCGGCAAAAGAAAAGACATAAGCGGTGATAAATCGTTTCTCTCTTCACCCAAGTGTCTGCAACTGTGTCTAACATCTTGGAACTGATATACTGTAGGAGAAGGAGCTTTAACCCTGTGCTGTGGATTTACAATGCTATAGGGTTATAACCCAGGAACAAGAGCCAAGTCTAGTGAAGTGCAAATAGTGTAAAACCTTTAATAAATGTGGAGAATGACATGTGCACTAGAATTCTGGCTTAATTTTAAACAGACTTCTTGAGCATAAATATCTCCCATAGTGCCTTTTTAATATCCTATTTAGCAGCTTGGAAGTTAACAGGCCTGTGGGTATTTTAGTTAAGCTATTAAAATGATGTAAACTGCAAGCTACCATATGTAACAGCTTCACTGCCGGTTTATGGTGGGCATTGTGGCTACAATACTATGGCTCTGTTAGGACAGCAGACCTCTATTTTCCATGTGGACATTAATTCTGGATTTTTATGCGTATCCCTGCCCTGTTACAGGATAAGCATTAGGAACATTGACCTTTCAAAGCATTTTTTTCCACCACACAATCATGTAGTATGAAAAGTCAAAGAATAGCTGCTATTCACCTCTGCTGCTCCAGTATTACTATTTGTGTCACAGTGGATGAAATGCCTATTAATGTAGGAGTGGATACATGATCTTTTGTAGATTATGTTACCAAAAGCACCATACAGACTTACAGACTACATAGATTTATTTCTAATATTTTAAAGAAAATCTGTCAGCAAGTTTTTGTTACACCATCTTATAACAGCATGAGGTGGGGCAGATACCCTATTTCCAGCGATACGTCATGTACTGGACTGCTTGATGCACTTTGATAAAATCACTGTTTTATCTGCTGCAAAGCTACAAGTTCTCTGAATGCTGCACTCAGTATAACTCTGCCCACACCACTGATTGGCAGCTTTCTGTATACACTGTGCATAGGCAGAAAAATGACAACCAATAGTGAGTGGTGGGGTTATACAGAGCTCATGAACATGGAGGACAACATGGCAGCAGGTTTACTAGTCCTCTAATCAGAGGCGTAGCTAGGGTTTCGGTTTAGGGAGGGCAAAACGTCTGAGTGGACCCCTAACCAGAGAACCTCAGCAAATGACCGCGTTGTTGCCAAAAATAAAAAGACCAATATTGATATCACTGCCATATGGTCAGTGGTAAATATCACCAGTCCTACGGGACATATAATATATTACAGCAGAGTTACAGATAATGACTTACCGCTGATGTTCTTTCTGATGGAATCGTTCACTTTTCCTGTCTTTTCCATCTTGCCCAGACCGACATGACGACTCCTCCAGCCAGGACTCGGCTACAGAGAATACAACAAAGACACGTTTCACTTCTCATATTTTCAGCACTGTCACGGTCACCGATTGGACTATTCTCAAACTCCTCATCCTGCTGATCCCACAATACTGAGCCGCTGATGCCATACGTGTCCCTATTACTGCACCTGTTGTGTGGTTCTGTGTGACCTCTAAATTCTAAAGCACCCCTCTATAATATAGTAATGCCAGGTGCATGGGCCCTAGAAAACAGTGCCCGCATTTTGTCCCCTAGACTGTAATAATGCCCTGTGTGCCCCTTTGACAGTCACAGTAACCAGAGTTCCCCTATAACAATAAGTGCTCACTTTACACTTAATAATGTCCCGAGTCTCCCCCTTGTACAGCTCCCCTATACACAGTGTGATGCACCCTCACTGGATATATACTGACCCCTTAATATCCCCAAACTATTTAATGGCCCCGCCACTATAATCCCCACACTGTATGATGGCCCCTAGATAGCATCCATATAGCATAATACACCAGATAGTCCTCAATATAGTATAATGCACCCCCATAGGCAGCCTCTGTATTATAATGCACCCCCCATAAGAAGCCTCTGTATTATAATGCACCCCCATAAGCAGCCTTATTTATAATGCATTCCCCATAGGCAGCCTTATTTATAATGTACCCCATAGGCAGCCTTATTTATAATGTACCCCATAGGCAGCCTTATTTATAATGTACCCCATAGGCAGCCTTATTTATAATGCACCCCATAGGCAGTCTTATTTATAATGCACCCCCATAGGCAGCCTTATTTATAATGTACCCCATAGGCAGCCTTATTTATAATGTACCCCATAGGCAGCCTTATTTATAATGTACCCCATAGGCATCTTATTTCTACTGCACCCCCATAGGCAGCCTTATTTATAAAGTACCCCATAGGCAGCCTTATTTATAATGCACCCCCATAGGCAGCCTTATTTATAATGCACCCCCATAGGCAGCCTTATTTATAAAGTATCCCATAGGCAGCCTTATTTATAATGCACCCCATAGGCAACCTTATTTATAATGTACCCCATAGGCAGCCTTATTTATAATGCACCCCATAGGCAACCTTATTTATAATGTACCCCATAGGCAGCCTTATTTATAATGCACCCCATAGGCAGCCTTATTTATAATGCACCCCCATAGGCAGCCTTATTTATAATGCACCCCATAGGCAGCCTTACTTATAATGCACCCCCATAGGCAGTCTTATTTATAATGCAACCCCAGAGGCAGTCTTATTTATAATGCACCCCATAGACAGCCTTATTTATAATGCACCCCCATAGGCAGCCTTATTTATAATGCACCCCCATAGGCAGCCTTATTTATAATGCATTCCCCATAGGCAGCCTTATTTATAATGCAAACCCCATAGGCAGCCTTATTTATAATGCACCCCCAATAGGCAGTCTTATTTATAATGCACCCCATAGACAGCCTTATTTATAATGCACCCCCATAGGCAGCCTTATTTATAATGCACCCCCATAGGCAGCCTTATTTATAATGCATTCCCCATAGGCAGCCTTATTTATAATGCAACCCCATAGGCAGCCTTATTTATAATGTACCCATAGGCAGTCTTATTTCTACTGCACCCTCATAGGCAGCCTTATTTATAAAGTACCCCATAGGCAGCCTTATTTATAATGCACCCCCATAGGCAGCCTTATTTATAATGCACCCCCATACGCAGCCTTATTTATAAAGTACCCCATAGGCAGCCTTATTTATAATGTACCCCCATAGGTAGCCTTATTTATAATGCACCCCATAGGCAACCTTATTTATAATGTACCCCATAGGCAGCCTTATTTATAATGTACCCCATAGGCAGCCTTATTTATAATGCACCCCCATAGGCAGCCTTATTTATAATGCACCCCCATAGGCAGCCTTATTTATAATGCACCCCCATAGGCAGCCTTATTTATAATGCACCCCATAGGCAGCCTTACTTATAATGCACCCCCATAGGCAGTCTTATTTATAATGCAACCCAGAGGCAGTCTTATTTATAATGCACCCCATAGGCAGCCTTATTTATAATGCACCCCCATAGGCAGCCTTATTTATAATGCACCCCCATAGGCAGCCTTATTTATAATGCATTCCCCATAGGCAGCCTTATTTATAATGCAACCCCATAGGCAGCCTTATTTATAATGCACCCCCATAGGCAGCCTTATTTATAATGCACCCCCAATAGGCAGCCTTATTTATAATGCACCCCCATAGGCAGTCTTATTTATAATGCACCCCCATAGGCAGCCTTATTTATAATGTACCCCATAGGCAGTCTTATTTATAATGCACCCCCATAGGCAGCCTTATTTATAATGCACCCCCATAGGCAGCCTTATTTAAAATGCACCCCATAGGCAGCCTTATTTATAATGTACCCCATAGGCAACCTTATTTATAATGTACCCCCAATAGGCAGCCTTATTTATAATGCACCCCCATAGGCAGTCTTAATTATAATGCACCCCATAGGCAGTCTTATTTATAATGCACCCCCATAGGCAGCCTTATTTATAATGCACCCCCATAGGCAGTCTTATTTATAATGCACCCCCATAGGCAGCCTTATTTACAATGCACCCCATAGGCAGTCTTATTTATAATGTACCCCATAGGCAGCCTTACTTATAATTAATTACCCATAGGCAGCCTTATTTATAATGCACCCCATAGGCAGTCTTATTTATAATGTCCCCCATAGGCAGTCTTATTTACAATGTACCCATAGGCAGTCTTATTTATAATGTAACCCATAGGCAGCCTTATATATAATGCACCCCATAGGCAGTCTTATTTATAATGTACCCCATAGGCAGCCTTATATATAATGCACCCCATAGGCATCTTATTTATAATGTACCCCATAGGCAGTCTTATTTATAATGAATTACCCATAGGCAGCCTTTTTCATAATGCACCCCATAGGCAGTCTTATTTATAATGTACCCCATAGGCAGCCTTACTTATAATGAATTACCCATAGGCAGTCTTATTTATAATGTACCCCCATAGGTAGCCTTATTTACAATGCACCCCATAGGCAGCCGTATTTATAATGCACACCATAGGCAGCCTTATTTATAATGCACCCCCATAGGCAGTCTTATTTATAATGCACACCATAGGCAGCCTTATTTATAATGCACCCCCATAGGCAGCCTTATTTATAATGCACCCCCATATGGAGCCTCTGTAGTATAATGCACCCCCTTTACAAAATAATAATCCAGTACTCACCTCTCTTGCTCCCGGCTCCTGCACTGCTCACTGCTCTCCCTCTCTTCTCCTGACAGCGGGCACCGGGCAGTGACGTCATTGCGCTCGCTGTCAGACGCTGAGAGGGGGATGATGGGAGAGAAGGAGCGCTCGCTCCTTCTCTCTCAATGCGGTCAGCTGTATCTGCTAGGTGCCGAAACAGCTGACCCTCCGATGACAGGCGGGGGGCCCACTGCTGGCACCGTGCCCCCCACCGCCTGCTCAGGGTCCCCATAGCGGCTGGGCGACAGAGCAGGGAGAGCGATTCTCCCTGCTCTGCCGCAGAAAGTAACTGTGTCGGCGCACTGTGCACACCAATACAGTTTAGTAGCGTAGCTCCGGGTGGGCCACGTCAGCCTGCGGGGCCGCGGGCCACCGCCCCCTCTGCCTCACTGGTAGCTACACTACTGCCTCTAGTGATATTTCTGCTTATAAAACAGTGATTTCATCAACACTACAACATGTTGCACAGTTTTTAGTGACATATCAGTGGAATCAGGGTCTCGGTCTCTGCATTATTCTTCTTTCAGATGGAGCAGCAAAAACCTGGTGACTGATTTCCTCTAAGAGAATTATGGAGTCTCAGTGACTAAAGGAGGACAAATGGTTTCATGCTATAATTGTGTATATAGCACAGACTTGTACTCTAGGTGGGTTTCAAATAAAGGTTTACTATGCAGCTTTGAAGGGAGACCTACAGTGGGTTCGGAAAGTATTCAGACCCTTGTAAATGTTTCACTCTTTGTTTCATTGTAGCCATTTGGTAAACGCAAAAAAGTTCATTTTTTTTCTCATTAATGTACACACTGCATCCCATCTTGACTGAAAAAAAACAGAAATGTAGAAATGTTTGCAAAATTATTAAAAAAGAAAACTGAAATATCGCATGGTCATAAAGTATTCAGACCCTTTGCTCAGTATTGAGTAGAAGCACCCTTTGAGCTAGTACACCCATGAGTCTTCGTGGGAATTATGCAACAAGTTTTTCACACCTGGGTTTGGGGATCCTCTGCCATTCTTCCTTGCAGATCCTCTCCAGTTCCGTCAGGTTGGATGGTGAACGTTGGTGGACAGTCATTTTCAGGTCTCTTCAGAGATGCTTAATTGGGTTTAGGTCAGGGCTCTGGCTGGGTCAGTCAAGAATGGTCACAGAGTTGTTCTGAAGCCACTCCTTTGTTATTTTAGCTGTGTGCTTATGGTCATTGTCTTGTTGGAAGTGAATCTTCAGCCAAATCTTAGGTCCAGAGCACTCTGGAAGATGTTTTCATCCAGGATATCTCTGTATTGGCCCCATTCATGTTTCCTTCAATTGCAACCAGTTGTCCTGTTCCTGCCACCACCATGTTTCATTGTTGGGATTGTATTGGGCAGGTGATGAGCAGTGCCTGGTTTTCTTCACACATACCGCTTAGAATTATCACCAAAAAGTTTTATCTTTGTCTCATCAGACCAGAGAATCTTATTTCTCATAGTCTAGGAGTCCTTCATGTGCTTTTTTAGCAAACTCTCAGCGGGCTTTCATATGTCTGGCACTAAGGAGAGTCTTCTGTCGGGCCACTCTGCCATAAAGGCCCAACTCATGGAGGCTGCAGTGATAGTTGACTTTGTGAAACTTTCTCCCATCTCCCTACTGCATCTGTGGAGCTCAGTCACAGTAACATAGTTAACATAGTTAATAAGGTTAAAGGAAGACTTTAAGTCCATCTAGTTCAACCCATTTTCCTATCCTAACCTGCCCTAACATGTTGATCCAGAGGAAGGCAAAAAATCCCAAGTGGCAAACATAAGCTTCACAGTGGGGAAAAAAATTCCTTCCCGACTCCACATACGGCAATCAGACTAGCTCCCTGGATCAACGCAATATCTAGGAAACTAGTGAATATAGCCTGTAATATTATACTTTTCAAGAAAGGCATCCAGTCCCTTCTTAAATTTTAGTAAGGAATCACTCATTACAATATCATACGGCAGAGAGTTCCATAGTCTCACTGCTCTTACAGTAAAGAATCTGCATCTGTGATTATGGCTAAACCTTCTTTCCTCCAGACGTAGAGGATGCCCCCTTGTCCCTGTCACAGGTCTAAGAGTAAAAAGATCATTAGAAAGGTCTTTGTACTGTACCCCCATATATTTATACATTGCAATAAGATCACCCCCAAGCCTTCGTTTCTCCAAACTAAATAACCCCAAGTGTAATAACCTGTCCTGGTATTGCAGACCCCCAGTTCTCTAATAACCTTGGTCGCTCTTTTCTGCACCCGCTCCAGTTCAGCTATTTCTTTCTTATACACCGGAGACCAGAACTGTACACAGTATTCTAAGTGTGGTCGCACCGGTGACTTGTATAGAGGTAAAATTATTTTCTCCTCATGAGCATCTATGCCTCTTTTAATGCATCCCATTATTTTATTTGCCTTGGCAGCAGCTGCCTGACATTGGCCACTAAATGTGAGTTTCTCGTCCATCCATACACCCAGGTCTTTTTCAGTGACAGTTTTGCCCAGTGTTTTTACAATTAAGCACATAAATATACATCTTGTTTGTTCTACCCAAGTGCATGACCTTACATTTATCCCCATTAAAGCTCATTTGCCCTTTCTCAGCCCAAGCTTCTAGTTTACATAAATCCTCCTGTAATATAAAATTGTCCTCCTCTGTATTTATTACCCTGCAGAGTTTAGTGTCATCTGCAAATATTGAAATACTACTCTATATGCCCCCTACAAGGTCATTAATAAATATGTTAAAGAAAAGCGGGCCCAACACCGACCCCTGCGGTACCCCACTGCTAACCGTGACCCAGTCCGAGTGTGCTCCATTAATAACTACCCTTTGTTTCCTATCCATGAGCAGTTCTTAAACCCCCTTACACATATTTTCCCCTATCCCCATTGTTCTCATTTTATGTATTAACCTTTTGTGTGGCACCGTATCAAAGCTTTGGAGAAATCCATGAACACCACGTCCACTGCGTTCCCTTCGTCCATCCTGAACTTACCTCTTCATTAAAGCTTATCAGATTAGTCTAATAAGAACGGTCCCTCGTAAACATGCTGATACTGTGTCAAGAGGTTTTTCTGCCTCAGATACTCCAATACAGTATCCCTTAAAAAACCCTCCAGGATTTTACCCACAGTAGATGTTAAGCTCACTGCCTATAATTTTCCAAGTTCAGTTTTTGCCCCTTTTTTGAATATTGGCACCACAATTGCTATACGCCAGTCCTGTGGTGCAGAACCTGCTATTATGGAATCTTTAAAGATTAAAAAATAATGGTCTATCTATGACTGTACTTAATTCCTGCAGTACTCGGGGATGTATCCCTTCCAGTCCCTGGGATTTGTCAATTTTAGTGATTTTTAGACGCCGCCGTACTTCCAGCTGGGTTAAGCAGGTGACATTTAATGGAGAAATTTTTTTTCATCACTGATCATGTTATCTGTCATGGGATTTTCTTGTGTAAATACAGTTGAAAAAAGTCATTTAGCATATTGGCTTTTTCCTCATCTCATCCACCATTTCACCCAGACTATTTTTAAGGGGACCAACACTATCATTTTTTAGTTTCTTGCTATTTATGTAGTTAAAGAATATTTTGGGATTATTTTTACTTTCTCTGCAATGAGTCTCTCTGCTTCAATCTTTGCTGTCTTGATTTGGTTTTTACAGAATTTATTCAATCTTCTGTATTTATTTAACCCCTTCCTGACCCATGACGCCTACGTAGGCATCATGAAAACCAGTGGCATCCCGACCCATGACGCCTACGTAGGCGTCATGCTATAAATCATGTTCCTGTGGGTCGGGTGACCGGGGTCACTGAAAGGTCACCCGACCCGCAGGCACAAGACCCTTTGTGCATCATCACAGTGGGGGTGGCTTAAACCCCCACATGGCTGCGATCGCTCTGATTGGCTGTTAAAAGTGAAACAGCCAGTCAGAGCAATCTGTAATATTTTCACCAATGAAATTTGGTGAAATATTACAATCCAGCCATGGCTGATGCTGCAATAGCATCTGCCATGGCTGGACACCGAGTTCCCACCCTCCCAACACCGAGTGACCGCGGTGATCGGCCGCCGCCAGCGTTTTCATGGCGGCGATCGGTCACCGCCGTTACTTTCTGCTGCCCTGCGCTCTGATCCTCTCCCTCTGCCTTGGTCCGCTCCCCCTGCCTTCTGATCACCCCCCCTCCGCTCTTCTCACCTCTCCCGGTCTTTTGGCGCCTGTGGATCCGTCTCGGCGTCCGTCCGGGACTCTTCATGGCCGCCGCCATCTTGGAAAATGGCGGGCGCATGCGCATGCCCCCCCGGCCGGCGCGTACGCAGTGCGCCCTCTAGGGTAAATAAAAATAATTTTGATCACTGTGATACTCTCTCAAAGTGATCAAAATAAAAAATCAGTAAATAAACGCCCCCTTTATCACCCCCATAGGTAGGGACAAATAATAAAATAAAGAATTTTTTTTTTCTTGTGCACACCGTTGCGGATTTTGCTGCGGATCCGCAGCTGATTTGGCGCTGCGGATCTGCAGCAGATCTGGAAACCATGTACAGTACAATGCAAATAAATGGTAGAAAGAAACGCTGTGCACATGCTGCGGATTTTTTCGCGCAGATTTGGTGCGGTTTTTTAATCCGCAGCATGTCAATTCTTTGTAACGGATTCCGCAGCGTTTTTTACACCTATTCCATTATAGGTGTAAAACCGCAGGACAAATCCGCACAAAAACAGCAGCAAAACCGCAGTAAATACCGCAACATGTGCACAGGCCCTTAATCCGCGCTAAATCCGGAAGGTAAAACGCAGGTAATTTTTACCTGCGGATTTTAGCAAAATCTGCACGGAAAAAATCGGCAAGTGAATCCGCAATGTGTGCACGGGGCCTTAGGGTTAGGATTATGGCTGGGTTCATATTGCGTTAAGGCAGTCCGTTAGACGGACTGCGTTACACCGCGGTAAACGCGGTGTAACGCAGTCCGGTTAAACGCTGCCCTTCCACCCCCATTGTCGGGCGCATCGCGACGCATGCCGTAAAGCGGCATGCATTCGCGAAGTGCCGTCATTCAGTGACGGAGCCTCGGACGCGGGCTGCAGCGTCTGGGCTCCGTCACCGCTAGCACGATGAATCATCTGCTGATTCTTCTGCGCTAGCGGGTATAGCATAACGCAATCGCGTTATGCTATACCGTTACCAGCCCGTCAACGCTATGTGTTGAACGGGCTGGTAAAACGCAATATGAATCTAGCCTTAGGCCGGCGTCACACTGGCGACAGAATCGGACGACTGCAATACGATGAAATATCGTATTGCAGTCTGCCCTATGTTAATCTATGGAGCAGCTCCTAGTATCAGATTTTTTGTGGTCCGTTTTAAAACGTCTGTGTGCAATCGCAGCATGCTGCGATTGTCACCGATTGTGGCTCGACTATCGCCAATGCAAGTCTATGGGAGCGATGAAAAATCTGATTACAAACGGACCGCATGTGTGACTTGCGATTAAATCGCACCGGTGTCCTTTAGAAAAGCCGGCAATTCATCCCCGTCTATACTGTAAAATCACACTGACAGCTTTAATAAAGAATAGAAAGAATAGATTACACACATAGAATACATATATATATATATATATATATATTCATTGTGACACATACTATACATATATTTATAGTTTTACACTTCTACATACTGAATAGCCCCTAATTCAATTGCCGGCTTTTGTGAAATCACAGAAACCGACATGAAATGATTACATTGTTTAGACACAGTTAACCATGTAATTTCTGTATTTTGATATATGGTTTGAACTTACAATAATATGTGTATTTGTGCAAAATTTCAGACATGTAGGGGTTAATTAAAGGTGTAAATTTGTTTAGAAAAAAAGCGTGGGCTCCGCTGTATTTTCTCCACCAGACAGACAAAGCAAGCGAGTGGGGGCAGATAATTATTAGCCTAGGGAGGGTACATTTTTTTTGTGCCCCCCCTGGCTACTAACATCTGCCCCCAGACACCCAGAAAGGGCGAATCTATAATTAGATTATCCCTTTCTGGCACTTTGCCTGTCTATTCCCATTGCCCTGTAGCGGGTGGCGAATGGGTTAATAAGGGGTTTTAAAACCCCCCTTGCTATTGAAAGGTGAGTTTAAGCCAGGTTAATAATTTAGAGCTGTCAATTAGACAACTATCAATTATTA
>JARQOD010000010.1:97970936-98023738 GCA_033576555.1 Oophaga sylvatica
GGTCAGGACTGCCCACTTCCGAAATTTCTGACAGTACAACTGTCACGGGTGTGTCGCTGTGAAGATCGTCGCGATTGCACACCCTGACTTCTCACAGCTGAGTTTCTGGTGCTGGGTGTTTTTCGGCATAGAGGGAGTTAATTCTTCCTCTCTCTGTGCTGGACTAAGACCAGCCTCGCTCAGCTGCAATTAATGTTGTGGTAATTGTTTTCCTTCAAATACCTGCCTGTCCGCTGGGGAAGTGTCGGTGAAAGCATTCATGCAGACCAGCAGAGCGGATCGTTGTATGGTGAAGGCTGAAGTTAAGAGTACCTGTGTGGTCTTTTTTCCCCTCCTCGCTTTATCATTTATCTCCGTACCCGTTGGTGTCCCCTCTGTTTCCTGTGGTATGATTTTTGTATGCAAGGTGGATTTTAGTTTACCCCTTGTACTGTCTCGTTCGTTTATTACTGTGTTTAGGCATATATCTACCAGTCCCCGGTGTTGTGATCAGGGTCCTTCTCAGGACTGGATCACTGAGGTTTAGGGATCCTCAGGAGGTAGGGATTACGCTGGCGGCCTGGACCTCTGTACCATCAACAGTACCTCCAGGTAGAGGGATTAGTCAGGACCTCAGCTTAGGGTCAGCATAGACCCTGGACCTCCTGTATGCAGTAACAGCGTGACATTTTCACCGACCCAACTAAAGATTTTCTCCAGTCACCATGGATCCAGTAGTCAGTCTAGCTCGGCAGTTGCAGAGTTTGTCCATGGAGCTGGCGGACGTTAAGTCCAAGGTTTTGTACCCCCCGGAGCAGGCCGGACCTGAACCTAAAGTAGCTCTCCCTGACAGATTCACTGGAGGGCGGGACAAGTTTTTTACTTTCCGGGAGGCATGTAAATTGTACTTTCGGCTGCGACCTCGGTCATCTGGGAGTGAAGAACAAAGGTGGGGATTGTCATCTCGCTCCTACAAGGAGACCCCCAATCCTGGGCGTTCGCTCTCCCCCCGGCTCCCCAGCTCTCCAGTCAGTGGATAGGTTTTTTACGGCTCTGGGTCTTGTGTATGATGACCCGGATCGGGTCTCCCTTGCTGAATCTAAGTTATGTAGGATCCAGCAGGGAGATCGTCCGGCAGAGGAATTCTGTTCGGAGTTCCGTAGGTGGGCCACGGACACCCAGCGGAATGACCCGGCTCTTAGGAGCCAGTTTTGTCAAGGTTTATCTGACAAATTAAAGGATGTGCTGGCACAGTATGACCCTCCCACGTCACTGGAAGCCGCTATGGCCCTTGCTATTCGTATTGACAGACGTCTTCGGAGAGGTGCGGGGTAACTTCGCCCCCTGTGATGACTCCACCTTCCTCAAGGGTCCCTTATATGGAGCTTCCCCTGGTCAGTCCAGAGGAGCCTATGCAATTAGGAGGGACATCATTCCGGGGGAGGGGATCGGTGGGGCGCCACAAAACAGGAGGTTGTTTCTTCTGTGGAAAAAAGGGACATTTTATTAGGGGGTGTCCATCCCGTCCTTTGCAGAGTGAGAAGTCGCCGGAAAACTATTGATCCCAGATTGTGTGGTGGACGGCAATCTGGGAGTAAGTATTTCGTCCCTAAGTTCGTCTCAGTTTCTCATACCGGCGGAGGTGGTGGTGGGTGCGAGAACTGAGAGGATATCTGTTCTTCTGGATAGTGGGTCCGGGGCTAACCTGGTGGATGCTCGCTTTGCCCGGGTTCAAGGTATGCGATTGAGTGTGTTGACTAAACCCGTCCCCATATTCTCGATCGACGCCAGACCTCTCGGTCAGGGAAGTTTTTTGCAAGCAGTGCATAACATAGATCTTCAAGTGGGGGCCTTACATAAAGAACTGTTGTCTTGTTATGTGTTGGAGGGTCTTCCCACTCCTATAGTGCTGGGCCTTCCTTGGTTAACTAAGCATAACCCGGTTATTGATTGGCAATCCAGAGAGATAAGCCAATGGAGTGAATTCTGTAATAAAAACTGCATGAATACGGTCATTGGGGCGGTCGCTCCTAGGGCCTTACCTCCATTTCTGGTGGACTTTGAGGATGTATTCTCGGAGAAAGGGTGTCAAGAACTACCTCCTCATCGCGAGTATGTGTAATGTATGTAGTACAGTTCATATAGCGTCTTGTGCTTGGGTGCGATGAAAATACATGAGACACAGGTTTGATATAGAAAGTCTTGTATTACTTCATACAAGTGGCAATAATAGTCACACAGTTTGCAGACACAGAAGCAGGAGACACAGCAGGCCAGAGTAACTTAAGCTCAGCAATCACTCTCCATAACATGTTCAGGATCTTCTTCTCTGTTACCGTAAGTCCATGCAAACGTGGGTCTTTTAAAGAGCAGGGTTCAGAGTCCACAAGTGCTTCAGAGTTCCTCAGTAGGAATAGCTGGAGTACAAGGTCCAAGGCTTCAGGGGTCAGGTCACAGGTTCACTGCAGGCTAGATTCTGAAGCACTGATTGCTCAGCTGTGGCTGCTTAAGAAGCAAAAGGAGAGAATCAGGGCGGGAACATGCAAGCTGGAAACTCCATTTTGACTGAGGGCAAGATAGCTGCAGCAAGACAGAAAGTAAAATGGCTGACGAACAAACTGAGTTTCAGGAACATGTACACAGAACCTTACATTACTCCCCCCTTAGGGACAACCTCCGGATGACCTCAGACCAGGCTTGTGTGGGTACCTCTGATGAAACTGACGGAGCAAGCGAGGAGCATTAACGTTATTGACTGGTTCCCATGAGTTGTCCTCCACTGGGTAGCCCTGCCATTTAATCAGATATTGTAACTGATTTCTATACAACCTGGAATCTAAAATCCTTTCCACCACAAATTCTTCCTGACCATCGACTAGCACTGGGTCAGGGCAAGGAGAAGAACGTCCAGGAAACGTATTGGGTGTCGCAGCCTTTAGTAGGGATACATGAAAGACAGGGTGGATTCTCATAGTTCTGGGCAGTTGAAGACGACAAGCAACGGCACTTATAATTTTACTGATTTTATAGGGTCCAATGTACTTATGTCCCAGCTTAGACGATGGAATCCTTAACTTAAGATTTCTGGTTGACAGCCAGACCAAGTCTCCTACCTTGAAAGCTGGTGCAGGTTTACGAAATTTATCTGCTGCTTTCTTGTACCTTTCCTGAGCCGATTCCAGATTCTCCTTTAGAAGATCCATATTCTTCTGTAAAGACGTGATTCTTTCAGCCACTGCTGGTAAAGGCGTTTCTATGGGAAATCGTGGTAGAATGTTAGGATGATAACCTAGATTAGAGTAAAAAGGAGACTGCTTAGTGGAGGCACTCTGAGAGTTGTTATACGAGAACTCAGCTAATGGAAGTAGATCCACCCAATCATCCTGTAGGTGGCAGATAAAGCAGCGGAGATACTGCTCCAGGGTTTGATTGGTTCGTTCGGTCTGTCCATTAGTCTGGGGATGAAAAGCAGAAGAAAGGTTTACTTTAATGTCCAATGCTGCACAGAAATTTTGCCAAAACCTAGAAGTGAATTGCACCCCTCGATCCGAAATAACCTCATCCGGTACTCCATGTAAGCGAAACACATCTTTAATCATCAAATCTGATGTCTGTTTTGCAGTGGGTAAGCCGACACAAGGAATAAAATGAGCTGCCTTTGTTAGACGGTCAACCACCACTAGAATGGTGTTCTTCCCTTGAGAGGTTGGTAACTCCACAATGAAGTCCATAGAAATGGATCCCCACGGGCGGGACGGGGTGGGAAGAGGCTGTAACAGACCAGTTGGTGAGGAGCGAGGTGTTTTGCATCTTGCACAACTTCACATGAAGTGACATAGTTTAAAACATCCTTCCTGCAAGTGGGCCACCAAAAGAAACGAGAAAGAAATTCCTGTGTCTTTAGAATTCCTCTATGCCCAGCTATCTTGGAATCGTGAATGAGTTGCAATACTCTCAATCTGACTGTTTCAGGAATATACAGGCGTTGTCCCTGAATCCACACACCATTCTTAAAGACAAGACTTAGTCCCTTGGGGGTTGTGCCAAAAGGAATCCGCATGGTATGCTTCCTTGATGTCCTTAAGTAGGTCTTGATTATGAATTACTCCAGGAATCTAGAGTCAGGAAGAATAGTCTTAGGAGGAGTAATTGGACGTGTCTCTGCTGAGTAAATCCTAGAGAGTGCATCAGCCTTTCCATTGCGCGATCCTGGTCTATAAGAAATGATAAAATTAAATTGGTTTAGAAAAGATTCCAGCGAGCCTGGCGAGGAGTCAGGCACTTAGCCGACCTGATAAACTCAAGGTTACGATGGTCTGTCAGGACGACTATTTGCTGTGCAGCTCCCTGAAGAAGGTGTCTCCATTCTTTGAAGGCGGCAATAATGGCCAACAACTCTCTATTGCCCACATCGTAGTTCCTCTCAGCCGAAGACAACTGCTGGGAAAAGAAGGCACAGGGATGCAAGACATTCTTCTCACCTGTTCTCTGAGAGAGTATAGCTCCAACGGCACAGTCTGAAGCATCCACCTCTATTATGAAGGCAAGCTCGGGGTTGGGATGTACTAGGATAGGTGCAGTGGTAAATTTATCTTTTAGACGGGAAAATGCTTCCTGGGCTTGGGGAGTCCAGGAGAACCTAGACTCTTTCCGGGTAAGTTGGTGATAGGTGACACTACCTCAGAGAAATTTCTAATGAAACGTCTATAGAAGTTGGCAAACCCGATGAAGCGCTGTACCTCCTTCACATTTCTAGGACTTGGCCAATCCTTGATGGCTTGGGTTTTGCTTCCATCCATACTAATTCCTTGTGTAGACAGTACATACCCCAGAAATTGAATTTCGGTCTATGGAATTCACACTTTTCAAGTTTGATGTAAAGATGATTTTGTCTTAGACGTTCCAAGACCATTCTCACATGTCCATGATGTTCCTCTGTGGAGTTAGAAAAAATTAGAATATCATCCAAATAAATTACCCACGAATGTATCTAGGAGATCCCTGAAGATGTCATTCACCAAGTGTTGGAAAGTGGCTGGGGCGGTACTCAGACCAAAAGGCATAACTAGATATTCAAAGTGTCCATAGCGTACCTGAATGCAGTCTTCCATTCATCCCCAGGTCTAATACGGACTAAGTTATAGGCCCCACGAAGATCTAGTTTAGAGAAAATTTTGGCATGTCGCACTCTCTCCAATAACTCAGGGATTAAAGGCAATGGATAACGGTTTCTAATAGTAACCTTATTGAGTTCCCTATAGTCTACGCATGGTCTCAGAGATCCATCTTTCTTCTTACAAAGAAGATGGGTGCACCTGCAGGAGATGAAGAGGGGCGTATGAAGCCCTTGGCTAGATTTTCGTCTATGTAATCCTTTAAAGCCTTTAGCTCGGGCCCCGCCAGGGGGTAGATCTTACCAAAAGGTATCTCTGCTCCAGGCAATAATTCAATTGGACAATCATATGGACGGTGAGGAGGAAGCTGGTCAGCGTTCTTCTTGTCACATAAATCCACATAGTCCTGGTATACAGCTGGTAGTTCAGGGACTGACATGGTTCCTTTAGGAACAGAGCAAGCTGAAACTTTTGGACTCATCTGTTTCTCTGGAAAGTGTAATTCCTTGGTCTCCCAGTTAATGGTAGGATTCTGAGCCTGCAGCCATGGTAGCCCTAGAATAATGGGAAAGTGGGGAGAAGAGATAAGCATAAAGGACAGTTTCTCTTGATGATCTTTACCCATAAGAACCCTCAAAGGCTCTGTTTCCTGATCCACTGGTCCAGAGGTCAGCAGGGAGCCATCCACAGTTTCCATCTGTACTGGAGTAGCCTTCTTCACTGAACGTATCCCCTGTTTCAGAGCAAAGGAGACATCCATAAAATTTCCACTTGCCCCTGAGTCGATCATAGCAGAGCTAGACACCCAAGCTGAGTCAACCCAGAGTTTGATGGAAAGAAAGCAATGAGAATTGTTTTTCTTACAACTCAGCTGGGACACCGCTGAGGAAACTTGAAAAATTGCAGCGTTTACACAGTCAACGTCCTCAGAGGTAACGGAGTTTAAGTCCGAGAAATCAAGATCTGTTGCTGCAGATCTCTCTGGAGCCTGAGGCTCGGACCTGACAGATCCCCTCTCGCAACACTCACAATGAATGAGTGCTGCAGTAGTCTTACGAGAACGGCTGGGGCAGTTTATAATGAAGTGCCCTGACTTACCACAATAGAAACATAGATTCTCCTTAAAACGATGTTCCTTGCGTGCATCACTAACCCGTCGTTGTAAAGATCTACCTGCATGGGTTCAGGTTCAGGTTCCCGTGTAATCCTACTCAAAGGTTCCTTAGCTGGAGAGGAAGGTAGGAAAAGGTTAGTGCGATTGCTTTCGAACCATCTCTCTTGCCTGCGTTCAGTCAGACGAGTATCAATACGGATGCAGTAGTTAATAAAGTCACCTAACGCAGTGGGAGGGTCGGCACGAGCAAGTTCATCCTTAATCAGTGGAGATAACCCCTTTCGAAAAATAGATTTTTTGGCGGAACTGTCCCAGGTGGTATCAAGGGCCCATCTCCTGAAATCCAAGGCATATTCAGCTACCGAGTGCTTACCTTGGCGCAAAGCTAACATGGCTGCTTCAGCTGTTGCACCTCAATTGGGGTCATCAAACACCTGCCCCATGGCTGAAATAAAAGCATCAAGGTGATTCAAACAATCATCCTCAGTCTCAATCAGAGGGTTTGCCCACATCAAAGCCTTGTTGGTAAGCAACATAATTATAGTAAGCACCTTAGATCGTTCAGTGGGAAATTGTGAAGCATGTGCAGAAAAAAAAAGATTGCATTGATTAATAAATCCCCTGAATTTCTCACGTTCACCGCCAAAACGAAAAGGGGGCAACTTGGGAATCCCAGAACTCGGGGCTACGGCAGGAGCCTGGACTCGCTCCTCTAGAACCTCAATCCTGGCTCGCAAATCCTGGGCAGTCTGTCCAAACACTTGCAAATTGTGATTAGTGAGGTCCTGTAGGTTTGTAAAACGGGTCTTTATATTCTGCAAATCTGCAAGGATATTATCAGTCACTCCGCAAAGTTCCTTTATGCGGGCCTCCATTTTCCAGATCTTTTAGGACAGGATTACTGGAAGAAGAGGAGAGGAGAAAAAAAAAAACAATAGTGTTTACCTGTGGTAACACTGCAGAGAGAAAAAAAATTAAGGGAACTGCTCACCTGGAATGGTTGTGAGAAGTCACAACCACTATCATCACAGAAAGTTTACCCGGACATCTGATATCCACAGTTACAGCAGACAAAAAAGAGAAAAGAAAAAAAAACAATAGTGTTTACCTGTGGTAACACTGCAGAAAAAAAAAACACTTAAGGGAATTGCTCACCTGGAATGGTTGTGAGAAGTCACAACCACTGTCATCACAGAAAGTACAACCGGACATCCGATATCCACAGTTACAGCAGACACAGCCTTTCCAGACCCAGCAGACACTAACGTTTGGCTTCAGAATCTTGTAATGTATGTAGTACAGTTCATATAGCGTCTTGTGCTTGGGTGCGATGAAAATACATGAGACACAGGTTTGATATAGAAAGTCTTGTATTACTTCATACAAGTGGCAATAATAGTCACACAGTTTGCAGACACAGAAGCAGGAGACACAGCAGGCCAGAGTAACTTAAGCTCAGCAATCACTCTCCATAACAGGTTCAGGATCTTCTTCTCTGTTACCGTAAGTCCATGCAAACGTGGGTCTTTCAAAGAGCAGGGTTCAGAGTCCACAAGTGCTTCAGAGTTCCTCAGTAGGAATAGCTGGAGTACAAGGTCCAAGGCTTCAGGGGTCAGGTCACAGGTTCACTGCAGGCTAGATTCTGAAGCACTGATTGCTCAGCTGTGGCTGCTTAAGAAGCAAAAGGAGAGAATCAGGGCGGGAACATGCAAGCTGGAAACTCCATTTTGACTGAGGGCAAGATAGCTGCAGCAAGACAGAAAGTAAAATGGCTGACGAGCAAACTGAGTTTCAGGAACATGTACACAGAACCTTACAGTATGACTGTTCTGTTAACTTGTTCCCTGGGGCCAAGTTACCGAAATCTAGGTTGTATAACCTTTCTGGTCCTGAGAGACAGGCCATGAAGGATTATATTTCAGAGAGTCTGGCTAAGGGGCATATTAGACCTTCATCTTCCCCGGTGGCCGCGGGGTTCTTCTTTGTGAAAAAAAAGATGGAGGCCTACGCCCTTGCCTGGATTTCCGTGAGCTTAATCGGATTACGGTCCGAGATCCGTATCCGCTCCCACTTATTCCCGATCTCTTCAATCAGATCGTGGGTGCCAAATGGTTCTCTAAGTTGGATCTCAGGGGGGCGTACAATCTGATTAGGATGAAGGAGGGGGATGAGTGGAAGACGGCTTTTAACACTCCGGAGGGGCATTATGAGAACCTTGTCATGCCATTTGGTCTGAGTATTGCCCCGGCGGTGTTTCAACACTTTGTAAATGACATCTTTCGCCACCTAATGGGACAGTTTGTGGTCATATATCTGGATGATATCTTAATTTACTCGCCGGACCTTGTGTCTCATCAGGAGCATGTTAGGCAGGTGTTACAGATCTTGCGGGATAATAAACTGTACGCCAAATGGGAGAAGTGTGTGTTCGCCGTACAGGAACTTCAGTTTTTAGGGTTCCTGGTGTCAGCATCCGGTTTTCGTATGGACCCTGGGAAAGTGCGGGCAGTTCTTGAGTGGGATCTGCCAGAGGATCTTAAGGCATTACAACGTTTCCTGGGGTTTGCTAACTACTACCGAAGTTCATTTGTAATTTTTCGTCCATAGTTAAACCTCTCACAGACATGACTAAAAAAGGGACGGATTTTTCAAAGTGGTCTGACAAGGCTTGTCAAGCGTTTTCCTCTTTGAAAAAATGTTTTGCTTCAGCACCCATACTTATTCAACCTGATGCGTCACAGCCGTTCATTGTTGAGGTGGACGCTTCCGAGGTAGGGGTGGGAGCAGTATTGTCACAAGGTTCGTCCCCTGGTAAATGGCATCCGTGCGCCTTCTTCTCTAAAAAATTGTCGTCCGCTGAGAGGAATTATGATGTCGGCAATAGGGAACTCTTGGCCATTAAGTTGGCTTTTGAGGAGTTGCGTCATTTTTTGGAGGGGGCAGTCCACCCGGTCACCGTCATTACCGATCACAAAAACCTGCTATATTTAGAGTCCGCTAAACGTCTGAATCCCAGACAAGCTAGGTGGTCGTTGTTTTTTACCAGGTTTAATTTTGTCGTCACATATCGTCCTGGGTCAAAAAATGTTAAGGCGGATGCCTTATCTCGCTGTTTCCCAGGGGCTGGGAATACGGAGGACCCGGTTCCGGTCCTTCAGGAGGGGGTGGTGGTGTCGGCAGTATGCTCTGAGCTTGAGGAGGAGGTATTGGAGGCTCAGGGGGATGCCCCTGTAGGACCTCCAGGGAGACTATTTGTTCCAAATCAGTTGCGACAAAAGGTGATCGAGGCACACCATAATTCAGTTTTGGCAGGACAACCAGGGAGTAAAGCAACTGAGGATCTCCTCTCGCGCCGGTTTTGGTGGCCTAACTTCCATAGGGAGGTGGTAACTTTTGTCGCGTCCTGCGAGGTTTGTGCGCGCTCTAAGACCCCACATACCCGTCCGTCGGGGACCCTCTTACCTTTGAAGATCCCGGAGCGTCCGTGGACTCATCTGTCTATGGACTTCATTACGGACCTCCCGCCATCTTCGGGTAAAACAGTCATACTCGTTGTAGTGGACAGGTTCAGCAAGATGGCACATTTTATCGCTCTTCCTGCTCTTCCTAATGCTAAAACTCTTGCGCAGGTGTTTATTGGGGAGATTGTAAGGCTTCACGGGGTACCCTCCGATGTGGTGTCGGATCGGGGGTCTCAGTTTGTGTCCAAATTCTGGAAAGCATTTTGTACACGGCGGGGGATGCAGTTCATTTTCATCGGCTTTTCACCCGCAGACCAATGGTCAGACAGAGCGTCTGAACCAGAGCTTGGAGACATATCTCCGGTGTTTTGTCTCAGAGAACCAGGAGGACTGGACTTCTTTCTTGCCTCTGGCGGAGTTTGCTCTAAATAATAGGCGGAGCGAGTCCACTGGTAAGTCCCCGTTTTTTGGGGCATATGGTTTTCACCCCCAGTTTTGAACTTTCAATAGGGGGGGCTCTTCTGGGGTTCCTGAGGAGGAACGATTTTCGTCGTCACTTGCTTCAGTGTGGAGAGGAGTGCTGAATAATCTTGAGTACTATGGGGAACCGATACAAACGTATGGCTGATAGGAGGAGAGTGTCTGGTCCGGACCTAAGTGTGAACGATCTGGTATGGTTGTCTACCAAAAATATAAAACTTAAGGTTCCCTCCTGGAAACTGGGTCCCAGGTTCATCGGGCCATACAAGATCAGTGCTATAATTAATCCGGTTGCATTCCGTCTTGACCTTCCTCCTACATTTAAAATTCATAATGTGTTCCACAGATCGTTGCTTAAGAGGTATGTGGCGCCGGTGATACCTTCACCTTTACCTCCTCCTCCTGTGGTGGTCAATGGTAACTTGGAGTTCCAGGTGTCGAGAGTCATCGATTCACGTCTGAATCGCCGGTCCCTTCAGTACCTTGTTCATTGGAGGGGGTATGGTCCTGAGGAGAGGACGTGGGTTTCTGCGTCGGATATTAACGTAGACCGATTGGTTCGGGCCTTCCACACTACTCACCCAGATAAATCCGGCCCTGAGGGTCCGGAGGCCCCTCGTAGAAGGGGGGGTACTGTCACGGGTGTGTCGCTGCGAAGATCGTTGCGATTGCACACCCTGACTTCTCACAGCTGAGTTTCTGGTGCTGGGTGTTTTTCGGCAGAGAGGGAGTTAATTCTTCCTCTCTCTGTGCTGGACTAAGACCAGCCTCTCTCAGCTGCAATTAATGTTGTGGTAATTGTTTTCCTTCAAATACCTGCCTGTCTGCTGGGGAAGTGTCGGTGAAAGCATTCATGCAGACCAGCAGAGCGGATCGTTGTATGGTGAAGGCTGAAGTTAAGAGTACCTGTGTGGTCTTTTTTCCCCTCCTCGCTTTATCATTTATCTCCGTACCCGTTGGTGTCCCCTCTGTTTCCTGTGGTATGATTTTTGTATGCAAGGTGGATTTTAGTTTACCCCTTGTACTGTCTCGTTCGTTTATTACTGTGTTTAGGCATATATCTACCAGTCCCCGGTGTTGTGATCAGGGTCCTTCTCAGGACTGGATCACTGAGGTTTAGGGATCCTCAGGAGGTAGGGATTACGCTGGCGACCTGGACCTCTGTACCATCAACAGTACCTCCAGGTAGAGGGATTAGTCAGGACCCCAGCTTAGGGTCAGCATAGACCCCGGACCTCCTGTATGCAGTAACAGCGTGACAACAACTCAGCGTCTTCAAGACCCTGATTTAATGCCAACAAGGTTTTTTCAGCTTGATCAGTGACATTAGGTTCATCATACAATAACCCCAGAGCCTGAAAAAATGCATCAATATCATTCAAAACAGGATCCCCAGGTGTCAGGGAAAAAGCCCAATCCTGAGGATCGCCGCGCAGGAGAGAGATGACAATTTGAACCTGCTGTGCTGCGTTCCCTGAGGACTTAGGCTTTAAGACAAAAAACAACTTACAGTTATTTTTGAAATTTAGAAATTTAGCCCGATCCCCCAAAACAAATCTGGCATGGGAGTCCTAGGTTCCACAACCGGCAACCTAGCAAGATAGGTAGCAATACTCCGAACCTCAGTGGCAAGCTGATCCACACGGCCAGACAACTGTGCAAACTCCATTGAGAGAGAAAAAAAAATCCTCCTCAGCACCCAGAGAAAAAGAGGGAAAAAATGCAACAGAGAAAAAAAAAAAATCTCTGACAACTCTGACAACTTTTTTCTTTCCACACTGTTTTTCCGTTCTGTGAGTACCATATAATTTTCAGTTTGGCCGGTGATACTGTTATGTTCGGTAGCTGAGCAGGACAGGAACAACAGCCGGGCAGCCGAACACCTGAGATGTTGGTAACTAATGGGTTGCAGATTCCTAAACTAACCACACAACTGGAGGTAGCCGTGGAGCATTCCTACGTTGATCCTATACGCCTCGTCACAGCCTGAGAGATAACTACACCTAAAGGCAGAAAGATGAAAGCTATCTGCCCCGGAGCAGATCCCCAAAGAAAATAGGAAGCCCCCAAACATGTAATGGCGGTTAGAGAAGAAGAAAGCACGAATACAGACAGAAAATAGAATGAGCAAACGCTGGGGCCACAAGCTGACTAAATAGGATAGTATAGGAGAGATTACTTTCTGCAACCCAGAAAACCCTACAAAAATCCAACAATTCTGATTACAAAAATACTGAGATCACACGATCTCGCCACCCACGAAATCAGATCTCAGTGTGAACAAAACCAAGCCGCAGCCACTGAAAAAACAGGAAAAAGAAAATGAACAAATAACAGGCTTCAGATAAACTGAGAGGAGCACAAGCCCCCTGGAGGGGACCTGGCTGACCTCCACAGAAGTGCAGGGAACAATGCAAAAAGCAAGCACAAAAATAAAAGCAAAAAATATCTTATCTGATAGCAGAAGATGCAGTCAAGACTCAGCAAACTTCCAAATGAACCAGGAACCACAATTGAGACAAGAACAATTTATCACCAGCAACCATCATGGGAGGGAACCTCCCTTATATCAGACCAGTCAGTGAACCCAGATTGCCATTCCTCGCTGAAAGGTTCAGTACTGTCTGTAACCACTAGAACGAGCCTCTGCTCAGAAACCATCTCTAGCACATTCATAACAGGTTCCTGCCGCTGATGGAGAGGACAGGGAGCTTCTGACAATGATGCTTCTTAAATGTGGGGGCTGCCTAAAACACAGTAGTGAGGGGTCTGGAAATATGGATTGTAATCGGGCATCTTTTTGTAGCTAAGGTTGTAGTTTCTGTGCAGCTCCCCTTAGCACCTCCAGATTTGGATTGTAGGTGACTACTAGAGGCACCCGGTTATTTTCATCTTTAGTTTTGTAATGTAGCAGGTGATTTCTTGATATTCTGGTGGCTCTTGTAATTTGGTTTTCAGTTGTTCTTGGATGGTAGCCCTGATTCCAATAGGTCCTTCTGAGGCGACCATAAAGTGACCATGGTTATTGCCTTTCATCCCCCGCTAAAAACATCTGGCCCCAGCCACCCCAGAAAAGGCACATCTGTAAGATGCACCAAATCTTACACTTAGCCTCTCTCTTCCCACTGCCCTGTAGCTGTGGCATATGGGGTAATAAGGGGTTAATGTCACCTTTGTATTGTAAGGTGACATTAAGCCCGGTTAGTAGTGAAGAGGTGTCAATAAGACTCCTATTCATTACTAATCCTATAGTAGTGAAAGAGTTAAATAAAGACAGTTCATAGAAAAAAGTCTTTTAATGAAATAAAACACAACACGGTTTTCCATCTTTATTGCACGCCTATTTCCCCGAAGCCATCGATCTCCTGCAAAAAAGCAGAAAATAATAAACCAATAGTATATTCCCTGGTCTGATGTAGTCCATGTAACGAGTGTCCCACGACGATCTCCCGTGGAGAAGAGTCACATGGTTAGATGTGACTGCTCTCCACGGCTTCGGTCACACACTGACAGGAGCTAAGGCTCCTGCAGTGTATCACTGCTCATGTGCGAGAGTTTACCGGAGTTCATTCACTCCGGTACTCTCACTTTACGTCACAGCTGCGTGGTAAAATTTTCCGGCAGCTCTAGTGCCGTAAGTGACAGCACGGAGCAACAAAACTCCGGAGTACTCCACTGGCTCAGTGATACACTGCAGGAGCATAGCTCCTGGTAGTGTATCGCTGGCGGACATGGGAGATCAGCGTGGGACAGTTGTGGATTACTGCGGACCAGAGAGTATACTATTGGTTTTTTTATTTTTTTATTTTTTACAGGAGATCAATGGCTTCGGGAATTAGGTGTATATGGTGAGTATGTACTCTATGTTGTATGTACTGTGTGAACTGTATGTGTATTGTATGTAATTATGTGTTTTGTTACATTGTACTCAGTCGCCGGATGATGGGACTCCTCTCCCATTATCATAGCCGGGTAGGAGCAGTAGTCCCATCAGACAACTGAATACAATCCTATCCTCGCATGGAGACAGACACAGATGCACGCAGACAGACAGACTGACAGACACACATTATTAACTCAACCAGACGCCCAACATCCATCCCCATGCGACGATAGGAGTCCATGCTCGTTGCAAGATGGTGGCTTCTTCTTCCATGACAATGACACACACTCCGTTCACACACTTCCTCCTGACATCACTTCCATCTGCAGCGTTTTTGACACCAAAATCTGCACCAAATCCGCAGATTTTTTCATCTGCGGTTTTGCTGCGGATTTGCCTGACTCAATGGTAGTCAATGGGTGCAGAAATTCTGCAGATCCGCAAAAAGAATTGACATGCTGCGGAAAAAAACCTGCAATTCTGCGGGGATTTTTCTGCAGCTTGTGCACTACAATTCATATTTTCCCATTGAATAACATTGTCTGTGCACTACACTGCGGATTTGATGCAATTCCGCGCGTCCAAAAATGCTGCGGAAACCCATCTAAATACGCAATGTGTGCACACAGCCTAAGTCCTTCTGCCCTTCCTCCACCATGACCCCCTAAAAGATGAACACTCACTATTGGGGCGCCGTGTAGAAGGACAGAGACAGCAGCAAGTGAGTGCTTTCATCAATCTGATGGGGAAAAGCCTTCATTGACCATCGGCCTCTTTTCCTGCATTACACACCCACTTTTTCAATTCCTGCTCTAGACACAGTGCCGTCAACTCAGCTCTGGGTATTCAGATGATTACGGGTGGGAGTGAGAGGGGCCAGTTTCAAGCAGCTCTCGACTGAGGGCTCCATAGTGGCTTCGTTGTCTGACGCTATGGGCAATATGCCCCTGCGTGCAAAGTCCCTCTTTGACTTCCGGGCGCTAAACCGGCGTTATGTCTGCCCCTTACGTATACTGTAAATCATGTATATATGTATATACAGTATGTGTATACTGTCATACCTCCCAACTTTTGAAGCACAGAAAGAGGGACAAAGTATACGGTGCGCAGGGCGCTGTGGCACCAAACCACACCCATTTATCATTTCTTTCTACCCTGGCAGGAGGAGATATCAGAGGGGTGATGGCAGTGAGGGACATTAAGCAGATACTCAAGCCAGCAGGTTATAGACCAAAATCCGGGACTGTCCTGCTGAATCCAGGATGTTTGGGACTGGAGATGAGCGGATCGATTAACAACATCCAGGTCAGTAGTAACTCACGGCTGGACATGAGTCCTTCGAATTTCTTGCCTTTTGGTGCAACCAGCACAGCTTTTGGTTAGCCAGAGCTAATGCAACATTATCTGTGCATCATGCTCTTTGCTGCATTTTTTATGCCGTTTCCAACTTATTTGATGCAGTTTTGATGCAGACGTGAAGCCGCTTTTTTTAAGTATTCTATATAGTACAGAAAAACTTTCATTCTGTATTTAAAAAAGTAACTGCAGTTTTTTACTTGTATTTTTTTAAGCTCCACATAGAAGCCTCTAGGGGAAAAAAGCATCAAAACCGCACAGATCAGCGTTGTCTCTAGATGCACAAGGGGTGTAGTTTTCATGAAATCACATCCACTTTGCTTAGACAGTTAAACACAGCAGAATTTCTGTGCACAATAAGCAACAGAAAAAATGCAGCGTTTACGCTACATGTGAACTAGGCCTAAATTTCCAGGCAAAGTTGATGTAATTTCATGAAAACTCCGCTCTCACTTCATCTAAAGATGCTGCTGATGAACTATGTGGTTTGAGATTTTTATCTCTTTAAGCTTCTATGGGGAACCTGAAAAAAATGCATGCAAAAAAAAAGATCTATTGGATTTTAAAACACAGAATCAAAGCTTTTCTGACTCTGTAGTATTAAAAAAGCATTAAAAACACGGCTTAACATCTGCACCAAAAAAGCAGCAAATATGGGGGAAAATGCAAAAAATAAGGGGGAAAGTGCATAAAAGAGATTTAGCAAGCATGCAATAATTAGAGAAGATTGTAATTATGTTGTGTGGTGCAGACACCTGCAGAAAAAAGCAGTAGAAAAAATGCAGAATTTATGCTATATGTGAACATGGCCTCAGCGTTACATTTTTATTAAATTTTTTTGTAGGTTTAATAGAGAAAAAATCAATCTTACCATTTTTTTCTCGCCATTTACCAATCACTATAAATAATATGATCGTTGAGTTGTGTGAGTTTTTACGATTTACAAGGACACAAATATGTCTGTTTGCTGATTTGTGATGTGTATTTTTATATTGTAATTGACATTCATTACTTTTTTTAGTATTTTCATAGGAAGAGCAAAAAATCTTTTATTCTTCCTCTAGAATACAGGGGCATAGAAATACACTGTTATGTACAGATGCATCTCTATGTACCAGTGCACTGTGCCTGTGGGGTCAGGGAGTGCAATGCAGCTTCAAGACAAAATTCTCCCAGTGACATCATTGGAGCCTGTGGCTCATATCTTTACCTGTTCTCTGCAATTAGAAGTAGTTGTGGGGTTCAAGTCCTGGGGGACTGACAAAAAAGAGAAAATAACATTTTTGTAATTTTATTTTATATATTTTGTAGTAGTTTTATAGGAACAAAAAATATCTTACTTTTTCTTCACCTCTAGAATACAGGTACATAGAGATACACTGTACATAGCAGTATATATATATCTGCTTCTATTTTCAGAGTCTGCAGTGCATCACAAGTATACAAAATTCTATTATCTACATCAATGTGGGCTGTGGCTCATAGCTAGAGCTAATGCCTGCAAACCTGGTGGTTACAAGTTTTCTTCTCGGGGGGGGACAATTGTGTATTTAATTTCAGCTGCAGATGGAAGGAAGAGAGCCACAGTCATTACTAGTGGGTAGGCGGAGCCCAGATAGGATAGACACCTCAGATTAAAAAGAGTGTTGACCGGCCCCTCCAGCTCGGGCTCCTCCTATTCAGCTCTCCAGTTTACAATTTGAGGTCTCAGAGGATAGTCGCTGCTGGAAGCAGCTCCTCAGAAGATTTTATTATTTTTTATCGGACAAGAGACTTGGATCACCAAATGTGGTCTAGAGGTCTCAGGGGTCTCAGCGCTGCTGGACTCCCACCTTTCCCTTGGCGGATCTGTATTACCCTAATGGTGGTCCCTGCAGAACCCTGCCGGCCCGGGGGGATGAGGATGGCTTCCCTGGCGGGGGCGCAAACCGCGCTGCAGGGGTCACTCCGTCCCCCGCCCTGGGGGAAGCATGGGCATAGCGCCAGAAATCCCTGGGGGTCCCTGTGGCGCTTCGGCTGGTGAGTACCTCACATTTTTACCTCACATTTTTATTAATGTGTGTGTGAGTGTTTAAGCGACTGCTGCGGCAGCCGCTGTACATTACATGTCGGTGACTGTGTTTTTTGTCCGCAGGTGGATGCCTGCAGGACATAGGAGAGGAGTGCGCGCCTTTTTATTTGAATTTTCGCGCCGCTCTGAGCGCGCGCTTTACTGCTGTCTCCATTTCCGGCTTCCCTCATGGAGCACACGGAGGCACAGCGCGGCGGCCATTAAAGAAGCAGGCTGAAAGCTTCTTCTGGCTCTTCTCCCTCCTCCCCTCCCGGCAAGATGTTACACTGTTACCAGCTGGGTGAGTCGCTTCTACCCTCCGGGCAGAAGCTTAACCCCTTCACCCCCACAGCGCGGGCGCCTTCTGGGGCACTAATGAGTGACAGACTGCGCTGTCCTGCGGCTGTTATCGCATAAGGGGCTCGCACACTCTTTTCAATAATAATAAAGAGTTTGTGGGGAGTCTGCGATTTTAATACTGCCACTATACGTTCCCACTAACGATCCTGATAACGACGCATACTAATGCGATCGTTTGTGTGATCATTTTTTAATGTCACTAGTAGCTGCCAATCTGGGCGATCTCATTAACATCGCATAAGCGGTTAGCGATCTCCTTAACAACTTTGGCGGTCATTGCGATATACAAAACAGCGCAATTTTTAGCGATCTTGTGGAACGTTTTTCTGTTAGTGTGGCATAAAAAGCTGTCCTGCAGCTGCTGCCTTATAAGAGGCACTTGGGGCTTGCACAACTTTTTCATTATCAAGGTTGTGGGGAGTCTGCTACTTTAACCCCTTCTTAGGCGGTTAACTATTAATGCTGGGGTAGCTCTCTCTTTAAGAGCTTTAACCCTTCAGCGATTGTTTTTTCTTTAAGAAACACACTGTTCTAGTTACTGACAGGTTTAACCTGCCATATACTGTGCAAGGACATGTCAGATGCGGACTATCTGACACGCAGACCCCGACAGCGTCATGCGCAGCGGTCGGAGGTTCCAGTGGTGTCAAAATGGAGGCCCTCGCTAGTTTCTATGATGGCCTGTCTGACCTTCTAGGTTATGGAGTGTCAGCTAGATCCTCTCAAGGAAGCGACACAAATTGGTGCCTTCCTTCTCGCGTAGCGAAGATGTCCGTTTCGGACAAGGAGGATCGGCAGGGACACTCTGCCTCTCTCATGGACCGTACTATTGGAGCCATGAGGGCGTTACAGTTACCAGAGAGAGGTAACTAGGCGTCCTGGTAAGTCGGCCCGGATGTTTCAGGAGTCGCATAGGTCGCGACGGCTTTACAATCTGTATCCGTTTTCTACGGAGTTGATTGTTAATTGGATCTCCTGAAGTGAATGTCCCTTTATCCTGGTAAAGGAAGGCGAGTCTGCAGGACCTGCTGGACAGAAAATGGAGATGGCAACAATATCCATCTGCGAGGCCGCATGGATTCAGTATTAAGGATCTATGTGTACTTGTAAAGTTTCCCTGAGCCGTTTGGACCGTCTACGGACGGCGTGACAAGATGGATCTCCTCTATCGAGATAGATGGGCTTTTCAAGTTGAAGGATTCTGCGTCACTGCTATCCCTCGGCAGTCATAGTCAGAAGAGCACTGTGGCTTAGACAGTGGAACGCGGTTTCCAAGCAGGGTTTGCTATCTTTAGCTTACAAAGTGGTCAGCTATTTGAATCTGACCTCACAGAGCTGATTTCTGAGGCAAAAGAAACAGCTTTACCGCAGTGCAGAGCTGTGACTTCTGCGTCTGGCAGGACTAGTGCCGGTAGTTGTCGGCGGTCTTTTCGGTCCAGGGGATGATCCGGTCAACCCTCTGGGGGTTTAGGTCGTCCCTCTCTTTTTTTAAAAAAAAAAAAAAAAAGGGGGAATTTCTCAGAAATTCCGCATACCCTGGAAACAGAACTTCCATTAAGACAGAAGCTGGCAAAAACCCCGCTAAAGCGGTCTGACGTCTGGGTCTCACTCGAGCGCTCTCGAGTGGAGGGTCGTTTACTCCAATTCAAACCGACTTGGGTTTCCCGTGTGTCGGACGCCTGGGTAACACAGGTTGTGTTGGCAGGCTACTTCATAGAGTTTCTTTCTCGACCCCGGACAGGTTTTGCCAATCTCGCATTCCGTCAGAGCCGAGCTATTTGCCGCTCTACTATGAGAGGTCGATTCCCTTCTGCAGAAGGGTGTGGTGATACCGGTTCTGCAGAGGACCGGGGAAGAGGATTCTTATTCCAACCTCTTTGTGGTCCCCAAAAAGGAGGACAAATTTCACCCTATTTTGGATTTCAAAGATTGAATCGGCATGTTTACATCCCGAAAATTCCGCATGGAGTCGCTTCGCTCCGTTGTGGCAGCCCTGTCGCAGAATGTCTTTTTGGTCAATCGACATTCGCGACGTTTATTTGCATGTTACCGTCGGAAGGGCTCACCGGCGCTTCCTTCGTTTTGCCATAGGTCAGGACCATTGCCAGTTTGTGGCTCTGCCATTCGGCTTGGCCTCGGCGCCCAGAGTTTTTACAAAAATTCTAGCGCCCCTCATGGCAATTCTTCGAAGACAGGGGGTTACGATTTCCCTACCTGGACGACCTTCTGATTGTGGCGTCCTCAAAGGAGGAGGCGGGGACGGCTCGCAATCTATCCCTTCAGCTCCTGGAGGATTTCGGGTGGCTGGTCAATTGGGAGAAGTCGTCTCTGGAAGTCAATCCTGTTTTTGGGAATGCATTTCGACACTGTACGGACGGTGGTGTCCCTTCCTCCAGACAAGCGGGCATGTCTCTTTCGACATGTACAGATTATGAGGTCTACGGCAGCAATGTCCTTTCGGAAGTGTATGCGGCTTCTGGGTTTGACATCCATGGAGGCACTTCCGTTTGCCCAATTTCATTCCAGGGCCCTCCAAAGGCTCATTCTGAGTCGTTGGGATCGATCACAAGCTTCTCTGAATTTCAGCGTCATCATCTCTCACAGGGTGCGAGAATCCCTAGGATGGTGGTTACGTCCAGGAGCGTTATTCCTGGGGAAATCTTTCCTCCCTCCGAGGTGGTCGGTCATAACCACCGAAGCCAGCCTGACGGGCTGGGGGGGGTGTCTGGAACGATCTTTGGATCCAGGGAGTATGGTCATCGGAAGAGTCTGTTCTACCGATCAACATCCTGGAGTTGAGGGCAATTTTTCCTTTGCCTACAACACTGGACGGTCCCTTTAAGCGGTCTACCAGTCCGAGTGCAGACAGACAACGCGAGGGCGTTGCGTATATCAACCACCAAGGCGGGACAAGGAGCTCCAGCCTCATGATGGAGGTGTCTCGGATCCTGCTATGGGCCGAGACCAAGGTTCCAGCCATTTCTGCGATCACATTCCAGGAGTCCAGAATACCACGGCGGACTTCCTCAGTCGCGAGAAGATGGATCCTGGAGAATGGAGTCTTCATCCGAAAATTTTTGCGCTGCTGTGCTTCCGTTGGGGAACTCCCCAAGTGGATTTGATGGCATCCAGGTTCAAATGCCAAACTACCGACCTTCATGTCCAGGTACAAGGACCCGAAGGCTGTGGCGGTGGTTGCTCTGGTGGCTCCGTGGGACCATTTCGAGCTAGTCTATGTGTTTCCGCCGATATCTTTACTTCCTCTGGTGCTGTGTCGGATCAGACTGGAAGAGAATTCCGGCTATGTTGATAGCCCCGGATTGGCCAAGGAGGACGTGGTTCTCGACACTGGTGTCGTTTTTGGCGGCACCGCCATTCCCACTTCCTCCTCGCCCGGACCTGTTAACCCAGGGGCCCGTTCGTCATCCGGACTTGAAGTCTCTGCATTTGACGGCGTGGCTCTTGAGACCGAAAACTTGACCCGTAGAGGTTTTTCAGCCGAAGTCATTGCCACTCTGCGAGCTGCCAGAGGTCCGGCTACTACTAAGATTTATCACAAGACTTGGTCTTTTCGTGGTTTCGGGTTCTTCAAGGAATCCGAGGATTTTTTTCCATTCCCATTTGTTGGCTTTGCTACAGTACGGGCTGGACAAAAGGTTTGGCAGTTAGCACTCTGAAAGGTCAGGTTTCTGCCCTGTCTTTGCTATTTCGGAAGGCTATCGCCTCGCGTAGGGACGTACGTTCTTTTTTTCGCGGAGTAACCCGTCAGTTTCCACTGCGGAAGGCGCCTGTGTCTCCTTGGCGGCTCAACCTTGTCTTGGAGGCTCTTCAGCATATACCTTTTGAGCCTATGGGTTCTGCTAGCCTTTCTTTAATTTCTTGGAAGGTTACCTTCTTAGTTGCGGTAACCTCTTTAAGAAGGGTTTCTGAGTTGGCAGCTTTTTCCTGCTCGCCTCCTTTCCTGGAGTTTTACCCGGATCGAGTAGTGCTTCGCACACGGGGCGATTTTCTACTAAGGTGGTGTCGCAATTTCATGTTAACCAGGATATTGTGTTGCCCTCGCTTTGCCCGGGCCCAGGGAATGCAAAGGAACGGAACTTGCACAAATTGGATTTAGTGCGGGTCTTGAAGTTCTATTTTGTCTATTACTCAAGGTTTTCGAAAGTCAGATTCCCTGTTTGTGATTAAAGCAGGTCGTAGGCGTGATCAATGAGTTTTCAAGGACTCTATAGCTCGTTGGATTCGGTCGGCCATTTTGGAGGCTTACCGTCTTAATGGCGAACCTTGCCCGATTAAGATTCGAGCTCGCTCCACGAGGGCTGTTACTTCATCGTGGGCCTTTCATCAAGGGCTTCGGCAGCTCAGCTCTGCCGAGCGGCGACCTGGCGTTTCGTCCACACATTTACAAAGTTTTATAAGGTGGACGTCAGTGCTTCCGCTGATGCGGCCTTAGGACGTAGGGTCCTGCAGGCAGCGGTAATTTAAAGTTTCTAGTTAACTTGTATTTGGCGCCTGTGGCGCATTTATCTAGGTTGTTGGGTTTCTGCCTATTTTGGTTTTTTCCCACCCTAATTTTTGGACTGCTTTGGGACGTCCCACTAGTAATGACTGTGGCTCTCTTCCTTCCATCTGCAGCTGAAAGACGGATTTTGGTAAGAACTTACATGTAAAATCCTTTTCAGCGAAGGAAGGAAGAGAGACACAGCTCCCTCCCATGGCAGAAGTGTGTTGTTGTATTTACAGATGCAGCGTGACCCTTCTCTGATAGCGATTATCTGGACTGAGGTCGACGCGCTACGGCTCTGTTCCAGCATTGCCAGCTTATCGCAGTAGTCAGGTTCAGTGAGTAGTACCTGTAACTGTGTGATTTTTTTGCCGAATGCATGCATAACCTGTACTCTTATGTTTTTTCTCTGAAGTCCTTCAGAAGGGGTTATGTTGCTTCGCTGGTGATATTGTTCTTCCTTAAGCTTGGGTACGACTGAAGAGCTGAGTAGGAGGAGCCCGAGCTGGAGGGGCCGGTCAACACTCTTTTTAATCTGAGGTGTCAATCCTATCTGGGCTCCGCCTACCCACTAGTAATGACTGTGTCTCTCTTCCTTCCTTCGCTGAAAAGGATTTTACAGGTAAGTTCTTACCAAAATCCGTCTTTATGTATGTGTGAGCAGAGATGCTGGCCCACCCCTAATGAGGAAACACTATGGAGCTGACAAAGAGAGTTGAGAGGAAGTTGGGACAAAGTCCTGACTTGCCAGAACTGAGCCTTCAAATCAAGAAAGTACTGTGTGTATGTATAATATATGTAACTTTTGTATATTCAGTTTGTGTGTACTGTATATAATGTGTGCTTGCAGATAAATATTGGTGTGTGTGTGTAAATACTGTGTATAAATAATATATATTATACATGCAGCGTTGTGTGTGTATATAGAGTTTGTATTAGTGTGTTTACATTGTATATTGTCTATATCAAGAAAAAGATTTCCAGCTCACCGTATCTGCATCTTGACAGTGCCTGGAGCACGGAACCGCTGTGTCAGGGCGTGAGGAATCCAAATGAAGTAAATTGTCCAGCTCGACAGCGTAGTGAGAAACATGATTAAAGGATTAAAAACATGATTAAGGGAGCTTGTTCTCCAGAAACGCGTCGATCCGACAACCTGTAACTTGTCATGTTGATGTTTTATCCTCTCGTTGGAATGTTTTTGTATTGAATAAAATCTTTGTTTTTCACTACGCTGTCGAGCTGGACAATTTACTTCATATTGTCTATATACAGTATGTATGTACAGCGTGTATGTGTATATATATAAAAAACTTCCATCTCACCCCCCATTGGAGGTGATCTTTCTTTGCCCTTCTGCATTCTCGGATCCAGGACTGTGGAGTCGGTAAGCCAAACCTGCGACTCCGACTCCTCAATTTCCCTTACTCCGACTCCACGACTCCGACTCCACGACTCCCATATATATTGCTTATATTTAAGTGAAAAATTTATTGTAGTACAATGTGAACATCAGACATTTAATCATTTTTATGATACAATAATCAAGATATTTAGATAGAACATAATATATATTTATTGGAATACATCTTTAGAACAAAAAATTGTAAATATGTAATACACTATGTAATATCGATTACATATATATATTATATATGTAAGTGGCAAAAAACAGTTTTCAACAAAAACATACTAAATAACATTTGTGCAGTCTATGAATTTGTTCTAAGAAATAGAATTGCCTCCATCAGATCCTCCTTCATAGATGACCTCAAATCTGACCTAATAATTTTAAGGCTAGAGAACAACCTCTCTACACTAACTTGGGTTGGAGGCAAAGCAGTAACCACATGGGCAACATCTCTAACAATTTCTGGGTATAAAGGAATTGCCTCGTGCACCGTCAGTTTTGATGAATGGTTGAATTTTTCTATTTGTTTGAGAGCAAGTGAAACATTTTGCTGAAATATGGTCAATCTACTTGCTATAGGAGACGGAATGAAACCTTTTTTCTTGCGGCAACGCTTTGCCTGCTCCATGTCATCCAAATACTTGTCAAAGTCAATCTCCTCATCTGATGAGGATGAAGATATGGCATTAGTAGCACTGTCAGGAGTCGGACCCAAGTCCTCTTGAGCCTGATAGTCCTCCTGTAGGCCACTCAGCCTAACTGCTACCTTAATCTTGTTAGCCTGTTCACTCTAGCAATTCTTCTGAGATGAGTACAGGCCTTCTGTAATGTATGTAGTACAGTTCATATAGCGTCTTGTGCTTGGGTGCGATGAAAATACATGAGACACAGGTTTGATATAGAAGGTCTTGTATTACTTCATACAAGTTGGCAAAAATAGTCACACAGTTTGCAGATACAGAAACAGGAGACACAGCAGGCCAGAGTAACTTAAGCTCAGCAATCACTCTCCACAACAGGTTCAGGATCTTCTTCTCTGTTACCGTAAGTCCATGCAAACGTGGATCTTTCAAATAGCAGGGTTCCAGAGTCCACAAGTGTCCCAGAGTTCCTCAGTAGGAATAACTGGAGTACAAGGTCCAAGGCTTCCAGGAGTCAGGTCACAGGTTCACTGCAGGCTAGATTCAGAAGCACTGATTGCTCAGCTGTGGCTGCTTAAGAAGCAAGAGGGAGAGAATCAGGGCGGGAACATGAAAGCTGGAAACTCCATATTGACTGAGGGCAAGATAGCTGCAGCAAGACAGAAAGCAAAATGGCTGACGGAAAAACTGAGTTTCAAGAACATGTACAAAGAACCTTACATTACTCCCCCCTTAGGGACAACCTCTGGATGGCCTCAGACCAGGCTTGTCTGGGTACCTCTGATGAAACTGGCGGAGCAAACGAGGAGCATTAACGTTATTGACTGGTTCCCATGAGTTGTTCTCCACTGGGTAGCCCTGCCATTTAATCAAATATTGTAACTGATTTCTGTATAACCTGGAATCCAGAATCCTTTCCACCACAAATTCTTACTGACCATCGACTAGCACTGGGTCAGGGCAAGGAGAAGAACGTCCAGGAAATGTATTGGGTGTTGCAGCCTTTAGTAGGGATACATGAAAGACAGGGTGGATTCTCATAGTTCTGGGCAGTTGAAGACGACACGCAACGGCACTTATAATTTTACTGATTTTATAGGGTCCAATGTACTTATGTCCCAACTTAGACGATGGAATCCTTAACTTAAGATTTCTGGTTGACAGCCAGACCAGGTCTCCTACCTTGAAAGCTGGTGCAGGTTTACGAAATTTATCTGCTGCTTTCTTGTACCTTTCCTGAGCCGATTCCAGATTCTCCTTTAGAAGATAGTAGTATAGGAACCATAGTATTCGTCAAACTCAATTTGACAGGTCGACACGCCCCCTATCATTTAATCCGTCTCCCTGTCAGCTTGATCCAGGTCGTCACGCCCTCTGGCTGAACTTTGCTCAGGCTGGGAAATCTGTGGCTGAACTTTGCTCAGGCTGTGAAATCTGGTCCACCCAGTAAATGTCTGTATTAGAATCCATCAGTAAATGTAAAGCTATTTTCTAGCAGAGGAGAGAAACTTTTAAGGACCCAGTAATTGTATAAGGAGTTCTAGTTAAATACAGACTTCTGTATATAACTAGTATATAAGGATTTTTAGTGAAATAAAGAGTGAATCTTGATTTTATACTGTTGTTAGAAGTCTAAATATTTTTCTATCTACTGGCTAACATGGTACAAAGATATACATCTTTACAGCACCATAGAGGTAATTTATCTATGTGTGTGTTTCACACAGGACAAGTTCTGTGATCCGTCTTTTGTGTGGGAAAAGTCAACAATTTTTATTAAGGTCTAAAATACATTATCATGGATAAAAATCCAAAAGAGTGGGATATACAGCATGCAGAAAAATAGCCAAATGCAGACAGGTATGAACTACATTCAAATCAATATATAATAGTGCACATCTCCATATCTTATATGTTATAACGATAATAGCAGTCTATGTAACTCACAATATCCCCCAATAGGCAGACATATATGCACTATATATAGGATTATAAGTATCTCAATGAAGCATGTATATCAATAAAGTAACTTCCCCATCAAGATGCTAATATAATGATGTTAGCATGCAAGTGCAGGGCTCACAATACATACTGTGCGTGCATATGAAGTCAATTAGCACATCCATATGAGGGGCTATATTAAAAAGCAGTTGTGTATAGTTGGCCAATCAAATATTAGTTATGCGTTAGCTATCAGTGTCAACCATAGCAGCTCTCAGAGTTTTACTGTATTAAAGGGTAGTTTTAACTCCATCCGTAGATGTAAAGCTATTTTCTAGCAGAGAGTGCCCTATTTGTGCACTGACATGAACTGTAAAGGGTTTGTATTAGAAGCACCCAGTAAATGTCTGTATTAGAATCCATCAGTAAATGTATGTAAAGCTCATTTCTAGCAGGCTTGTATAAATGTCCCCCAGTAAATGTGTAAAAGTTTGGAACTGATATGGCTGAATGTAAAGGTGATTTCTAACACTCTCTGTTAGAGATGTCTGGAACAACATTCAAATCAATATATAATAGTGCACATCTCCATATCTTATATGTTATAACGATAATAGCAGTCTATGTAACTCACAATACCCCCCCACCCCAATAGGCAGACATATATGCACTATATATAGGATTATAAGTATCTCAATGAAGCATGTATATCAATAAAGTAACTTCTCCATCACAGATGCTAATATAATGATGTTAGCATGCGAGTGCAGAGCTCACAATACATACTGTGCGTGCATATGAAGTCAATTAGCACATCCATATGAGGAACTATATTAAAAAAGCATCGCCATAGATGTGAGATCATACCTGAATGCTGCTTGGCACCCCTTGTGTATAGCCCTCATTTCTAACAGTGTTTTTCACAGATAGATCACTTCAAGAAAACTGTCCTTCATCCCTATAGTGTAGTTTAATGTATCAAGGTGTGTGTACAAGGTTTGGAATTGTCAGAATGAGTGAAGGTCGATGCTACGGTAATTCAGGCAAACAGTAAATAGTATTGCATTGTGTATAGTCAGTGGGATCTTTTAAAACCAACACATTTATGTGTATTCTGATAGCACTGCACATAAAACCGAAGGTCTCTAGCAAATATAATATGCACTAATGTGATTTTAAAACAATGGGTTTCTGAAGGGTCTTCCCACACTACCACTCTGTGGGAAGCTGTGTGGAAATGACAGGCATAAGAGATCATTCATATTAAAAACGTTTATTGCCAGAAATAATCATGATTTTACTGTAATAAATAAATACAGCTCAAAGACATTTCAAGCACTGAACTAATTGTGAAACCAAAACGATATTGAACTAATTGTGACACCAAAACGTTTACTGACAGGGAGTACATAGTGGGGAGAGACCTTTTGCAGTGGTGACCTGACTGTGAGACACCATATTTTTCAACATTTTTGCTCCTTCACAGATTTATTTTGCATTATATTTTTTTATTTTGCTTAAGGATCGTGTACAGAGGAGTTTTTATGGTTTAATACTGCTAGACATATTGTGAACTGCCATATAGGGTCCATGTGAGACACCATATTTTTCAAATATTAGTTATGCGTACGCTACCACTATCATCCATAGCAGCTCTCATGATGCTAGCTATTCTGAGCAGCTTATCATATCAACTATGAAGCCTCTTTTAACCCCTTCACAATAATGTACAGAGGAGTTTTTATGTTTTAATACTGATAGACATATTGTGAACTGACATAGGGTCCATGTGAGACACCATATTTTTCAACATTTTTGCTCCTTCACAGATTTATTTTGCATTATATTTTTTTTTATTTTGCTTAAGGATCGTGTACAGAGGAGTTTTTATGGTTTAATACTGCTAGACATATTGTGAACGGCCATATAAGGTCCATGTGAGACACCATATTTTTCAACATTTTTGCTCCTTCACAGATTTATTTTGCATTATATTTTTTTTATTTTGCTTAAGGATCGTGTACAGAGGAGTTTTTATGGTTTAATACTGCTAGACATATTGTGAACGGCCATATAGGGTCCATGTGAGACACCATATTTTTCAAATATTAGTTATGCGTTCGCTACCACTATCAACCATAGCAGCTCTCATGATGCTAGCTATTCTGATCAGCTTATCATATCAACCATGAAGCCTCTTTTAACCCCTTCACAATAATGTACAGAGGAGTTTTTATGTTTTAATACTGATAGACATATTGTGAACTGACATATAGGGTCCATGTGAGACACCATATTTTTCAACATTTTTGCTCCTTTACAGATTTATTTTGCATTATATTTTTTATTTTTCAACATTTTTGCTCCTTCACAGATTTATTTTACATTATATTTTTTATTTTGCTTAAGGATCATGTACAGAGGAGTTTTATATATTTTAATACTGATAGACATATTGTGAACTGACATATAGGGACCATGTGAGACATGCCTGGACAAGTCCGGGCATGTCCGGGCATGCCTGGACAAGTCCTGGTCACGGGACAGCCGTGGAAAAAACAATAGTGAAATTCAAAAACTATGTGCTGGCCGTTAACACACGCATAGTCATCTAGAAAATATTGAGCGAGTTGCTTCACAAACCCTCTCAAGGCATGTTGAATGTTAACGTTCCCGCTATGAGCTACACACATGACCAGCTGTATAGCCTGGGATGCGCAGCGTTCTTGTTGCACATGACTATTTTTAAAGACGCTAAGCCCCTCAGATATAAAAGACAGACCTGTTGGGACGTGTCCCGGCCTATTTTGGCACATGCCCACTCCTATGCATCGATATTGAGCATCGTTCAACAAAAATCAGGTACATAGTTTTAACCATAGCTGTGTTTCTGACTCTCATGCCATGCCAGAAAGGCCTATTTTGGCACTGGCCCGCACCTATGCAACGATTTTGATCAGCATTCAACAAAAAATTGCGTGCAAACTTTTTAGCATACCTGTACAAACTTTTTTAACATACCTGTGTTTCGGACCTGTACAAACTTTTTAACACCTGTGTTTCGGACTCTCATGTCGTACCAGAAGCACCCAGTGCCATGTACTCTAGCTCATAATATGTGAATGCTGACATTTCCAGGGTCATTATAGTTGTGTAAATGCGCTGGGGGCTCGTGTATCGGCCCTAGGGTGTAATGCGTGATCATTTTAATTATTTTTCAATTCATAACCACACGTTCTCAGGCAGACAGGTTTATTTCACAGAAGTTGACTGTACAGTTGCATAATTTTTGTTTAAAATCATACATTTGCATAATTTTGTTTAAAATCGCACAGTTCTGCGATAATGTCGGGTGTTGGACACGCACTTATCAGTCTTTCATACGTGTCGCAGAAAGATTTTAGCCTGTTCTGCGAGAGTTTATTATGCACGTACTGTGCAGACATGTCAAGAAACATTTTGGTGTGTTCACCAGTCCATACGGGTGTTGATGTGTAAGGCGATCGACCAGCATCCTTCTGCTTCTTACTTACACGACGGCGCGATACCGCGCGTTTCTTTGACGCTAATGCATCGGCTGAATTGGCAGCTGCTGCTTCCACGTTGCTATTTGCAGATTCTGTAGCTTGACACAGACGTATATTCTTAAGCCGACTACTCTCAGCATTCCCGGGGTGCTCGGTTGGCGCGTCGTTTTCTTCACGATCTGCGACACACCCGTGTGAAAGAGGCTCAGTTCTCACCTCCGTTCTGTTCTCAAATCCATAATTGCGCTGCTGCAAAACTCGCGAATGACGATCCTCCGTAACTAAAGAAAAGATACGTGGTGTAGTTAACCGCTAAGTGGGGGAGATATAGGAAGAGCTACATGAGCCACATGGCTCTGATTCAACGCGATATTTGTAAAGCTACTAGCACCGATTATCTGTGAAACCGATGCATGATTGTTTGTATAAGTACAGTATAGAGCGGCCTAGACATATATACTTACAAGTATGCCCCGGGTGCTGATCTACAGAGAATGCTGAATTAACAGACATCTCGCTGCTGGGGCGCCGCCGTATGGGGCTGTTTTCTCCCTCAAACTGCAACCTCACGGGCGATACTCTAGCAGCTGTAAATAAAATATAGCATACATGAATGCGCACAACACACTCACAAAGCTAACTTGACACAGGTAAATAAAACTAGTTACCGCAGAAATTTTTATCTGCGTGTATAACTACACTATAGAACTGCGTAGACATATATGCTTACAAGTATGAGACGTGTAGTGTAGTTCAGAGATTGGTGAATTAAACGGTGTGGAGGTGCTCGGACGTTTTCGTATGGGTGTGTTTTCTTTTTCAAGCTGCAGCCTCCTGCTCGTTAGTTTAACATCTGTAAATAAAATATAACTATTACTAGCCACAGAGATGATATCTACGCGTGCCACACGCACAAAGCTAAATTCGCAAAGCTATCGTAACGCGCGTAAATAAAATATACCCACTAGTTATCGGTGGGGTCACAGGGTACAGAGGATACAAACACACATATCACCCGGGTTTCAAGGACCCGCTACCTTTTCTATTCCAGAGCCGTGTGCTTAGCGAATCACCCCATCTTTTAGGAGCGTTGGGAGGATTATAGTCCGGTTCTACGAACTCGACATCTGAATCCTGGGGGTCCTCCACGATCTCAACATCGGAATCGCGATGCTCGAGCGGCTCAGTCGCCACAGGGTTACCAACCGTCCAGTCCGCTACAGCTGTATCTGTATGAGAAAATGTTTATATTATTAAAACATGTCTAGCTAACGACCCAGTCAGCTAAAATAAAATTAACTGTATGGATTTTAACGGCAGTCTATATTAATTATTAATATTAATAGTAGACGTTATAAATTTACAGCTTCCACGTTTACCCGTCTAGATACATAGGTTTAAAACATATGATATAGCTATAGGTTTCTTGCCTGTGACAGACTGGTGAGAGCTTGAAGCTCGTAGCCCGCTAGCAGAGTTGCCATCCTCTAACAGGTTCTGCGTAATGAACCGGTTCTCGTAGGAGTAGTCTGAATGGACTCCCTCTTCTTAAATAAGAATGAAATATATCGTTTATATATACAAAGCGCAGACTCAGACAGCCCGACACAATACGACGTACACTATATACGGTGTAAAATTTACCCGATTGTTCTGGTGAAAGCAAAGCAGAATATTGAACGCGAGAATATCTGGACTCCATCTTGAATAAAAAGGGTCCGCTATTAAATTAAAGCAAATAAAGATCAAGTATGAAAACACGACTAAGCTGTTCATGCAAATACTACACAAACTTAAATATAATGAAACAAACGTGGATATTCACGAGACATAAAAATACGCACTTTAGCTCTAAAGATCAACTATGAAAACACACTTAACCTATTCATGCAAATACTACACAAACTTAAATATAATTGAAACAAAAGACATAAAAATACGCACTTTAGCTCTAAAGACCAACTATGAAAACACGGATAAGTTATTCATGCAATTACTACACAGACTTAAATATAATTGAAACGAAATCCGTAAAAATACTCACTATAGTCCTGTTCAGATCGGGGTTGTGGTCTGTGAGTTGTGAACAAGTGCGAACTGTATTGCTTGTGAGCTGCCTGTATTTATTAGGGGCTAACAGAGAGAACACGCCCTCTATCACTGCCCCCCATGCTAGATAGAAAAAAAAAATCTATTAATGTTTTACAGAGACATCATGTCTGCTAAGCACCTTGAAACAATATTTCACACCCGAAGCGTCACCATCATGTAATAGTTATATTTTATTTACAGATGTTAAACTAACGAGCAGGAGGCTGCAGCTTGAAAAAGAAAACACACCCATACGAAAACGTCCGAGCACCTCCACACCGTTTAATTCACCAATCTCTGAACTACACTACACGTCTCATACTTGTAAGCATATATGTCTACGCAGTTCTATAGTGTAGTTATACACGCAGATAAAATTTCTGCGGTAACTAGTTTTATTTACCTGTGTCAAGTTAGCTTTGTGAGTGTGTTGTGCGCATTCATGTATGCTATATTTTATTTACAGCTGCTAGAGTATCGCCCGTGAGGTTGCAGTTTGAGGGAGAAAACAGCCCCATACGGCGGCGCCCCAGCAGCGAGATGTCTGTTAATTCAGCATTCTCTGTAGATCAGCACCCGGGGCATACTTGTAAGTATATATGTCTAGGCCGCTCTATACTGTACTTATACAAACAATCATGCATCGGTTTCACAGATAATCGGTGCTAGTAGCTTTACAAATATCGCGTTGAATCAGAGCCATGTGGCTCATGTAGCTCTTCCTATATCTCCCCCACTTAGCGGTTAACTACACCACGTATCTTTTCTTTAGTTACGGAGGATCGTCATTCGCGAGTTTTGCAGCAGCGCAATTATGGATTTGAGAACAGAACGGAGGTGAGAACTGAGCCTCTTTCACACGGGTGTGTCGCAGATCGTGAAGAAAACGACGCGCCAACCGAGCACCCCGGGAATGCTGAGAGTAGTCGGCTTAAGAATATACGTCTGTGTCAAGCTACAGAATCTGCAAATAGCAACGTGGAAGCAGCAGCTGCCAATTCAGCCGATGCATTAGCGTCAAAGAAACGCGCGGTATCGCGCCGTCGTGTAAGTAAGAAGCAGAAGGATGCTGGTCGATCGCCTTACACATCAACACCCGTATGGACTGGTGAACACACCAAAATGTTTCTTGACATGTCTGCACAGTACGTGCATAAATAAACTCTCGCAGAACAGGCTAAAATCTTTCTGCGACACGTATGAAAGACTGATAAGTGCGTGTCCAACACCCGACATTATCGCAGAACTGTGCGATTTTAAACAAAATTATGCAAATGTATGATTTTAAACAAAAATTATGCAACTGTACAGTCAACTTCTGTGAAATAAACCTGTCTGCCTGAGAACGTGTGGTTATGAATTGAAAAATAATTAAAATGATCACGCATTACACCCTAGGGGCCGATACACGAGCCCCCAGCGCATTTACACAACTATAATGACCCTGGAAATGTCAGCATTCACATATTATGAGCTAGAGTACATGGCACTGGGTGCTTCTGGTACGACATGAGAGTCCGAAACACAGGTGTTAAAAAGTTTGTACAGGTCCGAAACACAGGTATGTTAAAAAAGTTTGTTACAGGTATGCTAAAAAGTTTGCACGCAATTTTTTGTTGAATGCTGATCAAAATCGTTGCATAGGTGCGGGCCAGTGCCAAAATAGGCCTTTCTGGCATGGCATGAGAGTCAGAAACACAGCTATGGTTAAAACTATGTACCTGATTTTGTTGAACGTGCTCAATATCGATGCATAGGAGTGGGCATGTGCCAAAATAGGCCGGGACACGTCCCAACAGGTCTGTCTTTTATATCTGAGGGGCTTAGCGTCTTTAAAAATAGTCATGTGCAACAAGAACGCTGCGCATCCCAGGCTATACAGTGGTCATGTGTGTAGCTCATAGCGGGAACGTTAACATTCAACATGCCTTGAGAGGGTTTGTGAAGCAACTCGCTCAATATTTTCTAGATGACTATGCGTGTGTTTAACGGCCAGCACATAGTTTTTTGAATTTCACTATTGTTTTTTTCCACGGCTGTCCCGTGACCAGGACTTGTCCAGGCATGCCCGGACATGCCCGGACTTGTCCAGGCATGTCTCACATGGTCCCTATATGTCAGTTCACAATATGTCTATCAGTATTAAAATATAAAAACTCCTCTGTACATGATCCTTAAGCAAAATAAAAATATAATGTAAAATAAATCTGTGAAGGAGCAAAAATGTTGAAAAATAAAAAATATAATGCAAAATAAATCTGTAAAGGAGCAAAAAATGTTGAAAAATATGGTGTCTCACATGGACCCTATATGTCAGTTCACAATATGTCTATCAGTATTAAAACAATAAAAACTCCTCTGTACATTATTGTGAAGGGGTTAAAAGAGGCTTCATGGTTGATATGATAAGCTGATCAGAATAGCTAGCATCATGAGAGCTGCTATGGTGATAGTGGTAGCGAACGCATAACTAATATTTGAAAAATATGGTGTCTCACATGGACCCTATATGGCCGTTCACAATATGTCTAGCAGTATTAAACCATAAAAACTCCTCTGTACACGATCCTTAAGCAAAATAAAAAAAAATATAATGCAAAATAAATCTGTGAAGGAGCAAAAATGTTGAAAATATTGGTGTCTCACATGGACCTTATATGGCCGTTCACAATATGTCTAGCAGTATTAAACCATAAAAAACTCCTCTGTACACGATCCTTAAGCAAAATAAAAAAATATAATGCAAAATAAATCTGTGAAGGAGCAAAAATGTTGAAAAATATGGTGTCTCACATGGACCCTATGTCAGTTCACAATATGTCTATCAGTATTAAAACATAAAAACTCCTCTGTACATTATTGTGAAGGGGTTAAAAGAGGCTTCATAGTTGATATGATAAGCTGCTCAGAATAGCTAGCATCATGAGAGCTGCTATGGATGATAGTGGTAGCGTACGCATAACTAATATTTGAAAATATGGTGTCTCACATGGACCCTATATGGCAGTTCACAATATGTCTAGCAGTATTAAACCATAAAAACTCCTCTGTACACGATCCTTAAGCAAAATAAAAAATATAATGCAAAATAAATCTGTGAAGGAGCAAAAAATGTTGAAAAATATGGTGTCTCACAGTCAGGTCACCACTGCAAAAGGTCTCTCCCACTATGTACTCCCTGTCAGTAAACGTTTTGGTGTCACAATTAGTTCAATATCGTTTTGGTTTCACAATTAGTTCAGTGCTTGAAATGTCTTTGAGCTGTATTTATTTATTACAGTAAAATCATGATTATTTCTGGCAATAAACGTTTTTAATATGAATGATCTCTTATGCCTGTCATTTCCACACAGCTTCCCACAGAGTGGTAGTGTGGGAAGACCTTCAGAAACCCATTGTTTTAAAATCACATTGTGCATATTATATTTGCTAGAGACCTTCGGTTTTATGTGCAGTGCTATCAGAATACACATAAATGTGTTGGTTTTAAAAGATCCCATGACTATACACAATGCAATACTATTTACTGTTTGCCTGAATTACCGTAGCATCGACCTTCACTCATTCTGACAATTCCAAACCTTGTACACACACCTTGATACATTAAACTACACTATAGGGATGAAGGACAGTTTTCTTGAAGTGATCTATCTGTGAAAAACACTGTTAGAAATGAGGCTATACACAAGGGGTGCCAAGCAGCATTCAGGTATGATCTCACATCTATGGCGATGCTTTTTTAATATAGTTCCTCATATGGATGTGCTAATTGACTTCATATGCACGCACAGTATGTATTGTGAGCTCTGCACTCGCATGCTAACATCATTATTATTAGCATCTGTGATGGAGAAGTTACTTTATTGATATACATGCTTCATTGAGATACTTATAATCCTATTATAGTGCATATATGTCTGCCTATTGGGGGTGGGGGGGTATTGGAGTTACATAGACTGCTATTATCGTTATAACATATAAGATATGGAGATGTGCACTATTATATATTGATTTGAATGTTGTTCCAGACATCTCTAACAGAGAGTGTTAGAAATCACCTTTACATTCAGCCATATCAGTTCCAAACTTTTACACATTTACTGGGGGACATTTATACAAGCCTGCTAGAAATGAGCTTTACTACATTTACTGATGGATTCTAATACAGACATTTACTGGGTGCTTCTAATACAAACCCTTTACAGTTCATGTCAGTGCACAAATAGGGCACTCCTGCTAGAAAAATAGCTTTAATCTAGGATGGAGTTAAAACTACCCTTTAATACAGTAAAACACTGAGAGTGCTATGGTTGACACTGATAGCTAACGCATAACTAATATTTGATTGGCCAACTATACACAACTGCTTTTAATATAGCCCTCATATGGATGTGCTAATTGACTTCATATGCACGCACAGTATGTATTGTGAGCCCTGCACTTGCATGCTAAACATTATATTAGCATCTTGATGGGGAAGTTACTTTATTGATATACATGCTTCATTGAGAACTTATAATCCTATATATAGTGCATATATGTCTGCCTATTGGGGGATTTGTGAGTTACATAGACTGCTATTATCGTTTTATAACAAATTAAGATATGGAGATGTGCACTATTATATATTGATTTGAATGTAGTTCATACTGTCTGCATTTGGCTATTTTTCTGCATGCTGTATATCCCACTCTTTGGATTTTTATCCATGATAATGTATTTTAGACTTAATAAAAATTTGACTTTTCCCACACAAAAGACGGATCACAGAACTTGTCCTGTGTGAAACCACACATAGTAAAATTACCTCTATGGTGCTGTAAAGATGTATATCTTTGTAACCTGTTAGCCAGTAAATAGAAAAATATTTAGACTTCTAACAACAGTATAAAATCAAGATTCACTCTTTATTTCACTAAAAATCCTTATATACTATTATATACAGAAGTCGTATTTAACTAGAACTCCTTATACAAATTACTGGGTCTTAAAAGTTTCTCTCCTGCTAGAAAATAGCTTTACATTTACTGATGGATTCTAATACAGACATTTACTGGGTGGACCAGATTTCACAGCCTGAGCAAAGTTCAGCCACAGATTTCCCAGCCTGAGCAAAGTTCAGCCGAGGGCGTGACGACCTGGATCAAGCTGACAGGGAAGACGGATTAAATGATAGGGGGCGTGTCGACCTGTCAAATTGAGTTTGACGAATACTATGGTTCCTATACTACTGAAGATCCATATTCTTCTGTAAAGACGTGATTCTTTCAGCCACTGCTGTAAAGGCGTTTCTTGGGAAATCGTGGTAGAATGTTGGTGATACCTAGATTGGAGTAAAAAGGAGACTGCTAGTGGAGGCACTCTGAGAGTTGTTTAAAGAGAACTCAGCCAATGGAAGTAGATCCACCCAATCATCCTGTGTGGCAAGATAAAGCAGCGGAGATACTGCTCCAGGGTTTGATTGGTTCGTTCGGTCTGTCCATTAGTCTGGGGATGAAAAGCAGAAGAAAGGTTTATTTTAATGTCCAATGCTGCACAGAAATTTTGCCAAAACCTAGAAGTGAATTGCACCCCTCGATCCGAAATAACCTCATCCGGTTACTCCATGTAAGCGAAACACATCTTTAATCATCAAATCTGATGTCTGTTTTGCAGTGGGTAAGCCGACACAAGGATAAAATGAGCTGCCTTTGTTAGACGGTCAACCCACACTAGAATGGTGTTCTTCCCTTGAGAGGTTGGTAACTCCACAATGAAGTCCATAGAAATGGATCCCCACGGGCGGGACGGGGTGGGAAGAGGTTGTAACAGACCAGTTGGTGAGGAGCGAGGTGTTTGCATCTTGCACAGACTTCACATGAAGTGACATAATTTAAAACATCCTTCTTGCAAGTGGGCCACCAAAAGAAACGAGAAAGAAATTCCTGTGCTTTAGATTTCCTCTATCCCAGCTATCTTGGAATCATGAATGAGTTGCAATACTCTCAATCTGACTGTTTCAGGAATATACCAGCGTTGTCCCAGAATCCACACACCATTTTAAAGACAAGACTTACGTCCCTTGGGGGTTGTGCAACAAGGAATCCGCATGGTATGCTTCCTTGTGTCCTTAAGTAGGTCTTGATTATGAATCACTCCCAGAATCTAGAGTCAGGAAGAATAGTCTTAGGAGGAGCAAGTGACGGGTCTCTGCTGAATGAATCCTAGAGAGTGCATCAGCCTTTCCATTGCGTGATCCTGGTCTATAAGAAATGACAAAATTAAATTGGTTTAAGAAAAGATTCCAGCGAGCCTGGCGAGGAGTCAGGCATTTAGCGACCTGATAAATTCAAAGTTACGATGGTCTGTCAGAAGACTATTTTGCTGGCAGCTCCTGAAGAAGGTGTCTCCATTCTTTGAAGGCGGCAATAATGGCCACAACTCATCTATTGCCCACATCGTAGTTCCTCTCAGCCGAAGACAACTGCTGGGAAAAGAAGGACAGGGATGCAAAACATTTTCCACCTGTTCTCTGAGAGAGTATAGCTCCAACGGCACAGTCTGAAGCATCCACCTCTATATGAAGGCAAGTTCGGGATTGGGATGTACCAAGATAGGTGCGGTGGTAAATTTATCTTTCAGACGGGAAAATGCTTCCTGGGCTTGGGGAGTCCAGGAGAACCTAGACTCTTTCCGGGTAAGTTGGGTGATAGGTGACACTACCTCAGGAGAAATTCCTAATGAAACGTCTATAGAAGTTGGCAAACCCGATGAAAGCGCTGCCTCCTTCAATTTCTAGGACTTGGCCAATCCTTGATGGCTTGGGTCTTGCTTCCATCCATACTAATTCCTTGTGTAGACAGTACATACCCCAGAAATTGAAATTTCGGTCCTTTGGAATTCACACTTTTCAAGTTTGATGTAAAGATGGTTTTGTCTTAGACGTTCCAGACCATTCTACATGTCCATGTGTTCCTCTGTTGGAGTTAGAAAAATTAGAATATCACCAAAAAAATCCCACGAATGTTTAGGAATCCCCTGAAGTTCATTACCAAGTGTTGGAAAGTGGCTGGGGCGGTACTCAACCAAAAGGCATAACTAGATAATTAAAGTGTCCATACGTGACCTAAAAGCAGTCTTCCATTCATCCCCAGGTCAATACGGACCCAAGTTATAGGCCCCACGGAGATCTAATTTAGAAAAAAATTTTGGCATGCCGCACTCTTCCAGTAAACCGGGGTTAAAGGCAATGGATAACGGTTTTAATAGTAACCTTATTGAGTTCCCTATAGTCTAACGCAGGGCGCAGAATCCATCTTTCTTCTTCCAAAAAAAAAAGGGTGGGTGAAACCTGCAGGAGATGAAGGGGGCGTTTTGAAGCCCTTGGCTGATTTTCGTCTATGTATCCTTTAAAGCCTTTAGCTCAGGCCCCGCCAGGGGGTAGTCTTACAAAAGGTACCTGCTCCAGGCCACAATTCAATTGGACAATCATATGGACGGTGAGGGGGAATGGTCAGCGTTCTTTTGTCACATAAATCACATAGTCCTGGTTATACAGCTGGTAGTTCAGGGACGACTGATTCCTTTAGGAACAGAGCCAACTGAAACTTTTTTGGGATATCTGTTTCTCTGGAAAATGATTTCCCTTTGGTCTCCCGTTAATGGAAAGGTCGGGGGCTGCAGCCAGGTACCCCGAATAATGGGAAATGGGGGAAGAGATAAGCATAAAAGGACAGTTTCTCTTGATGTCTTTAACCCATTAGGACCCAATGGCTCCGTTTCCTGATTCCCCCCCGGTTTCCAGAGGTCGGGGCAGGGAGCCATCCACAGTTTCCCATCTTTTTTGGAGTAGCCTTCTTCACTGAACGTACCCCTGTTTCAGAGCAAAGGAGAAAAATCCCTAAAATTCCCACTTGCCCCGAGTGATCATAGCAAGCTAGACACCCAAACTGAGCAACCCAGAGTTTGATGGAAAGGAAGCAATGAAAATTGTTTTTCCTACAACCAGCTGGGACACCGCGAAGAAACTTGAAAAATTGAGGTTTACACATAATCGTCCTCAAAGAAAACCGGATTTTTAAGTCCGAGAAATCAATTTCTGTATGCTGCAGATCCTCTGGAGCCTGGGCTCGGACCGACAATCTTTCTCGCAAACACTCCACAGTGATGAGTGGGCTGAGTGTCTTTCGAGAAGGCTGGGGGAAATTTAAAAAATAATGAATTTCCCTGTTTAAACCACAAAGAAACATAGATTTTCCTTAAAACGATGTTCTTTGCGTGCCATCACTAACCCGCTTTGTAAAGAGTCTACCTGATGGGTTCGGTTCAGGTTCCCGTGGGATCCTCCCCAAAGGTTCCCTTGTGGGGAGGAAGGTAGGAAAAGGTTAGTCGATTGCTTTTTGAACCATCTCTCTTGCCTGGTTCTTCAGACGAGATCAATAAGGATGCCCTAATTAAAAAAGTCACCTAACGCAGTGGGGAGGGTCGGACGAGCTAGTTTCATCCTTAATTAGTGGAAACAACCCCTTTCGAAAATAGATTTCTTGGCGGAAAATGTCCCAAGGGGTATCAAGGGCCCAATTTTCCTGAAATCCAAAGAAAATTCGGCTTTCCGAGTGCTTAAATTGGCGCAAAGCCAACAGGCTGCCTTCAGCTGTTGCACCTCGATTGGGGTCATCAAACACCTTCCCCATAGCTGAAAAGAAAGCATCAAGATGATCCAAACATTCACCTCCCTCTCAAACAGGGGTTTGCCCACATCAAAGCCCTTGTTTTGGGAAGCAAAAAACTTTGTAGTACTTTAATCGTTCAGTAGGAAATTGTGAAAACATGTGCAGAAAAAAAAAGATTGCATTTTGGGAAAAAATTTCCCCAAATTCCACGTTCCCCGCCAAAACCAAAAGGGGGCAACTTGGGAATCCCAGAACTGGGGCACGGCAGGAACCTGGACTCCTCCTCTAAACCTCAACCTGGTTTGCAAATCCTGGGCAAATCTGTCCAAACATTGCAAATTTTTTGATTAGTGAGGTCCTTTTAGGTTTGGTAAAAGGTTTTTATGTCTGAAAATTTTGCAAGGATTTATCAGGTCACTCCGCAAAGTTCCTTTATGCGGGCCCATCTTCCCGATCTTTTAAGACAAGGTACTGGTAGGAGAAGAGAAAAGAAAAAAAAAAAAGTGTTTACCCGGGTAAACCCGCAGAGAAAAAAAAATTAAGGGGAAATTTCTCACCTGGATTTTGTGAAGTCAAACCCCTGTCTCAAGAAAGTACAACCGGAACATCTGTACCACAGTTACAGCAGACACACCTTTTTTCCCGACCAGCAGACACAACGTTTGGCTTCTGAATCTTGAAAAATATGTAGTACGTTCATATAGCGTCTTGTGTTTTGGGTGCGATGAAAAACATAAACCGGGGGTTTATATAGAAGGTTTTTGTATTCTTCTCAAATTGGAAAAATAGTCACACGTTTGCGATACGAAACAGGGACAAGCGGGGAAGTAACTAAGTCAGCAATCACTCTCCACAACGGTTCAGGATCTTCTTCTCTGTTACGTAGTCCATGAAACGTGGTCTTTCAAAGAGCAGGGGTTTCCCGAGTCCACAAGTGCCAGAGTTCCCAGTGGGGGAAAAGGAGTACAAAGGGCCAAGGGTTCCAGGGGTCGGCACGGGGCATAAGGTAGATTAAAAGCACGTTTTCTCAGCTGTGGTGCTTAAGAAGAAGGGGGGGAGAAAGGGCGGGGAAATGAAAGCTGGAAACTCCATATTTTCTGAGGGCAAGATAGCTGCAGCCAGAAAAGCAAAAAAGGGGGACGGGGAAAAATGAGTTTCAAGAACTGTACAAAGAAGACACCTTCCTTCTTTTAGTTTTGTTTACTTTTTTCCCTGTCTGTAGAGGGAACTTTTTGGGGGGAGAAAAATGATTATCTAGCTAAGACAAAGCCTAGATCCTAGGCTACTTCCCCCTGGGGGGGAGGTAAAACCCCGGGGGGGGGGCAGAACTTACTGTTCCCCAGAACCTAACTGCACACCCAGTTCGCAGAACCCCATACTGCCCCCTACCCTTAAAAAAAAGCTTGCCCTTTTAAAAAAGTTGGTGTAAAAGCGTTAGTTTTCCAAAATATCAATTGATTTTTATGTGTTACTAAAGACGACAATGCCGTCCGGGGGGTCCTTTTGGGGGGCGAGGGACCGACTGGGCAAAAAAAAGGGGGTTAGTGTTAAGGTTTTTTGCCACACTAAGCGAGATCATGCGAGATCGCAATGAGATCGTACGTCCCCAATTTATGTCGCAGTACGATTCGTTGGAAAATTAGCTGTGGATTCCAAAAAAATTCATCGCGATCTGTGTTCCAAACACATTCATCAGCGATCTGTATAAAAACTTGCGGCTTGGGGAAAAAACCTGCCCCCCTGAATGCTGGTGAAGTCGTTCAAAAGGGTGTCAACTCAGCGATTCAGGCCCCATTTTTATTTTTCGGTAGTGAGGGTGGGGGCAAAAAAGGCAAAACCGAGCATTGGGGAATCTATGAGATTAGTACCCTGATAACCCAAAAATAGAGGCCCCCGGGGAGGTTCCTACGTTGGTTAACCCTCGTACCCCTGAGAAAAAAAACTACCCCAAAAAGATAGAAATAGGAAAGCTTTCCCCCCCGGACGAACCCCAAAGTAATAGAAAGCCCCCAAAAAAATGAATGGGGGGGTTTGAAAAGAAGAAATACAGACACAGACAGAAAATAGTTGACAAACTTTGGGGCCCCAAACTAATAAATAAAAAAGGGTTTTAAAGGGACTTACTGCAACCAGAAACCCGAAAAAACCCCTCTACTATTTCAAAAAAACCAGATCACACGACCTCTACCCCTAAATTAGTTCTCTGGTTTAACAAAAAAAAACAGCAGCCATGAAAAAAATGGAAAAAAAAAAGGTAAAACATCAGTGGCTGAACTAAATGGAGGGGAAAACCCCCGGGGGGGACCTGAAGCCCCCCAGAAGTGAGGACCCAAAAAAAAAAACAAGCACAAAAAAAAAAAAAAAAAAAGTCTTATTGTTGAGGGATGCAGAAGACAAAGAGGCCCCAAAAAAAAAACGGTTAGCCGAACAATGATCAGGCAACCCCCATGGGAAGGGACTCCCCCTTTTTTAAACAGTCTAACACCTGATTCCCAAACCTCCAAATTTCACAAAATTCACTGGACAGCCGACCCTTGTAACCGGGGAGCCTCTGCTCAGAACCATCCCAAGCCCCTCAAAACAGTCCCCCCCCCAGGAGGGGGGACCAACCCTCATTTGAGCACCGGTCGGTCAGGATGTTTATGGTCACGGATTTTGGGCTCCAGCATGGATGTCCGAAGAAACACCAAGAATTGTCTTCCCCACCAAACCCCCCCTTAACCAAATATGGAGTTTCCGTCTAGAAAACGAGAATTAATATTTTCTCAACCCCCTACTCCGATTCCCCAACCAAAAAGGGTCGGAAGACGACAGGAACCCCCGGCTCAACAAACCCCCTTTAAAAAAGGGCTTGTGGAAACGTTTTGGATCTTAAAGTCCCTGGAAAAGCAACGAAAAGAAACGGGGTTTAAAAATCTCTATGATTTTAAAGGTCCCTGAACCCGGCTTAAATTTAAGGGATGCTAAATTTAAAAGGGAAATTTTTTTTGGCAAACCAGACCCGACCCCCTTTAAACCGGGCCTCAGTCCTATGCCGGTTAGCAACCCCGGGCCTTCTGAGAAGGGACAACCCCCCCACTACCTGGCCCCAAACTGTTTATACGCTCCACAACAGAGTCAAAACCTGGACGAAGAAGCCTCCGTCTGTCCTGAAAAATCGAGGGTGAAACCCAAATTAAAAAAAGGAGACACAAAGGGAGAGCTGCCCTATTATAACCCCCTTACCCCGGGTGGTTTGGTTAATGACCGGGCCAATTTTTTTAAAATTCTGACCCGTCTCTTTTGGGTTTTTAACTCTGGAAAAGCTTCAACGGATTTCGCGATTCTGAGTTGTTTTCTGTGACTATTGTCTTCACGTTAGAATAAAATTTCTTCGTATAACTTCTTTTTATTTTGAAAAAAAACCCAAAATTGGGGGGAAAATTTTTAAAATTTTGCAATTTTCAAACTTGAATTTTTACCCTTAAAAAAAGAAAAATAGTCACAAAAAATTTTTAAAAATAACTTTCCCCAGTTACTTTACTCAGCCAATTTGGGAAAAAAATTTTTTTTTGTTAGGAAGTTTAAGGGTTAAAAGTTGACCAGCGTTTTTTCATTTTTACACAAAATTTACAAGCCATTTTTTTAAGGGCCCCACCCCTTTTTTGAAGTATTTGAGGGGTAAAAGGAGAAAATCCCAAAAGTGACACCATTCAAAAACTGCCCCCAAAAGGTACAAAAAACCCTTTTCAGGAAGTTTTTTAACCCCTTTTCAGGGTTCCGGAACAAAGCAACGGGAAGGAAAAAAAAAAATTTTTAACTTTTTACCAAAAAATTACTTTTACAAACTTTTTTTTTTTTTACGGGGTTTTAAAAGGGAAAATGGACAGATAAGTTTTTATGCAAATTTTCCCCGGTACGCCAATACCCAAATGTGGGGGAAAACCACTTTTTTGGGACAGGGCAGAGCTCTAAGGGGGAGTGCCTTTTCTTTTTCAAACTAAAATTGGGGGGAAGGATTGGGCCTGTCTTTTTTTTGGGAGCCCCTTGGCCCCCCAAACGGGGAAAACCCCCCCAATGACACCTTTTGGGAAAAATAGCCCCCCCCAAGGTACTTTTAGATTGTTTTGGCACTTTGAACTCCCGAGGTTTCACAAAGTTTATAAGCCGGGGTGTGAAAAAAAAAAAAAAAACAATTTTCCCAAAAAAGATTTTTTGCCCCCAAATTTTTTTTAATTTCCCCCAAGGAAATTGGCCCAAAAAATTGTTGCCAAATTTGTCCTGAGTACGCTGTACCCATATTTTGGGGGGGGAAAAATTTTTTTGGGGCCGGCGGGGGTTGGGGAAAGGGAAAATGAAAAAGTTTTGGAATGCGACGTTAGGGGTCAGTTCCGTTTGCAGTCCCCCAATGAGCCAAACATGAAACCCCCAAAAGTGACCCCTTTTGGAAACTATCCCCCCAAAAGGGGAATTATCAATCTTTTGGGCCTTTAAACCCCAAGGTTCACAAAGTTTATAATGCCCCCCAAAAAAAAAAAATCCTATTTTTTTCCCCAAAATTTTATTTTAGTCACTAATTTTTATTTTCTCGGGGGAACAGGAGAAATTGGACCCATAGTTGTTTCCAATTTGTCCTGAGTCCCCTGTCCCCATAGTGGGTGGGAACCACTTTTGGGCGCCGGCAGCTCGGAGGGGAAGGAGCACCATTTATTTTTCCCAAACCCAAAAATTGGGGGAAAAATTGGTTGGATGCCATGTTGCATTTGGAGACCCCCGATGTGCCTAAAAGTGGAAACCCCCCCAAATGACCCCTTTGGAAACTAGCCCCCAAGGCTTTTATAGTCTTTGGGAGCAATTTGAACCCCAAGGCTTCAACAATTTATAATTTTAACTAAATTTAAAAATTTTTTTTTTACAAAATGATTTTTCACCCCAATTTTTTTTTTTAAAAGGGGAACAAGACCCCAAAAAATTTTTGTGAAATTTGCCCCGGTGCGCTGATACCCCTTTTTGGGGGGTAAACCGTTTGGGTGCATGGCAAAATTTTTGGAAGGGGGAAAGGGCGCCTCTGACTTTTTTTTAAGCAGAATTGGCTGGACGCCCCGGCGTGTTTTAGAGCTCTGATCTCCCAAAAATGGAAACCCCAAAATGACGCCCCCTTTTTGGGAAAAAAGACCCCCCAAGGAACTTATTAGATGTTGGTGAGAACTTTTTTAACCCCCCGGGGTTTACTAAAGTTTTTAAGTACAGCCTAAAATAAAAAAACCTTTTTTTTTTTTTTAAAAAAAAGATTTTTTTGTCCCCCCAAATTTTTTTTCACAAGGGGGAAAAGAAGAAATTGGAACCAAAGTTGTTGTCCAAATTGTCCTGAGTACGTGTACCCAATAGTGGGGAAAAATCTTTATGGGCGACGTCGGGGGCCGGAAGGAATAGGACTTTTGGATTGCAGATTTGTGGAAGGGGGGGGGGTCATGCACTTTTTTAGAGCCCCTGTGCACCTATACAGGGAAAAAACCCCCCCAAAAAGACCCCATTTTGGAAAAATCCCCCCAAGGAACTTATCTAGATGTGTTTGAGCATTTTTTAACCCCAAGGCTTCCAGAAGTTTATAACGTAACCCTTTTAAAAAAAAAAAATTTTTTTTTTTTTTTTTAAAAAAAAAGATTTTTTCCCCCCCCCCTTTTTTTTTTTCAAAGGGGAACCCGAAAAAATTTGGAACCAAAAGTTTTTGTCCAAATTTTTTGAGTCGCTGTACCCAATTTGGGAAAAAACACTGTATGGGGCACGCGGGCTGGGGGGGAAGTATGACGTTTGGTTTTCAGCTTTTATAAATTTGGGGCGTCATGTGATTTGGAAAACCCCTGGCGCCTAACATGGAAACCCCCACAAGTGACCCCTTTTGGAAAATAGACCCCACAAGGAACTTTTAGATTGTGGTGACCTTTTAAACCCCCAAGGCTTCACAGAAGTTTAAAACGCCCGTAAAAAAAAAAACCTTTTTTTTTTTTTTTCAAAAATGTTTTTTTTTCCCCAATTTTATTTTCAAGGGTAACAGGGAAATTGGCCCCCAAAAAATTTTTTTCCAATTTGCCCCGAGTACGCTATATCCAATTTGGGAGAAAATACTTATGGGTACATTTTGGGGCTCGAAGGGAATAGTGACTTTTGGATTGAGATTTGATGGAATGGTCTGGGGGCGTCATGTGTTTTGGGAGACCCCTGTGGCCTAACATGGAAACCCCAAAAGTGCCCCCATTTGGAAAATAGCCCCCAAGGGAATTTAGATGTTGGTAGGCATAAACCCCCCAAGGTTCAAAAAATTTAAAAATGTACACCGTAAAAGAAAAAAAATTTTTTTTTTGTAAAAATTTATTTTTCGCCCCATTTTTTTTTTTCCAAGGGTGCGAAAAATGGGGAAAATTGCACAATAATTGGGGGTCCAGAAAAACCCTTGATCCCCATAGGGGGGTAAATACTGTTGGACGATGGCAGGTAGAAGTAAGGACCCCCCTTTTGTTTTTTTAAGCAAAATTGGGTTTTTGGAATTAAAAACCCCCCATGTATTTTTGGAGTCCCCTGATGGCCTAAACAGCAAAAACCCCCCAATTTAACCCAAAACCCTAACCCCACCCCACCCAAACCCAGTAAACCCCCTAACCAAAACCAACCCCCCTAAAACCCCCCCAACCCAACCCAACCAAATTTTGCGCCAAACCTAACCCAACTTTAGCCGAACCAAACCCCCCCCCAAAGGGGAAAAGGAAAAAATATTTTTTTTAAAAAATTTTTTTTTTTTTCCCCTTACAAGGGGGTGAAAAAGGGGGGGGTTTATTTTTTTTTTAAAAGGGTTTTTTTATGTTGAAGTGTCCCTAAAAGACTTTTTTTATTGCAAAATAGTTTTGCTCTCCATTTTGAGAGCTATAATTTTTGCTATTTGGCCCACAGAGCATGTGAGGTCTTTTTTTTGCGGGATTTGTTGACTTTTTTTGGCCCCATTTTTGACACGGCGTTTTTTGATCGCTTTCATTTCGATTTTTGGGGGGTTAGAAGAACAAAAATCGCAATTATGAATTTTTTTGGGGGGGAGGTTTTTATCCTTCCGCGTGTGGTAAAATTGATAAACTTTTTTTTTTTGGGCAACTTTTTTGGGGCGATCAATTATAATTTTTTCATTTTTGGCGCTTTTATGAATAAAAAAAATTTTAAAATAAAAAAAATTTTTTTTGCATCGCTTTATTCTGCGACTAAAATTTTTTTTTTTTTCGCTGATGATGCTTTTGAGGCCTTTTTTTGGGCAAGATGACGTTTCGGGCCCCCTGTTTTTTTTTTTATCGGTTTTTTGTCGCTTTTTCCACTTTTTTTTTGGGGGGTTATGATGATAAAGTTTTGTTTTTTGCTTGTTTTTTTTTTTTTTTTGGGGGTTCAAAAAAGGGTTTAAACTATGGGACATTTTAGGGGGGGGGCGTTACGGCGGCGAACCAAATATGTGACTTTTATTTTTTTTTTTTTTTTTTTACGGAAAAAAGTGAATTTAGGGGAATATTTTTTTTTTTTATTATTTATTTTGGATTTTTTTTTTTCACAGTTTTTTTTACTTTTTTAACTTTTTTACTTTGCCCCGGGTGGGAATCACAGTTTTTATCAGATCGCGGGGGTGACAGTTGCCAGCACTCTGTCACCCCGATCGACAGGCATAGATGCAGGCTTTTTCTGCTGCCCCCGGGGGGGCATGAGGTAGCCGCCTCCCTCCAGGCCCCGGCGCCCCTTTTACCGGGGGCCTGGGGGGGGGGGAAAAACCCCGAACAGGGATACATCGCGCTGCTCTGGGGTTCGGGGGGGGCAGGGGGGCCCCCCCCTCGCTATCCTCCCCCCCTGCCCCCGTACACCGCGTATGTTTGATCGCGGGGGGCAAAAGGGGGAATGTGCCGGGAGCGGTCCGTGACCCTCCGAAAAAACCTGGGTGTCGCTGTGATAATAGCTGCACCGGCGGCGATTGTGCGCTCCCCCGGAGCGCAGCTACGCCATGACTTCTATCCCCCCCCCCGGTCATACGGGCCCCGGACCGGACGGGGTAGTACATCGATGGCAGTAAGGGGGTTAAGAGCAAAAAACACCAAAGGCAAAAAAGAGCCCCCTCATCTGATCAGCAGACACAAGCACTTTTATAAGTTCTCCCCAAGTTGTTGTTCTCCGTTTGACCTTGGTTGGGTGAAATGCGAGGGGAAAAAAAATTTTAACCCTTTAGAACAAAAAGTCCTCCCAAAAACTGGAAACAAATGGACCCTTGTAGAATATGTTCTCAGGAATCCGTGTAAACGAACCACGTGTGAAAGGGAAAAGGCACCAATTAGGGAGGGAAAGGGAACTTAGGAAAGGGGAAGTGTAATCTTGAAAACCTATCCAAATCACCCAGAGGGGTTTTCTTAAAAACAGGAAGGTCGGAAAAGAAACCCCTAGAGTTTGGGGCCATGGCTTTTGGCACAGGAAAGGGTCAAAAAAACCCCTAGGCGGAGCAAAAGGTTGGGGGCGAGAGCAAATCCCGCAGGGGCTGCAAATTCCCTGACATCACGAGACAAGGTGGCCCCAAAAGGGGCCCACAACAAGTCTTGGTCCAAAAATTCCCGGGATCCCACCAAAACGGAAAATGAATTTTGGAATACACTCTTTTTTCCATGGGCCGGGACAAAAATTTCCAAAAGGGCGGCTCGGGCCCCTTTCCTCCGACCCCTCCAGGCAAATCCTGGTGAGATGGCGGAAAAAACTACACCCTCTTTCAAAAACAGAAGGATAAAAATCGGGGGAGTCGCAAGGAAGTCTCGAGGGGCATCCCCCTTAACATTCTTATGCGGGGAAAAAAGGAAACCACAAAATTAAAACTGTGAAAAAAAAAGGGCCCCCTGGCCTGCTGGGGTTGAGTCGTTGGGGGTTTTCCCGATAAAAAAATTTTTTAGGGGCATAAGGACCACCCCGTGTTTCTCCCCACCAATGTCTCCATTTAAAAAAAACCCCTTCAGGGGGAATAACCCCGTTAACCCAGCTTTAAATTTCGTTCAGTAGGAGAAAATTTTCGGGGAAAAAAGGGGAAAGGGGGTTTTTTTAGAGGTTTGGATTTTTTTGGGACAAAAAGGCCCTGCCCCAATTTCGAGGCTCAACCTCCCCCCAAAGGCGAGAAAACCCCGGGTCCCCCTAAAAGGAGCAGAAGTGAATCTCTGTTTTAATTTTTTGAATGAGAGCTGCCTAGGAGGCCATTCACCACATCAGCCCCCTTTTTTGGGCAAATCTTTTTGGTTTAAAAAAACCGAGAATTTCCCCTAAATTTACGAAAAAAATTGGAAAACCCCAAAAAAATTTTGAAGAGCCTTTTGAAGTGGTTGGACCAATAAGAGGCCTGAACCTTGCCGGGCCTTTTCAAAACAGGGGGGACAAAAAAAACCCGAAATGAGATTTGTACGCCAAAAGACCTTTGCCCCCTTCAATAAGGCTTTCCCTCAAAATCGGAATACTTTTTCGAACTTTTTTAATGAGGTCCAGTCTTAGAAAAAAAAAGATATCACCAAAATAAACAATCAGAAATGATCCAAAAACCCTGAAAATGTCATTCATGAGGATGGAAGACAGAAGGGGGTTTTAGTGAGCCCAAAGGGATCACAAGGTACTCAAAATGGCCCCCCGGGGTTTTTAAGCCGTCTTCCATTCACCCCCCGTGCTTAATGCGAATAAGGTTATTCCCCCTGGGTCAAGTTTGGGGAAACCCAAAAATGCGTTTTTCACCCGGAAAACGGGGCAAATAAGGGTAACGGGATTGATATTCACGTATTTTGTTCAAAAAAGAAAACAATACAGGCCCTTTTAATGAACCACCCTTTTTTTGGCCCAAAAAAAAACCGGACCTAAGGGGGAAAGGATGTTTTAGCCCTTTTCCCCAAAATTGACTCCTTGATATAAGACCCATAGCATAGTCAGGTCAGAAAAATTAAAAAAAAGGGCCCTTTGGGGGAATTTTACGGGACAAATTTTAAAGCGCAGTATAGTCTATGGGGGGCAAGGATGCAGTTTACTTTCGCTAAATACATCAGAAAAATAATCAAAAGTCGGAACTCCTAGCCGGGGGGGAGGAGAAAAAGGGGGAGGTTTTGGTATTAACACTTGGCAGCCCCAACTGGTTACAGACACAGTTTCCAATCCAAAACAGGATTTGAACGTAACCGGGGAAACCCGTACGTAATATCACGAAAACAAAACCCAAAAAAAATTTGCCCTCTTGATGATCTTTAACCCTATTTCCCTGATAAGAAGGGTTTTTATTTCAGAAAAGGGGGGGTTTAGAACGCCCCCAGTGGGGAAATTTTAGTTTCTGTAGGGGTAAAAGGGAAACCCCAACGTTTGCAAAACTACCCATCAGGTTAACAGCTGCTCCAGAATCAAAAAAAAGCTAGCAGAAAGGGGGACAGAGACCATACGAGGAAATTAATAAAAACTTAGTTGAACACTCCCAAGAAAAAAGGCGTGAAAAAACGTTTCCCGTTTTGGGCAGACTAAAAAAAAATGAGAGGCACCCACAGTAAAAAAAAACCCATTGGCTTTCAAAAAACGAGCTGTGCCCCAGCACCACTCATCAACTGTATGGTTTTGAAGCGGGGGCCCAAACAACATTTTCACGAATTTTTCGTCCCCAAAATCGTCAATTGAATCGCTAATAAATAAATCATTGGCCCCCCGGGGAGGGAAACCCCCCAAAAATCCTTTACATTATTGCAGCCCTTCCAAAAAGGGCCCCCCAAAGCGTCGTCATTTCATTGGTCGGGTCCCCCTAGGAAAACTCTGACAGATAACTCAGCGTTTAACCCCCTTTAAGCCAAAAAGGTTTTTTTGCTTGATCAGTGACATTAGGCTATCGTAAAAACCCCAAGCCTAAAAAAAACTCAACACACTCAAAACAGGACCCCGGGGGTCGGGGGAAAAAACCCCAAACCTGAGGATCGCCGCGCAGGAGAAGATGAAATTTTAAAACCCCTGCGCTGCGTTCCTGGGGACTAGTTTTAAGGCAAAAAAAAAATTTCAATTATTTTTGAAATTTTGAAAGTTAGCCGACCCCCCAAAAAAACGGGGGGACCCCCAGGTTCCCCAACAGGAACCCCAAAAGATTGAGCAATACTCTGAACCTCAGTGGCAAGCGATCCCCACGGCCAGAAAACGTGCAAACTCCTTGAAGAAAGACCTCCCCCGCCCCAAAGGGTCAAGGGAAAAAAAAAAATGCAACAAACAAAAAATTCTTGACAACTCGAAAACCCTTTTTTCTTTAAAAAAATTTTTTTTTCCCCTTTTGTGGTACCATAAATTTTAAATTTTAGGCCGGGATTGTTATGTTTGGGGGGGGGGAGGGGCAAACACCGAGCGTTGGGGAAATTTGGATTTTAGTACCCGACTAAACACAACTAGAGGGCCCGTGGGCGTTTACGTTGGTCCCCGCGCCCGTCACAGCCCCGGGAAAAAAAATACCCTAAAGTGAAATGGAAAAATATCGGCCCCCCGGGCAAACCCAAAATAATAGAAAAACCCCAAAAAGTAAAGGCGGGGGTTGACAAGAAGAAAAAGACACAGACGAAAAAAATAGAGCAAACGTTGGGGCCCAAAATAATAAATAGAAAAGGTAGGAAGGGGGTTACGCAAAACCCCGAAAACCTGGAAAAAACCAACCTACTAATTTCAAAAACACCCCAGATCACACGCCTTACCCAAAATTGTTCTTGGGGAAAAAAAAAAAAACAGCAGCCCCCAAAAACGGAAAAACAAAGGGCAAACATCAGGCTGAACTAAAAAGGGGGGGAAAAGCCCCCGGGGGGACCCGAAGGCCCCACAGAAGTGAGGACAAAAGCAAAAAAAAAAGCACAAAAAAAAAAAAAAGAAAAAATCTTTTGTTAGCAGGGGGTGCAGACCGACACGCAGGCTAAAAGGAAACAGGAAAAAAGGATTCAGACCAGAACAATTGATCACGGCAACCCTGATGGAAGGTGACCCCTTATTAAAAACCCGTCAGTAACACCTTTCCCAATCTCACAATCTTCAAATTTACCTGGACAGACCGCACCGTTGTAACCCCAGAGGGAGCCTCTGTCAGAACTCATCCCCCAACCCCCTCCAAAAAACCGCGGGACACCAACACCAAAAAACCTCAGAAGTTCATGAGCGATCAGCCCATTTTCAGGGGGCCCATCGCTGCTACATGTACCACTTTTGTCGCTAACGGATCGTACTGCGTC
>JARQOD010000010.1:98023838-98297167 GCA_033576555.1 Oophaga sylvatica
TTGCATGGTTTCAGGCGCTCCCTCAAAACACATTTGTTCAGAGTGGCCTATCACATTCACTAACCAAAGTCGTTCTATGTTTAAGTGTGTATGTGTAGCCCATTCACTATCTCCATCCATGCCTCACTCCCTCAAGATGGCTGGACCATCATTGTAAATGCACCATTGTATATACACACCTGTACTTTGTATCTCCCCACCTCATTGTAGATTGTAAGCTCTCACGAGCAGGGCCGTCTTATTTTGCTTTAATTATTGTATTGTTAACGTTGTTACCTATGACTTGTGTTTTGAAACTGTAAAGCGCTGCGGAATATGTTGGCGCTATATAAATAAAGATTATTATTATTAACTACACCTAAAGATAGAAAGAGGAAAGCTATCTGCCCCGGAGCAGATCCCCAAAGAAAATAGGAAGCCCCAAACATGTAATGGCGGTTAGACAAGAGGAAATACAGACACAGACAGAAAATAGTATGAGCAAACGTTGGGGCCCAATCTTCCTAGACAGAAAAGGATAGGAAGGACACTTACTGCAGTCCAAAAAAACCCTAAAAAATACCAACTCTACTAATTGCAAAAACACCTGAGATCACACGACCTCTACCACCTAAATTAGTTCTATGGTGTAACAAAACTAAGCCGCAGCCGCTGAAAAAAACTGGAAAAGGCAAATGAACAAATAACAGTGGCTCCAGAAGAACTGAGAGGAGCCCAAGCCCCCGGGGGGGGGGGGGAAGACCTGGCTAACCTCACAGAAATGCAGAGAAATATGCAAATGGAAGCACAAAAACAAAAAACAGAAAATATCTTATCTGAGAGCAGGAGAAGAGGCAAGACTCAGCAAGCTTCCAAGTGAACCAGGAACCACAGTTGAGACAAGAACAATTGATCACCGGCAACCATGATGGGAGGGAACCTCCCTTATATAAGACCAGTCTGTAACTCCTGATTGCCAATCCTCATTGAATGGTTCAGTACTGTTTGTAACCACCAGAGGGAGCTTCTGCTCAGAATTCATTTCTAACACATTCACAACAACAGAGGCAGTGATATATCACGCAAGCTGTCCCTGTGAGCTTATTTATATAGGCATGACTACGAGACCTTTAAAAAACGTGTGAAAGAACATATTAGGGACATCACAAAATGCTTCTGAATGTTCCGAACCGCACCTTCTAAAGACTATCCCTAAACATTTTTTTGAAAAACACAATTGTAATCCGAAAGGTCTCATAGTTCGCGGCATTGACCACATTTACATGGGAATCCGAGGTGGTAATCTCAAGCAGAGATTGCTACAAAAAGAAACTAGGTGGATGACAGTTCTAAATACTCTGGTTCCATCAGGCCTCAATGGGGTCATCAGCTTCAAGTCTTTCCTTTAAGACGTTTGTCTTAATTTTATTGTTTTTATGCACGGTCTGGGTATGTTTTTTATATCTTGTCTGTTCTTTTACTTATCCTTTCCCTTGTTCTACTTACCATTTAGTGTTTACCTTTCCTATATCGAGTGGCAAGGCTCTCATGATGTGGGTTTACCTTTTCAAGATCCTGAAGAAGATCCGCGTCGCTTGATGTTGTCTCGAAAATGTCTTCTCTAATATGTTTTTTTTTGTACAGTAATAGCATATTATTTGTTTATACAGTAATTCTATTTTTATATACTTGTACATTGATTATTATATTTACTATATTCATCATGCTTGTAATACTACTTATATATTATGTATTTAATACTTGTGGATTGATGTATTAATATTTGTAGTATTGACGTTTATGATTATCTCGCTAATATGTATAGTCCTTTCTCATCTTTTACGTTTGTACTGATATTCTATTTGGGCTCTAATTCTAGCCCCCCTCTATTTATTTGTAAGTATTTTATCTTTATTTAGTTTAGAGTTACAACGTCCCATGACACAGATGCACCTTATATGTGCGCAACGTTTTGTTCTAGGGTGATTTATGGCGTCTGCATTGCAGGGGCGATGTTCGATCAGGAACTCTTGGCCCTCCCTTCCATTGCCCTGGATATGCATACACCCTCCCCTTTTACCCCAGTGTGTGCATGATGTTGGTTGCTCGCCGTTCACATTATAACACCTACATTATCCCGGTCTTTATTTAGATTAAACTTTTTTCTTTACGTATGTACTTGATTACCATATCATGGGGCTACCCTTCCTGTCGGCACAGACGCGCTCCATGCGTACGCTGTGTTTTTCGCTGTGGCTTCAGGGCGGCGTGTGCGTTGCCTGGAGTGATGGCAAGCGATGACTTCCTGTCCTCCTTCCCATTGCCTTGAGCACCCGACCATGCCTCTTGATGAAACCACAGGGAAGTGGTGAAACGCGCGTCGAGGCTTAGCGTGTCCCACGTGTCTCCTGCACTTGGTTCTAACTGCAGTGTCTGAAGGTATTTAACTTCATTCCCCTATACTTATTATCAACTGTTACTGATTTGATAGATTCGTGCCCTCATTTTATTTTATGATCATCCTATTTATACCTTTAAGAAATCATTGAGATGCATGTTTCTATGCTCTATTGAGCGTATAGGAGTTGTGTTTTCTGGCTTACTAGCACAGAGACTGTTTTAACTCTCTGCACACACATTGCGGTTTACATTTGCAGATCTCTATATGGGACTTCCGCTTCACTGTCCTGTTTCACTAGATATCTTTCATTGAATCTCTGCACGTTTGTGTCTCATATATAATCTACATTTATATAATCAGATCTTTTAGCGTCATTTTCGCTGATCCAATTTTTTGATCTTATAGCGTTGATATTCACTAAGATTTATCCTATAACTGTTGAGACACCTATTTTTCATCCTTGTGCATTACGATTCAGTGTATATAACTGCTATTTTCTCTCCTTTATTTTTTCATCTCCATGTATTTGCATACCCATGTATGTTTTGTCACTGACTTTTTTTCTTGATCAATAAATTTTGTTATATTTTGCGATATTTCTTTATCCTCTATTGCTTCATTTGGGATTTTATCTATATTGTACCTTATTGTGACATGTTACACACTTACATTTGAGAAGTACATTATCATGCTCATATATTACTGTGGTTAAATACCCCTTATGAGACTTCCTAAATCCCTATTCAAGCCTTTTTGATGCAGTTCAAATAAAAGCATTCACATTCCTTATCTATGAACTGTTCCAATATTTAAGGCCACAACTGTTTATCCCTCTCCCATAATGATAGTTTTGCTTTATGTCACTTGTCTTATCTATTGCATTGTTTCTGTGCTGTGTAGTGTACAAATATGTGATTCTTCAGATGTATTAGTCTTTTCTTGATGAAGAGACCTGAGTAGTCTCGAAAGCTTGCAATTTGTTACCATCTTTTCAGTTAGCCATGAAAAGGTATCAACCACTGAGGACTCTCAAGTCTAAATATTTTTTAATTCTGACCAAGGAATTTACTTGTCTGCATTTTTTTTTGCAAGTTTCCCTCCCAGTCCTCCAGCAGAGTATTATGGAAAGGAGAGATAACAGGTTGTAGGTGTCACATTTCCCGAAGCACAGGGTGGATCTGTGTGGTTGGGATCCAATGACAGGGTCAGAAAAATAATCTGCCAGCAAGAACCAGCATGACGGGAAGGGAAAGAGTAAAAGGGAAAAAGACAACAGAAGGCAATGCTGGGAGCCAAGCTGCTGGTGTGCAGTGTGTAGAGCACACTCTGCACTGCTGGCAATCAGGAGGCTGCCGAACACATACAGAACTATTGTGTATCAGAAGGTATGGTGCTGTGTTATGTTACAGTGGACAGAAAATACAAATGGGGGAGGGGAAATCCTGGGAATAGAAAAGAACTGTGGAAATAAAACAAGGAAACTTTCTAGGAACAGGGTTACAGAATAGTAGAAGGCGAGCCTGGGATTTCATTTGATTTGTTTACTTGATCTGTACTGATTTGAAAATGGGAACAAATGTGAAAAAATATGTAAAGATGAATGTATGTCCCTGGTGGAGGCAAATATATCTTGTAAGGACAGATACAAATAATCTTTTTTTATTACTATTCTTCTATTAGGTTGTTTCAGCTTTTCTTATTTTTTGGGTCAATACGGCCATATGAGGGCTTGTTTTTTGTAAGACAAGTTGTACTTTTGAACGCCACCATTGGTTTTAACATATCCTGTACTGGAAAATGGGAAAAAAAATTCCAAGTGCGATGAAATTGCAAAAAACAAAAAAGCAATTGCACAGTTGTTTTTTTTTACCATGTTCACTAAATGCTAAAACTGACCTGCCATTATGATTCTCCAGGTCATTACGAGTTCATATTGTAACGTACACCGTGGTACTACTGTGAGTGTGCACAAGTAGGTTACCCAAACCATAGAATTAGAGAATAAAACTTGGCACTCAACTTGTGTATCTTTGTTCGGAATGATTTTATTTTGCAGTCTGTAAACGTTTCGGTCTGTTATGGACCTTCATCAGTCTGACGACTGCTTGTACGAAGAGAAAGGGAATGATGGAAAAATGACCAAATAGTTGAACGCCTGTGCCACTGTACAAACGAAGGCTTGGAGTTGTCCAGCGTGGTGGGTGCTGGATTGAGGTGAAAGACCTCAAGATATCGCTGTGGGAAAGACGTTACCCTTTGTGCAGTGGTGGTCAATGGGTCTGCCAACTGTGCAGGACGTGGTATCAGCCGCTTGTCATGCCTTTACCGCGTCCTACACAGTTGGCAGACCCACTGACCAGCACTGCACAAAGGGGAACATCTTTCCCACAGCGATATCTTGAGGTCTTTCAGCTCAATCCGGCACCCACCACGCTGGACAACTCCAAGCCTTCATTTGTACAGTGGCACAGGAGTTCAACTAATTGGTCATTTTTCCATCATTCCTTTTCTCTTCTAACAAGCAGTTGGTAGACTGATGAAGGTCCATGACAGACCAAAACGTTTACAGACTGCAAAATAAAATCATTCCGAACAAAGATACACAAGTTGAGTGCCAAGTTTTATTCTCTAATTACGAGTTCATAGACACCAGACATGTCTAGGTTCTTTTTTATTTAAGTGGTGAAAAAAATTCAAAATTTGTTTAAAAAAAATGGCACCATTTTCCGAGACCTGCAGCGTCTCCATTTTTCGTGATCTGGGGCTGGGTGAGGGCTTAATTTTTGCGCACCGAGATGATGTTTTTATTGATACCATTTTGGTGTAGATACAATCTTTTGATCGCCCATTATTGCATTTTATTGCAATGAAGCAGAGACCAAAAAAACATAATTCTGGTGTTTTCAACTTTTTTCTTGTTACGCCGTTAAGCAATTGGGTTAATTCTTTTTTTATATTGATAGATCGGGCAATTCTGAATGCGGCGATACCAAATATGTGTATGTTTGATTATTTTTATTTTATTTTGAATGAGGCAAAATGGGGGTGATTTGAACTTTTATATTTTTAAAACATTTTTCTTACTTTTAGCATGCTTCAATAGTCTCCATGGGAGACAAGAAGCTGCAGTACTTTGATCTGCTCTCCTACGCACAGGCGATGATCAGATCACCTGTGTGTAGCAGAAATGCTCATGTGCTATGAGCGCCGACCATGGGGAAACCGGAGAACCAGGAGGAAATATACAAATTCTTGAATATATTGTCCTTGGTGGGATTTGAACCTAGTACCCCAGCACTGCAAAACAATAGTGCTAACCACTGAGCTACGGTGCTGTCCAGCAAGGTAAATTCTGAATGTAAAATCATTGGGGGTCTGGATGTGAAGATCCCCCCGCCCCTCCTCTTGAGAATAGGATCTCAAATTCCTCTATGTGATTGCCGCAGTATTGAGGCGTGGTGAATGCATATGTATACTACCACTCAGTGTTCTCAAGGGAGACCATTATCCTGCAGCCAGGCCCCCCCCACCCCCCGAGTGATATTATATTTATTATGGATCTCAGCAGCTGGCTCTTTGAATAGGTGATAAATGTAACTTAAGTGATAACCTCTTTAACACTACTGACACCATTAATGCAGAGCTGGACACTGCAAGCAAAATGCAGTGATGTCCTTAATATAGTACCTGCTGTGCCATATAGACAATGCCCTCCAAAAATATGGCACACATAAAACCCCCCCCAAGACCAGTGTCATACACTGCATACTCACATAACAAATTGTGCCATACATGTAGAGGGTTAATCAACCTTTAAACATCACTGGCTTATCCTTAGAGAAGGCCATCAATATCACAACAGTGGGGTCCATCTATTGGCCGACTACCGTATATAGTAGTTCTTGAAGTTATTACAACGTTGTACCATTGATGAGAAGGGAACTGCTCTGTAAATCCTTCAAGAACTCTTAGAAAAGTACAAAGTAGCAGCAGTCACTTTAACAATCCTTGGCGCTTGCTGAGCACCACAGTCCCGGACCACCTGAAGTGCCAACAGACCTCACAGACCTAGTTTTGATTGCTTATCTTAAGGCTAGGGTCACCTGATCGCATGTTCACTCTTCTGAGAAAATCAATTCAATTATTCTGATCAAACTGATCCGAGTTTGATCACAGTGCGATCACCGTGTGACCTGATTTTATCAGATGTGGGGAAGATGGAAAAAACAATTTCTCCATCTTCTCCACTCTGTCATGTGTGAAAATTGGACTGCACTTGGATCTCAACTGAGTGCAGTTCAATTTTTTGATGAACCCATTGATTTGCATGCCGAGTGCTTTCTATTTTTTTTCTCGAACAGACTCGGTCCAAGGTAAAAATCAAGTATGTGCACGGCCCCATAGAATAACATTGATCTGAGTACGATCCGATGTGTTTGTTGAATCACAACTGGACCGAAAGCACATACCAATCTGATAGTTACCATATAGTACCAGTATCGATAGGCTTTCTGCAGAACATACTGTATGTGTGTATAGGTAAATCCAGTGACTTACCAATATCATCTTCAATAATAGGCATTCATTTTTTTTTTTTTTCACTTGACACAGACGTTAGACTTGCAGAATGTATCACACAGACATCTGTGGCCAATGGCTTTAGTGCACCTTTCGTACTTTACATAGTGATGTCACAGTACAGGGATAATACATAGTGATGTCACAGTACAGGAATAATACATAGTGATGTCACAGAACAGGGATAATACACAGTGATGTCATAGTACAGGAATAATACATAGTGATGTCACAGAACAGGGATAATACACAGTGATGTCATAGTACAGGTAATAAACATAGTGATGTCACAGAACAGGGATAATACAAGTGATGTCAAGTACAGAATAATAACTACATTGATGTCACAGTACAGGGATAATACATAGTGATGTCACAGTACAGGATAATACAAATTGATGTCACAGTATAGGGATAATACATAGTGATGTCACAGTACAGGGATAAACACATGTGATGTCACAGTACAGGGATAATACATAGTGATGTCACAGTAAGGGATAATACATAGTGATGTCACAGTACAGGGATATACATATGAACAGAGATAATACATAGTGATTCACAGTACAGGGATAATACACACATTGATGTCACAGTACAGGGATAATACATAGTGATGTCACAGTACAGGGAATAATACATAGTGATGTCACAGTACAGGGATAATACACAGTGATGTCAAGTACAGGATAATACACACATTGATGTCACAGTACAGAGATAATACATAGTGATGTCACAGTACAGGATAATACATAGTGATGTCACAGTACAGGAATAATACATAGTGATGTCACAGTACAGAGATAATACATAGTGATGTCACAGAACAGGGATAATACATAGTGATGTCACAATACAGGGATAATACATAAATGATATCGCAGACAGGATAAACATAATGATGTCACATACAGGGATAATACATAGTGATGTCACAGAACAGGGATAATACATATGATGTCACAGATATAGGGATAATACATAGCAATGTTCCAGTACATGATAAAACATAGCAATGTCACATACATAGATAATACATAGTGATGTCACAGTACAGGGATAATACACAAATGATGTCACAGAACAGGGATAATACATAGTATGTCAAGTACAGGGATAATACATAAGCAATCGCAAATACATAGATAATACATAGTGATGTCACAGTACAGGGATAATACACAAATGATGTCACAGACAGTGATAATACATAGTGATGTCACAGTACAGGGATAATACATATGATGTCGCAAACATGATAATACATAGTGATGTCACAGTACAGGGATAATACATAGTGATGTCACAGTACAGGATAAATACATAATGATGTCACAGTAAGGAATAATACATAATGATGTCACAGTACAGGGATAATACATAATGATGTCACAGTAAGGGATAATACATAATGATGTCACAGTACAGGGATAATACACATTGATGTCACAGTACAGGATAATACATAGTGATGTCACAGTACAGGGATAATACATAGTGATGTCACAGTACAGGGATAATACATATGATGTCACAGTACAGGGATAAAACATAGCGATGTCACAGACAGGATAATACATAATGATATCGCAGAACAGGATAAAACATAATGATGTCACATACAGGGATAATACATAATGATGTCACAGTACAGGGATAATACATAATGATGTCACAGTATAGGTATAATACATATGCAATGTCACAGTACAGGGATAATACACACAATGATGTCACAGAACAGGGATAATACATAGTGATGTCAAAGTACAGGGATAATACAATGATATCGCAAACATAGATAATACATAGTGATGTCACAGTACAGGGATAATACATATGATGTCACAGTACAGGGATAATACATAGCGAAGTCACAGTACAGAGATAATACATAGTGATGTCACAGTACAGGATAATACATAATGATATTGCAGAACAGGGATAAAACATAGTGATGTCACAATACAGGGATAATACATAATGATTCGCAGAACAGGGATAATACATAGTGATGTCACAGTACAGGGATAATACATAGTGATGTCACAGTACAGGGATAATACATAGTGATGTCACAGTACAGGGATAATACATAATGATATCGCAGAACAGGGATAATACATAGTGATGTCACAGTACAGGGATAATACATAGTGATGTCACAGAACAGGAATAATACACACAGTGATGTCACAGTATAGGGATAATTCACACAGTGATGTCACAGTACAGGGATAATACATAATGATATCGCAGAACAGGGATAATACATAGTGATGTCACAAAACAGGAATAATACACACAGTGCTGTCACAGTATAGGGATAATACGCACAGTGATGTCATAGAGCGGGGAAAATAGACACAGTGATGTCACAATGCAGGTACAGCAAATATAATTATGTCACAGTAGAGGGATAATGAACACACAAAGATGTCACAGTATTTCTCACTTATCCTTTTTGCCACGACAAGTGGCTCTGTCTTCTTCCTCCTTCTACCAGCGCTGGCAGAGACATGCAGTAATGTCACTGTGCCGCCTGCAATGGAACATTGACATCCTTTGCATCTGATACTATGATAAGCTATAGGCCTAAGGCTTGCAGAAGAAGTGCGGAGCAGCAATTTACTGGCTTAATAATTTTTAATTGGATGTTCGTATGGGTATGCTTGTCCAATCGAAAATAGTTCTGGTACCGTAGGTCCCTCCTTTAGGGCTCAGTCACGGTAGCCCTTTGGGTATGGAGTTGAAAAAAAAATATTACTAGTGGCCAATGCCACCCTGTGCAACCTGCCGCCATAGGCACTGGACTTGAGTATAGTATGGCAGTCCATAGATTGCTGTGGGTGCATTAAAGTTCTGTACAAAGGTGAGGTTGTAATGCACATGTATACAGATACTATAACAATGTGCATAACCACATTTGAATATCATTTTCTGGAGTATTCATTTATATATACAGAGTTGGTAACTTCATGAATCCATTGATAAAAAATTAAGAAAAGTTTTATTTTTTCCTGGTCTTCAAAATATAGCAAGGACTTGCATACTGGCATGAAAGTATAATATTTATTTATTAATTTTATTTATATTACTCACTTATATAGCTCAATTAATTCCACATTGCTTTACAGACATTATCGGTACTGTCTCCAATGGCGCTACAATCTAGATTCCCAATCAGTATGTCTTTGGAATGTGGGAGGAAACCGGAGAACCCGGAGGAAACCCATGCAAACACGATTATACAGTATTTCAAGATTTTACAATTAATTCTGTAGTAGACAAGCAACTGACCCGGGCTCCCAAAAAGGAAGGTTTCACCAAAAAATGACGCACTATCTAAATTAGGCATTTCCTCAATTCTTAAGTTATGTTTTTCAGCCTCCCAAAAAATTCACTCTAAATTAGCACATTAGAGGAGTCTTCCTACTGTTTAACGTAGGGTATGTGCACATGTTGAGTATTTGGATGCAGACATTTCTGCACCATTTCTGCATCTCTTGGCAACATTTTTGCCTCATTTTATGTGTTTTCTTTGCATTTTTGCATGCATTGTTTCACCTGCATTTTTCTAGCGTACACAATGGATATACAGTTAGGTCCATAAATATTTGGACAGAGACAACATTTATCTAATTTTCATTCTAGACATTCCCACAATGAATTTGAAACAAAACAAATCAGATGCAGTTGAAGTTCAGACTTTCAGCTTTCATTTGAGGGTATCCACATTAAAGTTGGATGAAGGGTTTAGGAGTTTCAGCTCCTTAACATGTGCCACCCTGTTTTTAAAGGGACCAAAAGTAATTGGACAGATTAAATAATTGTAAATAAAATGTTCATTTCTAGTACTTGGTTGAAAACCCTTTGTTAGCAATGACTGCCTGAAGTCTTGGACTCATGGACATCACCAGACACTGTGTTTCCTCCTTTTTGATGCTCTGCCAGGCCTTCACCGCGGTGGTTTTCAGTTGTTGTTTGTTTGTGGGCCTTTCTGTCTGAAGTTTAGTCTTTAACAAGTGAAATGCATGCTCAATTGGGTTGAGATCAGGTGACTGACTTGGCCATTCAAGAATATTCCACTTCTTTGCTTTAATAAACTCCTGGGTTGCTTTGGCTTTATGTTTTGGGTCATTGTCCATCTGTAGTATGAAACGATGACCAATCAGTTTGGCTGCATTTGGCTGGATCTGAGCACACAGTATGGCTCTGAATACCTCAGAATTCATTCGGCTGTTTCTGTCCTGTGTCACATCATCAATAAACACTAGTGACCCAGTGCCACTGGCAGCCATGCATGCCCAAGCCATCACACTGCTTCCGCCATGTTTTACAGATGATGTGGTATGCTTTGGATCATGAGCTGTACCACGCCTTCGCCATACTTTTTCTTTCCATCATTCTAGTAGAGGTTGATCTTGGTTTCATCTGTCCAAAGAATGTTCTTCCAGAACTGTGCTGGCTTTTTTAGATGTTTTTTTAGCAAAGTCCAGCCTAGCCTTTTTATTCTTGATTCTTATGAGTGGCTTGCACCGTGCAGTGAACCCTCTGTATTTAATTTCATGCAGTCTTCTCTTTATGGTAGATTTGGATATTGATACGCCTACCTCCTGGAGAGTGTTGTTCACTTGGTTGGCTGTTGTGAAGGGGTTTCTCTTCACCATGGAGAGTATTCTGCGATCATCCACCACTGTTGTCTTCCGTGGGCGCCCAGGTCTTTTTGCATTGATGAGTTCACCAGTGCTTTCTTTCTTTCTCAGAATGTACCAAACTGTAGATTTTGCCACTCCTAAAGTTGTAGCAATTTCTCGGATGGGTTTTTTCTGTTTTTTGCAGCTTAAGGATAGCTTGTTTCACCTGCATGGAGAGCTCCTTTGACCGCATGTTTCCTTCACAGCTAAACCTTCCAAATGCAAACACCACACCTCAAATCAACACCAGCCCTTTTATCTGCTTAATTGAGAATGATATAATGAAGGGATTGCCCACACCTGTCCATGAAATAGCCTTGGAATCAATTGTCCAATTACTTTTGGACCCTTTAAAAACAGGGTGGCACATGTTAAGGAGCTGAAACTCCTAAACCCTTCATCCAATTTTAATGTGGATACCCTCAAATGAAAGCTGAAAGTCTGAACTTCAACTGCATCTGATTTGTTTTGTTTCAAATTCATTGTGGTAATGTCTAGAACCAAAATTAGATAAATGTTGTCTCTGTCCAAATATTTATGGACCTAACTGTAGATAATAGATATAGATAGCTAGATAGAGAGATACAAACATATAGACATGCAGACAGACATATAGCCATTTCATTGCACAACCACCGACATATAATAAAATTGTACCCTGTGGAACTTATTGTACAGCTTTTTATGATTAAATAAATGAAAAAAACTCTGTGGGGTTACCCCCTCCCCCATTTTTTTGTAACCAGCAAAGGTAAAGCAGACAGCTGTGAGCTAATACTATCAGTCTGGAAAGGTCCATGGTTATTGGTCCCTTCCCAACCTAAAAATACTAGACTGTAGCTGTCCCAGAAATGGATCATCACATTAAGTGCGCCAATTCTGTTGCTTCGCCTTGGCTCTTTCTGATTGCCATGGTGCATTGGCAAGAAGGTTAATGGGACTTGGAGTTGTTGTTAGCTGTGAAGTATCCAAAAACACAGCTGACACCAAGCCCTGGTGTTAGTAATGGATAGGTGTCTATCAGAAGTAAAAACAAAAAAACTCAGAAAAAAAATCTTTATTTGAATAAACATTCACACACACTTTCCCTGGTTCACCATTTTATTAAAAAATAAAACTTCCCAAGCAGACCGATGTAGTCCAGCAAATCCGACTTAGTCCACAAATGGAAACCAGAAAAACATAAGCAGAGAGAAATAAAACAAGACACTGTCCCTCACTCACCACTTTATCATAAAAAAGTTCCCACAATTTTAAAAAATGAAAAAATGTGCATTTTGTTTCTTCTTTATTTTTTCCCCTTTGATATCAGCAACAACAAAAAAAGGAATATAAAACGAGGTAAAAATGAAACCCCATTTATAGCAAAAAAAGGCAAAAATAATTTTAATATCCAGACAAGAAACATTTTTGTAACTGTTAAAAGCATGATAAAACCTGAAAATGGTGAACGGTTAGGAATTGAGGAATTGGCCTTGTCATTAGATATGAGTGAAGCTGAACTGAAAAGTTTGGGGTTTGTGTAGTGCCCCTGAGGATCCAGTCGCCACAGAGGTACTGCACCTCACCCAGAGGCGTGGTATCCTAGGTAAGTGGTAAGGAGGGATCACTACCCAGGACTCTTAGGCTGTGTGCACACTTTGAGGATTTTTCGCGTTTTTTTTTCCGCATTTTTGTCCGCCGCAAAAACGCTGAAAAAACGCATGCAGTAAGCATCCTATTAGTAGAATGCATTCCACAATTTTTGTGCACATGCTGCATTTCATCGCGGAAAAAAACAAACATGTTCATTCTTTTTCTCCAATCGCGGCGATTCGGCCACCATAGGAATGCATTGAACTGCTTACTTTCCGCATGTGGCTATGCCCACCATGCGCAAAGTGAGCGGTTCATGTGCAGATGGTACCCAGGGTCTGGAGGAGAGGAGACTCTGCTCCAGACCCTGGGTACCATATCCCTGTTAAAACAATAATTAAAATAAAAAATAGTGATATTCTCACCTTCCGGCGGCCCCTGCAGCCTTCCCGCCTCTTAGCAACGCTCCCGGCCAATTCCGTTCCCAAGGATGCTTAGTGACAATGACCACAGATGACATAGCGGTCTCGCGTGATGCTACGTCAACTGGGGTCATTGTCGCTAAGCATCCCTGGGAACGGGATTGGCCGGGAGCGTCGCTGAGAGGCGGGAAAGCTGCAGGGGCCACCGGAAGATGAGAACATCACAATTTATTATTTTTTTATTATTTTTAATATTAGATCTTTTTACTATTGATGCGGCATAGGCGGCATCAATAGTAAAAAGTTTGTCACACGAGTCAAACACTATGTTTGACTCGTGTGACCAATCTGTCAATCAGTTTTCCAAGCGATGCTACAGATCGCTTGGAAAACGCTAGCATTCTGCAAGCTAATTACGCTTGCAAAATGCTAGTTTCTGGCAGGAATACGCATATTCCCGAAAAGTGTGCACATAGCCTAACACTCGCACCCAACACACACTAGTTCAGTCTGGACACCTGGGTGTACCCTTAGGGAGGATGGCCTCATCTCAGGCTGGGTAGGAAAGGGTGTTGGGGAGTGGTTGGAGAAGGTAGAGAAACTGTCCCACTAGATAACCCCTTTAGTGAATCCCTTAAAAAAAAACAAGGCAAAAAAACAATGCTTTATCATCATACCGCCAAACAAAAAGTGGAATAACACGCGATCAAAAAGACGGATATAAATAACAATGGTACTAGTGAAAACGTCATCTTGTCTCGCAAAAAACGAGCTGCCATACAGCATCATCAGCGAAAAAATAAAAAAGTTATAGCTCGCAGAACAAAGCGATGTAAAAATAATTATATTTTATATAAAATTGTTTTTATTGTATAAAAGCGCCAAAACATAAAAAAATGAAATAAATAATGAAAATAAATGAAGTATCGCTGTAATCGTACCAACCCGAAGAATAAAACTGTTTCAACAATTTTACCACATGCGGAACGGTATAAACACCCCCCACAAAAGAAATTCATGAATTGCTGGTTTTTGTTCATTCTGCCTCCCAAAAATCATAATAAAAAGCAAACAAAAAATTTCATGTGCCCAAAAATGGTACAAATAAAAACGTCAACTCGTCCCGCAAACAATAAGACCTCACATGAGTCTGTGGGCCAAAATAAGGAAAAATTATATCTTTCAAAATGTGGTGATGCAAAAACTATTTTTCGCCATAAAAAGCATCTTTTAGCGTGTGACAGCTGCCAATCATAAAAACTCGATATAAATAGTAAATCAAACCCCCCTTTATCACCCCCTTAGTTAGGGAAAAATAATAAAACTTAAAAATGTATTTATTTCCATTTTCCCATTAGGGTTAGGGTTAGGGTTGGGGCTAAAGTTAGGGTTAGGGTTGGGGCAAAATTAGGATTAGGGTTAGGGTTGGGATTAGGGTTAGGGGTGTGTTAGGGTTACGCTTGTGGTTAGGGTTATGGTTAGGGTAGGGACTAGGGTTAGGGGTGTGTTGGAGATAGGATTGGAGTTAGAATTGGGGGTTTCCACTGTTTAGGCACATCAGGGGCTCTCCAAATGTGACATGGTATCTGATCTCAATTCCAGCCAATTCTGTGTTGAAAAAGTCAAATGGTGCTCCTTCCTTTCTGAGCTCTACCATGCGCCCAAACAGTAGTTTACCCCCACATATGGGGTATCAGCGTATTCAGGACAAATTGCACAATAACTCTTGTGGTCCAATTTCTTCTGTTACCCTTGGCAAAATGAAAAATTTTTGTCTAAAAAATCATGTTTGAGGAAAAAATATGATTTTTTTTTTCACGCCCGGGCGTTATAAATTTCTGTGTAGCACTTGGGGGTTCAAAGTTCTCCCCACAAATCTAGATATGCTCTTTGGGGGGTCTAGTTTCCAAAATGGTGTCACTTGTGGGGGGTTTCCACTGTTTAGGCACATCGGGGCTCTCCAAATGCGACATGACGCCCGCAGACCATTCCATCAAAGTCTGCATTCCAAAACGTCGCTACTTCCCTTCCGAGCCCCGACATGTGCCCATACAGTAGTTTTCTCCCACTTATGGGGTATCAGCGTAATCAGGACAAATTGCACAATAACTCTTGGGGTTCAATTTCTTCTATTACCCTTGGGAAAATAAATAATTGGGGGGAAGATATCATTTTTGTGGATAAAAATGATTTTTATTTTTATGGCTCTAGGTTACAAAACTACTGTGAATCAAAGTCTGCATTACAAAACGTCACTACTTCTCTTCCGAGCCCCTACATGTGCCCACACAGTAGTTTTCTCTCACATATGGGGTATCAGCGTACTCAGGACAACTTGAACAACAACTTTTGTTGTCCAATTTCTCTTGTTACCCTTGGAAAAATAAAAACTGGGGACTAAAAGATCATGTTTGTGGAGAAAAATATGATTTTTTTATTTTCACGCCCACTTCTATGAAGCACTTTGGGGTTCAAAGTGCTCATCACACATCTAGATAAGTTCCTTTGGGGGTCTAGTTTCCAAAATGCTGTCACTTGTGGGGGGTTTACACTGTTTAGGCACATCAGGGGCTCTCCCAATGCAACATGGCATCCAATCTCATTTCCAGCCAATTTTGGTTTGAAAAAGTCAAACGGCGCTTCTTCCCTTCCGAGCCCTGCAGTGCACCCAGACAGTGGTTTTCCCTCACATATGGCGTATCTGCATACTCAGGAGAAATTGCACAACATATTTTTCTGTCCATTTTCTCCTTTTACCCTTGTGAAAATAAAAAAAATTATTTGTAAAAGATCATTTTTGTGACTAAAAAGTTAAATGTTCATTTTTTCCTTCCACGTTGTTTCAGCTCTTGTGAAGTACCTGAAGGGTTAATAAACTTCTTGAATGTGGTTTTGAGTACCTTGAGGGGTGCAGTTTTTAGAATGGTGTAACTTTTGGGTATTTTCTGCCATATAGACCCCTCAAAGTGACTTCACATATGAGGTGGTCCCTAAAAAAAATGATTTTGTAAATTTTGTTGTAAAATTGAGAAATCGCTAGTCAACTTTTAACCCTTATAACTTCCTAACAAAACAAAATTTTGGTTCCAAAATTGTGCTGATGTAAAGTAGACATGTGGAAAATGTTATTTAGTAACTATTTTGTGTGACATATTTCTCTGTTTTAAGGGAATAAAAATTCAAAGTCTGAAAATTGCAAAATTTTCTAAATTTTTACCATATTTCCATTTTTTTCATAAATAAATGCAAGTTATATCAAAGAAATTGTACTACTATCATGAAATACAATATGTCTTGAGAAAACAAAGTCAGAAATCGCGAAGATCCGTTGAAGCGTTCCAGAGTTATAACCTCATAATGATCCGAATATTCAAGAGAATGATGTGCACTCTGTATACAGCGGGAGATGCTGGCTGAACAATAGCAGTCCAAAAATTTTTGAGAAAACAGCCGCATCAATTAATGCAAAAAACGAGAGTTGCTTTATTTATACGTACAGATATCACCAGGTGCATAAAGGTATTAAATGTATTTCAGTTGCAGGCGAAGAGAGTTAACGTTTCGACCTGTAACGGTCTTTCTCAAAACCTCACTTTATAGAGAAGAATGGGATAGCATTTAGACTCAGTAAGGGGTAAGTCCCCAATGTGCACTGAGGGGTTAACAGATGTCCTGCACGTCTGGTGGAGTAACCTCCTACTCCCTTACTGAGTCTAAATGCTATTCCATTCTTCTCTATAAAGTGAGGTTTTGAGAATGACCATTACAGGTCGAAACGTTAACCCTCTTCACCTGCAGCTGAAATATATTTCATACCTTTATGCGCCTGGTGATATCTGTACGCATAAATAAAGCAGCTCTCGCTTTTTGCATTAATTGAGTGCGGCTGTTTTCTCAAAAATGTTTATAACCTCATAATGTGACAGTGGTCAGAATTGTAAAAATTGGCCCGGTCATTAACGTGCAAACCATCCTTGGGGGTTAAGGGGTTAAACATATTTTTTTAAGAATTTTTTATGCTGCTTTTTTCCATGTCATTATCAATAATTAAAAATTCTTGAACTCTGGTCCAGGGAATAATTTGGTTACATCTTGACCATTTCTCCAGAAACAATGTCCTTCTTCTTCTTAGACTTATAACCAAAACAAACCCAGTGAACAGAAGGGATGTACTTTCCAAGTTGTCCACTGAAATATATAGAGAACCAACAGATGTGTAAGTTCAATGGAAAGACTCTCAGAATAGGCTAACAAACTTATATGAGCTGATCAAAGATCCAAGTAGTTGGGAGGATTTTAATGGAATTTATAGTAAAACCTCTGAGTGTACAATGTTCTTTGGGGTAAACAATTATTTTGTCTTCATCATCCTGATAGCATCCTGTTGCCGATGTTGAAAAGCTGTCGATGTATAATTTGACATTTATGCTTCTGTGGCCTTGAAGTAACACAAACATTTGTTTCCTTTTCAGACTTCTTAGAAGGGGAATATTAGGAATTGTGAAGGCCGGAGCACAATGTGGGCTACTGTAGCTAAACATTTATTGCGGAGCAAAGTCCAATTCTCTGTAGCACACACATCACTAAAAGTTCAAAGGAACAGACGTTGTCCTTGTAGATCTCTGCCATTTTTCTCCCGCTGGCAGCACAGTGCTCCTGTAGAGGAGCAGACATTCCCCACTGAAGCCATGATTCGGAATGTGGAGACTTTAGATGCTCAGCGCTTTGTCTGTGTGCACTGGGAGGATGGAGGTCAAAGTCTGTACCCATATGTATGGCTGAGAGATAACTGCCAGTGTCCGGAGTGTTTCCTTCATTCTGCAAAAGCAAGAAATCTCCCCTTTGAGAATTTGGATGTAAACGTTGTATTAAGAAATGCTAATCTGACTGACGCAAACAAGGTAATTTTTAGAATTCTTTGAGTTTACATAGATGGCATGTAGTTCCTGTATCCTAGCGCTACAACATGATACTGTATGCCTTGTTCTAATCTAGCATTCTCTGCATTGAGCTTACTCTGCAAACAGTGCTCCCTCCATGCAAACCAGAACTGTCAATCACTATTCAGGAAGGGTAAAACTAATGGGCAAAGCAGTGCACTGAGCTGTTCACCCATGCAAACAGTTTACTGAGAACCCTCATTAGCAGTCATCTTCACGGTTTCCAGCACCACTCCTGTCCTCTTCTGTGTCACTTGACTGCTATTCCCACTTGCTAGATCACACTGGGATTTATGTATGGGCTGGAAGTCACTTCATCTAAGCTTATGGAGCCTTGTTCTCACGCCCCATAGGATTACATTGAAAAGGTGACTTCAGGCTCACATATAGATCCCATTTAGGGATGAGCGAGTAGTGAAATACTCGGACTCGCTGTACTCGTTAAGAGTAGCTCCTAATACTCGGGTATTTGTAACGTGTAGCGAGTCCAATGTAAGTCTATGGGAAATGCGAGTAATGGGCAGAGAATGTTTGTGGGCGGAGACTATGTGTGCACGGAGAATGTGTGCGGGGGTTTGTGGGGCTGTGTGTATGTGTGCGGGGCTGTGCCGGCCTGTGCCGGGCTCTGACGGCTCAGGCTCTGACAGCTCTGCCGGGCTCTGTGGGCACTGACGGGCCTGTGCAGGGCTGTGCCGGCCTGTGCTTGGCTCTGCGGGCTGTGCCGGCCTCTGCTGGGGCTGTGCGGGGCTGTGCCGGGCTCTGCCAGTGCTGTGCGGGGCTGTGCCGGCCTCTGCCGGGCCTGTACGGTGCTGTTCCGGGCTCTGCCTTTGCTGTGCTGAGCTGTGTCAGCCTCTGCCAGGCCTGTGTGGGGATGTGCCGGCCTGTGCCTGGCTCTGCTGGCTGCGCCGGCCTCTGCCGGGGCTGTGCCGGGCTCTGCGGTTGCTGTGTGGGGCTCTTCCGGTGCTGGGGGGGCTGTGCCAGCCTCTGCTGGGGCTGTGCCGGCCTCTGCGGGGCTGTGCCGGCCTCTGCCGGTGCTGTGCGGGTCTGTGCCGGCCTCTGCCGGGGCTGTGCGGGGCTCTGCCTGGCTCGGGCTCTGCTGGCTGTGCGAGCATTGTCCTATGGGACTACTTGTCCCATCTAGCTATGCCTGCTACAGTGACAGCATTAGCAGATGATGGGAAAATAGTATTCCCATCATCAGGCTAATGTGGTGAATGCTGTCACTGTTTCAGGCATAGCCGGATGGGACAAGTAGTCCCATAGGACAATGCTCGCACAGCCAGCAGAGCCCGAGCCTGACAGAGCCCGGCAGAGCACGAGCCGGCAGAGACCCGCACAGCCTCGGCAGAGGCCAGCACAGGTCACAGAGCCCGGCACAGCCCCGCACAGCCCTGGCAGAGGCCCTCACAGCGCCACACAGGCCCGGCAGAGGCTGGCACAGCCCGCAGAGCCTGGCACAGGCCAGCACAGCCCTGCACAGACCCGGCAGAGCCCGGCATAGCCCCGCACAGGCCAGGTAGGGCCCTCACAGCCCCACACAGGCCCCACACACACACACACACACAGCCTCACAGACCCCCGCACACATTCTCCGCACACACATAGTCATAGCCTATGACTCATAGGCTATGACTATGATGCTGTGGGACCAGCCAATCAAAGTATTACCACAACAAAGAAGGCGGCAGATCCGAATATTGCGAGGCAAATAGTGAATTTTAGTCACTAAGATTCGAGTACCGCGAGTACCGCATTACTCGCCGAGTACCGAATCCTAACGAGTATACTCGCTCATCACTAATCCCAATGCCACCCAGCAAGTTGGAGTGGAAGTCATGAGCCCCAGAAGAGGACCAGAGCATGGCTAAAAACTTAATGTACATCAAATATGAAAGGTGCCCTTATCTTCATCTACAGCCTCTTTGACCAGATCCTTGTAGGTTCAATATGAGGTTGTGTCTGACAAAGGAGAACATTTGCTGGCTGGTAAATGAACATAGCTGTGTGTGAAGGGGATTACTCACTTCTAACATAAGTAAACCCCTTTTCTCTATCATGGCTGATGTCTAGACACAGAAGGTGACTGGCTTAGCTATTGAAGTAAGCCCTTATATTCTTATGATCCAATTGCTAGTGGCTTCCCTAAAGCCCATCTATAGTATAGAGCTCTTTTCAGTAGACTATGTTCTATGGGGCAGTCTTCAAACTGGCATTAATAATAGTTGGTTTCTTATTGGATTCACATCACATCCATGTGGCTTGTACAATAAAAAATATTTTCGGTACCATGTTAGCTAGAAAAATCGATGTAAATACGTTTATGTCCACAAAAGACAAAAGTAAAGTAAAGGTATCATTCCTTTTCATTTTCTTGGGCATAAAAGTATTTGCATGTTTTAAAATTTGTGAAAATAGAACTAACGAATAAGAGAACCAAGATGCTATAACTCAGGTAGAGGACCCATCCAGGGTAAGATTTTTTTATCTTAACAGTTTGCTAAGTTATATCCTGGTGCCAAAGAAGGACCCATAAAAAAGCTTTAGAAACGTTGACTTATAACAAGGATTGTTTTCCACTTGCATGTCCTAATGTGTAAAGAACTATGGGAAAGGGGCAAATATTGGGAATATGCCTGCCAGTTGTGGGATAGTTTCAGATACTATTGCATTACATACAATTTTTTTTTCAAATTTATTGGACAATAAAATTCACATATTATATCTATACGTATATAGACAATTAAGTCCTTCATGTCTACTTGTCTTATTAAGATATATGGATATCATAGAGACAAGCCCTCTCTTGGGTTCCTCTATGTGATCCTGAACAGAGAATTGTACAGTAATCTTTGAGTTATTTGATGAGACAACCCCTTGAAGACATTCGCACCAAAACTGAGTGATTCCTGTAAACTGTTGTTCCCAGACATTACTAATGCTCAATATAAATAAGGACATAAAAATGTTGATACCCAAAAATTATACTCCCTATACTAGGCATATAATAAACTTTAAATATATATTTGTTTTATTATTGCTGGTAAATATACAAAAATTGGACATAAAATTATCTTCTCTACCTTTGGGGACAAGTGTGATACAAATGTCTTCCACAAGCAACCATGTTTTATTGGAGCCTTTGTGTACCCTTCTTTAACATGTAAGAAACAAATCATTGCTCTATCTGCGTTATTTTCAGTTGTGTGTGGCTTTCAATATAAATTATTATTAGCATAAAATCTATCCCATATAATGAAACAATGAAATGATCCTCTCCGAGCAGTTTTTCTGGTTAGTAAATGTCTTACGAGACTCATCTCAGCTATAGAAACATTTGTTTTAGGACGGAGATGGACACATGAAAGGAAACGTTGTATCCCTTTAAAGATAATAAGAAAGAAAGCATTCACTGCTTTGATGAATAATGGCAGTTGTTTTTTCATTCTCTAATTGTCCATGTGGTAATTTGACATAATTAACCCAAACTGCTATAATTCGCCCATTACAGGATTGCATGTAGAGGAAATGAACGATTGATATGAATATAATTTGGTCACCACATGCTGTCATTGTATCAGCTCTTTGGACCCTACATTAAGACCACAGATATATTTGCAATTTAAAAATAGCTAACTAATTATGTTAAAGGCTTTGTTAGATTATGTTGTATATTGGTTCTGTTTTCTGACATAAACTGAAGCCATTGGGTAGATGTATCAAAACTGGTAAAAAGGAAAAAAGTGGGGAAAAAAGTATTTAGTCAGACACCAATTGTGCAAGTTTTCCCACTTAAAAAGATGAGAGGTCTGTAATTAACATCATAGGTAGACCACAACTATGAGAGTCAAAATGAGAAAACAAATCCAGAAAATCACCTTGTCTGATTTGGCAAGATTTATTTTGCAAATTATGATGCAAAATAAGTATTTGGTCACCTAAAAACATGCAAGATTTTTGGATCTCACAGACCTGTAACTTCTTCTTTAAGAGGCTCCTCTGTCCTCCACTCATTACCTGTAGTAATGGCACCTGCTTGAATTTATTATCAGTATAAAAGACACTTGTCCATTGTCCACAATCTCAAACAGTCACACTCCAAACTTCACTATGGTGAAGACCAAAGAGCTGTTGAATGACACTAGAAACAAAATTGTAGCCCTGCACCAGGCTGAGAAGCCTGAATCTGCAATAGGCAAGACAGAATGCTGAGCTGCATCCAAAGAACATCATACCTACTGTGAAGCATGGAGGTGGTAACATCATGCTTTGGGGCTGTTTTTCTACCTGGGGTACCAGGATGACTGATCAGTGTACATGAAAGAATGAATGGGGCTATGTATCTTGAGATTTTGAGTGCAAACCTCCTTCCATCAGCAAGGGCATTGAAGATGAAACGTGGATGGGTCTTTCAGCATGAAAATGATCTCAAGCACACTGCCAGGGCAATGAAGGAGTGGCTCTGTAAGAAGCATATGAAGGTCCTGTAGTGGCCTTGCCAGTCTCCAGATCTCAAGTCCGTGTTGCTCAGCGACAGGCCCAAAACATCAATGCTCTAGAGGGGATCTGCATGGAGGAATGGGCCAACATACCACCAACAGTGTGTGCCAACCTTGTGGGGACTTACAGAAAAAGTTTGAACTCTTTCATTGCCATCAAAGGATGTATAACAAAATATTGAGATGAACTTTTGTTAATGACCAAATACTTATTTTCCACTATAATTTGCAAAATAAATCTGGACAAATCAGACAAGGTGATTTTCTGGATTTCTTTTCTCATTTTGACTCTCATAGTTGTGGTCTACCTATGATATCAATTACAGGCCTCTCTCATCTTTTTAAGTGGGAGAACTTGCACAATTGGTGCCTGGCTAAATACTTTTTCCCCCCACTCTGTACATCCTATGCCCACTGTGCTTCTATCTAATACTGCATAAACTCGACTTCAGTGCGGTTTTACGTGCTGCCAGGGCCGCCATCAGGGCATGAGAACCCATACTGCTGTATGGGGTCCGGTGATTAGGGGGGGCCTGCCACCCGAGCACGCAGGTCCGCGCTTGGGCCCAGGGGCCCCCAACATTTTGAGGCTCCCCCTGCTCCCCAAGGGGCCACCAGCTAGCGGCACATCACGCAGCCGCTATGGGGGCCCCTGTGTGGCAGGGGGGCCTGCCTGCCCCCAGCGCCGACTCCCCCGTCGCTGCTTTGAACTATACCGGCGTCTGCCGGCACAGTTCAAAGCGATGATGGAGGAGAGAGCGTCAGCTGACGCTCCCTCTCCCATCATTCCCTGCTCTGCCTCTGACACAGCGCGCTCACTGTGTGCCGGGCAGAGCAGGAGACAGGAGCTGGGAGCAGCGCGGGCACGAGGATGAGGTGAGGAGTGTTTTTTTTTTTTTTTTTTCTAAAGCTGTCAGTGCTTTACTGAACTGTGGGTGAGTGGAGGAGAGATGAAGGCTGGACAATGTGGGCCCTGCTGTATACTATGTGGGCCCTGCTGGACAATGTGGGCCCTGCTGGACAATGTGGGCCCTGCCGTATACTATGTGGGCCCTGCTGGACAATGTGGGCCCTGCTGGACAATGTGGGCCCTGCTGTATACTATGTGGGCCCTGCTGGACAATGTGGGCCCTGCCGTATACTATGTGTGCCCTGCTGTACTATGTGGGCCCTGCTGTACTATGTGGGCCCTGCTGTACAATGTGGGTCCTGCTGGACAATGTGGGCCCTGCTGTATACTATGTGGGCACTGCCTACAATGTGGGCCTGCGTATACTATGTGGGCCTGCTGCTGTACAATGTGGGCCCTGCCGTATACTATTGCCCTGCTGTACAATGTGGGCCCTGCTGACAATGTGGGCCCTGCGTATACTATGTGGGCCCTGCTGTACAATGTGGGCCCTGCCGTATACTATGTGGGCTCACTGTGTGGCCGCTACAGTGCTGGAACAATGCTGGGAGGCCCTGCCGATATATGTGGGCTGCTGTTTCTTTGGGCCTGCTTGTTACAATGTGCTCGCCTGTTATACTGTTGGTGGGCCCTGCTGTACAATGTGGGCCCTGCTGTATAACTATGGGTGGGCCTGCTGTACATATGTGGGCCCTGCTGTACAATGTGGGCCCTGCCGTATACTATGTGGGCCCTGCCGTACAATGTGGGCCCTGCCGTATACTATGTGGGCCTGCTGACAATGTGGGCCCTGCCGTATACTATGTGGGCCCTGCTGTACAATGTGGGCCCTGCCGTATACTATGTGGGCCCTGCTGACATGTGGGCCCTGCCGTATACTATGTGGGCCCTGCTGTAACAATGTGGGCCCTGCGTTACTATGTGGGCCCTGCTGTATACATGTGGGCCATGCTGTATATATGTGGGCCCTGCTGTACAATGTGGGCCCTGCGTTACATGTGCCTCTGACAATGTGGGCCCTGCGTATACTATGTGGGCCCTGCTGACAATGTGGGCCCTGCGTATACTATGTGGGCCCTGCTGTACATGTGGGCCCTGCTCGTATACTATGTGGGCCCTGCTCTGTGACTATATGTGGGCCCTGCTGTATACAATGTGGGCCCTGCGTATACATATGTGGGCCCTGCTGTACTATGTGGGCCCTGCGTATACATGTGGGCCCTGCTGTACAATGTGGGCCCTGCGTACAATGTGGGCCCTGCCGTATACTATGTGGGCCCTGCGTACAATGTGGGCCCTGCCGTATACTATGTGGGCCCTGCTGTACAATGTGGGCCCTGCCGTATACTATGTGGGCCCTGCTGTACAATGTGGGCCCTGCCGTATACTATGTGGGCCCTGCTGTATACATGTGGGCCTGCGTATCTATGTGGGCCCTGCTTATACTATGTGGGCCCTGCGTTATACTATGTGGGCCCTGCTGTAAATGTGGGCCTGCGTATACTATGTGGGCCCTGCTGTACAATGTGGCCCGCTGTACAATGTGGGCCTGCTCAATGTGGGCCTGCGTATACATGTGGGCCCTGCTGTACAATGTGGGCCCTGCTGTATACTATGTGGGCCCTGCCTGTATACATGTGGGCCCTGCCGTACAATGTGGGCCCTGCCTATACTATGTGGGCCCTGCGTATACTATGTGGGCCCTGCGCAGCTTATACTATGTGGCTGCCGGCCTGCTGCTTACATGTGGGCCCTGCCGTATACTATGTGGGCCCTGCTGTACAATGTGGGCCCTGCTGACATATGTGGCTGCCTACATGTGGGCCTGCCGTACATCTTTTACTATGTGGGCCCTGCCGTATACATGTGGGCCCTGCTGTATACTATGTGGGCCCTGCGTACAATGTGTGGCCCTGCGATATACTATGTGGGCCCTGCCGTATACATGTGGGCCCTGCTGTATACTATGTGGGCCCTGCGTACATACATGTGGGCCTGCCGTTATACTATGTGGCCTGCTACAGGGGCCCGCATGCCTCTATACTATGTGGGCCTGCTACAATTGGGCCCTGCTATACTAATGTGGGCCCTGCTATATAATATGTGGGCCTGCCGTATACCATGTGGGCCTGCTGTACAATGTGGGCCTGCCGTATTACTATGTGGGCCCTGCCGATACATGTGGGCCCTGCTGTACAATGTGGGCCCTGCACGTATAATATGGATGGGCCCTGCCGTATACTATGTGGGCCCTGCTGTACATGTGGGCCCTGCCTATACTATGTGGGCCTGCTATACTATGTGGGCCTGCTGTACAATGTGGGCCCTGCACTATACTTATGTGGGCCGCGTACATGTGGGCCTGCTGTACAATGTGGGCCCTGCTGATATCAATGTGGGCCTGCCGTTATACTATGTGGGCCCTGTCGTACAATGTGGGCCCTGCTATTATACTATGTGGGCCCTGCCGTTACATGTGGGCCCTGCTGTACAATGTGGGCCCTGCTACGTATACTATGTGGGCCCTGCGTATCAATGTGGGCCCTGCTGTACATGTGGGCCCTGCCTATACATGTGGGCCCTGCCGTATATACTTGTGGGCCTGTGTACATGTGGGCCGCCTGTCATGTGGCCGCTATATCTATGTGGGCTCATGCTTTACATATGTGGGCCTGTCTGTGCCTACTATATACTATGTGGGCCCTGCCGTATACTATGTGGGCCTGCTGTACAATGTGGGCCCTGCGTACTAATGTGGGCCCTGCCGTACATGTGGGCCCTGCCGTACAATGTGGGCCCTGCTACTAATACTATGTGGGCCCTGCCGTATACTATGTGGGCCCTGCTGTACAATGTGGGCCCTGCTACTATATACTATGTGGGCCACGCTGTACACTATGTGGGCCCTGCTATATACTATGTGGGCCATGCTGTATACTATGTGGGTCCTGTTGTATACTATGTGGGCCACGCTATATACTATGTGGGCCGTGCTATATACTATGTTGGCTGTGTTATATACTATTGGGAGATATATTATATTTTATAGGGTGACTGTGTTATATACTTTGTGGCTGTGTTATATACTATGGGGGGCTATGTTATATTCCTTTGGGGAGGCGGGCTGTATGATATTGTATTCGGGGATACATTATATTCTATGAGGGACTGTATTATATTTATTATATTCTATGAGGGGTGATTGCATCATACACTTATGAGGGGGCTACATTATACTGTATGAGGTGGATACATTGTATTCTATGGGGGGCTAGATTATATTGTATGGGGGCTTCATTATACTTTTATGAGGGAGCTACATTATATTCTATGGGGCTGCATTATACTATATGAGGGCTACATTGTATTTTATGGAGGGGCTACATTATACTATATAAGGGGGCTCAATTATATTCTATGGGGGTTTACATTATACTCTGTGGGGTGGTTGCATTATACTCTGTGGGGTGGTTGCATTATACTCTGTGGGGTGGTTGCATTATACGCTGGGGTGGTTGCATTATACTCTGAGGTGGTTGCATTATGCTCTGTGGGGTGGCTGCATTATGCTCTGTGGGGTGGCTGCATTATGCTCTATAGGGTGACTGCATTATACTATATGTGGGCTGCATTATACTGTATCGAGGACTATGGGGAATACATTATACCATATGAAGAGCTATGGGGTGCATTATACTATGGGAAGTGAATTGTACTACATGGATGACTATGGCGGTGCATTATACTATATGGAGCACTATGAGGAGTGTATTATACTATATGAATGACTGAGTGTATTTTAATATATGGAGGGCTATTAGGAGTGTATTATACTATATGGAGGACCATGGATACATTATATTATATGGAGGACTATGGGGTGTGCACTTTACAATATGGAGGACTGTGGTGCACATTATAATATATGGAGGACTATGGGGTGTATTATACTAAACAAGCAAAATGCTGCATATTCATCGAGTGATTGGTGTTAATGTGTCATTGGTGAGGGCATGGTGCAGAAGTGAAGTTTTTCCATGAAAGGGCGGAGGGATTTTGGAAGGTTTATGTGGTGGAGGAGGAGCTAGGGTGGATGTGGAACTGGGGGGTGGAGCCTGGGCGGAGTCTCAAGGGGGGCCCCATAAATTTTGCCAGTATGGGGCCCCGAAATTCCTAGTGGCAGCCCTGCGTGCTGCAGCATGTCGATTATCAGCAGCAGAGACTCTAGCCGCTGCATAGTTTCACCCATCGTCATTCACTTTCTATAGCGCCAACATATTACGCAGCACTTTACATTATAGAGGGATCTTGTACAGACAATAGACATTACAGCATAACAATAAACACAGATCAAAGTAGATACCAAGAGGAATGAGGGCCCTGCTCGCAAGCTTACACTCTATGAGGAAAAAGGGGGGACACGAAAGGTAGATGGTAACAATTGCTTTCATTGTTCGGATCAGCTATTGTGTTCGATACAGTAAATCCTCATGGTTCAACGAATACATGCGGATTTAACTGCGTGATTAGAATGCATAATTTTGGACAAAACATATTTTAACCGCATCTAGTGAATGGCTACAATATGTGTGAAACTATGGCTACGTGTTCTGCTATTTCCTAATCGTGGGGACGTAGCCTAGAACAGACTCCCCTGAGAAGGTGTCCGGTACGAACCCCAAACTTTACAGTTAAGGTTCGCTCATCCCTACTTGTGAATATTTCTTAAACAGGATATTTACAGTGAAGGAAATCAATCTTCTCTCAGGACAGTGTCTGGGAGCCTGAGGTTGGTGCTGCCCATAAAGTTGGTCGTCACAGATTAAGAAACTGACAGACTCCATGGATGGAAGGCTTGAGACTGTTATTGAAAAAAGACCGGTTATATTGATCACTGATATTTTTTATGGAAATGTAAGAAATGTGTTGTTGTAGATTTTGAGTTGTTTGGTTATTATTCCCACTTTTTCAAAATGGACCAAAAAAGAGATTTAGATTGAAAAGTAAAATTTGTTGCAAGGGGATATGGCGTTCTTGAAATTGCTAAGATATCGGTGTATGATCACAGAGCCATCAAAAGTTTTCTTGCACAAAATCAACAGGGTCATAAAAAACATGTTGAGAAAACAAGACACATATTAACTTCCGAAGAGTTGAGAGGAATTAAATGTGAAGCAAACAGGAAGCCACATTGTCCAGTGCCGTCATATTCCAGAACTGCAACCTCTTTGGACTGGAGTACCCAGAAGTACAATGTTTTCAGAGCTCAGAGACATGGCCGGGGTGAGGAAGGCAAAAACTAGACCACCACTGAGCAAGACTCAGGAGGTGAAACATCAAGACTGGAAATAGGGACTGTTATGGGCATTTTTTTCTAATAAGTGGCATTTAGTTAAAATCCTATGTCTGTATCTGCCGCTAATTTCTTAAATAAAAAGGGCAGACAGATTACCAGCACTTTATAACTAGGGTTAGGCTTAAACATGAAAACAACTTCTATTCATATATCGTTTTCTGGCATATTGACATCATAGTTGGACCCCTGCACCGGACATCCTTTATAAGTAAGAACAGGAACATGAGTGTATATTCACATGATGCAATTCTCATAAAATCGCATTAAGAAAATGCAGTGCGTGAATATTATATAACCCCTTGGGTGGCAGTGGCTTCCATGAAGAAAATTAGCTGGAGTGGCACCTAGGATGATGAGCCGATTACTGAGCCAACTGTATTTTCATGTTAGAGACCAGCTCCTTTATTCATAAATCAAATTTCGCCACTTCCAAGCCATACTATTAAATGTTTTATATATCAAAAAATATCAGAGACCGCTTTTATAGAAACTAATGCAATCAGAAGGATGAGAACGGAAGTGGTTTGATGATAGGAACTCATCTCCAAAGTCTTCGGTTTCTTGTTTCATAGGGATTATACCGGCTCCTGCTCTTCCTCTAGCAGTCATGGTCCGATGGCCATATGGTTGGAAGAGACAAATGTGAGGGGAAAAACACAGGAGGCTTTTGAAGGCTCCAGACCGGAGCAAAAAAATGTTTGTGCTAGGAACATTTTTGCCAATATATCTACAAAACAAAGAAAGCTACAAATAAAAAAATATTACTGTAAATTTAAATTATGATCCAAAGAATCCTCTATTCCACCTTTGGATGGATTACCATATATTTTCTTTCACCTCATTAAGACACCAAGTTTTTATCACATAAGAGAAAAAAAGACCAATTTTCATCAATGATTTTCATCAAAGTTTCATCAGAGTTTCATCAGTGTTTTCACTGATGAGAAAAACAAGTTTCTCCATCTTTTCCCCTTTCTTGTCTATCAGTCAATGAAAAATAGCGCACGGATGGCATCTGGGTGTTATCAGATTTTTCACGGACACGCAGACTTTCATTTCTGATTTTGCTTCAAGACTTGGATCAACATCTGACATATTTCCGCAAATTTGCAGTCCGAGGAAAAAAAATCAGACATGCGAACATCCCTGTAGACTTTTATAGATATGAATGAGCCCTTACCCATACACTTAGTGTTGCACTTGGAATACAACAGTAAATGTCTTCTTGATAGTAATTTTATTTTTTCTTTTTACATTTTTGTTGTAAATAAAATGTGTAAAGGTTTTTTGCATTGATTCAGAACTGCTTTAGATGAAGAGGGGGATAAAGATACAAAGCTGATTTGGCTCATTAATCTTTTTTGAAGTCCATATTAAAAAGCAATAAATTATGACTCTGAGGAGCTGAACATAAAAGTGGTCTCTGAGATTTATGAAGAGGTGGAAATTTTTTCCATTTTTTTGTGTGAAGATAAGGTCTGGTGAAAGGTTCAAGAGAGCTGCCTAGACCAACATGATACTAAACACACAAGAGAACGCAGAAAACAGGCACCTGTTGTGAATTAGGAGGGCAAAATTCATACAATGATGATGTATCCTAAGATTTACTGCCGCTTCATTGGTAAAGAAGCTGGGTTTTTTGTTTTGCATATTAAAGGTATTACACTGTATTTGTATTGCTCCAAAGCAAATACACACAAAACATCATTTTTGGCAGACTACAAGATTTTCCACAAGGACCCAAAATTCATTTGTAAAAAAAAATGCGAGAGAGAAAGCAAGGATCCATCACCTCTTAGTTTTCTCTATTTTGTGTGACTGGCAGTGATATTTTTTAGTTACGGTAAGTAGTGAGAATGTAAAATATAGGTGGGAGGTTTCTGCTATTGTAAGCATCTTTCCAGCAGAAGAAATCAAACTAACCCTAACAAACATTTCCAATACTCCCCACATAAAGTACCAGTGGAGGGAGAAGCAAAAAGAATGCCCAATGGGACCCTTATTGTTGTTATAATTTATATTTTCACTGCTAATCACATTTTGGAATAATGTAAAGAAAATGGGTTAATGAAGAGGATACCATGGTGACAAAGAGGCATTTTGGTATTTTTTTTTAGCTCTGAAGGTATTTTCTAGGATTTTCTAAAATTGCCAAAATTGAGGAATGCCATACAATAAAAACAATTATTTGCTGTGATGAAAGAATGACTTTAAATATTTTCTCAGCATTTTACCAGCAGGCATATATTCAATTATTCTTATTTTGCTATGTTACAGTTCTTCTTCTCCAAATATAAAGGCCTCCTTACACATTAAACTAACGTCAGCTAAACCTGTTGGTATAGACGGGTTCTGTCAAAAGTTTAATATGTATCCCAATACATATACACAGCCCTGGATAACTGATTGTTGGGGAGATGTCGATCAACCTTATCCAATTTTTGGACTTTGGATGGCTTTGTTTTTCCAGGCATAAACATCCAACAGACATGTCTGGCGATGGCTCTCTCATCAAGAATACAAGAGCACTTGGCCGAAAATGCACTCCGGCGTATGTGACAGCCTGAGGAACGATCTGCCAAACCATCATTCAGGAGACACCCATCTATGTGTATGGTGGGCTTAAGACAATCAAGGCTGAAATACCTTCATATAAATTCCTATGTTAGTCTCTAAAATTCTGCAGTGTTACAGAGAAAAACATACTTTAAAAGCTGCAAGGAACCGAGCCGCACTGGAGACTAGTCAGACAGGTGACTTCATCCCGTCCACTGGTGTGACAGGTCTCTCCCTGTGTGTTGTACCTGTCAGTCACATGCAGCGAGCAGGAAGAATCCGCCAGGGACCCACCTGTCTGACTAATCTCCAGGACTACTCGGTCCTGGCAGACTTTAACCCGTTAATGACATCTGATACGCCTTTTAATGGCAACAGTTGAGGGTACTTATTCCTCAGCGCCGATTTTTAGCGGCGCTGAGAAATAAATGAATAGTGCCCACCAGCATCAGAAAATCTCCAGGGAGAGCATGATCAGGGTCCCCTGTCACGTGATTCAGTGAATAACGGCGAACAAAAAAAGTCTAATTTTCAATTCATTTCTCTCTCCTCTGATATGATCTAGCATATAAGAGGAGAAAAAAATGGGGTCCCCCGAGACTCCTTGGTACCTCTGCCATCCCCGGGCCCTTCTGCTCCATCCCACGACCCTAAACCTCATCTTCCTGGAAGAAAGTGGCGGGTGCATGAGCAGTTCGCCCGCCGAGATCTGCTGGCAGGTATCTGTCAACAATAGAAGATTTGTCCTATTGGTTCATTTTGATCACTGTGATAGGCCCTATCACAGTGATCAAAATAAAAAAATATCAAATCAAGCCCCCCTTTGTCATCCCGTTAGTTAGATAAAAATGATAAAGTTAAAAAAGTATAATTTTTGCCATTCTTTGCAGTAAGGGTTGGGGTTAGAGCTGTGGTTTGGGTTGTATTAGGGTTAGGGTTGTGTTATGGTTAGGGTTGGGTTGAAGTTAGGGTTGTGTTGCTTTCAAAAAGGTACATGGTGCTGCCTCCATTCTGAGCCCTGCCATGCGTCCAAACCGTGGCTTTCCCCCACATACGGGGTATCGGCGTATTCAGGAGAAATTGCATAATTCATTTTGTGGTCCATTTTCTCTTGATATCCTTGTGAAAATAAAAAAGTTTGGCTCTAAAGTAAATTTTTTGTGAAAAGAGTTAAATGTTATTTTTTTCCTTCCACATTGCTTTAGTTCTTGTGAAGCACCTGAAGGGTTAATAAACATCTTGAATGTGGTTTTGAGCGCTTCGAGGGGTGCAGTTTTTAGAATGGTGTCACTTTTGGGTATTTTCTGCCATATAGACCCCTCAAAGTCACTTCAATAGTGATGTGATTCCTAAAATAAATGATTTTGTAAATTTTGTTGGAAAAATTAGAAATTGCTGGTCAAGTTTTAAGCCTTATAACGTACTAACAAAAAAAAATTATGTTTCCAAAATTGTACTGAGGTAAAGAAGATATGTGGTAAAATATTATTTATTAACTATTTTGTGTGACATATCTATCTGATTTAAGGGCACAAAAACTAAAAGATTGAAAATTGCAAAGTCTTAAAAAATTTTATTACGTTATATCGAAGAAATTTTACCACTATCATGAAGTACAATATGTCATGAAAAAACAGTGTCAGAATCAGTGGGATATGTTGAAGTATTCCAGAGATATAACCTCATAAAGTTACAGTGGTCAGAATTGTAAAAATTGCCTTTGTCATTAAGGTCAAAATTGTCTCGTCACTAATGGGTTAAATTATGTTTTTTTGTGAAACTCTGCAGAATTTCTGAGATCATATAGCCAGGGCCTGATACATGCTGCTCGTGGTTCAGATTCACTTTAAGGGCTCATACTCACTTGCGCCGAAAACGGATGATATTCAGCCGAAAAAAAATCGGATTCAAATCTGACCAATGTTATTCAATAGGTGAGTTCTCATTTGCGATTTTTTTCTCAGCCGAAATTGGTGTGAGAAAAAAATCGCAGCATGCTGCGATTTGATGCTATTTTGGCATGATAATCGCCAATGCAAGTCAATGGGTGCGAGAAATCATCGCACAGTACTCGCACCATGCGAGTGCTGTCGGATTTATACGCACCAGTCTCCTTTGAAAAGCCGGCAATTCATCCCCGGCTACTGTAAAATCATACTGACAGCTCACAAAACACTAGAAACATACACATAGAATACATATATATATATATATATATATATATATATATATATATACATGTCATTGTGACACATACATATATATTTATAGTTCATACTCTTCTACATACTGTAATAGCCGCTAATTCAATTGCCGGCTTTTGTGAAATCACAGAACCACCCGACATGAAATGATACATTGTTTACACGCAGTTAACCATGTCATTTCATGTATTTTGATATATGGTTTTAACTTACAATTACATAAGTGTATGTGTGCAAAATTTCAGACATGTAGGGGTTAATTAAAGGTGTAAATTCGTTGAAAAAAAAAATGTGTGGGCTCCCGCTGTATTTTCTCCACCAGACAGACAAAGCCAGCGAGTGGGGGCAGATAATAATAGCCTAGGGAGGGTACATTTTTTTTGTGCCCCCCCCTGGCTACTAACATCTGCCCCCAGACACCCCAGAAAAGGCAAATCTCTAATTAGATTAGCCCTTTCTGGCACTTTGCCCGTCTATTCCCATTGCCCTGTAGCGGTGGCGAATGGGTTAATAAGGGGTTAAAGCCACCTTGCAATTGAAAGGTGAGTTTAAGCCAGGTTAATAATTGAGAGCTGTCAATTAGACAACTATCAATTATTAATCCTATTGTATGAAATAAAAATCAAACACACACACTTTAATAAAAAAGAAGTTTAATGAAATAATCAAACAGTTTTTGACCATATTTTATTTTCCTGCTAAAACCATTTCTTGTAATAAAAATAAAATGAAAAAGCAAAATTATTCTTACCTATCCGATGCACAGTCAGGTCCCATGCTGTAATCCATCAGAAAGGGTTAACAGGTTACAGCTAGCAGGGAGCTAATGCTGCCTGCTGAGCTGTTACCCCCTGAATGAATCAGTTCCTCTCCTGGGGAAAGGAGAAGAAGTGATTAATGTGTTTAGCTTAATTGATTTATTGCCACTTTCACTTCAGGTCAGGTCACCCTGACCTGACCTAAAGTGAAAGTGGGACGCAATCAATTAAGCTTCATTCATTAATCACATCCTCTCCTGTCGGCCGGAGATAAGCTCATTCATTCAGGAGCTTTCAGCTGAGCAGGCAGCATTACTTGCGCTGCTTGGCTGAAAGCTATTTAACCCTTTGTGAAGGATTACAGCGTGGGACCTGACAGATCGCCGGATAGGTAAGAATAATGTTGTTTTATTATTTTTTCTTTATTATAGGAGATCAAGGGCTTCGCAAGGATTAAGAGTTAAATAAAATATGGTCAAAAAAATGTGTTTTTATTTCATTAAAATTATTTATTCTTAAAGTGTGTGTGTTTTTTTTATTTACTTCAATAGGATTAATAATTGATAGTTGTCTAATTGACAGCTCTCAATTATTAACCTGGCTTAAAGTCATCTTTCAATTTCAAGGTTGCTTTAACCCCTTATTAACCCATTCGCAACCTCTACAGGGCAATGGGAATAGACGGGCAAAGTGCCAGAAAGGGCTAATCTAATTAGAGATTTGCCTTTTCTGGGGTGTCTGGGGGCAGATGTTAGTAGCCAGGGGGGGCACAAAGAAAATGTACCCTCCCTAGGCTATTATTATCTGCCCCCACTCGCTTGCTTTGTCTGTCTGGTGGAGAAAATACAGCGGGAGCCCACGCATTTTTTTTTTCAACGAATTTACACCTTTAATTAACCCTACATGTCTGAAGTTTTGCACACATACACTTATGTAATTGTAAGTTAAAACCATATATCAAAATACATGAAATGACATGGTTAACTGTGTGTAAACAATGTATCATTTCATGTCGGGTGGTTCTGTGATTTTACAAAAACCGGCAATTGAATTAGCGGCTATTACAGTATGTAGAAGTGTATGAACTATAAATATATGTATATATATATATATATATATATATATATATGTCACAATTACATATATAAATAAATATATATATATATGTATTCTATGTGTGTATATGTATTGTTTCTATTCTTTATTAAAGCTGTCAGTGTGATTTTACAGTATAGCCGGGGATGAATTAGCGGCTATTATACTATGTAGAAGTGTATGACCTATATGTATATTATATATATATATATATATATATATATATATATATATATAATTATTTGCTTTTTGTGTACATTTTTTTTACAATGTGATTTTTACATGACTTTTTACATAGAGATAACTGCTCTATGTAAAACTTCATGTTAAAATCACATTGCATACTGATGGAAAACTGATGGAAAACGCATGGAAAACGCATGGTGCGATTTAAAATCGCATGCAAATCGCATGACATTTTACTAGAATCGTACCGTTTTTTCCGTCCAGAAAACGGATCGATTTTTTTCCCACTAGTGGGTATGAGCCCTTATACCTTAATTTCGTGAATAATGTTTCTTAATGTGTTTAGACACTATCTCTTATGGGTTGTAATAATATATTGCATGTATTAGTAGCATGTTGCACAACATCAAGGTGTATAACTCCACAATATGTCTCTAATAGACTTTAAAGGGAACCTGTCACCTGTTTTGGCTGCTATAAGATACGACCACCGCCTTTCAGGGCTTATCTATAGCATTCTATAATGCTGCAAATAAGCCCCAGATCTGACTTGCAAGATAAGAAAAATAACTTTTAATATACTCACCCGGGGGGGGTGATCCGGTCCGATGGGTGTCGCAGGTCCGGCACCTCCCATCTTCTTGCAACACCGCCCTCCTGCTTGCTTCCTCGCTCCCGGCATCACGCTTCTGCGCAGGCGTACTGATCTCCATGTTGAGAGCAGCGCAAAGTACTACAGTGTGCAGGCGCTGGGCCTCTCTGACCTTTCCTGGTGTCGGGGGGCTTATCTTCAGCATTATAGAATGCTGTAGATAAGCCCTGAAAGGCGGTGGCCGTATCTTATAGTGGCCAAAACAGATGACCGGTGCACTTTAATGAGGCTACAAACAGAAAAAAACAGTTTACTGCTGTATTACAGATATTTACACTAGAAACTACACATAATACAGCAGCCTGTGGAGGATTCATATGACATCACATGGAGGGTCTTCAATGCTATAGATTGTAACTTTGTGAGCAGGGCCCTCATTCCTCTTGGTATCTGCTAATTTATGTGATTATTGTTATTCTGTAATGTCTTTAATGTGTGTACAAGTCCCCTCTAAAATGTAAAGTGCTGTAGAATTTGTTGGCGCTATAGAAATAAAATTATTATTATTAATGCCTCTCTATAACCTTTGTGAATTATCATATTTGGGGATGCAGTTCTAGGTTTACCTTCCAATTATCTTGATGTTCTGGTGTCTATGATATCGGAGGTATTATGACTGTTGTCAAGAGGCAGATAGGGAAGATGTTTATTTTTCCTGATAGTTTTTTCTCTCCTTTTCCCACTATCACAGGTGTCTATTACTTGGCCAGATGACCACCAAAGTGAATTTGATGCCAGCTGGCTGAAGAAGAGATGTTTTTCAAAAACATCAAGAGCAGAGATGAGTGAGGAACTCTTTCTTCAAGGTTTGTGAAAAACAAATGAAAAATGTTTTTTTTTTTGTTATGATTGGAGATAAAAGAAATTGTGACATTTTTACTTTACAGTAAGGTATTTAGGGCTTTTTTAAAAGATCTAGACTCCATTACCTTTTGACCAGTTTTGTTCATTTTAAAAAAAAATCACTTCTATTATCAGAGCTAAAGAAAGGAGAAAAAAGAAACATGAATCCTCAGTAGGGATTATGGCTGATTGTTAAGTGAAAATTAGACATTAAAACTGGGAAAACTGATGAAAAGTGCAAGATACAAGACATACAATGGCCAGATACACTGTTAGTCCTGATCTACCCCCAGTACAGCCTGTTCTAAAGGGTTACATGAAATGAGAGGGGCGTTTTAAAGATTTTTCAGAATTAAAAGAAAAAATAACTCCTGCTCGCTCCTGTTACACGTCGCCTTCTAAGGGTGTCCTCAAGGATCTATCTAATCTTTGGTGGGTAGAGAATTCAAGAGGTGAGTATATTGAGAAATGTATTATTTTAGTCGTTTTTATCCATGGAAGACCCCTTTGAGGTTTGTTTGGACCACATTTTCAGTTCCCAGTTTTGATAATATTCCTTCCTTGGGACATTTCATAACCTATAGACGTTCATATACATTTATATATAGTAAATCATGGTGAGCCTAGTTTAGTCTGGTAAGCAAGAACAGACCATTGACCTGATGTGGGCACGAATTTCCGGACTTTCAGAAGAAGTATTTTCCAGTGCTGATAAGAGTATGACAGTAGGTGACACACTGCCTAGCCGAGGCTACATCTTACACCTTGGGTCTTGGAGAATGCTGCACTCAATTATTACAGCCCCATATGAGTCTTCATAGGGTTACAACCAAAGGTCACATTTCTGATGAGTTTCTTACGAGCAATGCATGTAGGAAATTACCCATGCAGCTGTGTTTTAGTATTCTGGATAAGTTGTAAAATTAATGATAACTGAGATTTTGCTCTACAATTCATTAGGGTCTCTATTTTTTATTTGGGGGCCATTATCATGGAAGCAATTATTCTTGTACAAATTTGTGGATTCTTCAAAAGGTTAAAACCTATAGAGAGCTCCCCTGAAGGAAGCGGTGCATCTTGGCACACGAAACGCGCGTCGGGGGTCCACATCACCTGGCCCAGGGTACTCGTCCAGTGCCCTCCAAGTTGGTAAGCTCTCTATTACCTATAGGCTCGTTTTGAACCTGGGATCACATTATTGTATCACCTTTTGGTGGCTGTTACTTGAGATGTCTTACCAATCTAGTACATCTTATTTTGCGCACAAGCACTTTAAATTTATTATGGTCTTCTTACTGTTGTGAGATGTATTAGGGATCACTTAGGGTTTTCTTTCCCGGCGGTGCCTCTGGTTTTCCTGCTTGAGTCTTTTTATCGTCTTGCTCTGTATACTGTTTAGCTACTTGGTTATTTGTCCTAATAAAACATGAATTTTATCTCCACCTGATTGCTCCATTTTCTCCTGCTATACATGTTATTTCGGAGTGGGTGCCGTTTCTCTTTGTGTGGGTAAATGCCTATTCCCACTGTTGGCATTATTTTGATGCCATTATGGGTTTTTTTTGTGTTCATTTATTCCAATCATGTGTATCGTCCCACCAAGTTTCAGTGATTCCAATGACACATATTTATTTTCCTGCGTTAGTAGTTCCAATTCTCCTTGTTTGTTGCCCATGCTTTGTGCATTTGTATAGAAACATTTTAGCTTGTGATTGGTTTCTCTTCCTCCAATATTTTTATTATTTAGATTGTTTTGTCTTCGTTCTTCCTTTCCAGTTCTAATAGCAGAGTTCTCAATAGTATTTGTCAGGTGTATGGATTTTTCTGGCGTTTTGCTTCCCTTCCCACATTGTTCTAGTTTAAAGCTCTCCTGATGAGTGTAGCAAGGCGACTTCCAAATACATGTTTTCCAGTCTTCATAAGGTGCACCCCATCTCTAGCAAGTAGTCCATCGTATAGGTAATTCACTCTGTGATCCAGAAATCCAAATCCTTGCTGACGGCACCATCGACGTAGCCAGTTATTCACCTGAAGAATCTTCTTCCACCTCCTTGTTCCATGGCCATCCACTGGAAGGATGGAAGAGAAGACCACCTGCGCTCCCAGTTCTTTCACTTTCTAGCCTAAGTTTTCAAAGTCACTGCAGATGGTTTCTAGGTCACTTCTTGTGGTGTCATTTGTCCACATGTGAAAAGTCTCTCTTGTAAAAGTACATGATGGCTTCCAAAGAGCTCGTCATTCCACAAATTGCTGGTCCTGGATTATGGCAGTGTGGCAGCTTTCCATAAACAAAAGCGCCACTCCTGTCCATAGGATGTATGTGGTATTGTAGCTCTGTCTGTATTCACTTCACTACAATTCTGCAATGCCAGGTCATCCATCACTTCTGCAGCACTGTTTCCAAAGCAAAGCAGCCATGTTTTTCATAATCATGGACCTTTAATCCAGTTCAAATCCTTGATTTCATAAGTGGATTCACACAAGGTCAGTCGACTCTACAACCTATCTAATTAAAATTAAATCATATGGACCAGTTAGTTGTTGCTTAAAGGGTAATTTCCAAAATTACATTATTTTTCACAAAGCATAGGAAATGCATAATTATTGTTAATATACAAACTAATCCTAACATAAAGTTTGCCATTTCTTTGCATCTTTTTTATATCTATCTGCCACCAGGTGCATCTAGCTTCATACAGCAGAATGGGTGATCCTCTTCTTATCCGTGAAAACTACATTTCCCAGCAGAATTTGCTTCTCCTCAGTGCTGCAGGTCCCCTACCCTACTGTGCGCTCGTGACTAGCCACAGCCCCACCTGAGTTATCATCAAGCTAATCTAAGTGTAGAATTCACCTTATGCTCCTGTCTGACTGATGTTATCTTCTGCCATCTACATCAGTGTAGCTGCTGTGTGGGTTTTACACCATTAGCTGGATATGATAGAGTTCAACTGACCTGCATTCCTCTACAATGGCAGTGCAGAGTTGTGTTTTTTACCTACTGCTGACAGATCGGTTTTGTAAAACTGCAGATGCCACTCAATCGATGCATTTGGCAGAGGTAATCTGATGGCATATGCATCTACAGTTTCACATCACTGATCTGTCAGCATAAGGCAGCATACTCAGCTGAATTAATCTTAGCCCCTCTATACACAGCCTCATCTTGCAGAATGCATCTACTTTCAACCCCTGTATACAGAGCCCCATCGTTCAGCATACACCTGTATATAGCCCCATTCTGAGGTTCTGCCCCTGGTATGAGCTTTCTTCCCCCTTATGACATATCATCCCTCACATTAAAAGCTCTATTCCAGACACAACCCTGAGCTATGCTGGCAGGCAGCAGCTGAGAGAGACTGCACTGTACATGATCGACCAGGAGCACCAGAACTATTGAAAGACGGTTCTAATGGCAACTGGAGTATAGATAGAGCTCTTAAGGGGCTTCCTTTGGGAGTGATATGAAATTGGTGCAGTTTTAAAAATGAGTTATATTGGCACAATTTAATATGTGTACATTATTATAAGACCATAGTGTGATTTTGGAAATAACCCTTTAATGCCTGACACTTGGACACATTTAGCAATGAGGTTATAAATTTGACTGCTTTATGTAACTGTCTCAGCCGTCAGGAAATATAATTTTCTGCTGTGAAAGATGAACAACTCTGATTTATTGTATAACCACCGGTTCAGGAGCTGACGCCAGAATTTATTTTCCACTCTGGATTCCAGAGTATCATAATACATTTGTTGTTTCATTCCATTTGGCAATTAAACCACAATTTTGCTCTTTAATGGATTCAGTCTCTTGATAGTTACTACATACAGTAGCTGGGGAAACACCACTTTGTAGTTAGGACACGTATCCTTGTGAAGAATTGTAAACTCTGAATTACTGTTTATTTGTAAATACAAAGATGGATGATTTGTCTGCGTTACTCTGTACTTAATAAAAATTCACATTTTAGAGGCGGAAACGTGTTGGTTGATTAAAACGCATTGTATTCATTTTCTAGTGTATATTGTCAGGGCGAACTTTAAGCATGTGCAAGCCATGCAGTTGCATCGGATGCATCACTTACCACTACTAACAGGGGAACTACTGATGAGCTGGGCAATGGAATCTTTCCCGACCAGTCTAATTCTTGGCACCCATACCAATGTACAGGCAACTGCACAAGTTGCAGCTATACTGACTAGTTTACTGATTGAACACTGTTAATTAGGAATAGAGATGAGTGAACCTGAAGTTAAAGGGAATCTGTCCTTCCGGCACATGAGCCACGACATGTGCCGGCGCATGCGCACTTATGCTTTTGGCTCTGCCCCTGTAGGACAAAGCATGGTGGGCAGGTGCAATGTGGATGATGCAGGAGGCATCATCCATGTCAATCAAAGAAGGAGGATGGAGAGGCCAAAAGCCGCGCCCATTGGACCAGTCTGAGAATATTGACATATAGCACGGGAGAACTTCAAAATGTTTTGGGTTGGTGTTCAGGGGGACTCAGTGGGTCATCTAAGCATTTATGGAATGCAGCACAGGCGCTGAATTAGGTGATAGTTTTAGTTGATATATGACAAAACTGCTGACAGGTTCTCTTTCAAAGTTCAGACTTTGTACCGGACAGTTAGTGTCCGGTGCTAAACACCAAACATGGACTTCTCCTGGAAGTCCATTGCAATGTTTGGAGCTCTGGAGGAAGTCCATTGGAGAAATTTTTTTTCCCAGCTCAAAAGTTCAGGTCCTCATTGTTTTCAATGAGATTCTGGTTTAAGTTTGGTACAGTTCTGGTACCCGAACTGAACTTTGAAATAAAGGTTGGGTCGTGTATCAGAATCCGAACTTCTACAGGTCCGATATTTATTGGCACCATGTTGTGCTTTGTTCGTCATGTGATGGCAATGTGGAGATGTTGATCACTTACCACCAAGTTTACACCACAAATTACAATTTCTTGAGGTCTCAACCCTTGATCAACCTTTTTCTAAAAAAAAACCTTCCAATACAAAAAGCATTAGTAATAGACAACCCCTGAAACGTCATGCACAAGGTCAAAATCTTGTGTTTTATCTCACACCTATTTGGTGTCATTAGAATCAGGCTCATTTTAACAGACTTTTCTGTTTCATTTTATGACTTCACTGTAGCCATCTAGCATTATTCATTTGGAACATTGTTTCGCCTGAGGTGTTTATAAACATTTCATGAATGTATGGAAATATTAACAAATGCAGTTAACACAGCCGTAAATTACATTGTATTACATGGAAACAGTCTTACAGTAGAAGCAATACTACATGTAATGTATTGCTGAACATCTGGTTATAAGGAAACAGTTTTGTAATCTACTCCATACAATGCAGGAAAGGCTACTCTTGGACATAATTACACATGTTGCATGTGTTGTATAAATATTGCCTTTCCTTTTATTCTCGGTCATGGGATTTGGGACTTCATGGCGGTTTCCTGTGCTGTTCCTGCAATGCAATTTAATAAATGTAAAACAATTTAGGACACTTAAACTAATGATTTAATCACCACTGGGAGTCTGACTAAAATGCTTGAAAAGCATTAAAATAAAAAATGAAATCAATTCCACAAATATAATATTTCATCTCTCAGAAGTCATAGTAATCATCTCAATTTGTGATTAAACAAACTTTAATCCAGAAGATTAATCTTGGGGAGAATATAAATTAGAGTTTTCTCAATGATAATGTATTTTAAAGAATGATCTTTGCACATTTACAATTTAGCATCAAATCTAACCATAAAGACCTATCTACTTTTGAAGGGAGTCAGTCAACGAAAATTACACATCAAACTAAGCACGCAGGCTTGTAGGAGATGGAGCCACAATAAAATTGTTCTTTTTGATTTAAAATACATTTATCTGTTGCACAAAAAACATCTTTATTATAATATGCAAATTAAGGTGCTCAGTGAACCTTTGACACTGCTAAATGCCTCAGTGCACCTTTCGACCCACTTATTTAGATTACTGTTACTCCTTCTGTGTTGACTGACATTGCCGGCTTGCCTAGAGCAGCACTGTCTGAAGATAAACCTCTATGAAGTGCGCAGGAGTGAGAAGACACATCACTCCTCGCTTTTTACATTTGTCTCACTCTTTCCTTGCAGCTGACATTGCTACACAGCTATACCCAAGTGATGTGATCACCAAAAAGAGAGTGATTTGTGTGCTCTTTTCTGCACTTAAGTAATAGCATGGGAGACAAGCAATGTCAGAAGCCAGGAGAGAGTAATTTGTGTGACCTCTCCTGCACTGAAGTGATAGCAGAGGAGATGAGTAATGTCAGAAGCGAGGAGAGAGTTATTTGTGTGCTCTCTCCTGCACTGAAGTGATAGTAGAGGAGATGAGTGATGTCAGAAGCCAGGAGAGAGGGATTTGTGTGACCTCTCCTGCACTGAAGAGATAGCAGAAGAGATGAGTAATGTCAGAAGGGAGGAGAGAAGGATTTGTGTGCCCTCACCTGTACTGAAGAGATAGCAGAGGAGATGAGTAATGTCAGAAGCCAGGAGAGAGGGATTTGTGTGCCCCCACCTGCAATGAAGTGAGAGCAGAGGAGATGAGAGATGTCAGAAGCATGGAGAGAGTGATTTGTGTACCCTCTCCTGCACTGAAGAGATAGCAGAGGAGATAAGTAATGTCAGAAGCGAGGAGAGATGGATTTGTGTGACCTCTCCTGCACTGAAGTGGTAGTAGAGGAGACAAGCACTGTCAGAAGCAAGGAGAGAGGGATTTGTGTGCTCTCTCCTGCACTGAAGTGGTAGTAGAGGAGACAAGCGATGTCAGAAGCAAGGAGAGAGGGATTTGTGTGCCCCTACCTACAATGAAGCGATAGCAGAGGAGTTGAGTAATGTCAGAAGCGAGGAGAGAGTGATTTGTGTGTCCTCTCCTGCACTGAAGAGATAGCAGAGGAGATGAGTAATGTCAGAAACGAGGAGAGATGGATTTGTGTGTCCTCTCCTGCACAGAAGAGATAGCAGGGGAGATGAGTAATGTCAGAAGCGAGGAGAGATGGAATTGTGTGACCTCTCCTGCACTGAAGAGATAGCAGAGGAGATGAATAATGTCAGAAGCGAGGAGAGATGGATTTTTGTGACCTCTCCTGCACTGAAGAGATAGCAGAGGAGATGAATTATGTCAGAAGCCAGGAGAGAGGGATTTGTAGTCTTCATCCTGCACAGGGATGGTGGGCATATAATGGAGTTTAATCTTCAGATAATGCTGGCTCTGAGTAAGCCATCCCTATCAATAAACCTAGAAGAAGTAGTAGGACTTGAAGCCAGGGACTTCTTTATTACTGCTTTGGATGAATATTGTGAATGCCCATGTCATCCTGTTTTCTGTAGTCTCTTTATTAAAAATGTCACATGACCAAGGGTTGTTTTAATTTAAATATTTACTAAATAATTGTTAGACTCCATTGCAGTATTGTACATTGGTGTACATGATGGTTGGCAATGATTCCATTCCTTATGGATAGTTTGCTATTTTTCCGACTGTTATGTACAAAATTGCGACTAGAAAAATGTGGTAGCCCTGACTACCTGTGAGAGTGCTGATGCATGGGGATGCAATGCTCTTGACATTCTCATAGACAAACAATAAAAATGTGGATACAATAATGTTGTAATTGGTGCCAAACATCTGTTGGACATATGCTTGTAGTCCAGAGAATTCCCGTTTCATTGAACAGGTCAGAGATAAATACAAAAGAAGTCTGCTAGAATTGCTAGAGAGGAGGGCAGAAGCAGCTGATTAGTATCATTGAAGATTATCACTTTGAGTCTTAAGCCACCAAAACCAACTAGTTGGCATCTCTATGTACCCTGCTGATGTGAGTTCTATTGCTTATGAAAAGTTCAGGTACTATACCTTCCCGGGATGGGCAACACGTTAGCTCAGTGGTTAGTACTGGAGCCTTTCAGAACTGCGGTCGTGGGTTCAAATCCCACCAATGACAATAGAGGATGAATTACCTTAATGAAAATTCTCATTGTGGCCTCTATTGTCGCATAAAAGAGTAATGTGTCTCTGTAATAGGAAATATTGACAAATCATGCTTTGCTAATCCACTATTCATAGTGAATGAATCCTAAACAGGTGAAACATTGTATAATATTTCATTGTCTAAGCCAATGTCCATTCATTTTACCATTATTATATAACCCAAGAATGATTTTAGGTTTGTTTTTTATTAGTTTTGGCTTTAATATCAAAAATACATTTGGATTAATGATTCTAACATCTGTCCAAATGGCAAAGAGTTCATTGGACTAATAAAAGCTATTTGGAGTTCGGTTATACGTGTATTTTTGGACAGATTCATGTGATTTCAACAACTAGTAAAACTTGTCTAAATGTTTGAAAAAAAAATGAATTATACAATGATTTCAGTTTTAGCATGGACTTTGGTTCTGTTTATATATATTTTTTAATTTCTTTTTGTTGGATTTTATTCTCAATTCACATGGCCTAGCCATATTTTTCCACTTTTTTTTATTTTATTTTTCCTGTTTCCTCAATTATATTATTTGACTTTGTGTCTGAGAATGGTTACGTTCACATGCAAATAAGAACTGGTGGGTTGCAAAATTTACTGGGGTACTACAAGGCTGCAACATTAGAACATTTTACAAAGCAAATGACCATAGAATGTGGCCAGCTAGGGAATGCAAAGTGGGAGTTTAAACAAAAGGAGTTATTGCTGTCGAGTGCATAGAGCCGGCGTCCCTGCACGCTGCCTCTCTCCCGGGCAGGGACGCTGACTCACTCTCCGCTGTGACCCCCGTCCCGCTCTTCCTCCTTCCTTGTCTGCTGCTACCTGGGGTGCACTGATCCCCGCACACCGTGCTTAGGGCACGTGAGAGCGCACTCCCTCCTTCTTAAGGAGGGAAAAATTATCCTAAAATGTCCCAAGCCAATGGATGGTAGGCACTTACTATTTAAGACACCTCCACCTGCATGAAGGTGCCTGTGCAATGTTGTTAATCTGTTTCCAAGACGTTTGCTAGTTCTCAGGTCCCTGTCCGCTAGTCTCTGTCCATCTGTCCTTTACCTCTTTCCTAGCCCCTGCCTTGTCAGTCTGTATTTCAGCCAGACCTGCTTGCCCCTGCCGTGCCAGTCTGTATACAAGCCGTACTCTCCTACTGGGCCGTTCCAACTACCTGTCCCTTGGAGGTCAGCTGCCGTGAGTCCATGGTCTGTCCTGAAGTAGTACCTGGTGACCATCGGAAGCCAAGCCTAACCCCACCATCAGGGGCTTTAGTGAAGTGTAAAGTGCTCACCTAGTCACACCCGTCCAGGCTCTCCTCAGACTCCTCGTTACTGAGTGTCAATCTATGGACTGTTTGAGTAGTTGGTTGCGTAATTTAGTAAGGTTTGCTTATAACTACTGCATAAAATTTAACATTTTTTTCCTGTGTGCTTTGTGCTTATTTGGAAGGAGTTAATTGTTCTCAGGTGCTTAAATTAAATCAGAAGAGTACCGACTGATCTTGTTTACCTGGCTTGCTAACCTAAGCAGCTTGAGAGTGGGAGTTAAAAAAACAGGAGTTGAAAGTAGGAGTTCTGAATCTGTAAAACCTTGGTCAAATGAGTTCCACTTTTAACAGCTTAGTTTGTATGTGGTTTTAATGAGGATATAATAAATTAAACATTTTATTTAGAAATTATGGCGGAAATTTTTTCCTGTTTTACAGTCCTAATAGAGTATTGCCTGCGCCATGCACAACACAGGACAAAAACTTAAAGAATATGTTCACAAAGGTCAAGGGCCCAGCAAGCAAAATGGGGGCATTTGAGGCCTAGGTTCTGGAGGAACACATTCTTGATGTTGGTGCTGAAATCTTCATGTGATTGGGCTGTAATAAATGTCAGAAAGACAGGCCAAATAGGTAAGGAGGAGGAGTATGTCTGTGTTTTAGAAGTGATATGAAAGCAAGTGTGACAGAGGCAATAGGGGAAGACATGAGAAAATCAAAAACTTGCAAAGAGAGGTAAACAAGGAAATAAATATTTTTTATGTAATCTATAGACCCCACCTGGTATGCTGCATCAAATGGCGTGGTCTATACTGGGTGGTACGGTGGGTACAGCAGAGGTTATTAGAGATTTTAATCCATATATTGACTGGGGTCATGGTTCTGATTTAGCTGCTAAGGTGAAAAAATCCCTCAGGTTGTTGCAGAATAATTTTCTGGGCCAGTCTATGGGAGACCTGACAAGAAGTGATACTGGATATTGGATTTGATCATTTTTAACAATGCAACGCTTGTAGAAAATGTCTCTGTAAAACTCTTGGTGCCAGTGACCACAATCTAATTTTATTTTACTTCAACTTTAAAAAACATATTCTGTAGCTATCAATAATATACAAGATGCCCCATAGGGAATTGCTCAGTAGGAACAATATTAAAAGTTCATCACTTAAAGGCATTGGCTGTCTTGTCCGTATTTGTTGTACTCAGGCACACAACAGAAGTGTAGGCGTATGGTAGAGCTCCTGGAAACCCCAGTTCTCAGTAGATGAAGTCTACCAAAATAGAATATCTTAAAATATACGTAACCAAAAACCTGGAGTACGATGCACTGCCATTAGAGTCAGGCACATCTGATGAAGAGAGTGTAGCATTCTCAAAATGCATTGTTCTGGAATAAATAATTGATGCACCTTACTATGTCTGGACATTTCTGGCTCTGTTGGTGCATCATATTCCAGTTTGATTAGAGGAGATCCTTAAGCCCGGATGAAGTGTTTGATAGCATGAAACTGCCATTGCTTTTTCTTTCTCCACCTTCTGTCTGGTATATGAATAAAGAACCATTTTAAAGCACCATTCCAGCAGGTTTTTTCAGAGCTGAGGTGGTGCTTCTACTCTAAAGTCCTGCCCCCGTCTTATACTCACCTTCTGGTATTTTTACCTTTCTTTGGCGTTGCTTCGGTTCCACAATGCCATTTTATGACCACAGCTTCTAACTGACCAAAAGTCAGAAGATACATCACAAGTGCTGAATGGAAGTCTATGAGAGTCAGAACGATGCTCTCATACTGGAGTGGTGCCACAGTATTTACTAACTTTTGTGGATTTACTGAAGAATTTTGGGTCTGTTGAGCACCACAGTAAACTTATATTAGTTCTACCCAAAGTTTAAAGACCTGTTTAATACTCCAGATACAATATTTTACCTCCAATATGTTGATTGTGTTCTTTCATTAGTGTCAATTCAGTTTCTTCATTCAAGGATGAATCATATTCCAGTTTGTTATTTCCATAGATTTTATACTGTGCTAAAAACATAATCATCAGGGAAGTAAAAAAAATGCCTAATTTGAAAAAGGACAATGTCCCTGAGTTAAGGGCTGCCCTTCAGGTCGGACATTGCCTGGAGCAGCTACTGTCAGCAGGTGATATAAATTATAAGTGGGACTACTTTAAGGGGAACTTAAATAAGTGCTATTAACCTGCAGATATGGGGTTAGTCTGCAAGTTAATAGCATTCTGAACCCACCCAATGCCTGCACTGAGAGCCCCACTGCCGGGAGGAAATTAACTTTCTCCCCCCGGCAGTTTCAGCTTCCAGTCATAAGGGTGTCACCTACGTGGGTTCAGTCACCACTCTGTGTATAGCGAGAAGTGACTGTAACCATGCCCCGACACTCACTGTCAATAAGCTCAGCGTTAGGGATGGCTGTCAGTCAGTACAGGGGCGTGGGTACTGCCTTTACTGTCCATTCAAAGAGTGATAATGAAGCCACCCCAATGACTGAAACCAAAACACTGCCAAGAGGAATAAAGTTAATTTCCTCAAAGCAGTGGGGATTTAAGTGTGGGTGCTGGGCAGGTTCAGAAAGCCATTAACCTGCAGCTTAACCCCTTACCTACAGGTTAAAAGTTTTTTTCACATGACAGGTTCCCTTTAATTCTATATTAGTCAATCAGCAAATAATAAGAACAACAAAAATGTAAACCTGGTTGCTTGCATCTACAGTTAGAAAGACCATTTATGAGGAAAAAATAGGATTCAGAATATGTAAATCTGAGGAGTCAGCTCAAGCTTTAAATAATCTAGCCAAAAGTATCCAAAGAAGCAAGACAATGCAGAAGAAATTCCATAACGGGAGTCTGCCACCACATTTGACCTATCAAAACTGTTAATATGGACATACAGGTTATAGACTGCTGATGAGAGTGATAACTGTATGTCTTACATCAGATGCCTTGTTGTGGATAAATCTTATTTTATCACTTTATAAGTGATCACCTCTGCCAGGCTCTGGGGAGGATTATGCCTGGAAGATGACTCTGCCTCCAGAGCGTACCCAGAGCACTGAGCCCCAATCTCAAAATTATTAAATCTGTCTGGGATTATTTGAAGAGACAGATGGATTTGTATAACCAACATCCACAGAAGATCTGTGGTTAGTTCTCCAAAATGTTTTGTACAACCTCCTTTTAAAGGCAAAGGCTGGTCACACCAAAACATGTTGATTTAATTTTGTTTGCATTGTTTTAATTGATACAAATAACATTTTTAACAAAATTAACACTTCCATTTCTGAAAGTATTTAACTTTTCCAGCATTTTTCCACACCTGCCTAAAATTGTTGCACAGTACTCAATACATTTCTGCAAATCAGCCTCAGTGAACATATATTGATACTGAGATAATCTATACTCATCCAGTGCATTTTGCTTTTTATAATAGTAGAATGTAGAAGAGAGGTTGACATGGTCAGAATGAAATAAGGGCTCCCTCTTTTCATGCCATCATAAAGAACAGAAAAGAATATTCATGGAGACAGAATAATTGTAGGTCTCTTTTACTACAATCATTTTAGACAATGCAGTGCTCTCCTTATAGTATGTGCAACCTTGTGATAGCTGTGCCCTTAATAAACTAAGCTCATTCTCGATCTGCTGACATGCGCCTTAATACCTACCGAAAATGGGTCATAATAGTAAACCAGATGCGGTTTCTGCATGCAGATATCCCACTGCTGCCACCAAGTCATCAGGGGACAGCTGGGAGATTACGCAGATATCCCACAGCTGCCATGAAGGAGCAGCTGGGAGATCACGCAAAGATCCCACCTCTGCCACCAATTTGTCAGGGGACAGCCAAGAGATCACACAGATAACCCACCTCTGCCATCAATTTGTCACGAACCAGCACTCCGCTGCCTTCAATCATCAGGATAATTACACAATTAACTGACGGTTGATGGACGAGGCCACCACTGCTTTCATTGCTAGGCTGGATATTGACCCACTCTTGGTGAACATATAGTATATGCACATCCACATCCAATGTAAAGAATATATATACTTCTGCATTGACAGTGCTCAGCAATAGCCCAAGAAAAATTACCTGCCATCACTGCTCGTTTATGCAGGCCCATTGGACACCCCTTGGTGATAACGTAGAGCCTCACAATACTTCAAGGCTGCGGTTTATAGAGCAAGAGAAACTAAGTTATTAAATTTAAATATTTTATCCAAAAAGTAGGAACTGTTTATAAAAATATACATAAGATCAGGGCCGGCTCCAGGTTTTTATGGGCCCCGGGCGAAAGAGCCTCAGTGGGCCCCTTTAACACAGACCACGATTCATAATACACAGATACTGCAGAGAAATATGGGTATAGTACAATGCCAAACACTTCACTTCTTCCATTACATGACTGATGCCTATTGTAAATTGTACAATAGCTCAAAAACCGCCAAATCCTCACAGCGCACAGAACAGACTGGACAGTACAGTCCTCCATACAATATTATGGGCACCACAGTCTCCCCCTCATCACCCATATAATACCCCATGCAGGATGTCACCCCTCATATAATGCTCCATACAGAATACTGGACCCAAAATAATGCTCCATACAGAATACTGGACCCAATATAATGCTCCATACAGGATACTGTTCCGCATATAATGCTCCATACAGAATACTGGACCCAAAATAATGCTCCATACAGAATACTGGACCCAATATAATGCTCCATACAGGATACTGGTCCCCATATAATGCACCATACAGGATACTGGTCCCCATATAATGCTCCATACAAAATATGGAGCTCTCCTCTGCGCTGTACTGTGTTCTGCACCTTTACGGCTCAGGAAAGGGCGCTGTGGAAAGACTCCCCATTATCATCATGATTTCCTCCTCATCATCATCATTGCCTCCTTATCATCATCATTGTCTCCCCATCATCATCATGGCCTCCCCATTATCATCAATGCCTGCCCATCATCATCATCTCCTCCCCATCATCATCAATGCCTGCCCATCATCATCATCTCCTCCCCATCATCAATGCCTGCCCATTATCATCATGGCCTCCCCATTATCATCAATGCCTGCCAATCATCATCTTCTCCCCATCATCAATGCCTGCCCATTATCATCAATGCCTGCCCATTATCATCATCTTCTCCCCATCATCATCATCAATGCCTCCCCATTATCAGCAATGCCTGCCCATCATCACACACAGACAGCACACAAGCACTCTCTCACATACATACACACACACATATACACACACACACAAAGCACTGCACTACATACACACAGACACACACACACAGAGAGACACACACGTCTTACCCGTCCAGCGTCCGCGCTCTCTGTCACAGCCGGCCGCTGAATGATGACGTCATTCAGCGGCCTACTGTGAGAGGAAGCGCCGGCGCCTCCTGGAGCCCGGAGCTGCGGCAGCGGAGGCACGGGAGAGGTAAGTATTGTGCCATCTGATGCCGGGGCCCTGAGCAAGCGGGGGGGGCCCAGTGGCGGCGCTGACACCGCTCTCCTCCGCTAAAGGAGGGGGGGTGCCAGACGGCGAGTGGGCCCCCCCGCCTGCTCAGGGCCCTGGCACTTGCCCGGGTGTGCCGGGTGCTGACGGGGCCCTGCATAAGATATTACAAAAGGGGACAAAACAATATAGTATATACAATCACATAAATTAAAATGTTAAAACAAAAGAAAAATACTAAACCTGTGGTCTCATGAATGGCCCTGATCTTCATGGAGGGAAGAATTCTGATTAGAAAAATGGAACAATCCTACAGCGAGCTATTATGATTTGGTAACTGAGGAGGACAAGAGCAAAACAGCAAGGCAGCCGAACACCTGAGAGGTTGGGAACTTATGGGTTGCAGATCCCTAAACTAACCGCACAACTAGAAGCAGCCTTGGAGCGTACCTACGGTGATCCTAGATGCCTCGGCACAGCTGGAGAGCTAGCTACACCTAAAGACAGAAACAGGAAAGCTAACTGCCCCGGAGTAGAGCCCCAAAGGAATAGGCAGCCCCCAAACATATAATGGCAGTTAGACAAGATGAAACACAAACGCAGACAGAAAATAGAGTGAGCAAACGCAGGGCCAAACACTGACTAAATAGGACAGGAAAGAACAGAATACTATCTGCAACCCAGCAAAACCCTAGCAAAACTTCCAACACTTCTGATTACAAAAATGCTGAGATCACACGATCTCGCCACCCACTAAATCAGATCTCAGTGTGAACAAGGCTAACCCACAGCCACTCAAAAAGCAGGGAAAGAGCAATTGAACAAATAACAGTGGCTAAAGAAAAACAGAGAGTAGCACAGGCCCCAGGAGGGGCCTGGCTAACCTCCACAAAGGTGCAGACAAAAACGGAAATAGCCAACACAATAGAAACAAGCAGAAAATATCTTATCTGAAAGTAGCAGACAAAGGCAAGACACCAGCAGACTTCCAAATGAACCAGGAAACAACAATTGATCACCGGCGAGGATCATGGGAAGGCAGCTCCCTTATATCAGCCCAGTCAGTGACTCCTGATTGCCAGCTATTGCTGCCAGGTGTGGAGGCCCCGTCATTAGACACAGCTTCAGTACCATCATCAACCACCAGAGGGAGCCTCAGCTCAGAAATCGTCTCCAGCACGCTCACAACAGTATCCCCCCTTGAGGAGGGGTCACCGAACCCTCACCTGCGCCACCAGGCCGATCAGGATGAGCTCGGTGGTAGGCACGAACCAGTCTCTACGCATGAATGTCAGACGCAAACACCCAAGAATTGTCCTCCTGACCATAACCTTTCCACTTAACCAAGAACTGGAGTCTCCGTCTAGCGAAACGAGAATCCAATATCTTCTCGACTTCATACTCCAGATTGCCCTCAACCAGAACAGGTTCAGTAGGAGCAGCCATAGGAACCACTGGTTCGACAAACCTTTTCAATAAAGATTTGTGAAAGACCTTATGAATCTTAAACGTCTCTGGAAGAGCCAAGCGAAAAGAAACTGGATTAAGGACTTTCAAGATCCTATAAGGTCCAATGAACCTTGGCTTAAACTTTGGAGACGCAACCTTCATAGGGATATTCTTTGAGGACAACCAAACCAAGTCACCCACTTTAAACCGAGGACCATCAGTCCTATGCCGATTGGCAAACCGTTGGTCCTTCTCCTGAGAGAGAGAGACAACTTATCCACTACTTGATCCCAAATCTGCTGCATTCTCTCTACCACAGAGTCAACACCCGGACAGACAGAAGCCTCCATCTGCCCCGAAGAAAATCGAGGATGAAACCCGGAATTGCAGAAAAAAGGGTACATCAAAGTGGCAGAACTGGCCCTATTATTAAGAGCGAATTCAGCCAGGGGCAAAAAAGAGACCCAGTCATCCTGATCCGCAGACATAAAACATCCCAAATAAGTCTCCAAGGTCTGGTTTGTTCTCTCAGTCTGCCCATTGGTCTGAGGATGAAACGCAGAGGAGAAAGACAGCTGAACTCCCAGTTTAGAACAAAATGTCCTCCAAAATCCAGAAACAAACTGGACTTCCCTGTCAGACACAATGTTCTCCGGAATGCCATGCAAACAAACCACATGCTGAAAAAACAAGGGTACCAACTCGGAAGAGGATGGCAACTTAGGCAGTGGCTCAAGATGGATCATGTTGGAGAATCTATCACAGATCACCCAAATGACAATCATTCTCTGAGAGACAGGGCGGTCGGAGATAAAATACATAGAGATATGGGTCCATGGCATCTTGGGCACCGGCAGTGGCATTAACAATCCACTAGAGCGAGAACAGGGCTTGGAATGAGAACAAGTCCCACAGGACTGCACAAAATTCCTGACATCGCAAGCTAAAGTGGCCCACCAAAAGGACCGACTCACCAAATCTCTAGTACCAAAAATACCAGGATGACCAGCCAACGCAGAGCAATGAACTTGAGACATAACTTTTTCTCTCCATTGGTCTGGGACATACAATTTCCCCGCAGGGCAAAGCTCAGGTTTATCCCCCTGAAATTGCTCCAGGGCAAGTCTCAAATCGGGTGAGACAGCGGAGAGAACAACACCCTCCTTCAGAATGGCAGTACGCTCAGCCACATCAATAGAATCCGCAAGGAAACTCCTAGAGAGGGCATCCGCCTTAACATTCTTAGTACCCAGGAGGAAGGAGACCACAAAGTTAAAACGTGTGAAAAACAAGGCCCACCTGGCCTGTCTGGGATTCAATCGCTTGGCTGATTCGAGATAGATCAAGTTTTTGTGGTCAGTGAGGACCACAACTTGATGTTTGGCTCCCTCCAACCAATGTCTCCACTCTTCGAACGCCCACTTCATAGCCAATAATTCCCGATTCCCCACATCATAATTACGTTCAGCTGGGGAAAATTTTCGAGAGAAGAAGGCACAAGGGTTACTCTTAGAGGTCTCCGGATCCCTTTGGGACAAAACCACTCCTGCTCCAATCTCAGAAGCATCTATCGCCACCTGAAATGGTAGAGAAACATCAGGTTGCCGTAGAACAGGAGCAGAAGTGAATCTGCGCTTAAGCTCCTGAAACGCAGAAACTGCCTCAGGAGACCAATTTACAACATCAGAACCCTTTTTGGTTAAATCAGTCAGTGGTTTCACAATACCAGAGAAATTACTTATAAATTTATGGTAGAAATTAGCAAAACCCAAAAATCTCTGAAGAGCCTTCAATGAAGTGGGCTGAACCCAATTACAAATGGCCTGAACCTTGACCGGGTCCATTTCAATAGCAGACGGGGACAAAATGAATCCCAAAAACGAAACCTTCTGTACGCCAAAGAGACATTTCGATCCCTTAACATTGTAGCGCCGGCGTCCCTGCCCTCTGCCAGGCAGGGACGCTGTTCCCCTGTGACAGCGTCCTCTGCCAGGCAGGGACGTCGCCCCCCTTACCCGCGCTCAGCGTCCTCCTTCCGCCCTGCTGGGGCCGCGCGCTCCTTCCCTGCTACTGGACTTAGGGCGCGCGCCCGCGCGCTCCCCCGCTCTTAAAGGGGCCGCGCGCATCTTTCAAAAAGGTCCCCGGCCAATGCCGGAGGACTCCACCCTATATAAAGTACTTCCTCCTTAATGGAGGTGCCCGAGCAATGTTGTTATTGCACTGTTCACTACTCTGCTTTAGCCCTCAGGGTCCGTTACCAGTTACCTGCCTGTTTCCTGCCAGTTTGCTGTCTGCTACCTGCCCGCAAGCCTGCCTGGAGGTTCGGCCGTCACATGCGGTGACCATCGGCAATTCCAGAGACTCTCGCCTGCTCACTTGGGGGCGCTCATCTGCCATCTGCCTGCAAGCCTACCTGGAGGTTCGGCCATCACCTGAGGTGTCCATCGGCTATTCCAGAGACTCTCGCCTGCTCACTTGGGGGCGCTCATCTGCCATCTGACTGCAAGCCTACCTGGAGGTTTGGCCATCACCTGCGGTGTCCATCAGCTATTCCAGAGACTCTCGCCTGCTCACTTGGGGCGCTCATCTGTCATCTGCCTGCTAGCCTACCGGGAGGCTCCACCATCTCAGGTCGTATATACCTGCCCATTCAGAGACTGCCCCGGCCCCTTGCCTGCCTGTTTATCCAGAGACTGCCCCAGTCACTTGCCGTGACTACCTGCCTGTCTACCCAGAGACTGCCCCGGTCACTTGCCGTGACTACCCGCCTGTTTATCCAGAGACTGCCCCAGTCACTTGCCGTGACTACCTGCCTGTCTACCCAGAGACTGCCCCGGTCACTTGCCGTGACTACCTGCCTGTCTACCCAGAGACTGCCCCAGTCACTTGCCGTGACTACCCGCCTGTCTATCCAGAGACTGCCCCGGTCACTTGCCGTGACTACCCGCCTGTCTATCCAGAGACTGCCCCGGTCACTTGCCGTGACCTCCCACCTGTCTGTCCAGAGACTGCCCCCGTCACTTGCAGTGACTTCCTGTCCGTCTCCCCGGGCGCCACCCGCTCCTTTACAAGGAAAGCCTCCTTGTATAATAAAGCTCAGAGGTTCCGCCTCCCAGACCCGTTACAGTTTGCTCGGGCCATGGAACCCGGTGGCACCCAAACTCCCTCGCTCTCTGACCTGTGTCATGAACTGTCTCGTCAGAGGTCTCAACAGGAGTCCATCCTGGGTCACCTGCGGAATGTTAATTCCCGCCTGGACACCCTGACTACTTCACCAGCAACCACCGCGGGCGCCATGACTCGCAATCCGGCAGTTCCGCTGCTTACCAATTCCGTGGTTTCCGTTCCTGGACCTCGACTTTCAGCTCCTCCTCGGTTTGGAGGCGACCCTGCTCTGGCTCGGGGTTTCATTAACCAGTGCACCCTGCATTTTGAACTCCTGGCACACCAGTTTAACTCCGACCGGGCCAAAATTGCCTTCATCATGTCCCATCTCACCGGAGAGGCCCTGGCCTGGCTAAATCCTCTTTGGGAGAGAGAAGATCCCCTAGTGTCTGACCTATCTGCTTTTCTCTCAGCCTTCCGGAAGGTATTCGACGAACCCGGACGGAAGACCTCCTCTGCATCATCTCTGCTGCGTCTCCGTCAGGGAAGTCTCACCGTGGGTCAATATGCCATACGGTTCCGTACCCTTGCCTCGGAGCTGGCTTGGGATAATGACGCTCTGATATCTGTCTTCTGGGAGGGTCTGTCCGGCCGTATTAAAGATGAACTTGCCGGTCGGGACATTCCAACCTCTCTCGATGACCTAATAACTCTTGCCAATCGAATTGATCTACGGTTCCAGGAGCGCGCTAAGGAGGTCACCCGTGAGAGAAGGTTTCCTCGTCTAGCTCCTTCTTTTCAGAGACCTGTAACTCCTTCCGTTTCCCCTCAGGTACACTCTTCTGAGCCTATGCAAGTCGACCAGACCAAGATGGTCAAAGCCCGTCAGGACTTACGCCGTGCCGAGGGGAGTTGCTTCTACTGTGGCAGTAAGGAGCACCGGATCAGTACTTGCCCAGAGAGGTCGGGAAACGCCTGTGTCTAGGTTCGCTCGGAGAGGTCCACCTAGACAAAAATAAATCCTCTTCATCTCTGCTGCTGTCAGTCTCAATTCTCCTCGGTGAGAACCGTTATTTCGAACTAGCCCAACTTGATTCTGGAGCAGCCGGGAATCTTGTTTCACAGGCTCTAGTAGAAAAATATTGCATTCCTACCAAACCTCTGGTTGAACCAGTATCTGTTGCTGCTGTGGATGGGGGTCTCCTACCACGTCCCATCCAACTTATCACTGAAGCCATAACCCTGCAGGTGGGAATGTTGCATTCTGAGAGCATCTCGTTTCATGTTCTGCCTGGACTCTCTCACGCTTTCTTACTAGGTCTGCCTTGGCTCCAAAAGCATGCACCCGTGCTCGACTGGCAGACTGGAGAGATCCTTCGCTGGGGACAGGACTGTCATAAAACATGTTTGGTTCCTGTTCATCCCGTCCGTCCTTCTCCTACACCAACTAATCTACCAGGGCTCCCGATTCCATATTGGTCATTCGCTGATGTCTTTAATAAAAAGGAAGCAGAGACATTACCCCCTCACAGACCGTATGATTGCCCGATCGACCTGCTACCCGGTACTACGCCTCCCCGTGGGCGTATTTACCCATTGTCCGCTGCTGAGACCAGGTCGATGTCCGAATATATCGAGGAGAATTTGGCCAAGGGATTCATCCGGAAATCCACCTCCCCAGCGGGAGCAGGTTTCTTCTTCGTAAAAAAGAAAGACGGCTCTCTCCGTCCCTGTATTGACTACAGAGGCCTAAATTTGATCACGGTGAAGAATAAGTACCCTCTTCCGCTCATTCCAGAATTGTTTGATCGTCTGAGGGGGGCTAGAATCTTCACCAAACTGAATCTTCGTGGGGCATATAACCTAGTCCGTATCCGTCGGGGAGATGAATGGAAGACGGCATTCAACACCCGGGACGGCCACTACGAGTATTTGGTGATGCCCTTTGGTCTCAGTAATGCTCCAGCAGTCTTTCAGGAGTTGGTCAATGACATCTTCCGGGACCTTCTCTACTCCTGCGTTGTGGTGTACCTAGACGACATCTTGGTCTTCTCTCCGGATCTCCAGTCTCACCGGAGGGATGTTCGTCAGGTTCTGCTCAGGCTCAGGCAGAATCACCTCTTCGCCAAATATGAGAAGTGCCTCTTTGAGCAGACCTCGCTTCCGTTTTTGGGCTACATCATTTCTCAGACAGGCCTACGAATGGATCCGGAGAAACTGTCTGCCATCGAGAAATGGCCCCGACCGGAGGGGTTGAAGGCCATTCAGCGGTTCCTGGGATTCGCCAATTATTACCGCCTTTTCATACCGCACTTCTCTTCCCGGACTGCTCCAATCTCCGCGCTCACCCGCAAGGATGCTAATCCCAAACAGTGGACGCCCGAAGCAGAGGAGGCCTTTCTTTCTTTAAAACAGGCCTTCTCTTCCGCTCCAGTGCTGCATCGCCCGGACTGCAACAAGCAGTTCTTCCTGGAGGTGGACGCTTCCTCTTCTGGAGCCGGAGCGGTACTTACTCAAAAATCTTCATCCGGGAGGATGGTATCTTGCGGCTTCTTCTCCAAACTCTTCTCCTCTTCTGAGCGCAATTACTCCATAGGAGACCGAGAGTTATTGGCCATCAAGCTGGCATTGGAGGAGTGGCGTTACCTACTCGAGGGGGCTCTTCATCCGGTAATCATTTACACTGACCACAAAAATCTGGCTTACCTCCAGCATGCCCAGAGACTTAACCCTCGCCAAGCCCGGTGGTCCTTGTTTTTTGCCCGCTTTGATTTTCTCTTACATTTTCGCCCGGCCGACAAGAACATCAAGGCGGACGCCTTGTCCCGGTCCTTCCTGGTGTCGGATCTCGAGGAGGAACCTAAACATATCATCGATCCCGCCAGAGTGATGCAGGTGGCTCCCGTGAGTCTAAATCGTCTCCCTCCTGGTAAGACGTTCGTATCGGTAACCGATCGGGAGAGAATCCTACACTGGGGTCATTCGTCTAAACTAGCTGGCCACGCTGGTCAGAAAAAGACCCTCCAGCTCATTACTCGGCATTACTGGTGGCCTACCCTGCACAAGGACGTAATAGACTTTGTTTCTGCCTGTGTCTCCTGTGCCCGCAACAAAGTTCCGAGACACCTGCCTGCCGGCCGTCTTCTTCCGCTTCCTGTACCCGCTGCCCCCTAGCAGCATATAGCCATGGACTTCGTAACAGATCTGCCCGTCTCTGCCGGTTGTACGGTCATTTGGGTGGTCGTTGACCGATTTTCCAAGATGGCTCACTTCATTCCCCTGCCAGGGCTTCCGTCTGCACCCGAGTTGGCTAAAGACTTTATCCGCCACATCTTCCGTCTTCATGGTCTGCCTCGTCACATTGTGTCGGATCGTGGGGTACAGTTCACCTCACGTTTCTGGAGAGCCACTTGTAAGTTGCTAGACGTCACCTTGGATTTCTCCTCCGCTTACCACCCGCAGTCCAATGGACAAGTCGAGCGAATCAATCAGAATCTGACCAGTTATCTCCGGCACTTCGTTAATGCCCACCATTCTGACTGGGTGGATCTCCTGCCTTGGGCCGAATTCTCTTACAACAATCACGAGAGCGAATCTTCCTCCAAATCTCCGTTTTTTGTAGTCTTCGGTCAGCACCCTCGGATCCCTGTTCCTGTCTCCATCTCTGTGGACAATCCAGCTGCGGACTCTCTGGTTAACGAATTTTCCTCCATATGGGAGAGTACCCGGTCCGCACTCATTCTGTCATCCGAGCGCATGAAGAAACATGCTGACAAAAAAACGTCTGGATCCTCCTCAATTCCGTCCTGGGGATAAGGTCTGGCTTTCGTCCAAGTATGTCCGGCTCAAGATTCCTTCCTACAAGTTAGGCCCTCGGTTCATCGGTCCTTTTGAGATCATCAGTCAGATCAACCCGGTGTCCTATAAATTGAAACTCCCGGCCAATTTGCGGATTCCTAACTCCTTCCATGTATCTCTCCTCAAACCGGTGGTACTTAACTCTTTTGTCAAGTCTACAGGTACACCTCCTGCTCCAGTGTCTGCTGAAGACGAATTTGAGGTAGAGAACATTCTGGCCACCAAAAGGGTTGGAAGAAAGACCTATTTTCTGGTGGATTGGAAGGGGTTTGGTCCTGAGGAGAGAACGTGGGAGCCTCGGGAGAACATCCATGCCCCTCTCATCCTAGCTAAATTTCTTTCTGGCCTAAAAAAGGGGGGGCCTAAAGGGGGGGTACTGTAGCGCCGGCGTCCCTGCCCTCTGCCAGGCAGGGACGCTGTTCCCCTGCGACAGCGTCCTCTGCCAGGCAGGGACGTCGCCCCCCTTACCCGCGCTCAGCGTCCTCCTTCCGCCCTGCTGGGGCCGCGCGCTCCTTCCCTGCTACTGGACTTAGGGCGCGCGCCCGCGCCCTCCCCGCTCTTAAAGGGGCCGCGCGCATCTTTCAAAAAGGTCCCCGGCCAATGCCGGAGGACTCCACCCTATATAAAGTACTTCCTCCTTAATGGAGGTGCCCGAGCAATGTTGTTATTGCACTGTTCACTACTCTGCTTTAGCCCTCAGGGTCCGTTACCAGTTACCTGCCTGTTTCCTGCCAGTTTGCTGTCTGCTACCTGCCCGCAAGCCTGCCTGGAGGTTCGCCGTCACATGCGGTGACCATCGGCAATTCCAGAGACTCTCGCCTGCTCACTTGGGGGCGCTCATCTGCCATCTGCCTGCAAGCCTACCTGGAGGTTCGGCCATCACCTGCGGTGTCCATCGGCTATTCCAGAGACTCTCGCCTGCTCACTTGGGGGCGCTCATCTGCCATCTGACTGCAAGCCTACCTGGAGGTTCGGCCATCACCTGCGGTGTCCATCGGCTATTCCAGAGACTCTCGCCTGCTCACTTGGGGGCGCTTATCTGTCATCTGCCTGCTAGCCTACCGGGAGGCTCCACCATCTCAGGTCGTATATACCTGCCCATTCAGAGACTGCCCCGGCCCCTTGCCTGCCTGTTTATCCAGAGACTGCCCCGGTCACTTGCCGTGACTACCTGCCGGTCTACCCAGAGACTGCCCCGGTCACTTGCCTGACTACCCGCCTGTTTATCCAGAGACTGCCCCGGTCACTTGCCGTGACTACCTGCCTGTCTACCCAGAGACTGCCCCGGTCACTTGCCGTGACTACCTGCCTGTCTACCCAGAGACTGCCCCGGTCACTTGCCGTGACTACCTGCCTGTCTATCCAGAGACTGCCCCGGTCACTTGCCGTGACTACCCGCCTGTCTATCCAGAGACTGCCCCGGTCACTTGCCGTGACCTCCCACCTGTCTGTCCAGAGACTGGCCCCGTCACTTGCAGTGACTTCCTGTCCGTCTCCCCGGCGCCACCCGCTCCTTTACAAGGAAAGCCTCCTTGTATAATAAAGCTCAGAGGTTCCGCCTCCCAGACCCGTTACAAACATACAAAGCATTCTCTCTCAAAATCCGGAATACCCTCCGAACATGTTCCACATGAGAATTCCAGTCATTGGAAAATATCAAAATATCGTCCAAATAAACGATCAGAAACTTATCCACCAAGTCCCAGAAAATATCATTCATGAAAGACTGGAAGACGGAAGGGGCATTAGTGAGCCCAAAAGGCATCACTAGGTGCTCAAAATGCCCCTCAGGGGTATTAAACGCCGTCTTCCATTCATCTCCGTGCTTGATGCGAATAAGATTATACGCCCCCCTAAGGTCAAGCTTGGTAAACCAACTGGCACCTTTCACTCTGGAGAACAAATCAGAAATCAGGGGTAACTGAGGAGGACAGGAGCAAAACAGCAAGGCAGCCGAACATCTGAGAGGTTGGGAACTTATGGGTTGCAGATCCCTAAACTAACAGCACAACTAGAAGCAGCCATGGAGAATACCTACTGTGATTCTAGACGCCTCGGCACAGCCGGAGAGCTAGCTACACCTAAAGACAGAAACAGGAAAGCTAACTGCCCCGGAGTAGAGCCCCAAAGGAATAGGCAGCCCCCAAACATATAATGGCGGTTAGACAAGGTGAAACACAAACGCAGACAGAAAATAGAGTGAGCAAACGCAGGGGCCAAACACTGACTAAATAGGACAGGAAAGAACAGAGTACTATCTGCAACCCAGCAAAACCCTAGCAAAACTTCCAACACTTCTGATTACAAAAATGCTGAGATCACACGATCTCGCCACCCACTAAATCAGATCCCAGTGTGAACAAGGCTGACCCGCAGCCACTCAAAAAGCAGGGAAAGAGCAATTGAACAAATAACAGTGGCTAAAGAAAAACAGAGAGTAGCACAGGCCCCAGGAGGGGACCTGGCTAACCTCCACAAAGGTGCAGACAGAAATGGAAACAGAAAACACAATAGAAACAAGCAGAAAATATCTTATCTGAAAGTAGCAGATGAAGGCAAGACACCAGCAGACTTCCAAATGAACCAGGAAACAACAACTGATCACCGGCGAGGATCATGGAAGGCAGCTCCCTTATATCAGCCCAGTCAGTGACTCCTGATTGCCATCTATTGCTGCCAGGTGTTGAGGCCCCGTCATTAGGCACAGCTTCATTACCATCATCAACCACCAGAGGGAGCCCCAGCTCAGAAATCGTCTCCAGCACGCTCACAACAGCGAGCCGTATGTTCCAGAATTGAACAATGACTACAAAGCCAGTGTCACACTTGCAAGAAACACGCATGATTCTCGTGCGAGTCTCTTGCATCAATACCCGGCACTGCCACCGGCACTCGGGACCGGAGCGTACAGCTGCATAGAAATACATGCAGCTGCACACTCTGGTCCGAGTGCCGGCGGCAGTGCCTGGTGTTGATGCGAGAGACTTGCACGAGAATCATGCGAGTTTCTCGCAAGTGTGACTCTGGCCTAACTCAGAATCTGTTTTTATTATATAACAGTAAATCCCACATACCTCTCCTTGATGAACTCAGAGGGGGGCTGGTCAATGGGATATGGCTAAGTCACAAAAAATTATGAGATCCCTAACTTTCAGGATATGTTCCCTCCCAGGCGGGAGATATTGATGCCATATTACCTATCAAGACTTTAGCTTTCATAGATTGGAAACATGTCTTATATACCGTTATCGTTCTGGACGATATTAACTTGATGCTGATTGGCAGACTGCATCGCAATGCAGTTATATGCATTGCGTTCATCCCGGACCCGCAATGCTGAAAATGTTTGCCATAACTATAGGACCTTCAAATGTCACAAAAACAACAATATTCATAACTGGCTCTAAAGATTCTGCTTGTAGTTCTTTTAAACATAGGAAGTATTATCTCAACAGGCGCTACAAGTATCATTTCTGAGCCTGGACTTCATGTCTACTCTCCAGCACATAAACCACTTCAATTACCTGTTCATAAAAGGGGGTAATAGCTGAACATGGATTGGAATTAAGTGGTAGCTCTTTTTTTACTTCCCACGTTATAATTGAACAATGCTTCAGTATTAAATATGAGGGTGATACATCCCCTCTCAAGAGATGATTTAGATATTGATCTCATTTTACCATTAGATCTATGACAACCACCATTTAAAAAAAAAAATTACCATTTTTTTGGGGGGCTGATTGAATCTCACAAATAAAGCAATAAAGAATTGTATGCACTAAAATGGCTCCACTGAAGACTATATGTCATTTTGCAAAAAACAAGTTCTTATACAGCTTTATTTGTGATTAAAATTTAAAAAAGTGTTGAGTTTGTGAGTCAAAATACAAATGACTCTCAAAAAAAATTATATGGTGTAAAAACATAAAAAATTTTAAAATGTAATAAATTTGTGGAATGGTCAAAATTATATAGACCGAGGGAGTAAACGTTGTTTGTAACATACGGTAATTGCCATAAACATAAAACCTTAAATACAATAGTTGAATTACTGTGTTTTTTCTTCTCATTTCCAACAAAACTTAAAAGTTAAAAAACACTATATTATATTAGATATTGAGCCCTCGCGGATAGGGGCCTCGCTCCTCCTGTACCAGTTGTGACTTGTATTGTTTAAGATTACTGTGAAGGAGGCCCCTTTTCGTCCCACGTCACCAATGTGACGTAACTACACAGTTACAGCTCTCCCGTGCCCCCTTTGTCTCTCAGGTCAGTAAGGGAACTGCACCTAGAGCAAATGGCCGCCGGGGAGAGTGTCCTGTTACCCACTGGGTATTCTAAGATTCGTGATCAGAGTAAAAGCATCAGCCCTATAATTTTATGGTTTAATTGCCTTAAGGGCGCACTAGATAATTACAGAAATATACAGTAAGCTATTCAACGGAATTACAGTGGATCTGCAGTCAGAGTAAAATATTACAATAAGGTACAAGGCTTAGAGGTATTAGCTAGAGGTCAGTGTTACTAGGCTGTAGATTGCATGTGGACGCCAGGAGCTTGGCGGTCCGCAGGTAAGAATCTTAGTTGCTGGACAGCCCCCAAAACGTGTACCGCTGCTCCCTTGGCAGATCTGTCCCTTGTTCCTTCTTAGTTCTTCATCGTCTTGTTCTTCTGTGAGAATAGCGAGAATCTGCCCTGCGCTCACAGTTCTTAAACCTGCTAGGTTTCTCCCCTCTGTGTCAGAGGGTGGGCTAATAATCTCCACCCTTCAGCTCCCTGCAGAATTTATTCCCAATATCTAAGAAAGAGGGGTAACTTTCTCCAGGATGATCGGATCAGGACACGAGAGGTACCAGTGAATGCGGTTTGTTTTGCTCGTCGTGTGGGGAGCAAACTTGGCCCCCTTGGGACACTGTGGAGGGCCAATCTCTATATCTCAGGTCCCCGAGCCATCACCGACTCAGGAGTCGCACTGTCAGATGCCCGAGGTCCGCAGGATCACTCAGATATTTTTTATGAGTCTGTACCTTGAAAGATGTGCTCATAATTCATAATCCTAGAACAGAGCCGTAGTGGCTGGGTGAGACAATGGATGTGTTTTCTGTGTCTAGCTGGCAGGTATAATCTAATTGAATCCTCCCGGCATCTCCAGGCCCCATGCTGGCGTGGCTCCGTACTAAAGCTTTGAAGTACTGTTTTGGCCTCACCTACTTAGCATACTAAAGACCTTGTTATTCACAGTGGAGACTAAACCCTGTTGTCTCCAATATGCCTACAGGCCATGGGGTTTTAGGAGAAGTTAGCTGCCTGGGGCTCTGTGAATACAGACAAAATGGCTCCTGGGACAGGCCAGCTCAGACATGAAGCGAGCATTAGGCCCCATATCTAAGATGGTGGCTGGTCCTTCATCACAATTACTTTACTCGTTTTTTATGTATACCCCTTTTCACATGTAAAGCGCCATGGAACAAATGGCGCGATAATAATTAGTAATAATAATAATAATAATATGGTCCTAAAATAGTGAAATTTAAAAATATATCTCATCTCAAAATAAACAAGCCCTTATATGCAACCTTTTAGGGATTAAAGTTTGGCACAGGTACCTCGCCCTTTCCCATTTGTTGGTTCGATTACCATCAAAAACCAAGATGTAACTCAAGAGCTGTCATTCAGAGTTCATTAATTTGAGTCATACTGACTAAATGTAGATGCCTTCAGGTAAATATACATTCTGTATACCTTTGTCATACATCAAGTCTGTATTTGTGTCTTATGTCCTAGACTTTTAGTTTCAACTTGTCTTGAGGGCTTTAACTTTAAGGGTCTGAGGTAAAACAAAAAAAATCACAGACGTTTTGAAGTTGTTAATACATGTAGTCGGCATGTGTCATACTTTCCAAAAATCTTCAGAGAAGTATAAGAAGTCAGTGTCTGTGGTTTTCAAGATTCCTCAAAAGTCAATTCTTCTTTTGCATTGAGAAAATTACAAAAGACGTCCGTAACTTCTTCCAGCCGTGACAAACCTGACAGTCTACTTTATGAACACATCAGCAAGTTCATGTTATTGTAGATTAATTACAAGCATAACCTTGGAGAAGACTGGCTGTCGGCAATTTGTCTACATGGCAAATTTGGGGTTTTTCTTTCATTCAATTTTTCTTGGAACTTCTGGCTTCTACAGTATTCCTGGTACTGAGGTTCTGGTTTTCTTTTCTTGTCATTATTAAAATAAATGTGTCTTTGCCTCAGAATATGAATCAATAATTTGTAGTGAAGAGTAAAGGCTCCTCCAATTACATTCAGTGTGCTACGCTCTGAAGGCAGTCTGTGGCATCTGTACTTTCCGTGACGCTTCTTACCATGTGGCCTGACTTTCGACCCTGTTAGTATTTAGAAACAGTTCTCATTATTTCCTGTCATAAAATGTCACACTTCTTCTACACTGATGTCTGCATTACTTTCTGCACTTTTTGAAAATCAGTATAGACTTAGTAGTTATGATCAAGAACTAGTAAAGCTGGACATGTAAGCATCAGTGGGCACTAAGAATGTTCATTAAGTGTTACAGCTCCAGTACACTTTGCTTACTCTGACTGATCTCCAGTGCACCTTGCTTCATCTGATTGATCTCAAGTACGCTTTGCTTACTCCAACTCATCTCCATCACACATTGCTTACTCTGACTGATCTCAGCACACCTTGCTTACTCTGACTGATCTCAGCACACTTTTCTTACTCCGACTGATCTCAAATACATGTTGCTTAGTCTGACAGATCTCCAGCACACATTGCTTACTCTGACTGATCTCCAGCACACCTTGCTTACTCCGACTGATCTCTAGCACACCTTGCTTACTCTGATTGATCTCAAGTACATGTTGCTTAGTCTGACTGATCTCCAGTATACCTTGCTTACTCCGACTGATCTCCAGCACACCTGGCTTACTCTGACTGATCTCCAGCACACCTTGCTTACTCCGACTGATCTCCAGCACACCTGGCTTACTCCGACTGATCTCCAGCACACCTGGCTAACTTTGACTGATCTCCAGCGCACCTTGCTTACTCTGACTGATCTCCAGCACACCTTGCTTACTCTGACTGATCTCCAGCACACCTTGCTTACTCTGACTGATCACCAGTATATCTTGCTTACTCTGACTGATCTCCATTACACCTGGCTTACTCTGACTGATCTCCAGCACACCTTGCTTACTTTGACTGATCTCCAGTATATCTTGCTTACTCTGACTGAGCGGCAATCCACCTTACTTACTCTGACTGATCTCCAGTATATCTTGCTTACTCTGACTGATCTCCAATATATCTTGCTTACTCTGACTGATCGGCAATCCACCTTACTTACTCTGACTGATCTCCAATCCACATTACTTACTCTGACTGATCTCCAGTATAACGAGCTTACTAACTGATCTCCAGCACACCGAGCTTACTCTGACTGATCTCCAGTATAACGAGCTTACTCTGACTGATCTCCAGCATACCTTGCTTACTCTGACTGATCTCCAGCCCACTTTGCTTACTCTGACTGATCTCCAGCCCACCTTGCTTACTCTGACTGATCTCCAGCACACCTTGCTTACTCTGACTGATCTCCAGCCCACCTTGCTTACTCTGACTGATCTCCAGCCCACCTTGCTTACTCTAACTGATCTACAGCACACCTTGCTTACTTTGACTGATCTCCAGTATATCTTGCTTACTCTGACTGATCGGCAATCCACCTTACTTACTCTAACTGATCTCCAGTATATCTTGCTTACTCTGACTGATCTCCAGTATATCTTGCTTACTCTGACTGATCGGCAATCCACCTTACTTACTCTGACTGATCTCCAATCCACATTACTTACTCTGACTGATCACCAGTATAACGAGCTTACTCTGACTGATCTCCAGCACACCTTGCTTATTCTGACTGATCTCCAGTCCACTTTGCTTACTCTGACTGATCTCCAGTATAACGAGCTTACTGACTGATCTCCAGCACACCGAGCTTACTCTGACTGATCTCCAGCACACCGAGCTTACTCTGACTGATCTCCAGTAAGCCTAGCTTACTCTGATTGATCTCCAGCATACCTTGCTTACTCTGACTGATTTCCAGTCCACCTTGCTTACTCTGATTGATCTCCAGCACACCTTGCTTACTCTGAATGATCTCCAGTACAACTCATCCTAATTGGTTGCCTACCCAGTATAATGATCAAGGATCTTCCTCTTCTGTTTTAATATAGTTCATATGTTTCTATATGTGCTTCTTTTGCGACATTTGATGTAATCTATTCATCCTACATGACTGTATGAAAATGTTATTTTTTTGGCCCTATTTAAAATATTTGTATCCCGCATGAAATGTGATACTACCATTTCCATGATTAAACCCCAACCCTGTATATCCTCCTTTTTCTTCTATTTATAGTCCCTTGTGTTTGCTATAATATGGTGGCCTGAAGAAGGCATTGGTACTATGCAGAAATGCGTAACTACTATTTTCCTTTAATGGTAACAATAAAATAAGGTTGTATCTTTTCTGCAAACATTTTTGGATTTCTCAGAAGTGTGAGAGAGATGAGCCTGTTATAAGCATATCTCTAAAAGGTGAGCTAATTACATGTAACTTTATGTAGAAAAACCTTTTTAAGGGTTCTCTGCACTATGGAGGACAGTGTTTCTTTTTCTCTGCTATACGTAGAATTAACCATAGTATAACGTAATTTCCTTGTAATCAACAGGGGTCCATTTTATCAATGGCATTGACATGTGTAAAGCTCTAAAAAATAATTTCTCATATATCGTAAAATCTTCACAGATGTCTACCGCCGATTTTTCCATGACGGTGAAAGTTCTCCCAAGTTGCAGTTACAACACTACATGTGGAAACATGAAAGCTTCTCTAAGACAAACAAGAATAAACTGCTCCCTGGAACCATAAAATATATTACTAGTATTTGCTTTTCTATGTAAATGTGAATTAGCAATTATCAGCATATGTTCAATCACAGAGTAAATTGTATATAGATATATTGTATGTGTATGGAGTCTGATGAACCACCAACCAGTGGCACAATTTAGATCATGTAAATGGATACAATCTAACTTATATATTTTGCAAAGGGCAAATTCTCATTCTTATTTTGGAAGTAGTAATTAATTAAAGCAAAATATGTGTTGAAAAAAAATCGCAGTATCGTTTCCTACTGGCAATACATTCTGTTGTATCTGAGTTCAGTTTGCTGATAAAAACACCAACAGAATCCATGAGGATTTTTTGACAGCCGTTATATATGTATTAGTTCCATTTTAAATGAAAGTCGTGAGAACAAAGTTGCACTGCTTAATAACTGCTTTAGCAGACTACATGTCATATCAAATAACTTCTCAGCTGTCATGTGTTTGTATATGAGGAATAACACAATTCCTGGCTATGATATCACTTATATACCACATTTTCACCAGTTTTTCCTCTGCAGGTAATAATACTTATTTTCACTTGTCTCTAAGACAATGGGTGTAGACTAGCTCCAATGATGTCTCCCATACACAATACACCCACGTGAGGAATTCTCCTGAAGCAATAACACAAGGAGGACATTATACAGCAGTACTGAGTAGTGTAGCTGTGAATCCAGCGCTAGGGTGAGATAAACACTTACTAGAAAGCAGCAGCACAATCTGTTGCTCGGTCATTCTCACTCTGCTGCTTCCTCCGATTACCCTGTCTCACTAGTGAGAAAAAAGACAAATCATAAACTGTAAAGTGTATCATGAATCAAATTTTTGATATGTTATATTATTTCTTGTTTTCTTACCTTTGTATGCGCCTTGATTTGGAACATTGTAATTTAATATAGTCTTCACAATGGTTTAGTGACCAAAACGCTTTGAATTTGAAAATACACATATGTGGGTAGAAATCTTGAAGATGAGAAACATTAAAGGGGTTTCCCACCAACAAAGTACTCTTTAATCAAAAGATCTTGAAATAATAATAATTTCCACAATTGGAAGTGATTAAATAAAATATTCCTGTTCTGAGATAATCTTATAAATGTGCCCCTGCTGTGTACTGTATAATGGCTATGTCTGACAGTGCAGGAACATGGTCTGATCATACCACAGTTCCTGGGCATGGGAGGAAGCAGGAGAGTATACAGACAGGACAGCATGGAAAATCAGCTGCTGGTTTCTGTAAGAATAAAACATTTTTCTGCCTGTTTAAAAACTTCTCTTACCTCACAGAAATAATTAGCTGTGATCCATACTGTAATATCTGTATATTCTTTATTTTTATTCTAAGACCTGTTATTTAAAATATTCATGGGACAACCCCTTTAACTTACATGACACCAACATAAAATGTTGCAATCACATTATAAAGTTCCAACATACAGTACAGACCAAAAGTTTGGACACACCTTCTCATTCAAAGATTTTTCTGTATTTTCATGACTATGAAAATTGTAGAATCACACTGAAGGCATCAAAACTATGAATTAACACATGTGGAATTATACATTACACTTTACAAAAAAGTGTGAAACAACTGAAAATATGTTTTATATTCTAGGTTCTTCAAAGTAGCCACCTTTTGCGTTGATTACTGCTTTGCACGCAGAAAAGGTGAACGGATGGACTTTACATGCCTGGTTCCCACCGTGAAGCATGGAGGAGGTGGTGTGATGGTGTGGGGGTGCTTTGCTGGTGACACTGTTGGGGATTTATTCAAAATTGAAACGGTGAGCGGTCCAGCTCACCCCAAACCATCTCGATTGGGTTCAGGTCTGGTGACTGTGGAGGCCAGGTCATCTGGCGCAGCACCCATCACTCTTCTTCTTGGTCAAATAGCCCTTACACAGTCTGGAGGTGTGTTTGGGGTCATTGTCCTGTTGAAAAATAAATGATGGTCCAACTAAATGCAAACCGGATGGAATAGCATGCTGCTGCAAGATGCTGTGGTAGCCATGCTGGTTCAGTATGCCTTCAATTTTGAATAAATCCCCACCAGTGTCACCAGCAAAGCACCCCCACACCATCACACCACCTCCTCCATGCTTCACGGTGGGAACCAGGCATGTAGAGTCCATCCGTTCACCTTTTCTGCGCGCAAAGCAGTAATCAAAGCAAAAAGGTGGCTACTTTGAAGAACATAGAATATAAGACATATTTTCAGTTGTTTCACATTTTTTTGTAAAGTGTAATGTATAATTCCACATGTGTTAATTCATAGTTAGTTCATAGCTTTGATGCCTTCAATGTGATTCTACAATTTTTATAGCCATGAAAATACAGAAAAATCTTTGAATGAGAAGGTGTGTCCAAACTTTTGGTCTGTACTGTTATTATATATATATATATATATATTATATATATATATATGTATATATAGATTTGGATAAATAAATAACCAGATATTTCTCTTGCAGAGCAACAGTATTGGGGCAGTGATCTGAAAATCCCTACAATGTCATATGAGGACGTGTTGCGTTGTGACCAGACAGCTTTCAAGTGGCTTTGCACTCTCCGGAAAGTAGGCATCGTGCTGTTGGAAGGAGCTCCTGTGAAGCAGGGAGAATTGGTTACACTTGGCAAAAGGATAGGTTACATGAGGCATACTTTTTATGGGTAAGTGTAGCCGTTGTTTTGTTTTTTTATTAGTACTGTGTTACTTAAATTACCTAAATGAACCAAAGGAATCAGCGAAGAAGAAAAGTTTCCACTATTTATATGTCTAAGTCACACTTTTCAAGTCAATTTTTTATGTCACTATGCAGTCCGGATTTTAAGAACCGCAAATACGAATACACCCACACCCATTCTATTCATGAGTTGAGTTTACAACTCTCATCATCCTCGCCTGGTCTGCCTGTAATCAGCGAGACCAGATGGCGCTGATGGGAGTTGTAGTCATTGCCTGCCGTCTCTGAATGGGCATATGAAATAAGTAGATAAATTTAAAAAAAAACACGCCATGGGGTTCCTCTTATTTTTAATAACCAGCTGAGAGAAAGCAGACAGGTGGGCACTGGTGTTATTATTCCAGGAAGGGTCCAATATCCATAACAGTTCCCAGCCTATTAAAGTTTTCACAGTGTGAGCAGTGACGTCCAAAAGGTGTCCGCAGGTCACAAGTGGCTCACACAGAGGTTATCATCAGAACCGCCACCTGTGACCTGCAGTAACCTTAATTTTGTCACCGCTTATCACTGCAGCCGTGTTCGCACGCTACTGTCAGTGTATTCTGGCAGTGGTACTGAGTGGTCACATTACTGATGACACTGCTCAGCACAACATCCGGATGTACCAGAGTCAGGGATTGTCAAGACACATCGGATGGATTTTACGGCAAAAGACTATGGATTATATATTTTTTTTCATATAGTAATAAATCAGTAAAAGAATGAATGATTTTTGCAATTAAAGGACTTTTTCTCTGTGTGTTTATTACCTTAGACTACGGGGTTAGTAATGGGGGTGTTTTATAGTTGCCTGTCTATTACTAACCCCTGGGCTTGATGCCAGCTGAAATTACACAGCTGATATTAACCCCAAAACCATTTCCCACTTGGCAACGCAACAGAGTAAGTGGGAAGAGCTCAGGCTAGGAACCAGAATTGGCACATCTAATAGATGCATCATTTTCTTGGGCTATTCGTCTGGGAGGAAGCCAATATCCATGGCCCCTTCCCAGCCTATTAACCCCTTCATAAGACAAAAAGACTGACTGTCACATCCAGACTAATGTGAATTAGGTGCAAAACAAGGGGAGCTACCCCATGAAAAAAGGCTGCACTCTAACATACTATTCAAAATTTCATGTATTCCATATTGTCATTGTTTGGTATGTTAGAGTGCAGCCTTTTTTCGTATGTAAGGAGAAAATAGACAGATAAAGTTGTTTTGCAATTTCTCCTGAGTACACCGATACCCCATATGTGGGGGAAAACCACTGTTTGGGCGCACGGCAGGGCTCGGAAGGGATGGAGTGCTATTTGACTTTTTCAAACAAAAATTGGCTGGAATTGAGATTGGACGCTATGTTGCGTTTGGAGAGCCCCTGATGTGCCTAAACAGTGGAAACTCCCCACAAGTGACCCCATTTTGGAAATTAGACTCCCTAAGGAACTTATCTAGATCTGTTGTGAGCACTTTGAACCCCTAAGTGTTTCACTAAAGTTTATAATGCCTGGGTGTGAAAAAAAAATTCCACAAAAATGATTTTTTAGTCCCCAATTTTTGATTTTTCCCAAGAAAATTTTACCCTAAAAGTTGTTTACGAATTTGCCCTGAGTACGCTGATACCACATATGTGGGGGGGGGAAACTGTTTGGGCGCACGGCAGGACTCGGAAAGGAAGTAATGACGTTTTGAAATGCAGACTTTGATGGGTGTCATGTTCAGTTTGCAGAGCCCCTGATGAGCCTAAACAGTGGAAACCCCCCACAAGTGGGGTCATTTTGGAAACTAGACCCCTAAGGTACTTATCTAGATCTGTGGTGAGCACTTTGAACCCCCAATTGCTTCACAGAAGTTTATAATGCCCCGGGCATGAAAATAAAAAATCCTACATTTTTCCCACAAAAATTATACTTTAGTCACCAATTTTTTATTTTCCCAAGGGTAACAGGAGAAATTGAACCACAAAATTTGTCCTGAGTGCGCTGATACCCCATATGTGGGGAGGAATCACTGTTTGGGCGCATGGCAGAGCTTGGAAGGGAAGGAGCACCATTTGACTTTTTCAAACCAAAATTGGCTGGAATCAAGATTGGATGCCATGTCGCATTTGGAGAGCCCCTGATGTGCCTAAACAGTGGAAACCCCCTACAAGTGACCCTATTTTAGATACTAGACCCCCTAGGAACTTATCTAGATCTGTGGTAAGCACTTTGAACCCCCAAGAGCTTCACGCAAGTTATAACATAGAGCCTTAAAATTAAAAATCATGAACTTTTCACCCCAATTTTTATTTTCCCAAGGGTAACAAGACCCCAAAAGTTATTGTGTAACTTGTCCTGAGTTCACTGATACCACATATGTGGGGGTAAACCACTGTTTTGGTGCATGGCAGAGCTTGGAAGGGAATGAGCGCCGTTTGACTTTTTCAACGCAGAATTGGCTGGACACCGTGTCGCATTTGGAGAGCCCCTGATGTGCCTAAACAGTGGAAACCCCCCACAAATGACACTATTTTGGAAACTAGACCCATCAAGGAACTTATCTAGATGTGTGGTGAGAACTTTGAACCCCCAGGTCTTTCACTTAAGTTTATAACGCCCGAGTGTGAAAATAAAAAATCATATTTTTTCCACAAACATGATCTTTTAGTCCCCAATTTTTATTTTCCCAAGGGTAAGAGGAGAAATTGGACCCCAAAAATTGTTGTCCAATTTGTCCTGAGTACAATGATACACAATATGTGGGAGAAAACTACTGTGTGGGCACATGTCGGGGCTCGGAACAGAAGTAGTGACATTTTGTAATGCAGACTTTGATGAAATGTTGTGCCTAAACAGTGGAAACACCCCACAAGTGACCCAATTTTGGAAACTAGACCACCCCAAGGCACTTATCTAGATGTGTGTTGAGCAATTTGAACCCCCAAGTGCTTCACAGAAGTTTTTAACGCAGAGCAGTGAAAATAAAAAATCATTTTTTTCCTCAAAAAATGATTGTTTAGCCCGCAATTTTTTATCTTCACAAGGGTAACAGGAGAAATTGGACCCCAAAAGTTGTTGTCCAGTTTGTCCTGAGTACGCTGGTACCCTTTATGTGCAGGGGAACCAATGTTTGGACACATGTCGGGTCTTGGAAGGGAAGTAGTGACGTTTTGAAATGCAGACTTTGATGGAATGGTCTGCGGGTGTCATGTTGCGTTTGGAGAGCCCTGATGTGCCTAAACAGTAGAAACCTCCACAAGTGACTCCATTTTTGAAACTAGACCCCCCAAGTAGCTTATCTAGATGTGTGGTGAGCAATTTGAACCCCAAAGTGCTTCACAGAAGTTTATAATGCAGAGCCGTGAAAATAAAAAATAATTTGTTTTCCACAAAAATAATATTTTAGCCCCCAATTTTTTATTTTCCCAAAGGTAATATGAGAAATTAGACCCCCAAAGTTGTTGTGCAATTTCTCCTGAGTACGCTGATGCCTCATATGTTGGGGTAAACCACTGTTTGGGCACACTTCGAGGCTTGGAAGGGAGAGAGCACCGTGTAAATTTTTGAACGCAAAATTGGCTGGAATCAATGGTGGCGCCTGATGTGCCTAAACAGAGGAAACCTCTCAATTCTAACTCCAACCCTAACCACAACCCTAACCCCAACACACCCCTAACCCTAATCCAAACCCTAACCATAACCCTAACCACAAGTCTAATCCTAATCCCAACCCTAACCCCAGCACACCCCTAACTCTAATCTTGACCCTAAACCCAACTCTAACCCTAATTCCAACCCTAACCCTAACCATAATTTCAACCCTAACCCTAATTGCAATCCTAACCCTAATTGCAACCTCAACCCTAATTCCAACCCTAACCCTAATTCCAACCCCAACCCTAACCCTAATTCCAACCCTAACCTTAATTCCAACCCTAATTCTAACCCTAACTCTAATCCTAACCCTAACCCTAATGGAAAAATAAAAAAATATAAATTTTATTTATTTTATTATTTGTCCCTACCTATGGGGGTGATAAAGGGGGTATTTACTTTTTTTATTTTGATCACTGTGATAGGGTCTATCACAGTGATCAAAATGTACCCTCAATGAATAAATGAATCTGCCGGATGGCAGATTCGGCGGGCGCACTGCGCATGCGCCCACCATTTTGGAAGATGGAGGCGCCCATCACCGATGACGGCGGGACACCGGGAGGGACATCGGGCCTCGTAAAGTATCGGGGGGTGATCGGAAGGTGGGGGATGATCGGAAGGCGGGGGGAGCGGAGGGAAGAGGAGGGGGAGCAGATGATGACGGCGGCGGCAGATCGCCGTCGTCAGTCGGTGGGGGGGGTTCAGATTAGTGTCTCCAGCCATGGCAGATGTTATTTCAGCGTCGGCCATAACTGGATTGTAATATTTCACCAAAATTCATTGGTGAAATATTACTATCGCTCTGATTGGCTGTTTCACTTTCAACAGCCAATCAGAGCGATCGTAGCCACCACCCTGGGGTGAAGCATAAAGCCTCCTGTGCCTGCGGGTCAGGTGACCTTTCAGTGACCCTGGTCACCCGTTCCGCAGGAACGCGATCCCACCATGTCCCATATGCTGCGTCACAGGTCGGGAAGGCACAGGATTTCATGATGCATACGCTGCGTCGCAGGTTGGGAAGGGGTTAAGATCAGTCCACAGCTGTCTGTTTAGTCTTTGCTGGTTATTAAAAATTGAGGGGACCACATGTCATTTTTTTGGGAGTCCCCCCCTTTTAATAACCAGAAAAGGCTACACTGACAGATATGTGTTGATATTAATACGCTGAGAACCTTTATGGATGTTGACCCGTTCTCAGAATAATAACACCTGCCCCCACACCATTTTTTTGTTTATTTATTCAATAAATACAAATACATAAAAGTACACACGCAAAGCACTGTTTATATGTCACACTGACATATTTCTATCTATCAATGTTCCTCATTGCTATCTATCTCTGTCTTTGAACATCTTTAATACATAGGACTCTTTGATTTCTATGCTGCATTTCATTCCATATGTGTCATACTGACAGCACATGGACACATGGATAAAGACACACAAATGCCACACGGATGTCACACCGATGTCACATACATACACATAGATGGCACATGGAAACACACCACGGATCTTACCAGTACTAGTTTTTCCAGTATCGGAATCATCAGGACATGTGGAAGCGGAATAAGGTAAATATTTGTCATAAAAGTTATTTCTTATTTTTTTAAAACCTGGAGAAGATTTAGTAATAGCAGTCAATATTGTTTCATCTAGTTTATTTACAGAGGTGTTTGGACAGAATTTCACATTTCTGGGATGATGTACAATAACAAATTATATTATGGTACCGTGTTAGCCAGAAAAATCGACATGAATACTTTTCTGCCCAATGATGATTAAAGTATTCTCTGAGTGATACCTTTATTGGCTAACCAGAAAATAATATGTTTGCAAGCTTTCAGAGCACACAGGCTCCTTCTTCAGGCTGGATAACAAATAGATTAATAAGAAAAAAGCACATTTTAAGGGTATGCCACACTAAACAACATCGCTAACGGGATCGCTAAAAAACGTCACTATTTAGCGATCCCGTTAGCGATGTTGTTGTGTGCGGCATCTACCAGCGACGTGGCCCCTGCTGTGATCTCGTCCGTCGTCCTGATCGTTCCGGACCCTATTTTCATCGCTGGCGTCCCGCTGGTAAGTATCTAATCGCTGAGTGTGGCACCTTTTTTAGCGATTTAGCGGTACTTTTGTACCGCTAAAGTCGTTAAGGAGATCGCTAACTGCGATAGCGTCCTTAACGACATCGCTAAATTAGGTAGCTACTAGCGATATAGAAACAATCCCGCTAGCGATCTCATTAGTATGCGACGCTAACGAGATCGCTAGCGGGATTGTGTAGTGTGGCAGTACCTTAAGGGATACTACAGTAGGATATTTGTTTATGAGGTGGGAGATGTGATACATCCTAAAAATAAGCCAAGAAAATTAAATTAGGCATTTTCTTACAAATGGAGAGACAGGAGAGGGGGATGGGGGGGAGAATGATGTTCTTAGTTATCTGGAGTCCATCTGGTGGAGGTGTGAATTGTATCCTTGTAGTGAGTCATAAATCTAGGTGCTAAATAGTATTGAACATCCTTATAAGTTTGAATTCCCAAATGTTTCTCTTTCTGTCATCCTTAAAATGGCCTTTTAGTATTAAGACTTTTAAGCCCATCATACAGTGTCCATGTCCAGAGAAATGATTTCCCACAGGCGTGTCCATTTCATTCCTGATTGTGTCTGTGTAAATTTATCCTTGTTTGTAGTTTTTGCATGGTTTCCCCAATATAGATAGCTCCAGGGCACCTCGTACATTGTATCATGTACACCACATTGGAGGATGTGCATGAAAAGGAACCCATGACCTTATAGTCCTGATTTGTGTTTGGTACGCAGACTATATTTGTTGGTAATATGTGGGTAAAAATTTTGCATATTTTATTGTTACTTGGGAATGTGCCAGTCACTGATGGTGATGAGAGGACACTTCTGACAAGGAGATTCCTTAAGTTAGGGGTCTGGGATGAAATAATACACAGCTCATCAAGTCTAACATCTTAGTAAAGCACTGGATCTCATACTTGATAAAGAAATGAAGAATCCTTCCAATGTTTCAATTTCCTAGTTTCTCTAATTGTTTTTTCTCTTGTTTTTTAAAAGTATCCCTGTGAGGGCTCTTTCATATGTACATAATTTGGTTTTACATGCAACTCAGTCTATACTGTCTCATAAAAAGGCGTCACTGACTTCTTCAAGATCTACACACTCGTCTTGTAAAGTGCCAAGTGCTTATTGCTTACCATCGTACTTTTAGTATCTAATTCCTAGTCTCTAATGTCTCATCATCTGAGATCTCATTCATCATATGACCATGAGCTTGTCACATGCATCGTAATTAGTGATGAGCGAGCACTAAAATGCTCGGGTGCTCATTGCTCGGGTCGAGAAAATTGGAATACTCGGATACTCGGACAGAACAACGAGCCCAATGTAAGTCTATGGGAGACCCGAGCATTTTTACCACAATCCACCACGGGGGTCCTTTTAAGGTCTAAAACGTCTGAAAATGATGGAAACACTGCTCAAATGACATGGGAACATCATGGCAAATGCCCTGGAAGCATTTCTGACTCCTAGGTCACAGCTGTAAACAGTGTTGTCCAAGTTTCACGCCACTTTTACAGGCGCAGTAAAAAACATACAAAAACGAAAGCAAAATGGGTTTTGCTGGGAAATATGTTAAGGAACATCCTTTCCAGGGTAATGTCTTGTATATAAGATAAAATAATTAACCCAAAACAAAAATGTTCCTCCACCACTTGGGCTATGTTCACACGCATTTTTCAACTTTAGCATTGCTTTCAACCAATACAAATGCATTCACTGGGAAATGTCATTGTAACATTTACCAACCCTCGCTGGCCATGTGGTGTGTGACACAAAAGCAGACACATCTTGTTTCATTTATGAAGGAGAAACTCCTAATGTCACAGAGCCTATTTTTAGAGGGCCATCAGGCGGTATTAATATTCTTTACCCCTCTCTGCCATTGGACGTACTATTCCATCCATGTGACCTGGGACTTAACTCCCAAGTATGGAATAGTACGTCATACGCGATCAGCCGCGCTCACGGGGGGATTCTCACAGCTGACACACGGCACTAAGTACCAGGAGCGGTCACGGACCACTCCCGGCACTTTAACTCCCGGCACACTGTAATCAAACATGATCGCAGCATTCCGGTGGCATAGGTAAGCATCGCACAGGGAGGGGGCTCCCTGCGTGCTTCCCTGAGACCCTCAGAGCAGCGCAATGTGATTGCGTTGTTCCGAGGGCCTTCTCCCTGCAGGCCCCCGGATCCAAGATGGCTGCGTTGTCCTTCCGGGTACTGCAGGGAGGTGGCTTGTCAGTGCCTGCTGAGAGCAGCCTCCTGCACCACCTGTCAGATCGCTGATCTGACAGAGTGCTCTCCAAACTGTCAGATCACAGATCTGACACTATACAGTGATGTCCCACCCTGGGACAATGTAAAAATGTTAAAAAAATAAAATAAACATGTGTAAAAATATTTAAAAAAATCCCTAAATAAATAAAAAAAAATATTTCTCCAATAAATAACATTATTTACATTATTATTATGTAAATAACAAAAAAAATAAAAGTACACAGAGTTAGCATTGCCGTGTCCGTAACGACCCGCCCTATAAAACTGTCCCACTAGTTAACCCTTTTAGTGAACTCCTTAAAAAAAAAAGGTAGAAAAACAATGCTTTATCATCATACCGCCAAACAAAAAGTGGAATAACACGCGATCAAAAAGACGGATATAAATAAACATAATACCACTGAAAACATCATCTTGTCCTGCAAAAAACGAGCCACGATACAGCATTTTCAGCGAAAAAATTAAAAAGTTGTAGCTCGCAGAATAAAGCGATGCAAAAATAATTATTTTTTATATAAAATAGTTTTTATTGTATAAAAGCGCCAAAACATAAAAAATGATATAAATGAGGTATCGATGTAATCATACTAACCTAAAGAATAAAAAAACTTTGTCAATTTTACCACACGCGGAACAGTATAAACGCCCCCCCAAAAGAAATTCATGAATTGCTGGTTTTTGTTCATTCTGCCTCCCAAAAATCGTAATAAAAAGCGACCAAAAAATGTCATGTGCCCAAAAATGGTACCAATAAAAACGTCAATTCGTCCCTCAAAAAAATAAGACCTCACGTGACTCTGTGGGCCAAAATATGGAAAAATTATAGCTCTCAAAATGTGGTGATGTAAAAACATTTTTTTTGCAATAAAAAGCGTCTTTTAGCATGTGACAGCTGCCAATCATAAAATCCCGATATAAAAACCCACTATAAATAGTAAATCAAACCCCCTTTATCACCTCCTTAGTTAGAGAAAAATAATAAAATTTAAAAATGTATTTATTTCTATTTTCCCGTCAGTGTTAGGGTTAGGGTTGGGATTAGGGTTAGGGGTGTGTTAGGGTTAGGTTTGTGATTAGGGTTATGGTTAGGGTTGGGATTAGGGTTAGGGTGTTGAGGTTAGGGTTGGAGTTAGAATTGGGAGGATTCCACTGTTTAGGCACATCAGGGGCTCTCCAAACGTGACATGGCGTCTGATCTCAATTACAGCCAATTCTGCGTTGAAAAAGTCAAACGGTGCTCTTTCCCTTCCGAGCTCTGCCATGCCCAAACAGTGATTTATCCCCACATATGGGGTATCAGCGTACTCAGGACAAATTGCAGAATAACTTTTGGGGTCCAATTTCTTCTGTTACCCTTGGGAAATAAAAAATTGGGAGCGAAAATATAATTTTTGTGGAAAAATATGATTTTTTATTTTTATGGCTCTACGTTATAAACTTCTGTAAATCACTTCAAAGTTCTCCCCACACATCTAGATAAGTTCCTTGGGGGATATAGTTTCCAAAATAAGGTCACTTGTGGGGGTTTCCACTGTTTAGGCACATCAGGGGCTCTCCAAACGCGACCATTCTTTCAAAGTCTGCATTCTAATACATCATTACTTCCCTTCCGAGCCTCAACGTGTGCCCATACAGTAGTTTTCTCCCACATATGGGGTATCAGCGTACTCAGAAAAAATTGGACAACAACTTAAAAATTTGGGGACTAGAAGATCATGTTTGTGGAAAAATATATATTTTTTTATTTTCACACCCGGGCGTTATAAACTTCTGTGAAGCATTGGGGGTTCAAAGTTCTCACCACACATCTAGACAAGTTCCTTGGGGGTCTAGTTTACAAAATGGGATCACTTGTGGGGGATTTCCAATGTTCAGGCACATCAGGGGCTTTCCATACGTGACATGGCGTCCGATCTCAATTCCAGGCAATTTTGCGTTGAAAAAGTCAAACGGCGCTTCTTCCTCTCCGTGCTCTGCCATGCGCCCAAACAGTGGTTTACCCCACATATGGGGTATCAGCGTACTCAGGACAAATTGAACAATAACTTTTGTGGTCTTGTTACCCTTGGGAAAATAAAAAATTAGGGGTTAAAAGATCGTTTTTGTGGAAAAAATATGATTTTTGAATTTTATAGCTCTATGTTATTAATTTCTGTGAAGCCCTTGGGGGTTCAAAGTGCTCACCACACATGTAGATAAGTTCCTTGGGGGTCTGATTTCCAAAATGTTGTCATTTGTGGGGGGGTTTCCACTGTTTAGGTACATCAGGGGCTCTCCAAACGTGTCATGGCGTCCAGCCAATTCTGCGTTGAAAAAGTCAAACGGTGCTCCTTCCCTTCCGAGCTCTGCCATGCGCCCAAACAGTGATTTATCCCCACATATGGGGTATCAGCGTACTCAGGACAAATTGCAGAATATCTTTTGGGGTCCAATTTCTTCTGTTACCCTTGGGAAAATAAAAAATTGGGAGCGAAAATATATTTTTTGTGGAAAAATCATGATTTTTTATTTTTATGGCTCTACGTTATAAACTTCTGTGAATCACTTCAAAGTTCTCCCCACACATCTAGATAAGTTCCTTGGGGGATATAGTTTCCAAAATAAGGTCACTTGTGGGGGTTTCCACTGTTTAGGCACATCAGGGGCTCTCCAAAAGCGACTATTCCTTCAAAGTCTGCATTCTAATACATCATTACTTCCCTTCCGAGCCTCAACGTGTGCCCATACAGTAGTTTTCTCCCACATATGGGGTATCAGCGTACTCAAAAAAAATTGGACAACAACTTAAAAATTTGGGGACTAGAAGATCATGTTTGTGGAAAAAATATGATTTTTTTTATTTTCACACCCGGGCGTTATAAACTTCTGTGAAGCATTGGGGGTTCAAAGTTCTCACCACACATCTAGACAAGTTCCTTGGGGGGGGTCTAGTTTACAAAATGGGATCACTTGTGGGGGATTTCCAATGTTCAGGCACATCAGGGGCTTTCCATACGTGACATGGCGTCCGATCTCAATTCCAGGCAATTTTGCGTTGAAAAAGTCAAACGGCGCTTCTTCCTCTCCGTGCTCTGCCATGCGCCCAAACAGTGGTTTACCCCCACATACGGGGTATCAGTGTACTCAGGACAAATTGAACAATAACTTTTGTGGTCTTGTTACCCTTGGGAAAATAAAAAATTAGGGGTTAAAAGATCGTTTTTGTGGAAAAAATATGATTTTTGAATTTTATAGCTCTATGTTATTAATTTCTGTGAAGCCCTTGGGGTTCAAAGTGCTCACCACACATGTAGATAAGTTCCTTGGGGGTCTGATTTCCAAAATGTTGTCATTTGTGGGGGTTTCCACTGTTTAGGTACATCAGGGGCTCTCCAAACGCGTCATGGCGTCCAGCCAATTCTGCGTTGAAAAAGTGAAATGGCGCTCCTTCCCTTCCAAGCTCTGCCATGCACCCAAATAGTGGTTTATCTCCACATATATGGTATCAGTGTACTCAGGACAAATTGCACAACAACTTTTGGGATCCAATTTCTCCTGTTTTCCTTGGTAAAATAAAAAATTGGGGGCAAGAATATCATTTTTGAGGAAAAATCATGATTTTTTATTTTTACAGCTCTACGTTATAAACTTCAGTGAAGCACTTGGGGGTTAAAAGTGCTCACCACACATCTAGAAAAGTTCCTTAGGGGTCTACTTTCCAAAATGGTGTCACTTGTGTGGGTTTTCCACTGTTTAGGTGCATCAGGGCTTCTTCAAATGCGACATTGCGTCCGATCTCAATTCCTGCCAATTTTGCATGGAAAAGTCAAACAGCGCTCCTTCCCTACCTAGCTCTGCTGTGGGCCCAAACAGTTTCCCCACCCCCACATATGGGGTATCATCGTACTCAGGACAAATTGCACAACAACTTTTGTTTTCCAATTTCTCCTGTTATATTTGGTAAAATAAAAATAATTGGATCTGAATGAAATATTTTGTGCAAGAAAAGTTAAATGTTCATTTTGTTTTAAACAATCCAAAAATTCCAGTGAAGCACCTGAAGGGTTAATAAACTTCTTGAATATGGTTTTGAGCACCTTGAGGGATGCAGTTTTTAGAATGGTGTCACGTTTGGTATTCTCTATCATATAGACCCCTCAAAGTGACTTCAAATGTGATGTGGTCCCTAAAAAAATGATGTAAAAATGAGAAATCGCTGGTCAACTTTTAAATTCAAAGTTTGAAAATTGTGAAATTTTCAAAATTTTCATATTTCCATTTTTCATAAATAAACGCAAGTTATATCAAAGATATTTTACCACTAACATGAAGTGCAATATGTCTCGAGAAAACAATCTCAGAATCACCAAGATCCGTTGAAGTGTTCCAGAGTTATTACCTCATAAAGGGACAGTGGTCAGAATTGTAAAAATTGGCCCAGTCATTAACATGCAAACCACCCTCGGGGGTAAAGGGGATAAAGGGCCATTATTAAACAGAGGCTGGATAGATATCTGTCTGGGATGATTTAGAGCAGGGTGGGCAATTAATTTTCCCGAGGGGCCACATGAGAGACCATGACTGTTGTGGAGGGCCGAACCAATAGCTTGAAATTAAGTTCTATAAAGCAATATAATAGAGATATACCCCAAAATGTGTTTCAATGTACAGCAGCAAAAAAATGGGGATGTAAAACTTAACATTTAATGAACCTAATGTTAAAAAGGGGACACACAGACAATTACCATCCTCCAAACAAACAGTGAGGATACATGATATAATCAGAGAGTAAAGTCCAATAGGGACTACAAAATATAGGAGATATAAATATAAACCAGACAACTTATAGTTTGCTCTGCACTGCAAGAGCAAAAAATTGACTAACTAAATGCAAGTGTAAGCATCGCTTATTTGTAAGTCATTTGTCTGAAACTAACGTGTGTGAGACAGTATGTATAAAAGGAATGATCTCACCCATTTGAATGGAGATATACGCTCCAAAATTCATCTCCTAATAAAGTATGCATCTGGTCATTTCCAGAGTAGATAAGGCCCTTTCCCAACGCGTTTCCTCCTTTCAGGATTCATCAGGGGATATGGCGACTAGAGACATCTATATCAAATGCATTGCTCTCATGAGGAGAAAAAACATATAACTCCTCCTTATATCAATTAATAAGACACTCCCACCACCATTCAAACCAATCAGTGCAAAACAAAATAATGAATCACCAATAAAACGTGATGTGCATGGTTTAAAAATACATGCCTGTTTAATGAGCTCATAATCTTGTTGAAACGCACGCCACATATTACGAAATGCATATAGCGGTCTCACCGTTTGCCAAATAGTGATCGCGCGCCGTATATTAGTGGCGCATGCGCAGTTAGTGACTTCCGGTAATCGCATTCATTGGACATCCGGTCTACTGAGACTACGTCATTGGCGTCCCACTCTGTGATGTAAAAACCACCGCACGCATGCGTGATACAAATTAAGTGGCTTATGGTGTATAAATTCAGATCGCACATTTCAAGAAGCAACACAGAACGCACAATTGTGTTGTGTCCTATATTGGGACGTTAAATTAAATCGCAAATTGCGACGAAGGTATAACGCTATTATAAAAGTTATGTCACTGCACAACAGAAGCATCAAAATACAAATATATTGCGTCCCTAATGGCGTCATTAAATATTATTTTAACCAGCATCACTTATTGCGACCAAAATCATGCCATCTTAAGTGACATTCGATAGTTCACCAAAATCTGATATTAACCATATAGAAACATAAGAAAGGACGCGCAAGATTATTTTAACTCATTTTAACTCATTCAATACCGTTATTAACACAGACATAGTATACAAATCCCCAAACGAAGAAAATTGGAGATTAGTCCTCTCGCACTAAGAGGTAAATCAAAAAAATATATTAAAGGAGCATCCACATGAGGTGTCCCATGGTACTCCAATCCAGAATATAGATATGGAGAAGAAGGAATATCCTTCTATATAGAAAAAATAATAATTGGAGCTTCGGCTGGCTTACCACACTATGGAACGATGCTTAAATGATTTCATTGATGTATTTGAAGAAATTGTAAAGGATATAAAATACATAATCAAATATGGAGACCAGCATCCATAGGTCATAATAAAAGTCTTACGAAAAATCTGGGCATCTATCTTGATAAAATTTTAAATCCATTTGTTCTTGCCCTTTGCTCATACACGAGGACACGACAGATTTATTGAGTAAAATCGATGGAGTGGTTATGGAACCCGACACTATTCTTGCAAGTATCGATGTGGAGGCACTTTATTCATCTATTCCCCATGTTAAAGGGATTGAGGCAACTGAATACTTTTTAAAGAGTAGAGGTTCACAGTTTAAGGCACATAACATCTTTGTCTGCGATTGTCTACGTTACCTATTGACACATAATTTTTTTGTGTTTTGATCGCAAATTTTACCACCAGCTCAGGGGTACCGCGATGGGGAGCCCTTGTGCCCCCTCGTATGCTAATTTACTCCTGGGCTGGTGGGGGAGACAGTGATTTTCGGTGAAAATGGTGCCGTCGGAGCTGAAAAGGCTCTTTTATGGTTGAGATTTATTGACAACGTTTTTATCATTTGGAAAGGTACAGGAGAATCTTTTGCTGAATTTGTCAGGAGTAGAGTTGAGCGATACTTTCCGATATCCTAAAGTATCGGAATCGGAATGGTATCGCCGATATCACTAAAATATCGGCGATACCCGATACCGATACCGGAAGTCCCATGTAAGTCTATGGGAACAAAATATCGCAACTAAAAAAAACCCATTCTTTCCTTGTAAACACTAAATATACACACATAGAATACATATATATATATATACATGTCATTGTGACATATATATATACATATATGTATAGTTTATACACTTCTACATAGTAAAATATCCTCTCATTCAATTGCCGGGTAAAGCCGGCTTCAGTGAAAAGACAGAAGCACCCGACATGAAATGACACTTGGTGTACATAGGGTTAACCATGTCTTTTCATGTCGTTTGCTATCTGATTTGCACAAACAATTAAATCAGACTATGTGTGCAAAATTTCACACCTGTAGGGGTTAATTAAAGGTGTAAATTCGTTGTAAAAAAAACGGACTTTTTTTGCTACGAATTTACACCTTTAATTAACCCCTACAGGTGTGAAATTTTGCACACATAGTCTGATTTAATTGTTTGTGCAAATTAGGCTGGAGTCACACACAACCACAAAAAATCGGTCCGTTTTAGACGGTCGACAATCGGATCAAAATAAAAACATCACACATCCTTCTGGCATCCGATTTTCCTTCAAAGATGCGATTTAATCGCATGTGTGTGTACCTTGTAACATCCGATTTTCATCCGACTTGCGAGATTTTCTCGCAGGCTTGCAAAACTGACATATAATGGATCCAAAAGAATAGTATTTAAATGCCAAAAGAAAGAATAGATATATACACATAGAGCACATATATATATATATATATATATATATATATGTATTGTGACATATATATATATATACATATATTTATAGTTCTTACACTTCTACATACTGTTATAGCCGCTAATTCAATTGCCGGCTTCAGTGAAATCACAGAAGCCGACATGAAATGATACATTGTTTCCACACATTTAACCATGTAATTTCATGTATTTTTATATATGTTTGAAACATACAATTACATGAGTATATGTGTGCTAAATTTCAGACATGTAGGGGTTAATTAAAGGTGTAAATTCGTTAAAAAAAAATGCGTGGGCTCCCGCTGTATTTTCTCCACCAGACAGACAAAGCAAGCGAGTGGGGGCAGATAATAATAGCCTAGGGAGGGTACATTTTTTTTGTGCCCCCCCTGGCTACTAACATCTGCCCCCAGACACCCAGAAAGGGCAAATCTATAATTAGATTCGCCCTTTCTGGCACTTTGCCCGTCTATTCCCATTGCCCTGTAGCGGTGGCGAATGGGTTAATAAGGGGTTAAAATGACCTTGCAATTGAAAGGTCACTTTAAGCCAGGTTAATAATTGATAGCTGTCAATTAGGCAACTATCAATTATTAATCCTATTGTATGAAAGAAAAATCAAACACACACACTTTAATAAAAAATAAGTTTAATTAAATAATCACACAGTTTTTGACCATATTTTATTTTCCTGCTAAAACCATTTCCTGTAATAAAAATAAAATAAAAAAGCAAAATTATACTTACCAATCCGATGTACAGTCAGGTCCCACGGTGTAATCCATCAGAAAGGGTTAACAGGTTAAAGGTCGCAGAGAGCTAATAATGCTGTCTCAGACCTGTATTCCCCTGAATGAATAAGTTCCTCTCCCAGCGAAAGTAGAGGAATAGATTCATGAATGGAGCTTAATTGATTTCTTGCCAATTTAACTGTAGTGACCTGACCTAAAGGGAAAGTGGACACAATCAATTAAGCTTCATTCATGAAACACATCCTCTCCTGTCGCCAGGAGAGGAACTTATTCATTCATGAGCTTTGAGCTGAGCATGCAGGATTACTTGCACTGCTTGGCTCAAAGCTAGTTAACCCTTTGTGAAGGATTACAGCGTGGGACGTGACAGATCGGCGGAATAGGTAAGAATAATGTTGTTTTATTTCTTTTTCTTTATTTTAGGAGATCAATGGCTTCGCACGGATTTAGTGTAAAATAAAATATGGTCAAAAAAATGTGTTTTTATTTCATTAAAATTATTTATTCTTAAAGTGTGTGTGTTTTTTTATTTACTTCAATAGGATTAATAATTGATAGTTGTCTAATTGACAGCTATCAATCATTAACCTGCCTTAAGGTCACCTTTCAATTGCAAGGTGACAGTAAGGTGAGATTAACCCATTCGCCACCGCTGCAGGGCAATGGGAATAGACGGGCAAAGTGCCAGAAAGGGCGAATCTAATTATAGATTTGCCCTTTCTGGGGTGTCTGGGGGCAGATGTTAGTAGCCAGGGGGGGCACAAAAAAATGCACCTTCCCTGGGCTATTATTATCTGCCCCCACTCGCTTTGCTTTGTCTGTCTGGTGGAGAAAATACAGCGGGAGCCCACGCATTTTTTTTCAACGAAATTACACCTTTAATTAACCCCTACATGTCTGAAATTTTGCACAAATACACTCATGTAATTGTATGTTTCAAACATATATAAAAATACATGAAATTACATGGTTAAATGTGTGGAAACAATGTATCATTTCATGTCGGCTTCTGTGATTTCACAAAACCCGGCAATTGAATTAGCGGCTATTACAGTATGTAGAAGTCTAGGAACTATAAATATATGTATATATACATGTCAAAATGACATGTATATATATATGTATGTGTTCTATGTGTATATATCTATTCTTTCTAGTCTTTATTAAAGCTGTCAGTGTGATTTTACAGTATAGGCGGGGATGAATTGCCGGCTTTTCTAAAGGACACCGATGCGATTTCATCGCAAGTCACACAGTGTGGTCCGTTTGTAATCAGATTTTTCATCGCTCCCATAGACTTGCATTGGCGATTGTCGACCGACAATCGGTGACAATCGCAGCATGCTGCGATTGTACACGGACGTTTAAAACGGACCACAAAAAATCTGATACTGGGAGCTGCTCCATAGATTAACATAGGTCCGACTGCAATGCGATATTTCATCGCATTGCAGTCGTCCGATTTTGTCGCCAGTGTGACTCCGGCCTTAGATAGCAAAGGACATGAAAAGACATGGTTAACCCTTTGTACACCAAGTGTCATTTCATGTCGGGTCACCCGACATGAAATGACACTTGGTGTACATAGGGTTAACCATGTCTTTTCATGTCCTTTGCTATCTAATTTGCACAAACAATTAAATCAGACTATGTGTGCAAAATTTCACACCTGTAGGGGTTAATTAAAGGTGTAAATTCGTTGTAAAAAAAACGGACTTTTTTGCTACGAATTTACACCTTTAATTAACCCCTACAGGTGTGAAATTTTGCACACATAGTCTGATTTAATTGTTTGTGCAAATTAGATAGCAAAGGACATGAAAAGACATGGTTAACCCTATGTACACCAAGTGTCATTTCATGTCGGGTTCTGCATTTTCACAAAAGCCGGCAATTGAATTAGCGGCTATTATACTATGTAGAAGTGTATGAACTACAAATATAAATATATATATATATGTGTCACAAATTCAATGACATGTATATATATATATGAGGTGTAAAATTGCTGAAAAAAAATGCGTGGGCTCCCGCCCTATTTTCGCAACCAGACAGACAAAGCCAGTGAGTGGGGGCAGATAATAATAGCCCAGAGAGGGACCATTATTTTTGCCCCCCCCGGCTACTAACATCTGCCCCCAGACACCCCAGGAAAGACAAATCTATAATTAGATTCGCCCTTTCTGGCACTTTGCCCGTCTATTCCCATTGCCCTGTAGCGGTGGCGAATGGGTTAATATGGGGTTAAAGCCACCTTGCTATTGAAAGGTGACCTTAAGCCAGGTTAATAATTGAGAGCTGTCAATTAGACAACTATCAATTATTAATCCTATTGCATGAAATAAAAATAAAACACACACACTTTAATTAAAAATCATTTTAATGAAATAAAGACACATGTTTTTGACCATCTTTTATTTTACTGCAAAAACCATTTCCTGTAATAAAAATAAAATAAAAAAGCAAAATTATTCTTACCTATCCCATGCACAGTCAGGTCCCACGGTGTAATCCTTCAGAAAGGGTTAATGTTTACTGCAGGGACCGCAGCTAATGCTGCAGCCTCACAGTAAACCCCAAATGATTGAGTTCCTCTCCTGCCTGACAGGAGAGTAAAGGCTGGGTGTCACATAACGATACACCAGCGATCCCGACAACGATATGCACTTGTCAGGATCGCTGGTGTATCGCTACATGATCGCTGCTGAGCTGCCAAACAGGCAGCTCAGGCAGCGATCTGGGACAGCGACACTGCGGGTAACATCGCTTAAGGGCCCGTCTCACATAGCGATATCGCTACCGAGATCGCTGCTGAGTCACTAGTTTTGTGACGCAGCAGCGAGCTCACCAGCGATATCGCTGTGTGTGACATTCAGCGACGATCAGCCCCCTGCCGGGTATCGCTGATCGTCGCAGAAATGTCAGGACCTTTTTTTGATCGCTGGTTTCCCTCTGACAGGCACGCATCGCTGCGTGTGACAGGCGGGAGACCAGCGATCCGCTGGTAACCAAGGTACACAGCGGGTTTCCAGGCACCGCGCAGCGCTTGGAAACCCGCTATGTACCTTGGATACCAGCTCCCTGCATCAGGGCGCTGGTATCCAAGGTACACAGCGGGTTTCTAGGCACAGCCCCGCGCCTGGAAACCCGCTGTGTACCTTGGTTACCAGCGGATCGCTGGTCTCCCGCCTGTCACACGCAGCGATGTGTGCCTGTCAGCGGGAAACCAGCGATCAAAGGTCCTGACATTTCAGCGACGATCAGCGATACCCGGCAGGGGGGCTGATCGTCGCTGAATGTCACACACAGCGATATCGCTGGTGAGCTCGCTGCTGCGTCACAAAACTAGTGACTCAGCAGCGATCTCGGTAGCGATATCGCTATGTGAGACGGGCCCTTAAGTGGAAAGCTTAATTGATTGCTTTCCACTTTCACTTCAGGTCAGCCAGGGACACAATCAGTGACGTCAGAGGGAACTGATTAACAAAAATAGGGGTTCCCTTCGAAAAAAAAATGGCGTGGGGTCCCCCCTATTTTTGTTAACCAGCCAGATGAAGCAGACCGCTGAGGCCTGGATTTTCAGGCTGTTAAGGAGCCAAGATCCATGGACCTTGCCAGCCTGATAATACCAGGCCACAGCAGTCTGCATATCTTGGCTGATTAACAAAAATAGGGGATCCCCTCGAAAAAAATTGGCGTGGGGTCCCCCCTATTTTTGTTAACCAGCCAGATGAAGCAGACCGCTGAGGCCTGGATTTTCAGGCTGTTAAGGAGCCAAGATCCATGGACCTTGCCAGCCTGATAATACCAGGCCACAGCAGTCTGCATATCTTGGCTGATTAACAAAAATAGGGGATCCCCTCGAAAAAAATTGGCGTGGGGTCCCCCCTATTTTTGTTAACCAGCCAGATGAAGCAGACCGCTGAGGCCTGGATTTTCAGGCTGTTAAGGAGCCAAGATCCATGGACCTTGCCAGCCTGATAATACCAGGCCACAGCAGTCTGCATATCTTGGCTGATTAACAAAAATAGGGGATCCCCTCGAAAAAAATTGGCGTGGGGTCCCCCCTATTTTTGTTAACCAGCCAGATGAAGCAGACCGCTGAGGCCTGGTTTTTCAGGCTGGTAAGGATCCAATATCCATGGACCTTGCAAGCCTGATAATACCAGGCCACAGCAGTCTGCTTAGCTTGGCTGGTTAACAAAAATAGGGGATCCCCTCGAAAAAAAAACGGCGTGGGGATCCCCCCTATTTTTGTTAACCAGCCAAGTAAAATGCAGACTGCTGCGGCCTGGTATTAAAAGACTGTCAAGGCCCATGGATTTTGGCCCTCAACAGCCTGATAATACCAGGCTACAGCAGCCCCACATTTGGCGCATCAAAAGATGTGCCAATTGTGGCACTTTACCCGGCTCTTCCCACTTGCCCTGTAGCGGGTGGCAAGCGGGGTAATAAGGGGTTAATGTCACCGTTGATTGCACGGTGACAATAAGCCCGGTTAATAATGGAGAGGCGTCAATAAGACACCGATCCATTATTAATCCCAAAGTTATTAAATGTATAAAAAAAAGACAGCAAGAAAAAAGTCTTTTAATGAAATAAAAGAGACAACACAGTTTTCATTTCTTTTATTATACTCTCATTCCTGCGACGCCATCGATCTCCTGTAAAAAAAGAAAAAAAACAAACCAACAGTATACCACCTGTCCGACGCAGTCCAAAAGTAACGATTGTCCCACGACGATCCAGCTCTGCTACATCGCAATGACAGGCCGAGCCTGTCATTGCAACGCAGCACAGCTGATTACCTGCTTCCCCGGCGGTGACGTCATCGGACTGACTGCTTTACGGCCGCAATTACCCAGCAGTCACTGCAGTTATCGCGAGAAACTGCATGTGACCGCCGGGGAAAGAAGATGGCGGCCATGAAGCAGTGCAGGACGTGACCGCCGGAGATCTTCTGCCAGGTAAGTGCCGCTGACTCCTGACAGACCCGACCGACGGACACTGACAGTGACAGTGACAATCCCGATTCCGGTATCCGATAAGACGAAAATATCGGAACTCGGAATCGGAATTCCGATACAGCTAATATCGGCCGATACCCGATATTTGCAGTATCGGAATGCTCAACACTAGTCAGGAGTCTAAATGTGAATGACATTGGTTTGAGTTTCACATATGAATGGAATCCATCAAAACTGCCATTCCTCGATGTGGTTATTGAGAAGAACCATGATGGAACCTTGAGTACCAGCATTCATAGAAAACCTACGGCCACTAATTCTCTTCTGAGATGGGAGAGCAGTCATCCTTTGGCCCAGAAGAAAGGTATACCTAAGGGCCAATATACGAGGATACGTAGAAATTGCTCAGATGATAATAATTTTAGACATCAAGCAAATGATCTACGAAATAGATTTTTGGATAGAGGTTATCCTGATCATGTGTTGAAAGGAGCCTATAATGACATCAAAATCAAAAACAGGATGGAATTACTGACTCAATCCCCTAAACAAGAAGATGAATTTCTGGGTCTTAGATTTATTACCACATTTAATAACGGGGCCGATGATCTAAGGCGGATCTTGAAAAACCATTGGCCTATCCTGAAAATGGATCAGGACATTGGTGATCTCTTGCCTAGTCATCCCCAAATTACCTTTCGCAAAGGAAGGTCCTTAAAGGACAGACTGGTTAAGAGCCACTTTGTAAATGCTGAAAAAACAACATGGCTTAAATCCAACGTTGTGGGGTGTTTCAAATGTAGTGGTTGTATTGCCTGTAAAAACATGGAAGTTGGCAAACAATTTTTTGCATCTGACAACTCAAGAAAATTTGAGATCACCTCTTTTATCAACTGCAGGAGTGAAGGTGTCATTTACAGGGCTATTTGTATATGTGGTATGATCTATGTTGGAAAGACCATTAGAGAGTTTAGGAGGAGAATTGGTGAGCACATGAGAGATATAGCGAGGAAGATGGATACACCTGTGGCCAGGCATATCAACCTCAAGCATGGGGGAGACCCTAATGCAATAAAATTCATGGGCATTGACAAAGTACCCAGACCGATTCGTGGTGGTGACTGGGACAATTTAATATTACAACGAGAGACAAAGTGGATTTTTCGACTAAAAACTGTCTCTCCACATGGTTTAAATGAACAACTTTCTTACTCCTGCTTTCTCTAGTATAGGGTTGTGCAGGGTGATTTAGTTAGGGTCAGCCGCCGTGGACCGGGGGGCCACTTGCGCAGGAATTTAGGGCTCCAACCTCCGCTGCTAGGTAGGGTCGGATGGAAATAGGTACCTGATAGGGATCTGTCAGGCTTTTCTTTTTCCTTTTTTTCCCTTCCAAAATTGAAATGTTATTTTATTATGACCTATGGATGCTGGTCTCCATATTTGATTATGTATTTTATATCCTTTACAATTTCTTCAAATACATCAATGAAATCATTTAAGCATCGTTCCATAGTGTGGTAAGCCAGCCGAAGCTCCAATTATTATTTTTTCTATATAGAAGGATATTCCTTCTTCTCCATATCTATATTCTGGATTGGAGTACCATGGGACACCTCATGTGGATGCTCCTTTAATATATTTTTTTGATTTACCTCTTAGTGCGAGAGGACTAATCTCCAATTTTCTTCGTTTGGGGATTTGTATACTATGTCTGTGTTAATAACGGTATTGAATGAGTTAAAATGAGTTAAAATAATCTTGCGCGTCCTTTCTTATGTTTCTATATGGTTAATATCAGATTTTGGTGAACTATCGAATGTCACTTAAGATGGCATGATTTTGGTCGCAATAAGTGATGCTGGTTAAAATAATATTTAATGACGCCATTAGGGACGCAATATATTTGTATTTTGATGCTTCTGTTGTGCAGTGACAACTTTTATAATAGCGTTATACCTTCGTCGCAATTTGCGATTTAATTTAACGTCCCAATATAGGACACAACACAATTGTGCGTTCTGTGTTGCTTCTTGAAATGTGCGATCTGAATTTATACACCATAAGCCACTTAATTTGTATCACGCATGCGTGCGGTGGTTTTTACATCACAGAGTGGGACGCCAATGACGTAGTCTCAGTAGACCGGATGTCCAATGAATGCGATTACCGGAAGTCACTAACTGCGCATGCGGCACTAATATACGGCGCGCGATCACTATTTGGCAAACGGTGAGACCGCTATATGCATTTCGTAATATGTGGCGTGCGTTTCAACAAGATTATGAGCTCATTAAACAGGCATGTATTTTTAAACCATGCACATCACGTTTTATTGGTGATTCATTATTTTGTTTTGCACTGATTGGTTTGAATGGTGGTGGGAGTGTCTTATTAATTGATATAAGGAGGAGTTATATGTTTTTTCTCCTCATGAGAGCAATGCATTTGATATAGATGTCTCTAGTCGCCATATCCCCTGATGAATCCTGAAAGGAGGAAACGCGTTGGGAAAGGGCCTTATCTACTCTGGAAATGACCAGATGCATACTTTATTAGGAGATGAATTTTGGAGCGATATCTCCATTCAAATGGGTGAGATCATTCCTTTTATACATACTGTCTCACACACGTTAGTTTCAGACAAATGACTTACAAATAAGCGATGCTTACACTTGCATTTAGTTAGTCAATTTTTTGCTCTTGCAGTGCAGAGCAAACTATAAGTTGTCTGGTTTATATTTATATCTCCTATATTTTGTAGTCCCTATTGGACTTTACTCTCTGATTATATCATGTATCCTCACTGTTTGTTTGGAGGATGGTAATTGTCTGTGTGTCCCCTTTTTAACATTAGGTTCATTAAATGTTAAGTTTTACATCCCCATTTTTTTGCTGCTGTACATTGAAATTAAGTTCTACTCAACTTATTAACTTATTAATATTGATTGCATCACTTAATATTGAGCAGAATTAAGTATGCTGACACCCCCTATATATATTTGAACCCCCCACAGCCCCTTATATACAGTATGAGCCTCACACAGCCTCCCTATATATACAGCATGAGCCCCACATAGCCTCCCTATATACTGCATGAGACCCACACAGCCTCCATATATATACTGCATGAGCGCCACTCAGCCCCCCTATATATACTGCATGAGCCCCACAGTCTCCCTATATACTGCATGAGCGCCACACAGCCTCCCTACATACTGCATGAGTGCCACACAGCCCCCTATATACACTGCATGAGCCCCACAGCCTCCCTATATATACTGCATGAGCGCCACACAGCCTTCCTATATACACTGCATGAGCGCCACACAGCCTCCATAATATATATATATATATATATATATATTGCATGAGCCCCACACGGCCTCCCTATATACTGCATGAGCCCCACACAGCCTTTCCATATACTGCATGAGTATACAGCCTTCCCATAGCCTCCCCATGTGCTGCACGTCACCCCCATAGAATCCCCATGTGCTGTACGTCACCCCCATAGAATCCCCACGTTCACCCCTATAGAATCCCCATGTTCACCCCCATAGAATCCCCATGTTTACTTCCATAGAATTCCCATGTTCACCTCCATAGAATCCTCATGTTCACCCCATAGAATCCCCATGTTCACCTCCATAGAATCCCCACGTTCACCTCCATAGAATCCCCACGTTCACCTCCATAGAATCCCCACGTTCACCTCCATAGAATCCCCATGTTCACCTCCATAGAATCCCCATGTTCACCCCATAGAATCCCCATATTCACCCCATAGAATCCCCATGTTCACTTCCATAGAATCCCCATGTTCACCCCCATAGAATCCCCACGTTCACCTCCATAGAATCCCCATGTTCACTTCCATTGAATCCCCATGTTCATACACATGAAAAAAAAAATAACACCACATACTCACATCAGTCCCGTTCCCAGGCGCCCTGCTGCTGCTGTTGCTGTCTCCGATGCGCTGACTCACCGGCGGTACACAGCTGATGCGATGACATGACGTCATCACTTCAGCTGTTTCACACGCTGATTGGTGGAGGAAGTGGCCTGAGGCCCCTCCTCCACCAATGCTGACTGCGCCTAGACTCTGTGATTTTCAACCTTTTTTGAGCCGCGGCACACTTTTTATACTTAGAAAATCCTGGGGCACACCACCAACCAAAATAGCACAAAATGACACTAAAACAGTCATATTATACATAGCGCGCATCAGGAAACACGCATTGCAACCCGCAACGTGTGAAAGCACCCTTATTGTACATGTCTCCTACCTACCGTATATACTCGTGTATAAGCCGACCCGTGTATAAGCCGACCCCCCTAATTTTGCCACAAAAAACTGGGAAAACTTATTGACTCGTGTATAAGCCGGGTGTATAAACTGCCCTCCTGCTCTGTGCTGCCCCCGTCCTGCTCCTTGCTCCCCCATCCAGCTCTGTGCTCCCCCATTCTCCTCTGTACTCACCCCTTCCTGCTCCGTCCTCCGCTGTGCTCCCCCATTCCTTCTCCATCCTCCTGTGCCCCCCCTCGTCCTGCTCCATGCTCCTCTGTGCCCTCCATCCTCTCCCCCCCGTCCTGCTCCGTGCTCATTGTCCTCCTCCATCCTCCCCCCGTCCTCCGTTCTCCCCCATCCTCCTCCATGCTTACCCCTTCCTCCCCCGTCCTGCTCCATGCTTCCCCGTCCTCCTCCATGCTTCCCCCGTCCTCCCCCGTCCTGCTCCATGCTTCCCCATCCTCCTCCATGCTTCCCCCGTCCTCCGTTCTCCCCCCCCGGTCATCTCCATGCTTCCCCCGTCCACCGTTCTCCCCCGTCCACCGTTCTCCCCCCATGTCCTGCTCCATGCTTCCCCGTCCTCCTCCATGCTTCCCCGTCCTCCGTTCTCCCCCGTTCTCCTCCATGCTTCCCCGTCCTCCGTTCTCCCCCCCGTCCTGCTCCAGCTTCCCCCGTCCTCCTCTATGCTTCCCCCGTCCACCGTTCTCCCCCCCCGTCCTGTTCCGTGCTCCTTGTCCTCTCCTCCATCATACTCACCCCTCCCCGTGCCATCGCTGAGGGTCCCTGCAATCCTGCGTTCTCCCTGTCTTCCTGCAGCTCTCCGGCACTGAGCGGTGACGTAATACCGCTCATTAAGGCCATGAATATGGAAGCCATGCCCATGGGAGTGGCGTCGCGTCCATATTACATGACCTTAATGAGCGGGTATTACATCACCGCTCAGCGCTGGAGAGCTGCAGAGCCGGGAGAATGCAGGATTGCAGGGACCCTCAGCGATGGCACGGGGAGGGGTGAGTATGATCCCAGCCACCGGCTCCTGGCACCATAGTTTGGGGAACTTTCCCCACGGCACACCCGACCATGTGTCGCGGCACACTAGTGTGCCGCCGAACACTGGTTGAAAATCACTGGTAGAGAGACAGCGAGTGGGCGGGCACGGTGCAGCCTGCGGACCTCAGGTTTTCAGCCCCACGGCTGTCTCGGTCCGCGGGCCGGACTGAGACAACAAGAGGGCCGGATGTGGCCCGCGGGCCGCACTTTGCCCAGGTCTGATTTAGAGAATCCTGCTTTGAGCAGGGGGTTGGACCAGATGGCCCAGGAGGTCCCTTCCAACTCTACCATTCTATGATTCTATGATTAAACAGTTGGTCTCCTATACTGTTATTGCCTATGCAGTGAGCGGATGGGATGCCAAGAATTATGAGGCATCTCAATACCCCTTTCACGAGAGGTACAGGAAGGCCTCCTGAAAAAATGTTGCATTGAATGCAAGGCCTGGCCTGCCCCAAAGTTCCATGCACCTCAATAAGCTAGTGAAGCCACGTACTGGATGGGCACAGGAAAATCCACTTCACATTATTCATTTTGTACTCCCATCCTCTTTTCTTATGCATTGACTGCAAGGCCTGCCCTGTTACCAAGTCATATGCACCCCAATAAGCCTTTAAACATAGGTACTGGATGGGCACAGGAAAACCCATTTCACATTCTTCAGTTGGTCCTGCCATACTATTTCCTTATGCATTGAATGCAAGGGCCACCTTGACCAAAATTTGCACACACCCCAATCCCCCTCTTGGAAGAAACATGGAGGTGTGCCTCATAAAAAAATGTCCCATTACAAAGGATCAGGTCTCCTAGACTTGTAATGCCCATACACTAAGTGTATGGGCTGACAAACATTTCCCCCTGGGGGATACACCTCAACCTTTTTCATAACAATTATTTTATGGCCAGCATAACCACCCATCCTTGTTAAGAATTTGACACTGTCTGTAGCAGCATGGAACACATTATCCCTGGTGATCCAGTGGCGGTGGATGACGGGACGTGGAGGAAGGCCTCATTAAAAAATATGCCCAATTTAAAGTAGCGGGTCTCCTAGACTTGTAATGCCCATACACTAAGTGTATGGGCTGACAAACATTTCCCCCTGGGGGATACACCTCAACCTTTAACATAACAATTATTTTACGGCCAGCATAACCACCCACCCTTGTTAAGAATTCAACACAGGCTGTAGCAGCACGTAACACATTAACCCTGGTGATCTACTGGCGATGGATGATGAGACGTGGAGGAAGGCCTCATTAAAAAATATGCCCAATTTAAAGGAGCGTGTCTGCTAGACTTGTAATGCCCATACACTAGGTGTATGAGCTGACAAACATTTTCCCCTGGGGGGCTACATATTTTTTAAATTTGGTGAAAGGCATCATAACACCCTTGACAAAAACCTGAGTGGGTGGAGCATGACAGAATACGTTCACCCTGGTGTTCTAGTGGTAGTGGATGGTGAGGATGAGGAGAAGGAGGAGGAGGACACCAAACAGACATAATCAGGAAGTGTATACCCATGTGTGGGTGTGAAGAGGTGTATGGGAATACACCTCCCAAAAATATACTGTATTAAAGGTTATGTTTCGCTGTCATCATTTGGTGGCGTTGAGAAGTCTAGCCCAATCCAGCCCTTGTTCATTTTTATAAGCCTGTCTGCATTTTCCATTGACAGGTGAATGCGCTTATCTGTGATAATTCCACCAGCGGCACTAAAAACCCACTCTGACAAAACGCTAGCGGCAGGGCAGGCCAGGACTTCCAATGTGTAGAGAGCCAGTTCATGCCACATGTCCAGCTTGGATACCCAATAATTAAAAGGTACAGAGGAATCACGGAGGACGTGGTACGGTCAGCAAGGTACTCCCTCAGCATCTTAGAAAACATTCCATTCCTTGTGACATTACCCTGCGCCTCAGGGCCAGGACGATGGGAGGGTCTGAGAAAACTGTCCCAGAACTTTGCCAATGTTCCCTTGCCTCAGCTGGATTGGAGTTGTGTCTCTCTTGCCTGTACTCCTTGGTTGTCCAACCAACTGTTATGTCTGCTGCCAGCGTTTTGAGATGGGAGTTTTTTTTAATAATTCTGCAACAATGGCGCTCTGGTACTGCACCATTTTAGTATACCTGTCTACCTCTGGAACAAGAGATTGAAAGTTCTCCTTGTAGCGTGGGTCTAAAAGTGTCACTCACTACCCAGTAATGACTGTCACCCAAAATTTTTACAATATGAGGGTCATGGGTAAGGCAGTGCAACATAAATTCAGCCATGCGTGCCAGACTGGTAACAGACAAGCCTTCCATGTCCTCACCAACAGGACGACTGACCAAGGTGTCCTTCTCCTTCTCTTCCTCCCTGTCCTCAGGCCATCCACGCTGAACATACGATATGACAGTTGTGCTTGTAGTACCGTCTATAGCGCATGAAAGTAGCTCCTGTTCTTCCCCCTCCTCCTCTTCTTCCTCATTGTCAACCAATCCATGTTGGGATAACATGAGTCTGGGCTGTGTGTAATCACCCTGGATGGTTCTTTGCTCCATGTCCTCGTGCTCCGCCTGCAATGCATCCTCTTTGATTGTGAGCAGAGAGCTTTTCAGAATTCGGAGAAGCAGGATGGTGACGCTAATTATGGCATCATCGTCGCTCACCATCTTGGTGGACTCCTCAAAGTTTTGGAAGATGTTACATAAGTCTGACATCCATGTCCACTCCTGAGGTCTTATGTGTGGAGTCAAACCTGAATAACGACCGCCTTGTTGATGCTGGTATTCAACAACTGCCCTCTTCTGCTCACAAATCCTTTCCAGCATATGCCGTGTAGAGTTCCAATGCGTGGGGACATCACACACAGTTGGTGAGCTGGAAGCTGCAATCGCTGCTGAAGCACAGCAAGGGCGGCTGTAGCTGTAGCTGACTTTCTAAAATGGGCACACAGGCGGCATACGTTCACAAGCATATCTGGCAGCTCTGGGTAGCTTTTTAGAAAATGTTGAACAACGAGGTTAAGCACATGGGCCAGGCATGGTACGTGTGTCAGTTCGCCTCGCCTCAGAGCCGCCACCAGGTTCCTGCCATTGTCACACACAACCATTCCTGGCTGGAGGTTCAGTGGTGTCAGACACAGATCTACCTGCTCTTTCAGAGCTGTCAACAACTCTTCAGCATTGTGCGGTTTGTCACCTAAGCATATTAGCTTCAGCACAGCCTGTTGCCGCTTGGCTTTGGCAGTGCTTCCAGCTTGTGACTGATGTACTCATTTCGGAGATGGAGACTGAAGAGGAGGAGGTGCAGGAGCTGTACACTGTGGGGGCAACCCTGATTGACGTAGCGCCTGCAATCCTTGGCGTTGGGAGGACTTGTTCCATCTCAAGGTCTGACTTGGTGCCTGCTTCCACTATGTTAACCCAGTGTGCCGTCAGCGAGATGTACCGTCCCTGGCCACAAGCACTTGTCCACGTGTCCGTGGTTAGGTGTACTTTCCCAGTAACTGCATTGTTGAGGGCACGGGTAATGTTGTGGGACACGTGCTTGTGTAATGCCGGGACACACAGCGGGAGAAATAGTGGCGGCTGGGGACCAGGTACCTTGGGACGGCCGCCGCCATCAGGTTGTGGAAAGCGTCCGTCTCCACGAGCCTAAAAGGCAACATTTCAAGCGCAAGCAGACGAGAAATGTGTTACTTTAATACTGTGGCTTGTGGGGCATTGGCTGCATATTTCCGCTTACATTCCAATGACTGGGGTATGGACAACTCAAGGCTGCATTGGGACAAGGACGTGGACGTGCTTGATGATGGTGCTATTTGAGTGTGGGCAACGGCAGGTGCAGGGCAGGAGGCATCTTCGTATGCACCGTGGACAGAGGATTGGCTTTCACGCACAACAGTGGAAGAAGCAGTGGTGTCACCCACAGACACTGTTCCTGGAGGCTGGGGTTGGACCCACAAAGTCGGGTGCTTTGCTGCGATGTGCCTGATCATGCTGGTGGTGGTAAGGCTGGTAGTTTTGAAACCCCTGCTGATGCTGGCATGATAGGTGTTGCAAATGGCCTGTTTGGGGTTATTGGCAGAGTCTTTAAAAAATAACCAGACTCGGGAAGACCTAACAGTTGGACTGGCAACTTCTGTCATGTTGGTGTTACGGGGAACGGTTGCCTGCCTTCTGTCTGCAACCACCACACTGCTTCTTCCTGCCTGAAGGGGTGCTATGCCTCCCTCCCCCTGTGTGCTGCTGTCCTCGCTCTGCATGTCCTCCTGCCAGGTTGGGTCAGTTACTATATCATCCAGAAGGCAGACGCCGAAACGCGCGTCAGGGTTGGGCGCATCCAGGAGACTCTGCACATATAGGAGATAAGGTAATATGGGATGGCTATTGAGCTGATTTACTTGAGCACATTAAATATATTCACACATGTGCTATAAGCTCCCATTTTGCTGCTATTGAGTGGATTGATATGTTGTGCTATAAGCCCTAATTTTTGCTGCATTTTAGCGGACTCACTTGAGTGTATTTTTTATATTTATACACACGTGTTGTGTTATTAAACTTGTTTTTGCTGCTATTGCTCTATTTTTAGCCTCCCTGTGAACTTATTTCATGCATTTGCACCTTATATATGACTATTATTCGCCTGTTTACAAATTTGCACACCAGCACTTTGTTTATGTTTTTTCATGGCCTATTGACATTCATGTGTGATGATGCCATATGATTTTTCAAGATTATAATTTTCCAAAAATATAGCTATTTGGCCACAATTAATTTATATATATAGGTGCAATATACTGTGCATCTATTGTCCCCTGTGTTGCCGCCCTTTCTCTGGTAATTAGTTCCCACCCCTACTTATGGTTTCTGCTGTTTCACTAATAAACTTTATTCTTATATTGTATATTGGGCATTTTTTTCGTTTTCTTTTTTTGTCGTTGTTATTTGATTTTCCGATTTGTCCACTCGCATTGTCCATTAGTGCACTTGGATTTGAATTGCCATCAATTCTATTTTCCATCTTACAGTTTGTATTCTTAATGCACTTTGCCTTGAAATTTATCTGGTTTCCAAAAAGATACCCATTCACATGGAATATGGTGTCTGATTTGCAGCATGTTATAGAGAAGGAGGAGTTCAGCTACTGGTTCATGGGAAAATAATTGTATATTTTGTATAATTGTATATCATTCATTTATGTTGCTGTTTTATGATTTGGGGTCCTTTTCAGTAGTCTTTCCCATATGATCTTGCACACAAAGATTGCTATCTATTACTAAGTAGGACCGCCCACTGGACTCCTATGCAAAATTATAGCAGGAAGTTAAATTGCACAGAAATCTCTCCTATAAAATTTATATCCACCTGCTCTACAACATGCTGTCGACAATAACAGCTGCATTACAACACGACAGGTTCCCTTTAAATAGGAATTTTTATTTCATTTCCTTTACTTCATAGCCTTCCAGCATGATAAAAATAAAATGCCCCTTTAAAGGGAATATACCACCAGGTTTTTGCTATGTAATCTGAGCATAATGCAGGGACAGTGACCCCGATACCAGCGATGTATTAATAAGGGTATGTTCCCTTGAAAAAAATGCAGCATTTTAGTGTACCAGCAATGTGAATGAGATTTCTGAAATCTCATACACTTGTTGCTTATTTCTTTCTTACAGATTTGAAGCAATTTCATAACTGCAGCATGCCATTTTTCAGAGTTTTTGCTTTATTTTTTACCCTTTCAAATGACTGGGAGAAACTGTATAAACAAGCATTAAAACTGTGCAAAAATATGTCTATTTACGCAGAATTTTTCCTGCCAACACGCCAGTATTTCATGCAGCATATTATTTTGCAAACACTGAATGTGTGCAGCTACTCTTACTGGGCTAATTGGCGCAGCTTTGATAAAATCCTTGTTTTCTCTGCTATCAGTTCTCTGAATGCTGAGCTATGTATAACCCCGCCCACACCACTGATTGGCTGCTTTCTACATACTCTGTACATAGGCAGAAATCTGCAAATCAGTGGTAGGTATTCAGAGCTTATGAAGGTGGATGATTACATGGCAGCAGGTTTACTAGTTCTCTAATTTGGATCTCCTGCTGATAAAACTACAGCAAGCAGCACGGTAAGTGACACGTCACTGGAATCAGAGTCTCATTCCGTACATTATGCTGACACTATTAATAGTGGATAAGAGTGGGGTAATAATCTATTGAAGGTCCCTAAAAGTGAAGATCTGCATTAAATGTTGTCAAGCACAATCTGTGAGCTGTCAGGACGTGCTCTTTCCTTATCTCTTCTTATTCACATAAGTAGCACAAAGCTTCTACACTTTAGCAATTATTATATAAAACCTTAGCCTTGCCATGAATTGTAAACCACTGTACACTAAGTAAAACTGTTATATAGGTTGAGTCATCGGCAGGCCTGCCAGAATGGGATTTTTTTGGATTGATATTCTTATGAAGAAGGTAATGTAGTGGAAATGAATAATTAACAAAATCTTGGAACAGTTGGAAGATTGCGCCATGTTTGGCAGAGAAAACTAAATATAAACGTATGGTCTATATCATCAGGGAATCCTTTATCCAAAGTTTCTCCAACCGCTGAGAAAAAGAGAGGAAGTCATAGATGCAAAGTAAATATCTTATTGTTGGAATATGTTTGGTGCAACAACTCCATTCCTGTCTATGAGTGTTTAGTTGCTAGATTTGTATGCTGTTTATAAAGTTAAAAAAAAAAACTCCCAGAGGCTCACACAGGGAGAGCATGTGACTGTATTTCCTGTTTTCCTGTGTCTGTGTATGAGAGAAGCAGCCTGCTGTAGATGCTGCACAGATAGAGACACACAAATGAATATTCCTGGTCTATTAAGCTTATTATGTATTGCTCCTGATTGTTACTGAATAAAGAAGCTCTGTTGTCACACGCTTGGAGAGTATCCTGAATAATCCGCTGCCTGAATAATCCGCTGCCAACACTTATACTGTACACCGATTGTGATGTTTTATGGGAAAACTTTGGAAAACAGAAAGTTCTGTATAGTCTGTACACAGAAGACACGGCAGCATAAGGGATGTGAACCCAAGATCTTTGTCAAGCTGAGTTTGTCAATAGGAAGACTCTTTGGGGTCACTAAACAAACGCAATTAGATAAAAAGTCGACTTGCCCTTGGACCAATGTTATTCAATGAGGTAATGCTGATCTGCGGATTTGTTCTCAGCTGTATTCGATTTTACTCCTAATTCCGACAATGCAAGAAATATATTGCATGCCCTACAGAGCCACAGTACCGCATCCGATTTTTACAGATACATTATTATTCTGTAAATGGTCCTGTAAAACATTAATAGCTACTTAGTATAAAAGCAGATTGTACACAGATGACAAGTGAGAAAAAATCGTCTCACTCTCCTGGATGAGAATGGGGACGATTATTTATACGCTAGTGTGAGTGAACCCTTAAGGACACAACAGTATTTTTTTCCCCGAAGAGTCTTTTTAGGGATTTTTTGTCCTGAGCATTTTTTCGACGTTTTTGACCGTCACTGTTTTTCCTGCATTTTTGTGCCATCTTTTTTCACTGGTATTTTCCGTTTGTTTTTTTAACTCCTTTCAACAATAAAGAAACTCATAGTTGTTTTTCAATCAATAACGCTGTCAAAATGCCCATCCACATTTTGATCCTTCCCATCGACTTCGATTTTAACTTTACAGTCTTCCAAGTTGAAAATGGCAGAAGAATAGTCCGCTCACTTTTTGTTTTAACTGATTGTCATCTTTGCAACCCTAAAGCGGCTAACAGACGCTCAAAAGCCTAAACATATGAAGAACAAATTATCATGTACACATTGCAATGCATATGATCAGTGTTTTGAGCAATTAGCGCTTTTTCAGGCAATTTTAAGAGCAGAATGCCCCTGAAAAAGACATTGTATGCACATAACCAAAAACTGTACACTACAAATTCTGCTTGGAAATTACTATACCCAGGGCAGGATTACAGCGTGGGCAAAAGTAGCAATAGTCCAAAGCCCTTTATCATTTAACAGCCTCTGCACATGCACACACATGTATACACCGAGCACATGCACACACATGTATACACCGAGCACATGCACACATATGTATACACCGAGCACATGCACACATATGTATACACCGAGCACATGCACACATATGTATACACCGAGCACATGCACACATATGTATACACCGAGCACATGCACATGAGTCGCACAACACCAGGGTTATGGGGTACTCGGCACCGAGCCCGTTGAAGTCTATGGGGAATGTCACAAGTAGCACAGCTCGGTCCGTTGCCCTGGGCGCTCATTCAAAGGGGGATATTTACAGGGGATTGTAGTAATAGTTCGTGACGCCACCTGTGGTTTCTGATCAGGGTGACCAGCGCTGCAGGGTGAATCCTCTGATGAGGGTTGGGGCAGCAAGGTGTTAAGTCTCCCACAGGCGAGACTGGATGGATCCCTCAGGGTGATATGGCGGTGCAGGGGTGCAAGTAATAAGTCAGTCACACACAAGTCAGTCTTTTTCCATACCTTTACTGATGGTATCCACAGGTATGTCCCGGGAAGCTGCTCAGGGTGGAGAATGCACATCCAGGTAATCACTGTGTAGGTTTAAGGCCTCCTTTCCCTTAATATGTATGAGTCCTAACTTGCGTGAAGCGAAGTTTAACTCCTTCTCCTCTCTGCGCCCGGCTGACCTTGTGATGAGGTCTTTTTGTGGATAGAACAGTGTCTTTATGGCGGTACCTGCCAGACTCCGTCTTCCTAACCCCGGTTACGTATCAGCACTGATACTTGATACTTGATACACAGCACTTGAAGTTCAGCAGGGATTCCGGTTTTCTCTCACTAGCCGTAAAGGTTCTAGCAATACTTCGGACCCAGTGTCCGGTTAAGTTGAGTGAAGGTGATCTGTCACCGAAGTCACTCCTTCCTATGGTCACCACTCGCCTGTCATCCTACACACACCTTAATAGGAGCACAGGCAGCAGCAGATGTCAGCTTCTCCTGAGGTAACTCCGTACAGAGATCTCGTGTCTGCTCTCCCTGAGGTAACACCAACGACTCCTCTAGCGTTCAGCTAGATTGTCTTTTTTCTCACTGCTGTCTCAAGGGCTCCCTCTGGTGGAACCAGGAAAAATGTCAGGTGTTGTGTGCTTATCAGATATTTGTAATTACCTTTTCTGTGCATTCTCCTGGGAACATGTGTACCAAACGCAGCTGGGCCACACATCCCCCCCCTAGTTATCATCAGCACTCCCGGGCTGAAAAAGGAAAAACAATTTTTATAATAACATTAACAACATAACTATAAACATAACTCATCCCTTGCGGGAGGTAAGGACACTTCGAACGTTACATTTTGTATAAGTGCAATTAGAAAAATATCAGAATACTTTTCACAATAAATACAATATTCTTGTGGAGGACCCGCACCAAAAACCTCCCACGTAGGTCCTGGGTGGGCTGCAGGACTTCATTGCTGCAGACCTCACTCAAGGCCACACCATACGGGTTTTTCTTCTGAGGTAGTAAGGCTTTGTGTAAAACCAAGATGGGGCACCGAAGTGCGAACTATTTACATCACAGTTTTTGGGCTGGCAAAGTCCTCAGCCACGCAGCCCTTGCATGAACATTTCAAGTAAATCACATAAATACTTCATATTAATACTATGTTAAATGCTTCACATTACCCAACTGGGGTATTCTACTTAAAATACGCATACATCATCACATAACAATAAAGTGCAAATTTTTCTTTAACTTTATACAGATGCAGTAAACCCTGTCTGGGTCCTACTGGTCTTCTTCTTTGCAGATAGTTATGACATCTTCCACTCCTGGGGCTGGAAGCACGCGATGCTCTCTGGAACGCATTACAAATATATCATGTCCTGCGATCTGTGTTTGAGTAGCTACAGTTACACTAGAGCGATTCACCTGGGACCCAACGGGTGCCTCTTCTGAATATAGGTCTTGCTCAGTAGGGGTAGCTGTTGCAGCATAAGATGCTGGACAAGATGCAGACGTGCTCAGTGGTGCAAAACAGGATGCACTAGGCTTTTGCGATGCAGAGTGGGATGCTGTATATGATGCAGGGCAGATGTAGGTGCGCGGCCTGGCGCTGATGTAGCTGGGGCTTGGGACACTGAGACACGGGATGCATTGCCAGCTTCAGGGACGGGGTCGCTGACACGGGTGACGTTCAAGGCATACCACCCCTTAAGACCACAGTGCCGCGTACAGGTGACTATATCCCCATTCATGAGATCCCTTTCCGGGTGTCCCACGGGCAGATGAGATTCCACATCCCTGCGACTGACAAATACCCCTTGGTACAGGCCTTGCTCATGGATGAAACCCCAGCCTTTTCGGAGTTTAAAGTCACTAACGCACCCCTGGCGCCGCGGTTCCCGGAGCGTACCTTTATCTCTCCTGACGCTTTCTTTATCAGCGAGAAACTCCTCCTGGTACCTCTGGCGAAACTGCTGCACTTCCCTCTGCTCCTGCTGTCGTCGCTGCTCGTGTTCCCGGCGTCGCCACTCGTTCTCCAGCTGGGCGGCGTATTCTACGTCGTCCAGGTACTCCATCTGCTCCCAGTCGATCTCCATCATGGACGGCTGGGTCCCCTCCGGTGTCCCTACCGGGGGACTGCATTCCGCTGCGGCCTCCAGGCCTGGCTGGCACTCCGGAACGAGCAGGGCCTCCTCAGCCTCCTTCTCTCCTGCCGCATCATCGGTGGAGTCGGGATCAGCACTTTTGGAGCCGGCCTCCGGTTCTTCATCAGCCGTTTGCAGTGGTGGCACAGGTAACGGTTGCGCTTCTGGAGGGGAGAGCGTTGCGTCCCACAGCAGCCGCTGTTTCAGGGCACGCCAGCTTTGCTCTATCACCTCCGTCTCTGCGCGGTGTCGGGCTATCACTTCCAGCACCGCATCCACCTCTTCCACTTTTTCCATTCTTCGGTCGGTCTCCCGACCTGGGGACGGTTCAGGCACAGGTAACAGCTCTTCAGGGGAACGGGGTCTGCGCACCGCCGCTCCTCCACACAGCGTCTCCTGTCCTTCTGCCATCTCACTCCAGGCCAGACTGTGTTTTCCATCTGGAACAATCTGGTCTCTTCCGTGGAGGCGGGACTTGTGCTTCCTCTTCTTGGCATAGAGGATGAAGAGGAGGCGGATCTCCCTTGCAGTAGGGCAGGCTCTGGTATTGTAATAGCATTTTGACAGGCGCCCATAGCTTTCGCGCCACAGGGGGGGGCATGCCCACGAATGCACGCCCACCTTCTTCACCAGCGCCTCAGGGCGTGAATATGGCGGCAAAATGGCGGAAAATGGCGCCAAAAATAAAACAACTGCACACAGTCTTTTTCACAAAAACAGTCCAATTCTAAGCACACAGGACTCACAAATTGTAAGCTTCGTATCCTGTTAGTGACGCCAAAGATGAGTCGCACAACACCAGGGTTATGGGGTACTCGGCACCGAGCCCGTTGAAGTCTATGGGGAATGTCACAAGTAGCACAGCTCGGTCCGTTGCCCTGGGCGCTCATACAAAGGGGGATATTTACAGGGGATTTTAGTAATAGTTCGTGACGCCACCTGTGGTTTCTGATCACTTTGACCAGCGCTGCAGGGTGAATCTTCTGAGGGGATGTTATTAGGCAGCTAGATGTTAAGTCCCCCACAGGTGGGACTGTTCCCTCAAAGTCTATGGTGGTGCAGGGTGCAGGCAATAAGTCAGTCACACACAAATGGTTCTCTTTCCATACCTTTACTGATGAAGGTTGCAGGTATGTCCCGGGAAGCTGCTCAGGGTGGAGTATGCACATCCAGGTAATTGCTGAGTAGGTTTAAGGCCTCCTTTCCCTTTATGTGTATGAGTCCTAACTTGCGTGAAGCGAAGTTTAACTCTTGGTGCAACAGCTACGCCCGGTCGACATTGTGGTAGAGCCTTTTGCTTAATCTGGTGACCAGACGTGGTGACCAGATATTGGAAAGAACTAAGCCCTGATGGCTGATCAGGCCGGACTCCTGTTCTCCCTGACTCCTGTTACATATCGGCACTTAGGGCTACCTTCTGCGACTTGAAGTCCAGCAAGGATTCCGGTTTTCTATCACTAGCCGTGAAGGTTCCAGCAATACTTCGGACCCGGTGTCTGGTTAGTTCGAGTGAAGGTGATCTGTCACCGAAGTCACTCCTTCCTTAGGGTCACCACTCGCCCGTCGCCCTACTCTCCTCCTTAACATAAGCACAGGGCAGCAGTAGGTTCTGTCTCTGACTTTCTTCCTTCTTTCCAAGCTCGCTGACTGATTCTCAGTTAACTCGATGTTCTGCAAACTGTAGTCCCCTTCCTTCTTTCCTTCAAAGACTCTGTCCAGAGCAGCTTTCAGGACGTTTCGTCAGACTGATTACAAGCCCGCTCCGAGAGTCACTCTCCACTTGCTTAGGGTGCTAGCAGTCTGTCTATTCTGAGTTATCAGCTTGCAATCTTTCTCCTCTGTCTTGTCTGACAGGAATCAGCGTCTGTCTGGCTAGTATGACTCACTGCCTCAGACACGTCTCTCCAGGAACTAATCTCCAGCTCCGACTGAGCTCTGACAGGAACTTATCCTGACAGGAAACTTACTGGCTACTGCTACCTAACTCACCCTTAAATAGTCTAAGATTCCCTCTAGTGGTAATAATGGGAAGTGTGAGTGTTGTGAATGAATATCAGATTCTGCAATTACCTTTTAGCACATACTCCTGGAACATGTGTACCAAGCGCAGCTGGGCCACACACACACATATGTATACACCGAGCACATGCACACATATGTATACACTGAGCACATGCACACATATGTATACACCGAGCACATGCACACATATGTATACACCGAGCACATGCACACATATGTATACACTGAGCACATGCACACATATGTACAGGTCCTTCTCAAAAAATTAGCATATAGTGCTAAATTTCATTATTTTCCATAATGTAATGATTACAATTAAACTTTCATATATTTTAGATTCATTACACACCAACTGAAATTTGTCAGGTCTTTTATTGTTTTAATACTGATGATTTTGGCATACAACTCTTGATAACCCAAAAAACCTGTCTCAAAAAATTAGCATATCAAGAAAAGGTTCTCTAAACGACCTATTACCCTAATCTTCTGAATCAACTAATTAACTCTAAACACATGCAAAAGATTCCTGAGGCTTTTAAAAACTCCCTGCCTGGTTCATTACTCAAAACCCCCATCATGGGTAAGACTAGCGACCTGACTGATGTCAAGAAGGCCATCATTGACACCCTCAAGCAAGAGGGTAAGACCCAGAAAGAAATTTCTCAACAAATAGGCTGTTCCCAGAGTGCTGTATCAAGGCACCTCAATGGGAAGTCTGTTGGAAGGAAACAATGTGGCAGAAAACGCTGTACAACGAGAAGAGGTGACCGGACCCTGAGGAAGATTGTGGAGAAGGACCGATTCCAGACCTTGGGGGACCTGAGGAAGCAGTGGACTGAGTCTGGTGTAGAAACATCCAGAGCCACCGTGCACAGGCGTGTGCAGGAAATGGGCTACAGGTGCCGCATTCCCCAGGTAAAGCCATTTTTGAACCATAAACAGCGGCAGAAGCGCCTGACCTGGGCTACAGAGAAGCAGCACTGGACTGTTGCTAAGTGGTCCCAAGTACTTTTTTTGATGAAAGCAAATTTTGCATGTCATTCGGAAATCAGTCTGGAGGAAGACTGGGGAGAAGGAAATGCCAAAATGCCTGAAGTCCAGTGTCAAGTACCCACAGTCAGTGATGGTGTGGGGTGCCATGTCAGCTGCTGGTGTTGGTCCACTGTGTTTCATCAAGGGCAGGGTCAATGCAGCTAGCTATCAGGAGATTTTGGAGCACTTCATGCTTCCATCGGCTGAAATGCTTTATGGAGATGAAGATTTCATTTTTCAGCATGACCTGGCACCTGCTCACAGTGCCAAAACCACTGGTAAATGGTTTACTGACCATGGTATTACTGTGCTCAATTGGCCTGCCAACTCTCCTGACCTGAACCCCATAGAGAATCTGTGGGATATTGTGAAGAGAAAGTTGAGAGACGCAAGACCCAACACTCTGGATGAGCTTAAGGCCGCTATCGAAGCATCCTGAGCCTCCATAACAGCTCAGCAGTGTCACAGGCTGATTGCCTCCATGCCACGCCGCATTGAAGCAGTCATTTCTGCCAAAGGATTCCCGACCAAGTATTGAGTGCATAACTGAACTTTATTATTTGATGTTTTTTTTCTTTGTTTTTAAAAAACACTTTTATTTTATTGGACGGTTGAAATATGTTAATTTTTTGAGACAGGTTTTTTGGGTTATCAGGAGTTGTATGCCAAAATCATCAGTAATAAAACAATAAAAGACCTGACAAATTTCAGTTGGTGTGTAATGAATCTAAAATATATGAAAGTTTAATTGTAATCATTACATTATGGAAAATAATGAAATTTTGCACTATATGCTAATTTTTTGAGAAGGACCTGTATACACCGAGCACATGCACACACATATATGTATACAAAGAAGATATATGCATACACGGAGTACATACATACAGATATTTTTTCCTTACAAAGAGCACATGCATACACATGTACAGTGGAGAAAATAAATATTTGATACACTGTCGATTTTGCCAGGTTTCCCACCTAAAAAGAATGGAGAGGTGTGTAATTTTTATCGTAGGTACACTTCAACTGTGAGAGACAGAATCTAAGAATAAAAAACTGAAAATCACATTGTATGATTTCTAAATAATTAAATTGCATTCTATTGCATGAAATAAGTATTTGATCACTCACCAACCTGCAAGAATTCTGCCTCTCACAGACCTGTTAGCTTTTCTGTAAGAAGCCCTCCTATTCTGCACTCATTACTTGTATTAATTGCACCTGTTTGATCTTGTTACCTGTATAAAAGACACCTGTCCACACACTCAATCACACTCCAACCTCTCCACCATGGCCAAGACCAAACAGCTGTCTAAGGACTCCGGGGACAAAATTGTAGACCTGCACAAGACTGGAATCAGCTACACGACATTAGGCAAGCAGCTTGGTGAGGTGCCAACAACTGTTGTTGGCACAATTATTAGAAAATGGAAGAAACACAGGATGACTGTCGAATCTTCTTCAATCTGGGGCTCCATTCAAGATCTTGCCTCGTGGGCTAAGGATGATTCTTAGAAAGGTCAGGAATCAGCCCAGAACTACACAGGAGAACCTGATCAATGACCTGAAGAGAGTATCACACATTACTGTTAGTAATACACTATGCCATCATGGATTAAAATCCTGCAGGCACACAAGGTCCTCCTGCTCACACCAGCACATGTTCACATTCTGTCTCTCACAGCTGAAGTGTACCTACAGTAAAAACTACAGACCGCTCCATTCTTTGTAGTTGGGAAAACTTGCAAAATCGTCAGTGTATTAAATACGCATTTTCCCTACTGTATGCATACAAAGAGCAGATACATGCATACACCCAGTACATACATACAGATACATGCATACACAGAGCACATACATACAGAAACATAACTGCAGAGACATAGAGGCATATATATAGAGATATCAATGCACAAACAGAGACATGCATTCACAGGCACATACATACACTCCCTGATGAAGCGACAGCGAAACGCGTGTTGGAGTGGGGTGAGGGGGCAGTGGTGTGTCACTTTGGTTGGTATCTGATTCTCACTATGAATTTATCCCATTGAAATTGTTTTCATAATCTTTATTGTGGAGATTGCTGCTTATGCCATTGAGATACTCTATTATATCACTATTGCACTATGCACTTTTGTGGAGGCTAATAATATAAATTTAAAATGGCATTTTATCATGTTCATTATATAATCAGGTGTTTTGTTTCATAGATGCAGTTAACTTTTATGTGCACTTATCATTACTATTTATATTTTTATTTGATACATGTCCTGTATCTATGATATTGATTTTTGCATGTATAGCAGCTCTCACAATTCCTGTTATTTTGGATGTATTTTTGATTTATCACTAGCCAATCTGGGTGACATATCCTGCCCCCTTACCTATCATTGTTTTTTTATATTTAGTTTTTTTTATGATTTTTTTCTTTCACATAATTATGCCTTGTATAATTATTTTTATTTTTCTTGTTGTGCACTTATGGTTTTAAAATTTATCAAATAAAGTTTGTATTATATGTGAAATTCTGTGAATATGTTTCTTTCGGGTTTATACACACATATAGAGACATACATACAGGCACATATATACATAGACTTGTATGCACAGGCACATACATTCGGAGGGATGCATGCACATACATACTGTACATATATAGACATGCATGCATCGGTACATAAACACAGAGACTTACATATACATACAGTACATACAGACACATGCATGCACAAACAGAGAAATGCATACACAGGCACATACATACAGAGACTTACATGCACATACATACATACAGAGACATGCATGCAGCCACATCCATAAGATGCACCAAATCTGGCAATTAGCCTTCCTCTTTCCACTTGCCCTGGTGTGGTGGCAAATGGAGTAATAGGGTTGGGGTTGATATCAGCTGTTTTATGTTAACAGAAAGACATCACCACTTCTGCATTGTGGTAGATTGTCTCACTCAGCTGCTCAAAGAGGTAGTCACAGGAACGCTCTCCATTTAAGATTTCTACTAGTTTAAGAAACCTGCTGCTTAAACCAGTCTAACATTAGGTAAAACATACACGGCCCTTTTGTCATAATGGGGGAAAAAATAGCATACAGTACAGTCTGTGTGGCTGCAGGGTGTACCCGATCAGGAAAAAGAAACAATGTTCAGCTCTCTTTAACACAAGCACAGCTCTGGAGATCTCATCTCCAGACACACAGAACACTGAATGAGTCCAAAAGCTTCACATTTACCTTCTGAACCACACCCTGGGGTGGAGATATGCTGAACAGCCTCCCACCCACTCGTCAGTTATTCACCAAAAAAACAGCTCTTATTATGGCCGATTAACCCCTCTCAGCATATAACATGCTGGAGCATACTTCTGGGTTCATATCACTGAGGCTAACATCAGGGCTGGCGTCAGCACTCAACCCACCTGGGCAAGTGCCGGGACCCTGAGCAGGTGGGGGGCCAACTCGCTGTTGGGGACACTGGAGCCCTATGGAGGCCCTGTGCCAGTGCCTGCGAGTAGGCTCCCCCGCTTGCTCAGTTCCCCAGTACTTGCAATAAATGTGGTCCATTATACTGAATGGATCAATATATGTGGCTCATTTTACTGTATGGAGCAATATATGGAGACCATTATTCTGTATGGAGCAATATATGGGGTCCATTATTCTGTATGGAGCACTATGTGGTGCCCATAAGACTGTATGGAGTAATATATGGGGCTCATTATTCTATATGGAGCTCTATGTAGTGCCCATAATACTGTATGGAGCAATATATGAGGCTCATTATACTCTGTGGAGCACTTTGTGTTGCCGATAATACTGTATGGATCACTAGGTAGGTGATGCCCATAATACTGTATGGAGCAATATATGGGGCTAATTATTTTGTATGGAGCACTATATGGGCCTCATTAATCTGTATGGAACAATATACTGTATGTGGCTCATTATTCTGTATGGAGCACTATGTCATGCCCATAATACTGCATGGAGCAAAATATGAGGCTCATTTTTCAGTATGGAGCGCTATGTGGTGCCCATAATACTGTATGGAGAACTATACTGTCCGATTTCTGAACTACTGATATCACTAATGTAATGCAAGAAGTGAAATCTTGGGTATTGTACTATACTTATATTTCCCTGCCATATCTATGCATCATAAATCATGGCATTTGTTAAAGAGGTCCACTGAGACTCTTTTGCAAGGGGCCCACGAAATCCTGGAGTCGGCCCTGGATAACATCCTCAGTGACACATATCCCCTTCTCATAGGGTGCAGAAATGTGCAGAAAATCTGCAACATCAAAAACTCACCAAAAACTTATTGTGGGAACATAGCTTCAGGCTACATTTTTGAAAATATGCAGCTTAAAACTCACCAAAATTTCATCAGGGGAACGAAGCCTTATGGCACACAATGTCCTTGCTCCACTGTCAGAGCTGCAATGCTTTTTTTACGTCTTTATCTCTGTATTTTACATCACAGTGATGAGTGGCTTCAAAGCAGAAGAAGAATGAGCATGTTACTTCTTTCCTCCGCATCAGGGTCTCTGGAACCTGAAGCAGTTAAAAGAAGTAGCAAACAACTGAACATGAGCACAGAAATGTCATATTAACATTGCTACACATTCATGTTCATTTTTTGCATCTGTTTGTGGCGCTTTTTCAGATGGATTCCAGGTGGAACCCGCCAAAAGATGTCATGCGCACATATCCTAATCCGTTTGTCTGTTCCTCCGAATGGAACAGACAAATGAAATGTCTAAAATGAAGTCTGAATATAGTCTTATTTTTAACTACTATCCTCACTAGCAGATTTTACTGCAGATCCAAAGTTAATCCTAAGAGAATTCTGCAATACTAGGATTTGGCTGTGAATTTCTTCTTCCCTATTGAATTCGGTAAGGAAAATGCCCAAAACACCCATGCTCTTTACTCATCAGGAATGGACACACTGCAAATTCCAAAATCATTTTCAGTAGAAAATTTCCACAGCATTTGTTAAAATTTCGTCCACTCGCTCACTTCTGTATTCCACTGTGAAACGTCAATGTGCACAGAAAATCTGCAGCATTTCTATCCTGTTTGGCCTCAACCCTAGGACTAATTCAGATGTCAGTGATTTCTCACATACGCTAAAATCAGCCTGTATTTTGGATCAATGTTTGGTCAGCGTTTCCTTTTTTACCAGTGTTTTCATCAGGGGCTTTCACGTATGTCATCCATGTGCTTTCTGAGATTTTCGCAGACCCGTAGACTTATATGGGTAATTTTGATCCATGATTTAAAAATGGACTTAACTGAGGGATGTTTTTTGCAGAGATGGTTTGCATAAAAAAACGTACATGTGAACTGCTCCAATGGTTGTAATGGGTACGTGTTCTGTCTGTGAAAATCAACGATATAACATGTACGTGAAAATGATATACTGATGTATAAACCTCCTTTACCAGGTAACTGTGCATATTATCAGGCACCTACCAAGACATTGGTCAGACGTGCAGAGCTTTCCATGGCGCCAATATAATCATGTGCTTAAAGAAAGGGAGTAGATTCCAGCAGAAGCAGACAAGGCATTTTGTGACACTTTAAGGAAGTGCAAATTGCCTTTTGATTAATAAGCATTGCCTAACTTACCATGCTTTTTCCATTTTATGAAAGCGGTGCGCATATGGAAACCGCCAGTGACTGCACTGAATTAGGAAAATATTTTTCTATTTTCGGTGGGCTGGTTATTATTAATCCAGTAATGTAACAGGCACATTATGTCTGAGAGCAGAGGCCACGATGTATCTAATATTTATGTTGTCCTTAATTTTTTAACAAGCAGTCAATGTAATTGGAAAGAATATTCTTCACTTGGTGAAATCATCAAAGCTGCATTATGCTGATGCAATAGTTATAAAATATACTGGAAATGGAAATAGGCTAAAAATAATTGGCATCGTCCTCCTTGGACTCTTTTCATTCCTCTCGATACTCTCAGTTACGCAACTTGGTTAAATGTTCTTTTTTAATGGTAAGGAATCCCTTCTTAAATCAAAGTGCATAATAAATCCAGAAAGGGTTTTGTAATTTTAACATAGTGACTTTGAAGTGACTGCATATTCTGACTTGCGGTCTTCAATGTCTATAGCAGGATGCCCAACCTTTGGCACAAGAGACTTGCGAGTAAAGTTGAGCAAATATGTTCGGAATCGGTTGCCGAATCTGAATTTGCCAAATTTGTACCATATTGGTACCCTATTCATGCCGAATTTAAGTTTGATGATCGGTTCCAAACATATTAGTTCATTTCTACATCCATTGACTCCAATGACATTCGGCTGTGTTCAGCAAATACTGTAAAAAAAATATTTGCCGCTGATCATAATCAAAATGGAATTTTGAAAACTTCTCTCAACTCTAATCATGAGCCCTTGATACATGGCTCATGGCTGTCCAGTCAGCTTGGTGCATTAGGTCTAGCAAAAAGGTATGAAGAGAAGATCTCCAGATGATGACTTTTATGAGTAGCCCTGCACAGAATAGCAGATCTGGATGCATATTTGGCCTTATGGATAGGCTAGGGTCACACCTGTCGCGATCCATTTTGGATCTGTTGCAAATTTTGCTTTCATATTAAAACTTTTTTCCATCAGCCATCAGGGGTTAATGTCAGTCTTTTCCCCGGTGGCTCATATTTTTCTTTTCTATTCCATAGTATACATACACAATCAAACAAAAAAAATAATTTTACACTAACAACAATAAACCCAGACACCACCATTTATTTTTTATTTTTTAATCTCTCTTCACCTTCTCACTTTCCTTACTATCCAATTTTCACCTACAAACTTTTCCCAATTTACTTACTACCTTTCCCCCAACTCATTGCTTTTCATAACCTTACCATTAACTCTACCATTAAAACCCCACATTCATATAAACCAATTAAAATAAAAATCTTCCACATTATTATATTAAATACCCACTTATCAACTAAATTCTATTTATCACACCTTTATCTCCAAATTATCTATTTTATTATTATTACAAAACCCATTCACCAACTCAACATACCTTACATTAACACCTCCTCACTCTTATTTCAACCATATCCTAATCACTATATTTACCTCAACATACATCAACTCTATATCAAATCCTTATAAAACACAACAATGAACAATTATGTCTCACAACTCCCACACCAATATCACCAATTCACTCTCAACAATAAAAACACATTATTCCCTTCCTCACACTGTCATTACCCTACCATCCAATTCCCCCCGCCACCCCCACATCCACACCCCAACACATACAAACTTTCCAGAAGATAGATCACATGCTCTAACTACCTCACTTAACTCTCCTTAAGCAAGTTGACTTATGCAATAGTACAGACTACTCATTCTCACCCATTCTGTCGCTCCTCTATCCTCCACTCATACCAACCGCTGCTGTAATACATACAAATACCGTCTGTCCAATCCTGATATACTTTTCTTTTACCCCTTACCCTATATCCGACCACCTAACATGTTACAGAAGTTCAACGATGTACTATCACACACTAGAAGGCAGTACATGGTATACACCATATGGCATGGACCCTACCTATGTCTAGAAATATACTACATTATATCCCTAGGATGTACGACTCATGCTCCAGCGTGACTTCTACCTCAGAGTTGTCTAACCGCGCCGACACCTTCCGCCCCCCACCTTTCTGACCATGATACGAGTATCTCGCGTACTGCGCCACCCCGCCTGCGCCTGCTTAATCTCATGACACCCCCGCCCAACCCTCTTAATACGCTCAATGTCTGCCTGGGCACTAGGTGGTGGGACAGCCAAGCCTTCCAGCGCTCAGCTTTTCTTTGTCCATAATGTAGTCATGGAGTGGCCCCAGCCACGCTAGTATATGTAGGTGTTATATGTGTCTGCACTGCTCATTCCTACTCCTTTGGCTCAGTGATGAAGGATATCCTTTCTAGGAGTGATGTTTTCTTGTGTTCAACCAAAGTAAATATGACTTTGAAGTTATATATTTAAGAGTATTATTCTTTCCTTCTAATATTTTACATCTATGTGGAATTAACATAAAGTTTTATCAAGTTCCTCAAATAAATCTAGTTATTAAATGGCCAAATTACTAATACCTTCCTGTACTGAGCTTATGCGAGCTTATGCAATTATGTAACATTTGTCACGCATTGCTGTTTACTGTCCACATAAAAATATTAAATGCTCCTCTACATAGGACCATATCTGGTACTACTTTATTGGCAATTTACATATTGGTCACATATTATAAAAGGAATGCCACAGTTGTATCTGCTATGGAATTGGTTAACCCTGATTAGCCGGTACTGATATTTCGAGTGTGACATGAAAAGGTTCCATTCTTGGTCTGCCAATGAAAATAGGTATTGAAGGGGTCATCATCTAGTCTCTTTTCATCCGGGAATTCCAGCAATGATACGTAATCTGACAAATTTCAGATGTCAGTAACATAGGATGTTGTCATGAGTCCTTAGGCATCGCTGTGAATTATTCTGATTGGCCGTTGTCTCTAAGTGGCAAGGCTGTGTGCTGTAATGATTGAAATTACAGTTAGAAAGTACATTTTACAATATCTCATTTTGCATTGCTAAATATGATAAAAACTGAGTTTCACCGGAATTTCGTGCTCTCCTTTTCTTCTTGACTTTTCTGACTTGTATCTTTCTCAAAAGCACTAAATGGTATTTTCTAGATCTATTGTAGAGATTTTGCTAGATAAAATGTTCTATATGTAATTTAGCGATTGATACTATCCTCTTGGCAGCGCTCACTGTAAATCTAAATTAATATTAACTATATATATGAATCAGCCAAATGTTGAGATTCTCGTGGAAATATTTAGCTAAATTCTTAGTTATTACAACCGAAATCTTGGTTCCCTTTTCTATTCTTCCTTTTTTTCAGTTTGGTTAATAATTAGTTGTTGAGATGTGATATACATCTTAGTACTGATAAGTCTGCAGTAGCAGCTAAGTTGAAAAGAGTTCATTACAAAGATGTAAGTTATCACAATTCCATTGGATAGGACTGATTCAGTTCGCGTGGGTTCCACCATAATGCCGATCGTCAATTTCTTAAGTCTCGACGGTATTATGGTGGAACTCGGCGACCTGATCTTGTCCTTTCTAATGTAGTAGAAAGGGTTGCCTCACTAGAACAAAGAATGGTGCTCTGGAGAAAAAATTCCATCATATAATATATGACTTCGCATCCCCAGAAAAAGAGAGGTAATCACAAGATTGTTCAGGTAGAAAATGAAATTTAATGTCAATAACGCTTGATATAACAGGATTCCAATCAAAAATGACGTTTCGGCTATAAGCCTTCTTCAAAAACCGAATCTTGTTCCTGAAAAAAGTGAAATAACAAAATACCATACATATGAATCAATTTTCTTATAAAAAGAAAAAAGAAAAATGGGAAATATCGAAATAAAAATGATATAAACCCAAATCATTGAATACACAGAGGTATCAGGAGGCATGTATCGCATATATTTGCACGCCTTATATCTTAATACATTAAACCTTAGAGGATAGGAAAAAAGCTCAGTGTTTATAAATTAGTACCATTAATCGTAGAACTATCAAGGGTGTGTGAGAAGATCTAAAGCAAACGAGTGCCAATGAAAAATAGACCTTAGGTGGAGGGTAGGCCCAGGACTATTAATTCATTTAACTATAGGTTAGTGCGTCGTACCTTACGTGGGTAAGGGACCGTTGAGACACCCTTAAAAGAAATGGTTCATCAGACATAAGTTTTAGGTCCGTTTAAAGTAAGAGGCTATCGGCATATGTCCATACCTATGAGCGGTTGCTAGTGCGAAAATGAAAGAAGAAACAGCAGGTGGGAGCCCTGGTGAGAGAGACGAGCGTCAGGTGCCGTGGTGTCGGTCCAGGAGGAGGACGGGAACGTTTGCAATGATGCTGATATTATAGTTTCCGGAACGTCCAGTAATGAACTTGCCGGGAGTCTGCTTACGTGAAGACAACCGCCGTGGCATGTGTCCCTACGGTACAAGGGAGGAGAGCCGAATACTCCGAACTGGTGAGGTTAGTGTGGCGCATGGTGGTAGGTGGTGAGATATTAACAAGGCGGTCATCTCTGTTCTGGTATGCCCTGATGGAAAATGACACAGAGACAAATTAAATGAAATGTAACAGCCAATAGTCAACAATCCATGGTATTAATCTCTCAAGAATAAAGGGTATTACGTTTCCAGGGGGGACTATACATTGAGCTTTTATTTATCGCAAAACAGTCGGTAAATAAAATAATTTTAGGAAATGGGACCAAAAGAAAATAATTATTAGGCTAAAGAAAATCTTATTTTAATCAAAACACCCAGGGGCGCAAGGGTATTAAGGGTGTGATGAATTCCAAAATGATTCGAGCTCTTTAGAATTTTAACCCTATCACACCCCTCTTAAAGATAGGCACATGATCAATCACCTGGAACTTAACTGCGACACATTATGGTTGTGTTGACAAATGTGCTGGAATAGGGAGACACAACACGTCCTCATTCAGATGTGGACTTGTGTTGTGAAATCTATCACGTATGGGCATGCTGTTGTCTCCCCTACATATCCCATTCCACAAGGTCATTTTTTGAAAATATAGACCACATAAGAAGAGTCACATGTGATAGTGACCGTTAATCAGGAATCGAAACGTTCAGTGCGGGGATTTGGGGGGGGGAGTAAAGGAGTCTCCCTACTAACATTGGCAGCATTGAAGACATCTTAACAATGGAAAGGTGCCTTTCCTAGTGTAGATAAAAGCTCTGTGCAGCACTCTTTTTAGAAGGAACCTTTGTCTGGCTCCTGCACTAGGTGATTCTTCACATTTTGGACCCCTCTTAATTACAAATTAGGTCTCATTGGAAAATGCGGGATATGGGGATATGAAATACGGTGAATGTTCCAGTGCCTGAAAGACATTTGTTAATTGCAATTAATTGTAAGGGGGTAAGTTCTCACAAAGGGAATTCCGATCCTTAGATTTTATTTTTCTGCGTCTGTTAGTCGTTTGCCCATGATGGTGAACAGAGGAAGGGTTCCTCTAGCTACAATTTTTTGTCATACTCTGGTGTCTCAGGGTTCTTTTTCAGAATTTGACACAATCTGTTATTCTGAAGGGTTGGGACTTAGGCATTGCTTGGCTTAATGTGACCGGGATGACAACTGGAATGTAGAAGGAGGACTGTTCCTATCAGTAGGTTTTGTGTACAAGTCAGGTCTCAATCACCCCCTTCATCATTAACGTTGATAGTAGTTTTCAAGGAAATTGATAAAATTTGTATGATGACTATAATTTATGGTTGATGTTAACCCTGTCGGGAGGTATTCAAATCATTAAAAAAATTAAGGAGAGCATCTTCCTCTCCCATACAAAATAAAGAAGAAAATTGTCATCAATAAAATCGTTTCCAGATTGTCACGTGATGAAATGGTACGGTATGGATAGACAAACTGAGTCCTCGAAGTCTCCCATATAGATATTAGCATACGGGGGGGCATATTGGACCCCATGGAGTACCCCTACGCGGTATGTAGGAAATGGTCACCCGAAAAGAAAGAAGTTTTTAGTCAAAATAAGAGTCAGAATGTCCTTGCAAAGTTATTTGAGTGATCAGAGAAATCTGTTGTTGAGCAGGCATCCACTGCTGAACTGATCCATCCTGATGTTCGATGTAGTGGTACAAAACTATTCACGTCCCATAGTGACCAGAAAGCCCCACGTAGGTAAAGTGCCTAAAGCTTTCAAGGAAATTTAGGCAGGGGTGGTGTCCCTTACGAACCTTAAGAACTGATCGTATATTCATAATCAGTGGGGACAAGATGCTGTCCAAGGTGATGCCAACGGTGTGATAGTTTGGAATTGGGTAGAGGCCACAATGGGCCTGCCGGGAGGTCTATGTAAGTTTTTATGAATTTTAGGGAGAGTGAAAAAATACAGAATAACGGTTGTGATTTATGAAGGGAACTCCCTATTTCCCATTCAATGACATCCATGTTTTTATAATGATTAATGATCTCATCAATTCTCTCTGGTTATGTCAATGTGGGTTGCTAGATATAGGTCGGGTAGGTGTTCAAATCCCCCAGTTGTGTGACATAATCTCGTCCATTATAAGTCCTGGTCCAAACTCACAATAGAAACCTCCCTTGTCCGCTGGTTTGATATCAGTTATGGGTATTCTTCCAGAGGAATTCCGACATTTAAACTCTTCGGCTGGACAAATTATTCTTAACAAACCATCTCCCTTTCTTATAATCATCAAAAACATTTAATATCTCTATTGACTAAGTCAATTATAGGTTTCAATAGGATGATAGAATCGGTGTGGCTGAAAATTGCTAGACATTTGTAAACCTAAAGTCCGGAGTGAAAATTTGGATTTAATTGGTGTGAAACCATGTCCCCTTGCGGTGGACCACTAGCAAAATGAGCCTTCAGTCGTAATGTCCTGAAAGAAAACCGTTGACTGTTCCTGGTCAAGAAGAAAAGGATAAAGTTGTGGTACCGGACAAAAAGACAATCCCTCTTTGCAATAAAGTCATTCTCGGGGAGGGGGGATAGGCAGTATGAAGAGATGTTGTACACAATGTTGGACATTTCCCATACCTTGGAGCGTGTTGTCATCGTGTGAGGGTCCATGCAGGTACTGAAGCCGCTTGTCTTCCTCCCCTCCTCGTCTTCCTCTTTATGGACGGATTGCGTTGTTCTAAAAAAGCAGAACGGTAAGGTCGAAATCGCTTGTCCGAGCTGGTTGGTGGATATAGGGCTTTAGCCGCCGGCCTTGGGATATCGACGATTTCTGAAGTTGCAGCTACCTTGCCATCTATATACTTGATTGTTTTTGTAATCTTCCGTATCACGTAAAAAATTAATTTTCTTCTTGACTTGTAACTTGTTCGGAGGTCCGTCATAGACTGATCCAATTTCTCCTTTAATTTCCTGAAGTATCTGCAGTATTAAGTTACCGATAAGTTGTTGTTCCGTTGTGGCGATATTTTTCCTCAGATCAGCAATCTCTTGCAAAAACTTCAGTGGTGAGAATAATCAAGTCCATAGAGCACTGTTGAGGATAGCCTCAAACTTAGTGCAGAAACTCCGGATAATTGTGAAATAGGGTTGCGGTTTAGGGCGGTACCCTGAGACCCCTAGGGATCGTTGTACCCGATGGTATTCTGCAGGGTAATTACAATGTAAAATCTACGAGTGTTACCTTTCGAAGATCCTTCTCATTATTCTGGATTAAGTTCCTCAGCTGGAGTATTAGATAAACGTACCAGACGACGTTTTACTTGAGAAATAATATTTGTTAATTTCATCAGTATAAAACGATAAGGTATCTAAAAGACATGGGTGAAGATAGGAGCAAAAACCCCAAAATATGTGTCAAATTGTAGTCAGAAGGGTTGACTCACTAGAACAAGAATGGGTGCTCTGGAGAAAAATTCCAACAATAATATATGAACTCCGGCACTCCCCAGAAAAAGAGAGGTATCACAGATTTTCAAGGTAGAATATGAATTTTAATGTCAATCACGCTTGATATACCAGATTCCAATCAAAAATGACGTTTCGGCTATAAGCCCTTCTTCAAAACACGAATCTGTCCTGAAAAATGTGAAAATAACAACTACCATACATTTGAATCACATTTCTTATAAAAAAGAAGAAAAAGAAAAAACAGGGGGTATATCGAACTTAAAAATGAATTATAAACCCAAATCAAATGAATACAACAGGTGTAGCAGGACGGCATGTATTCGCATAAATTTGCACCACGCCTATATTTAATACAAGTTAAAACCTTAGAGGGATAGGAAAGCCAGTGTTCTTAATTAGTACCATAATCGTAGAACATATCAAAGGGTGTGAGAAGATCTAAAGCAAAAGAGGCAATGAAAAATCAGACTAAGGTGGAGGGGTAGGCGACTCATAATACATTACATATAGTATTGCGTCGATTCCTTTTGTGGTCAAGGACGTTGGACACACTTAAAGAAATGGTTTCAGAATAAGTTTTAGTCCGTTTTAAAAGTAAGGGCTATCGGCATATGTCCATACCTATGAGCCGGGTGCTAGAGGCGAAAATGAAAGAAGAAAAGCAGGTGGGATGGAGATGGTGAGAGCGAGCGATCAGGTGCGTGGTGTACGGTCCAGGAGGAGGACGGAACGCGCAATGTGCTGATACTTATAGTTCCGGAACGTCCAGTAATGAACTTCCGGTGTTGCTTAGTGGAACGACAACCGCCGTGCGCCATGGTTGCCTACGGTACAAGCCGGGGAGAGCCGAATACTCCCGAAACTGGAGGCTTAGTGTGGGCATGCGTGGAGTAGGGTTGGTGGAGATATTAACAAGGCGGTCATCTCTGTTCTGGTATGCCCTGATGGAAATGACAAAAGAGACAAAATAAATGAAAGTAACAGCATTAGTCAAACATCCATGTACATAATCTCTAAGATAAAGGGTATTACGTTCAGGGGGACTATACATTGAGTATTATTATCGCAAAACCCCGTCTCCAAAGGTAAATAAAATAATACATAGGAAAAAATGGACAAAAGAAAATAATTCGGCCTAAAGGATAATTCATATTCCTTATCAACCCAGGGGGCGCGCAAGGGTATTAAGGGTGTGTTCCAAAATGATTCGCGCTCTTTAAGAATTTTAACCCTTTCACCACCCCTTCTTAATGATAGGCACAATGATCAATCACCTGGTACTTTTAACTGCGATCACATTTGGTTGTGTTGGCAAAAATTGTGCTGGAATAGGGAGACACACACGTCCACATCTGATCGTGGACTTGGTTGTTGTGAAAATCCTCATCACGAATGTGCTGTGTTGTCTCCCCTACATAACCCAATCCACAAGGGGCATTTTATGAAATAGACCACATAAAAAGAGTCACATGTGAAGTGACCGTTAATAGGAAACGACGTCCAGAGCGGGGATGAGTAAAGAAGTCTCCCTTACTAACATTGGGCGCTTTGAAGACATCTTACACATGCGAAAGGTGCCTTTCCTAGGTGTTTGTAATATAAACAGCTCTGTGCAGCACTCTTTTAGAAGAACCTATGTCTGCTCTGACTAGGTGATTCTTCACATTTTGGACCCTCTTATTACAAATTAGGATCTCATTGGAAAAATGCCGGGATATTTGGGATATGAAACTACGGAGAATGTTCCAGTGCCTGAAAAGACATTTGTTAATGCGATAATTGCTTCACGGGTGGTAAGTTCTTACAATGGGAATCCGATCCTTAGAATAATTCTTCTGGTCTGTTAGTCGTTTGCCCATGATGGTGAAACAGAGGCAAGGGATACCCTCTAGCTACATATTTTTTGGTCCATCTCCTGGTGTTCAGGTTTCTTTTTTAGAATTAGACACAATCCTGTCTATTCTGAAGTGTTTGGGACTTTAGGCAATGCTTTCTTAATGTGACCGGGATGACCAACTGGAATGTAGAAGGAGACTGTTCCGTCAGTAGAGTTTTGTTGTCAAGGCAGTCTCAATCACCCTTCATCATTAACGCTGATAGTAGTTCAAGGAATTGTTTGTATGGATGACTATAAATTTTGGTGAATGTTAACCCTGTCTGGAGGTATTCAATCATTAAAAAAATTAAGGAGAGCATCTTTCCTCTCCCGTATCCAAATAAGAAATGTCATCAATAAATCGTTTCCAGATTGTCACGTGATGAAAAAGAGGCGTGTGGATTAGGACAACTGAGTCCTCGAAGTCTCCCATAAAGATATTAGCATACGGGGTGCCATATTGGACCCCATGGCAGTGCCTACGCTGTATGTAGAATTGGTCACCGAAAAGAAAAGAGTCTTTTAGTCAAAATAAGAGTCAGAATGTACTTGAATAAAGGTAATAAAAAAATTTTGTTGATCAGGAATCTGGTATATGTTGAGACTAGGAATCTCACTGCTGAACTGATCCCATCCTTGATGTTCGAATTAGTGTACAAACTATTCAGTCCATAGTGACCAGGAAAAGCCCCCGTAGGTAAAGTGCCTAAAGCTTTCAAGGAATTTAGGAAGTGTTTGGTGTCCTTAAGAACTGATCGTATATTCATAAATCAGTGGGGACAAGATGCTGTCCAAATGTGATAGCCATCGGTGATAGTATGGACTTGGTATTAGGCCACAATGGGCCTGCGGGTTATATTTGTGTATTTGTTCGGCAGAGTCACATCAGTGGAGTGACACGATGAATGTTATGAGTGTCAGTCTGCGGTTTACACTTCAGAAAGTTCTACCTAAGAACCCTTGTATGCATAATATGTAACTAAAAAACTTTCATTATTTTTCACCCTTTTTCTAACCGCTATGGTGGAGGATACGAATAGGTAATTGCAGACAATGCTCACAAACGTTTTTCCGAAAAATGACTAATATTTGAATATTTTCAGACTTTTATAAGATGAGATGTATATACAGTGGGTTCGAAAGTATTACGACCCCTTTAAATTTTTCACGCGTTTCTTATTGCAGCATTTGGTAAATGCAAAAAGTTTCATTTTTTATCATTAATGTACAATCTGCACCCCTATATTGACTGAAAAAAAGCAGAAAATAGAAATTTTGCAAATTATTAAAAAAGAAAAACTGAAATATCACATGGTCATAAGTATTCAGACCCTTTCTCAAACACTCATATTTTAAGTCACATGCTGAACAATTTCCTGGTGATCCTCCTTGAGATAGTCTACTCCTTCATTTGAGTCCAGCTTGGTTTAAATTAAATGATAGGATTGAATTTGTAAAGGCACACAAACCTGTCTATCTAAGACCTAATAGTCACAGTGCATGTCAGATCTAATGAGAATCATGAGGGTCAAAAGGAACTGTCAAGGAGCTCTAGGGAGACACAATTGTGGCAAGGCACACATCTGGCCAACGGTTACAAAAGAATTTCTGCGTACTCAAGAGTTCTTAAGAGACCAAGTGGCTCTCCATAATCCTTATATGAAGAAGTTTGGACTCCAGAAAGTCTTACTAGAACCTGGCTGTCCAGCCAAACTGATCAATCGTTGAGAAGAGCCTTGGTGGAGAGAGATATCAAGAAGAACCTCATATCACAGTGGCTGAGCTCCACAGATGCAGTAGGAGATGGGAGGAATGTTCCATCAAAGTCAACTTTCACTGCAGCTTCCATCCAGTCGGGCTTTATGGCAGAGTGGCCGACGGAAAGCTCTCCTCAGTGCAAGACATTTGAAACCCACATAAAGTTTGCTAAAAAACATGAAGGACTCCCAGGACTTATGAGAAATAAGATTAATTGGTCTGATGAGACGAAGATAGAACTTTTTGGTGAGAATTACTATGCGGTATATGTGGAGGAAAACCAGGTCATCACATGGCCCAATACATAATATCAGTGAACTGGTTGGTGGCAGCTCATGATATGGGGGTGTTTTTCAGCTGCAGGGACTGCCAGGACGACTGGTTGCATTGAAGGAAAAATGAATGCGGGCCAACTACAGAGTATTCTGGATTGAAAACCTCTTCCAGATTTCTATGGAACTCAGATTGGCTGAAGGTTCACCTTCAACAGAATTGAACCAAAGCACACAGGCTAAACTAACAAAGGAGGGTGGCTTCAGAACATCTCTGTGACCATTCTTGACTGGCCAGCTAGAGCCCTGGACCCCTGTCTAAGCCTATTGAGCATCTCTGAGAAACTGAAATGGCTGCTGTCAACCAACGTTATCCATCAACCAGACGGAACTGATGGTGAGGATCCGTGCACGGAAGAATGGCAGAGGATCCCCATTTCCAGGTGTGAAAACTTGTTGCATCATTCCCAAGAAGACTCATGGCTGTACTAACTCAAAAAGGATGCGTCTACTCCATACTGAGCAACGCGTCTGAATACTTCATGACCATGTGATATTTCTGATTTTCTTTTTTAATACATTGCAAAAATTTCTACATTTCTGTTTGTTTTCAGTCAGATGGGGTGCAGAGTGTACATTAATGAGAAAAAAATTATTTTTTTTTTGCATTTACCAATGGCTGCCGTTGAAACAAAGAGTGAAAATTTAAAGGGATTGCATACTTCGAACGCACTGTTACAGTATGTTTGCATTAGAAGTCAGCTATTCTAAGAAGCTCATTGAGGCCTGGACAGCCAGACAGGAAACACATGTGTGCTGAGAATTTTATAATGAGAGATGATGTATCATAACTGATTCACCTCCTGTGCTGACACAGAAAAAGCTTTTGTTCAAGGTACATTAGGATTATTGTATGGATAGCATATGCTGTCTACAAACTGGAAAAAAAAAGTTATGGGATAAATTGTACCGACTTGGACAATTTTATTGTATTAATTCATAATTGAACCATATTAGTTCCAATTTTTGAGTAATAGGATGTAAGGTAAGGCTGCTAAATCTCAGAGATTCCCAGCTGAAAGAAATTTTGTCCTTTGGATATTATTACATCTAATAAATTCCCTAAAATAGGAAAAGAAAATTACCGTATATATCATGTTATAAACCGACCGTGTATAAGCCGTCCCCCCTATTTTGCCACAAAAACTGAGAAAACTTATTGACTCGCGTATAAGCCTATGGGTTGAAAAATGACTATTGCCCCCATTTGGGGGGATGCTCCACAGATTATGCCCCCATATGATCCTATTATGCCCCCATATGTTCCACAGCTTTATGCACCATAGCTCAGATTATGGCCCAATATGTTCCACAGCTTATGCCCCCATTTGCTCAGATCTAAGCCCCATATGTTCCATCTTATGCCCTCATAATGGTCAGACTATGCCCCATATGTTCCACAGCTTATGCCTCCATTGCTCCATATTATGCCCCATATGCTCCAGATTATGCTCCCATATGCCTGCACAATTATGCCCCTAGTATTGGCCTTCATATGCTGCTGCTGCTGCAATAAAAAAAATGACATATTTCACTCTCGTCGCTTGGGGGCAGGTGCCGGTCTGTTTCCTGAGAGGCGGTGGCTAGTGGCGCACTATGGGGGGCAGGTGCCGGTGTCACCGCTTGCTCAGGAACCGGCCACCAGAGATTTTACCTGTCCTGCACCGCTGCGCTGCTTCCCTCGGTTCTGACTCCTCTGGCTGTGATGATCTGGCAGCTGGTCGAGGGCGCGCACTAACGACGTCATCGCGCCCTTCTGCCTGATCATTCACAGCCACGAGGAGGAGTCGGACGTGGAGCAGCAGTGGAACGGGGACAGGTAATTATCGCGATACTCACCCCTCCGCACGTCCCGTGTCACTGCAGCCTCTCCTCTTCTCCCGGCGCTTCCGCAGCGCTTCAGTCCTGCAGCGGGTCACGTGCTACCGCTCATTAAAGTCATGAATATGTTGCATATTCATGAGACTTTAATGAGCGGTGCCATGTGACTGCTGCAGATGGAGCCGCGAGGTCGTGGGGAGAAGAAGAGGGGCTGAAGAGTACAGCGCCTGCGGAGGGGTGAGTATGATCGACACCCCTGCTCCCCCTCCCCCGCCGTCCCCCGTTATATGACCCGCGTATGAGCGAGAGGGGGACTTTCTGCCCTAAAAAATGGGCTGAAATCTAGGATTATACACGGGTTTATACGGTAAGATCAGCAGGATCAAGACATATCTCACTCAATACATATTAAAACATTGGCATCCCTTAAGGAGTCCTTCCCAGCATATTTGTTTTCTTCATTAAAATGCGTGCATATATGCATGTTGTCGTAGTGTGAGTATTAATGTTACTCACCAACCGGTTATCTAGCATCGTTTCTGCTCCTGCTCATTGACGTCACCAGCACATCAGGACTATCCGGCTCACTCTTGCTCAATGCGTGTCGCAGAAGCCTCTTTTACATTGTAAACCTATGGGACTTGCTCTAAACTTCATCATTGACTTACATTTTAAATGCTACAGAGCACGCATGACCAGGAAGACTGCAGAGAGGTGGATCACTCAGAAGACGAGAAGGATGGCGCTGGACATGGAGCGAAACTGCGCGTTGGGAGTATATTAAAACACTCTCACTACATTATATGCACATATACACACATGGAGTGCTCTCTTTAAAGTGTCGTTCGTCTCATGAAGAGGATCCCTTTTATAAATAGAAACCTTCATGATGCCATTTTTTTCTGTCTCTTTTTAATGCATGTATAAGTGGTGTCAGCCATAATGGATTTACGGACAAACAGACATAAGTTGCCCTGATGGGGACAACCTTTTAATCAGTGTGTAAAAGGGTTCTCACGTGGTCAGGAAATAAAACTTTACGTTGTATTATAGAAACATTAAAAGGACTGTAATGGATACACTTGGAAGCCCAGGTTGGTAGCACCGACGCGTTTTGACCGTGAGGTCTTGATCATTTAGTCTGACCTTACGCTCAGAAACATCAGTTGCTAGCCATCCTGGGCTTTTTTCATGTGTATCCACTACGTGTCCTTTTTTGTTTCCATAATAAACGTAAAGTTTTATTTCCTTACACGCTGGAGATCCTTTTTTCACATTGTTGCTTCTGCACACCAGAATCGGGGCATCTCCTGACGTGGACTCCATCTGCATCCATCTGATGAATTGATATACGGTGAGCGACTCTACTTTTCCTGTTCCTTTCTATATATAAACCTTTTAATCAAGCACCATTTAATAAACAGACAAAATATTGCAGTTCCCCCAGACATTGATAGAAGATCCCCTTCTTATTTTAGGAGTTGACTTTATGCTTCAAATTTTGGAGCCACTAAGTTTTTCAGCTTCCAATTTAAAATTTACACCTGCAGGAGTCCAAGGCCCAAGAGGTGTCCGGCTCTACTGTCATGAGCAGCTGTCTAATAGTGTAATACAATTATATAATATAAAAGGTAGTGAATGATACAAGATCTTGTTAATATGGCTGCACTTCTCAGAGTCACAAAAGCAAAATGAGTAAAAATGTTTTTTTCTGTTTAAGAAAAAACAACTTTTTTGACTAATGCTTAGATTTACTGATTTACAAATTGTGAGATCTTTTCTGTTTGAATACAAATGTGTTTTTAAAAATATTTTTTGTATTACAATTAATTACTTGCTGTCTATAAATATAGGTTTTTCTATACATCCATTTTCTTGATTCATACAATTGTTAGTGTAGCGTCATGGGGGAGCACACTAAGGGGCATATTTGTCTCCCCCCCCCCCGGGTCAGTAATGGAAGTGACAGAACCAGGGATAGAATCACCGGACACGTTGTTTTTAATTGTACAATAAATCTATTTCCATCTTAAAAAACATATACAAGTAATTCTTATTCATTGGCACCTCGAACTGATATATAACATACTATGTTCCTTATCATCCTAGTCTTCCGCCTGAGAAAGCCCTCATGCCTCAGGAGCTAGAAATCCCGACTTAGCAATCTCTACTTGTATGTGCTGAGGAATCAACTTGTAAGTTTGTATTATTTTATCTTACTACAGTATTTTTAATAGCACATGAAGAACTGGTCTAGACGTGTGTAATTTAAACTCATTTGGTTTCCCTTGCCAAAACCCATTCTTGAGGGCTTTCTGTCGTTTTCACCGCTGTACCAGAACAGCCAGGGAATCCCTGCCAAAGAGGGGGGGTTTCTAATTCTATAGTTAAAAGTCTGGGTTAATGTTCATTCTTGTCCTTACCACTTCGACACAGAGGTTAACAATGTGTTGAGGGGACCCGGTATAACTCTTTGTCTGTAAAGTTTAAAATGAAATGCTAGGGGAGCTTAGGGGGGCGAGAGGAACCGGAGGTTTTTTGGCAGGACTTCTACATTCTTTCAGTATTAGAACACAGCATCAAGAAGGTTTCCTTCTCGTATTAACTGTAGACCACATATGAGTTGTTTTAACATCTTCTACTGGTACACTTTGAGGCCAATATGATGATAATCAAAGAAATGCGGTCACAAGCAAATGTTCATAGATTAAACTCGGGGGATATGACATAGGTTGTTTATTTCTTTTACTAGGAATTTTCTGGCCAAAAGAGTGATACTATACACAGAAGGACCTCATGTAAACAATGGCTGTGTAGTCAGCGGGATCCCAATACGGTTTATGGCTGCCCAATCCCAAATGGTTTGATCACCCTCTGAGAGTTTATTTTGTTTTAGAGTACACATTGGTGACATTTATACAAGTATCGGCAGAGTGTGATTTTTATAGAGGAGAGTGGAGGAGCTAGCGCTGCAGTAGTGTCTTCTGCTGTGAGGACATCTTTATAAAATGACTCTCGCCGCTCCTTTTTTCTTCTCTTTTCCACTCCCTCCAGAAACGTCCTGAATCTAAGAGAGTTGGATGGTTTTTTCAGTACTGGGTTTCAGAGTGAGTTGTTCCAAACAGGAACTAGTCGCATTATACATAGTGGTAAAGAAACTTTACAATGACTTTTTGAACGAAGCATTTTGCTGCACATGTATTAATGGGACGTTATTCCGGGCCACTCCCCATATTAGCCTTAACCCTTCACGAGCAGAGGTTTTTCATTTTTGCTCTTTCGTTTTTTGCTCCCCTTTTTCAGAGCCATAACTTTTTTATTTTTCTTGTTCAATATGGCCATGGAAGGGCTTTTTTCTTCAGGACAAGTTGTACTTTTTGAAAAACCACCTTGGCTTTTAATTAATAATAATAATAATTACTTTATTTTTTATTAGCGCTAACATTATTCCGCAGCGCTTTATCAGTTTAGATTTCATGTTTTTACTGCAAACCGGGTGAAAAGTTGTGGTTGAATTGCCAAAAAAGTTCATTAAAAAGTTGTTTTTTTTACCTTGTTCATTAATACTAAAACTGACATGCCATTATGATTCGCCAGGTCAGTGCGATCATAAGTAGTCCTAGGGTTCCTCTTAAATTTAAAATGGTGAAAAAAATCCAAAGTTCTGTAAAAAAAATGGCTCCATTTTCCGAGGCGGTAGCATCTCAACATTTCTTATCTTGGGCTGGGCTGAGGGCTTAGTTTTTGCGCACCGACGCTTGACGTTTTAATGATACCATTTTATGTAGATACAATCTTTTGATCGCCGTTTTTGCATTTTATTTCAATTTAGCAGCGACCAAAAGACAAAAGTAAAAACTCGTTAACAGTTTAGCGATCAGATTACATTGATTTTTTTATTTTGATAGATGGGTGATTCTGTTGGTTTACCAAAAGGAACTTTTTTTTTTTTATTTTTAAAATGATTTGAACAATTTTTTTTTTTTAAAAAAACCCCACTTAAAAAGTTAAATGGGGACTGGCTGCCTTTTTTGTGCCCCTGTTACAAAATATTCAAAAGCCATTTTCAGAAATGGTTTGAATAGTCCCAACCCCGGGTTGGGGCCCTTTTCCAAATTGGGGAAGAAACCCAAAGGGCCTTTGGAGGGTTTTGAACCTTTGGTTTTTTGATCAGGGTTTGGGGAAAAATTTAAAAATGTTTTTGGGTGGGGGTTCCATTTTCCCTTTCCCTTTCCCTTTCCTTAAATATTTTTTATGAATTACTTCTTAGAATCAATCATACATCTTACATTTCTATCTTCAATCTGAGTGCAATAAAATGCACTGTTCTCTCATCTTTGGGTTAGTGCTTCTATCTCACTTTAAAGAGACCAGTTGATCTTGGAGTATAAAGACTCCATATTCAGACCCTCCTGCTCTACACTCATGACAGAGGGTATCCGTGACTCATGAGAGCTTCTGTACATAATGGCACCATAACCGTCAAACCCCTTTTGCATAGCTTCATAACCCAACCTATACCCGCCGATTCCAATAAAAGACATAACCATATGTTGGATTAATTGGCAACAGCAGCCGTTTATTAAAGTTAATACATAACAATTTTAAACATTTTATTTTCAAGAGGGGGAAGGTCCTCGAAGCCCGAAATCCAACAGTCCATGACCACATATTCCACCTCCTTTTAGCCCCTGGTTAAGTCTTACCCCCAGCCGCTAGGCACCAGCTCAGGGATAGTTAACAAATAGCCTGGCCAAAACCAAAAACCCCTTAAGGGGCCCGCCAAATTAACCCCACCACGGGGTTATCATTAACCATTCACCAGAAATTCACCGAGGGGAGTCCAGGACCTCTTAAGATCCCCCCACCAATCCGCCATTTTCTACTTCCACCAACTTCGAGGATCTCCCCCCGCCACGTACATAAATGGTCTGACCCCTCAAGCATTTGTGTCCCTCCATACCCTCAAAGCTGTTTCGATGCCCTCCTGAATAGCCAGACACCACAAATCCGTACCGACAGCATTCAGATGAACTCCGTCGTTCCTCCAAAAACTGCCTTCCCCGACTCAAAATCCTTGTGCCTCATGACCAATGCCCCATTCCTTGCCATAAACCTCGAAACAGCTTTGTTCAATTTGATGCGAGCTTTATTCACCCCGACAATAACCGTGCTCCCCTCCAAACCTTCCGGAAAACCACGTCTGACCAGACAACCGTAACCCTCGGAAACGAGCACCACAACCGCAACATGTCGAACTTTATGTCTTTTATTAATTCCCTGCATGGTCTCCTACCCAAGTCGTTCCCCCCCTAGGTGTATAACCACTATATCCGGTACTCGATCTAAACGCACGAAGCGATGAACTGTCCCCATGTCATCCCCCTTTTCCCAATCCAACGCAAGATCGCTGAATCCTGCAGAAAGCCTAACTGACGCCCGTCCGGCCAAACTGCTGCTCTCAGAGACCCCCAGAAAATGAATGAGTGTCCCATAATCCACACCATCCGTTGACCGAGTTCTGCAATAGAAAGAAAACATAACAACATTACGAGATTAAACAATGATATAAGTCTGTAATCTCAAACCAAGTTTGGGCGAACATAGGATCGGAACCTTACTGATTCCCACCGCCCTATCCTTTTAACCATTTCTTCGCCCATGCCCAACCTGGCCGCCTCTGTTGCGGCACCAATTCTAAAGGAATGTCTATTAAAAATTTTTGCCGGAATGCCCCCCGTCTCTAAGCAACGCCTGAAAATCATAATAAATTGGAATCGCAATAGGAACGACCCATCAGCGTGCCTCAACAATGGATCGGCCAAAACGCCCCCCCTTCTCATGAAATTACCCACACAATCCACCGGACACATCGGCGATCCTTGGACCCGATACAGCATCACTTTACATCCTTTACCTGTCATGTCCGTCTTGGATAAACGCAAGAAAACAACGACTCTGTCTGCCGATATGTCAACATCCTCCCTTAATAGGCCTCCCTTTTTAAAACTGGAAGGACTAACCACTTCCCCTAAACTAAATGCCCCTAAAAACTCCAAGGCAAAGGCTGCCCGAAACAAATCAACCTCCCAGCTGGAAGAACATATCTATGATAATTGTTTTTTCAATGACTAACAGTACCTCGTAAGACACCGGCCTCCTGCCGTCCTTTGACTTCCATCCTTTTTTCCAACCCCTAATTGCCTGCTTAACGAGAAATGACTTCATCACGTCCGCGTTCCCCCTGGCCTTGAAGCCTAAGGACAGCCCAGCCAGAAACTTATCAACTTTAGCTGCTGACCAGCCTGCCTCCCAATAATGGCCTAAAAACAACAAGAGCCCATTCTCGCCCCCCAAACCCTCCTCACACAATGCCCTCCATTCCTGCCACACCGACCAAGCCTGGTCGTATTGCCTCCATGACCTGTCTGACAACGACTTATCCAACAGGTCCTTTACAGCCCGAAGGGCAGGTTCCATAAAGCTGTTGGAAAATCCAGGCCCGCTGAAGTTGAGAGACGATCTGACTCCCAGAATTGGTCCCACTGCGAATGAAAAAGAACATCAATGACAGGATCAACGACACCAGAGCCCGCCTCAGCGACTATCCATAAATTAAACTTCAAACCAAGAAAAAACAAAAGCTGCAATAATTTAACTATTTTTGATGATGCCACGGATAACGTGTTGATAGCCGTCAATACCCCGACGTGATCACAATGAGAACAAATTTTTCTGTTCTGCACCACACCACCCCACAATGACAACGCAGCAACCCTTGAAAACAACTGAGTCAGGACCTTATTTGCCACCAAACCTCTCTCGATCCACTCGCTAGGCCATTTTGCCATCAACCACTGTCCCCGGAAACATAAACCAAAACCACGATGCTCAACCACTTGAAAAGAAAAACCCAACGAGGCAGCACTTTCTACCGGCCTGATCCAAATTGACCTGCCATTGTAATCTTCCAAGAACAAAGCCCAAACTTTCAAATCCTATTTTAACTCACTTTTTAGCCTGATAAAATGCAATGGAGATTTTACCCCCGCCGTCGCCAAAGATAACCGACGACAAAAGGCCCGCCCCATTGGCATGATCCTGCAGGCGAAATTCAGTTTTCCTAACAGTGACTGTAAATCACGTAGCGTAATCTTTTTGAACTACACGCTTTACAGACCGCTTCCCATATTATAGTTACTTTGTCATCAGGCAATCTACATTCCATATCCATGGAATCAATCTGTATGCCAAGAAAAGTCACTGACGTCATGGGCCCAACCGTTTTATCTGCGCCGCAGCGGAACCCCAAATCTCTTCACTATTCTCTCCATTGTCCTCAATAAAATGGAACAATCCGCAGTTTGGGCCGGACCAATAAACAGGTGTCACGCTGTCACTGCGTACAGGAGGTCAGGATCCTATGCTGACCCTAAGCTGGGGCCCTGACTAATCCCTCTACCTGGAGGTACTGTTAATGGTACAGAGGTCCAGGCCGCCAGCGTAACCCTACCTCCTGAGAATCCCTGAACCTCAGTAATCTAGTCCTGAGAAGGACCCCGATCACAACAGTAGGGGACAGGGTAGTAAATGCTTATACACAGTACTAGACGAACGAGATAGTACAAGGGGAAAACCAAAAACCACCTTGCATACAAAAACTCACACCACAATAACAGAGGGAACACAAACGGGTAAGGAGATAAATGATAAAACGAGGAAGGGAAAAAACCACACAGAGTACACTTCGCTCCAAACTCTTCAATACCACGATCCGCTCTGATGGTCTGTATGAAATGCTTTCACCGACAACTACCCAATCAGACCGGCAGGTATTTGAAGGAGTCCCAATACTGCAGAATTAACTGCAGCTGGGTGAGGCTGGGCCTCATCTAGCACAGAGAGAGAGAATTAACTCCCTCACTGCCGAAAAACACCAAGCACCAAAAACTCAGCTGCGAGAAGTTAGGCTGTGCAATCGCGACGATCTTCGTGGCGACACACCCGTGACAACAGGAAATCATCTAAACAATGAATGCATGAAGTCAAACCCGCAACGTCCATAACAACCCATTCTAAAAATGTGCTGAAGGTCTCAAAGTATGCACACGATAAGGAACAACCCATCGGAAGACAACGGTCAACAAAGAAACCCCCATCCCAAAAATAACCAAGTAGATGCATACTATCAGGGTGCAGCGGCAGCAAACGGAACGCCGCTTCAATATCGGTCTTCGCTAGTAATGAACCCTTTCCACATACCCGCACCCAGTCCATCGCCACGTCGAACGACGTGTAAGAAGCCGAACATATTTGCAGATCGATTCCGTCATTGACAGACGACACCTTTGGGAAGGATAAGTGATGAATTAATGGATATTTATTGGGTTCTTTTTTAGGGACCACCCCTAACGGTGACACCCTCAGAGCCCTAATGTAATGTATGTAGTACAGTTCATATAGCGTCTTGTGCTTGGGTGCGATGAAAACACAGGAGTCACAGGTTTGATATAGAAAAGTCCTGTATTACTTCATACAAGTTGGCAGAAATAGTCACACAGTTTGCAAGACACAGAAACAGGAGACACAGCAGGCCAGAGTAATCCAAGCTCAGCAATCACTCTCCAATACAGATTCAGGATCTTCTTCTCTGTTACCGTAAGTCCATGCAAACGTGGGTCTTTCAAAGAGCAGGGTTCAGAGTCCACAAGTGCTTCAGAGTTCCTCAGTAGGAATAGCTGGAGTACAAGGTCCAAGGCTTACAGGAGTCAAGTCACAGGTTCACTGCAGGCTAGATTCTGAAGCACTGATTGCTCAGCTGTGGCTGCTTAAGAAGCAAAGGAGAGAATCAGGGCGGGAACATGCAAGCTGGAAACTCCATTTTGACTGAGGGCAAGATAGCTGCAGCAAGACAGAAAGTAAAATGGCTGACGAACAAACTGAGTTTCAGGAATATAAACATAGAACCTTACATTACTCCCCCCTTAAGGACAACCTCCGGATGACCTCAGACCAGGCTTGTGTGGGTACCTCTGATGAAACTGACGGAGCAAGCGAGGAGCATTAACGTTATTGACCGGTTCCCATGAGTTGTCCTCCACTGGGTAGCCCTGCCATTTAATCAGATATTGTAACTGATTTCTATACAACCTGGAATCTAAAATCCTTTCCACCACAAATTCTTCCTGACCATCGACTAGCACTGGGTCAGGGCAAGGAGAGGAACGTCCAGGAAACGTATTGGGTGTCGCAGCCTTTAGTAGGGATACATGAAAGACAGGGTGGATTCTCATAGTTCTGGGCAGTTGAAGACGACAAGCAACGGCACTTATAATTTTACTGATTTTATAGGGTCCAATGTACTTATGTCCCAACTTAGACGATGGAATCCTTAACTTAAGATTTCTGGTTGACAGCCAGACCAAGTCTCCTACCTTGAAAGCTGGTGCAGGTTTATGAAATTTATCTGCTGCTTTCTTGTACCTTTCTTGAGCCGATTCCAGATTTTCCTTTAGAAGATCCATATTCTTCTGTAAAGACGTGATTCTTTCAGCCACTGCTGGTAAAGGCGTTTCTATGGGAAATCGTGGTAGAATGTTAGGATGATAACCTAGATTAGAGTAAAAAGGAGACTGTTTAGTGGAGGCACTCTGAGAGTTGTTATACGAGAACTCAGCTAATGGAAGTAGATCCACCCAATCATCCTGTAGGTGGCAGATAAAGCAGCGGAGATACTGCTCCAGGATTTGATTGGTTCGTTCGGTCTGTCCATTAGTCTGGGGATGAAAAGCAGAAGAAAGGTTTACTTTAATGTCCAATGCTGCACAGAAATTTTGCCAAAACCTAGAAGTGAATTGCACCCCTCGATCCGAAATAACCTCATCCGGTACTCCATGTAAGCGAAACACATCTTTAATCATCAATCTGATGTCTGTTTTGCAGTGGGTAAGCCGACACAAGGGATAAAATGAGCTGCCTTTGTTAGACGGTCAACCACCACTAGAATGGTGTTCTTCCCCTGAGAGGTTGGTAACTCCACAATGAAGTCCATAGAAATGGATCCCCACGGGCGGGACGGGGTGGGAAGAGGCTGTAACAGACCAGTTGGTGAGGAGCGAGGTGTTTTGCATCTTGCACAGACCTCACATGAAGTGACATAATTCAAAACATCCTTCCTGCAAGTGGGCCACCAAAAGAAACGAGAAAGAAATTCCTGTGTCTTTAGAATTCCTCTATGCCCAGCTATCTTGGAATCGTGAATGAGTTGCAATACTCTTAATCTGACTGTTTCAGGAATATACAGACGTTGTCCCTGAATCCACACACCATTCTTAAAGACAAGACTTACGTCCCTTGGGGGTTGTGCCAAAAAGGAATCCGCATGGTATGCTTCCTTGATGTCCTTAAGTAGGTCTTGATTATGAATTACTCCTAGGAATCTAGAGTCAGGAAGAATAGTCTTAGGAGGAGTAATTGGACGTGTCTCTGCTGAGTAAATCCTAGAGAGTGCATCAGCCTTTCCATTGCGCGATCCTGGTCTATAAGAGATGATAAAATTAAATTGGTTTAAGAAAAGATTCCAGCGAGCCTGGCGAGGAGTCAGGCACTTAGCCGACCTGATAAACTCAAGGTTACGATGGTCTGTCAGGACGACTATTTGCTGTGCAGCTCCCTGAAGAAGGTGTCTCCATTCTTTGAAGGCGGCAATAATGGCCAACAACTCTCTATTGCCCACATCGTAGTTCCTCTCAGCCGAAGACAACTGCTGGGAAAAGAAGGCACAGGGATGCAAGACATTCTTCTCACCTGTTCTCTGAGAGAGTATAGCTCCAACGGCACAGTCTGAAGCATCCACCTCTATTATGAAGGCAAGCTCGGGGTTGGGATGTACTAGGATAGGTGCAGTGGTAAATTTATCTTTTAGACGGGAAAATGCTTCCTGGGCTTGGGAAGTCCAGGAAAACCTAGACTCTTTCCGGGTAAGTTGAGTGATAGGTGACACTACCTCAGAGAAATTTCTAATGAAACGTCTATAGAAGTTGGCAAACCCGATGAAGCGCTGTACCTCCTTCACATTTCTAGGACTTGGCCAATCCTTGATGGCTTGGGTTTTGCTTCCATCCATACTAATTCCTTGTGTAGACAGTACATACCCCAGAAATTGAATTTCGGTCCTATGGAATTCACACTTTTCAAGTTTGATGTAAAGATGATTTTGTCTTAGACGTTCCAAGACCATTCTCACATGTCCATGATGTTCCTCTGTGGAGTTAGAAAAAATTAGAATATCATCCAAATAAATTACCACGAATGTATCTAGGAGATCCCTGAAGATGTCATTCACCAAGTGTTGGAAAGTGGCTGGGGCGGTACTCAGACCAAAAGGCATAACTAGATATTCAAAGTGTCCATAGCGTGACCTGAATGCAGTCTTCCATTCATCCCCAGGTCTAATACGGACTAAGTTATAGGCCCCACGAAGATCTAGTTTAGAAAAAATTTTGGCATGTCGCACTCTCTCCAATAACTCAGGGATTAAAGGCAATGGATAACGGTTTCTAATAGTAACCTTATTGAGTTCCCTATAGTCTACGCATGGTCTCAGAGATCCATCTTTCTTCTTTACAAAGAAGATGGGTGCACCTGCAGGAGATGAAGAGGGGCGTATGAAGCCCTTGGCTAGATTTTCGTCTATGTAATCCTTTAAAGCCTTTAGCTCGGGCCCCGCCAGGGGTAGATCTTACCAAAAGGTATCTCTGCTCCAGGCAATAATTCAATTGGACAATCATATGGACGGTGAGGAGGAAGCTGGTCAGCGTTCTTCTTGTCACATAAATCCACATAGTCCTGGTATACAGCTGGTAGTTCAGGGACTGACATGATTCCTTTAGGAACAGAGCAAGCTGAAACTTTTGGACTCATCTGTTTCTCTGGAAAGTGTAATTCCTTGGTCTCCCAGTTAATGGTAGGATTCTGAGCCTGCAGCCATGGTAGCCCTAGAATAATGGGAAAGTGGGGAGAAGAGATAAGCATAAAGGACAGTTTCTCTTGATGATCTTTACCCATAAGAACCCTCAAAGGCTCTGTTTCCTGATCCACTGGTCCAGAGGTCAGCAGGGAGCCATCCACAGTTTCCATCTGTACTGGAGTAGCCTTCTTCACTGAACGTATTCCCTGTTTCAGAGCAAAGGAGACATCCATAAAATTTCCACTTGCCCCTGAGTCGATCATAGCAGAGCTAGACACCCAAGCTGAGTCAACCCAGAGTTTGATGGAAAGAAAGCAATGAGAATTGTTTTTCTTACAACTCAGCTGGGACACCGCTGAGGAAACTTGAAAAATGGCAGCGTTTACACAGTCAACGTCCTCAGAGGTAACGGAGTTTAAGTCCGAGAAATCAAGATCTGTTGCTGCAGATCTCTCTGGAGCCTGAGGCTCGGACCTGACAGATCCCCTCTCGCAACACTCACAATGAATGAGTGCTGCAGTAGTCTTACGAGAACGGCTGGGGCAGTTTATAATGAAGTGCCCTGACTTACCACAATAGAAACATAGATTCTCCTTAAAACGATGTTCCTTGCGTGCATCACTAACCCGTCGTTGTAAAGAATCTACCTGCATGGGTTCAGGTTCAGGTTCCCGTGTAATCCTACTCAAAGGTTCCTTAGCTGGAGAGGAAGGTAGGAAAAGGTTAGTACGATTGCTTTCGAACCATCTCTCTTGCCTGCGTTCAGTCAGACGAGTATCAATACGGATGCAGTAGTTAATAAAGTCACCTAACGCAGTGGGAGGGTCGGCACGAGCAAGTTCATCCTTAATCAGTGGAGATAACCCCTTTCGAAAAATAGATTTTTTGGCGGAACTGTCCCAGGTGGTATCAAGGGCCCATCTCCTGAAATCCAAGGCATATTCAGCTACCGAGTGCTTACCTTGGCGCAAAGCTAACATGGCTGCTTCAGCTGTTGCACCTCGATTGGGGTCATCAAACACCTGCCCCATGGCTGAAATAAAATCATCAAGGTGATTCAAACAATCATCCTCAGTCTCAATCAGAGGGTTTGCCCACATTAAAGCCTTGTTGGTAAGCAACATAATTATAGTAAGCACCTTAGATCGTTCAGTGGGAAATTGTGAAGCATGTGCAGAAAAAAAAAGATTGCATTGATTAATAAATCCCCTGAATTTCTCACGTTCACCGCCAAAACGAAAAGGGGGCAACTTGGGAATCCCAGCACTCGGGGCTACGGCAGGAGCCTGGACTCGCCCCTCTAGAACCTCAATTCTGGCTCCAAATCCTGGGTAGTCTGTCCAACCACTTGCAAATTGTGATTATTGAGGTCCTGTAGATTTGTAAAACGGGTCTTTATATTCTGCAAATCTGCAAGGATATTATCAGTCACTCCGCAAAGTTCCTTTATGCGGCCTCCATTTTCCAGATCTTTTAAGACAGGATTACTGGAAGAAGAGGAGAGAAAAAAAAACAATAGTGTTCACCTGTGGCAACACTGCAGAGAGAAAAAAAAATTTAAGGGAACTGCTCACCTGGAATGGTTGTGAGAAGTCACAACCACTATCATCACAGAAAGTTTCAACCAGACATCTGATATCCAGAGTTACAGCAGACAAAAAAGAGAAAAGAAAGGAAAAAAAAAAAAAAAACAATAGTGTTTACCTGTGGTAACACTGCAAAAAGAAAAAACTTAAGGGAATTGCTCACCTGGAATGGTTGTGAGAAGTCACAACCACTGTCATCACAGAAAGTACAACCGGACGTCTGATATCCACAGTACAGCAGACACAGCCTTCCAGACCCAGCAGACACTAACGTTTTGGCTTCAGAATCTTGTAATGTATGTAGTACAGTTCATATAGCGTCTTGTGCTTGGGTGCGATGAAAACACAGGAGTCACAGGTTTGATATAGAAAAGTCCTGTATTACTTCATACAAGTTGGCAGAAATAGTCACACAGTTTGCAGACACAGAAACAGGAGACACAGCAGGCCAGAGTAATCCAAGCTCAGCAATCACTCTCCAATACAGATTCAGGATCTTCTTCTCTGTTACCGTAAGTCCATGCAAACGTGGGTCTTTCAAAGAGCAGGGTTCAGAGTCCACAAGTGCTTCAGAGTTCCTCAGTAGGAATAGCTGGAGTACAAGGTCCAAGGCTTACAGGAGTCAAGTCACAGGTTCACTGCAGGCTAGATTCTGAAGCACTGATTGCTCAGCTGTGGCTGCTTAAGAAGCAAAGGAGAGAATCAGGGCGGGAACATGCAAGCTGGAAACTCCATTTTGACTGAGGGCAAGATAGCTGCAGCAAGACAGAAAGTAAAATGGCTGACGAACAAACTGAGTTTCAGGAATATATACATAGAACCTTACACCTAAATGGTATCTCCGCAAAGGGGCCCACCATCCTTCCTAACTCAACCTCTTTACGCAACTTCTCCGCAACCACATCGGAAACTGAAATGCTGACTATAAATTCTTTTTTGAAGATCGTGCCTCTTGATCAACAAATGGGATCTTAAAACCACTTTGAAAACCCTCACTCAACAATTTTGCCGCGGCCTTATCAATGTACCTATTTAGGAATTCCTCCATCTCTACCAGAAGCACTGGCATCACCCCGTTTTTCAACTGCATCTCCGCCCCTTTGTCGACCTCCTTTAAAGCACTTTGAAGTCCCGTGGGAGCCCCCACATGCGGAGCATTCATGCTTAAACTTTCACTTACTCCCAAATTTGCAATTACCCTTGTGTAGCCCAGCTGCGCTTGGTGCCACATGTTACCCTGGAGGATGCATGGAAGGTAATTCACAATCACCCGATATTCATTCACACTTCACATTTTCCTGGTGCCACCAGAGGGAGCCCTTTAGAATACGCAGGTATATAAGGGTGTGGAGAGACGCAGCAGTAGCTATTCTAGTCATTCTAGACATTCTAGCTGAACGTTAGCTAGTTGTTGGTTGTACCTCAGAGAGACGAGCTGAGAGGAAAGTTACCTCAGAACGAGCAGATTGTAGTTTCCCTAGGAAAGTGGAAAGTGACTCTCGAAGTATGCATAAATCAGTCTGACGGAAGGTCCTGAAGCTACTTTGGACAGAGCCTAAGAAGGAAAGGGGACTGCAGTTTTTGTAAGACCGAGTCAACTGAGGTATTGTTAGAGAGCGAGCGTGCCGACGCTTGGAGAGCGGTGAAGAGAAGGAAGCTGACATCTACTGCTGCTTGTGCTTATGTTAAAGGTGCGAGTAGGACGACAGGCAAGTGGAAAAGGGAAAGAGAGAGTGACTGAGGATGAATAGCAATGAAGGCTTACCTCCACTCTGCACCACCAGACACCGGGTCCGAGCTTGCTAGTACCTTCATGGCTAGTGGGAGAAACCGGAGACCCTGCTGGACTTCAGGTCACAGAGGGGCCCAACAGTGCTGATACGTAACCGGGGTCAGGAAGAACAGGAGTCTGGTCAGTGCAACCATTGGAGACTTAGTTCTGTCCAAAAGAAGGCTCCACCACAAGATCAGCCGGGCGTAGCAAAGAGAACGGAGTTAAACTTTGTTTCATGCAAGTTAGAAACTCACACACATATAGACATAAGGAGGCCCTACACCTACTCAGTGATTACTGGACGTGCATCCTCCACCCTGACGGCCTCCCGGGACGTGCCTACAACTTCATCACCAGTAAAGGTACAGAAAGAGACTGTCTTGTGTGTGTCTGCATTATTCTCCTTCATCCCTGCACCGCCATATACCTCGAGGGATCAGTCTCGCCTGTGGGAGACTTAACACCTTGCTGCCCAAACCCTCAGAGGATCTACCCTGCAGCGCTGGTCACCCTGACCAGGAACCACAGGTGGCGTCACGAACATTCTATCATCCCCTGTAAATATCCCCCTTTAGTGAGCGCCCAGGGCAACGGACCGAGCTGCGCTACCCGTGACATCTCCCCCATTGAAGTGAACGGGCTCGGTGCCGAGTACCCCAAAGCCCTGGTACGTGCGACTCATTTTTGGCGTCACGAACAGGATCAGAAGCTCGCAAAATGCGAGTCCTGTGTGCCTAAAGTGGACTGTTTTGTGCAAAAAGACTGTTACGTTTTTGTGATATTTTGGGCCATTTTGCCGCCATATTCGCGCCCTGAGGCGCTGGTGAAGAAGAGGGGCGTGTATTCGTGAGCGTACTCCCCCTGTGGCGCGAAAGTAATGGGCGCCCTGTCTAAGTGCTATTATAATGTCCGAGCCTGCCCCCTGCAAGGGAGATCCGCCTCCTCTTCATCCTCTATGCTAAGAAGAGAAAGCGAAAGTCCCGCCTCCACGAAAAATCCAGAGTGTCCCAGATGAAACATACAGTCTGGCCTGGAGTGAGATGGTGGAAGGACAGGAGTCGCTGTGTGGAGGAATGGCGGTGCGCAGACCCCGTTCCCCTGAAGTGGTGCAGCCTGTACTCGAACCTTCCCCAGGTCGGGAGGACGAAGAAATGAACTACCGTGTGGAAGAAGTGGATGCGGTGCTGAGAGATATAGCCCGACACCGCACAGAGATGGAGGCGATGGAGCGAAGCTGGCGTGCCCTGAAACAGCGGCTACTGTGGGATGCGATGCTCTCCCCCTGGATGCACAACTGTCACCTGCGCCACCACTGGAACCAGCGGCTGAAGAAGAACCGGAGGCTGGCCCCAAAAGAGCTGATCCTGACTCCGCCGAGGACGCGGCGGGAGGGAAGGAGGCTGAGGAGGCCTTACCGGACCGGAACGCCAACCAGGCCTGGAACCATAGGCCGCAACGGAAAGCTATCTCCCGGTAGGGACACCGGAGGATCCCCAGCCACTAGCGATGGAAATCGACTGGGAGGAGATGGAGTACCTGGATGATGTGGAATACGCCGCCCAGAAAGAGAACGAGTGGCGACGCCGTGAGCAGGAGCAGCGGCAGCAGCAGGAGCAGCGAGAGGCGCAGCAGCTTCACCAGAGGTACCGGGAGCAGAATCTTGCGGACAAGGAGATCGTCCGGCGAGATAAAGGTACGCTCTGGGAATCGCGGCGCCAGGGGACGGTGTGTGCCTCTAAGTTCCGAGGAGGTTGGGGGTACATACGCGAGTCAGGGTTCTCTCAGAAGATCTTCGTTCATCGCTGTGATGTAGGGTCTAACCTGTTAAAAGGGGATGTTGTCACCTACACGTGGCACTGGGGTCTTAAGGGGTGGTATGCCCTGAATGTCTCCCGAGTCAGCGACCCCGTCCCTGAAGCCGGAAACTTACCCCGTGTCTCAGTGTCCCAAGCCTCAGCCACATCAGCGCCCGGCCGCGCACCTGCATCCTATCCGGCGTCCTATTATGCAACGCCACAGAGCGCAGCGATTGCTAGTGCATCCCCAACTGAGCCACTGCGTGCACCTGCGTCCCAATTGGAAACGCTACAGAGCGTGACTACTACAGCGATTCCTATTGAGCCAAATCTGTACTTAAGTGAGGCACCTGTAAGGCCTCCAGTAAATCGCAAAATTGAAAAGAGGACTGTGGCTACTCAGACACTGGTAGCAGGACACGATCTCTTAGTGATGCGTTCCAGAGCGCACCGCATGCTTCCAGCCCCAGGTGTGGAAGGTGCTACCTTATCCAAAGAAGACCAGTAGGACCCAGACAGGGTTTACTGAACTGTACAAAGTTATGAAGAGAATTGCACTTTATTGAGAATGTTATATGAAGATAATGTTTACATGCTGAAGTAGTATACCCCAGTTGGGTAATGTGATAGTGATATGTGAAATGCTGTTTTGAAGGACTGCGTGGCTGAGGACTTTGCCAGCCCAAAAACTGTGTTGTAAATAGTTGGCACTTGGTGCCCAATCTTGGTTTTACGTAAGCCATCCTACCTCAGAAGAAAAACCCGTATGGTGTGGCCTTGAGTGAGGTTTGCAGCAAAGAAGTCCTGCAGCCCACCCAGGACCACCGTGGGAGGTTTGGTGCGGGTCCTCCACAAGAATCCTGTATTGTGTGAAAGTATTTTGATATTTTCTATTTGCCATTTGTACACATTGTAACGTTTGAAGTGTCCTTACCTCCCGCAAGGGAAGAGTTATGTTATTGTTGTTATTATAAAAATTGTTTTCATTTTCAGCCCGGGAGTGCTGATATTAACTAGGGGGGGATGTGTAGCCCAGCTGCGCTTGGTGCCACATGTTACCCTGGAGGATGCATGGAAGGTAATTCACAATCACCCGATATTCATTCACACTTCACATTTTCCTGGTGCCACCAGAGGGAGCCCTTTAGAATACGCAGGTATATAAGGGTGTGGAGAGACGCAGCAGTAGCTATTCTAGTCATTCTAGACATTCTAGCTGAACATTAGCTAGTTGTTGGTTGTACCTCAGAGAGACGAGCTGAGAGGAAAGTTACCTCAGAACGAGCAGATTGTAGTTTCCCTAGGAAAGTGGAAAGTGACTCTCGAAGTGAGCATAAATCAGTCTGACGGAAGGTCCTGATAGCTACTTTGGACAGAGCCTAAGAAGGAAGTGAAGGAAAGGGGACTGCAGTTTTTGTAAGACCGAGTCAACTGAGGTATTGTTAGAGAGCGAGCGTGCCGACGCTTGGAGAGCGGTGAAGAGAAGGAAGCTGACATCTACTGCTGCTTGTGCTTATGTTAAAGGTGCGAGTAGGACGACAGGCAAGTGGAAAAGGGAAAGAGAGAGTGACTGAGGATGAATAGCAATGATGGCTTACCTCCACTCTGCACCACCGGACACCGGGTCCGAGCTTGCTAGTACCTTCATGGCTAGTGGGAGAAACCGGAGACCCTGCTGGACTTCAGGTCACAGAGGGGCCCAACAGTGCTGATACGTAACCGGGGTCAGGAAGAACAGGAGTCTGGTCAGCGCAACCATTGGAGACTTAGTTCTGTCCAAAAGAAGGCTCCACCACAAGATCAGCCGGGCGTAGCAAAGAGAATGGAGTTAAACTTTGTTTCATGCAAGTTAGAAACTCACACACATATAGACGTAAGGAGGCCCTACACCTACTCAGTGATTACTGGACAAGCATCCTCCACCCTGACGGCCTCCCGGGACGTGCCTGCAACTTCATCACCAGTAAAGGTACAGAAAGAGACTGTCTTGTGTGTGTCTGCATTATTGCTCCTTCATCCCTGCTCCGCCATATACCTCGAGGGATCAGTCTCGCCTGTGGGGGACTTAACACCTTGCTGCCCAAACCCTCAGAGGATCTACCCTGCAGCGTTGGTCACCCTGACCAGGAACCACAGGTGGCGTCACGAACATTCTATCATCCCCTGTAAATATCCCCCTTTAGTGAGCGCCCAGGGCAACGGACCGAGCTGCGCTACCCGTGACATCTCCCCCATTGAAGTGAACGGGCTCGGTGCCGAGTACCCCAAAGCTCTGGTACGTGTGACTCATCTTCGTTGAAGGCGAAACACAGTCCCTTCTGTAATGCCACCGAGTGCCCCGACTGTCCTGAACCCCCGGTGCCGCTATGAAAAGATTGACTACCCTGGCGCCCTCGGGGCGGAACCATCACTCTCATCCATAGGGCTATGTCCTTGTGCTCCCACCGAATACTGGGCCTAACCGCCTTGCGCTGCCTGAACTGCTCGTCATACCTGAGCCAGCCCTGGTCACCATACACCCGGTATGCTTCACTAACCGCATCCATGTAGCAAAACAGGCCCGAACAGTTCTTGGGCGCCTTTTCCCCGATCACACTTGCCAAAATGGCAAATGCCTGAAGCCAATTCGAAAAGGTCCTGGGAATCAAACGATACCTCAGTCTTTCCTCATCTTCCTTCCGTGATTCGTCTTTTCTAGGCCTATCAAGATTAAAACGCTGTAACAGCAACAGGGAAAAATATATCCACATATTCCCCCTTCCAAATACTGTCCCTGACCTCCTGTTTCAGATGAGCCCCCAACGGCCCCTCGAAGCATACATACACCTCACCCTTAGCCGTGTCGTCTAAACGAATCGCCTCATCCTTCTCCGCATCTACCCCGCCACCTGTACTCTGAGCCGCCCGCTCCGTCTCAACCGCTGCTATATTCCCAGCAACAGCCGCACCACCAACCGCCGACGTTACGCCTGTCACCTGACTAGAATCTGATATGGCCCCCCCACAACCAAAGCCACTCCCAAAACTTGATTGATTTGATAAGGCCCCCCCGACATTGCCCAACCAAGCAGCCGATGGTAACGCACTACCTTGTAGCCCCCACACCCTGGCTTGATCGCTAATGGCATGTAAAATTATCACGACACCCCCGTGAAACCCCCAGGTACCGATTCCCTGACCCTGTACTGAGGGGAAAATATGCGGGGGTCAAAAGGAAAAGTAAGTTTGCTCTCACCTGGCTGCCTGGGCGCTGTGAACCCAGCAGCCGAAGATCCGGAATCCTGATGGGAAGGCCTTGACCCACTAGCCGGTCGTTCCTCCGCTGGTGTCGCAGCTCCCGGGCCTCCCTGTGTAGCAGGCCGCCAGCCACCGGCGTGGACTGCGCTGGATACCTGAACAGGGACCCAGGGAACTGGTGATGCTCCCATGCCTGATGAAGTTTCCTGCCGCCAGCCTCCGGATCCATCGGACGCCGCCTGCGTCTCTCCTGCGTAGTCACCGACCGAGGCAGCCGACTGCTGCCTGCTCCATAACTCCCCCGACGTTGCAGGCCCCCCTGGAGCCGAGCACATCGTGCCCAGCCTGGACCTGCGCCGCTGTCAGCGACACGCTGCAGCCTGGGCCAGCCAACTGCTGCCCACAAATCTGCCGCCGAGGGGCCGAACGGCACGACCCCGCCTCCTGGAATCTCTGCTCCTGCTCAGACGAGCAGGTACCGGCTCAAGACTGGCACCCTCCACTCCTGGTCCCTGAAGAGAGGGAGGATGACCCCTCCCCCTGCCGCAGGCCCTGCCGACGCTGAGGATTCCTCCCGGCCCCCGGGCGGCCAGCCCCCGGCCTGCAGTCACCGTTGGGAGCCAGAGGGTCCCTGGAGGGGCTCCTCACTCGGCGACGGGCCCGGGATTGACTTTGGGACTGAGGCCTCAGGAGGCCTGGACCTCCTCGCCCGTCATTCCACTGGAGGAGCGTGGGGAGCTCGATCACTGTCCCTGCAGCAGACCATTGACTGAGGCCTGCAGCCAGCCGTGCCATGCTCACCAGCCGCATCCCTCAGCCGTTGTAGCTGAGCCTCGACCTCCATCCACAAGACAGGTACTCAGCTTGTTCGTCGGGCAGTGAGTTCCCTAAAATGGATGCCCCCATTACATGGCAGCCCCCTTATATATGGCCCTACCCACTACCCCTTGTTCACCCCCCCTCAGACCACTCCCCCATCTCTTTTCCACAAGTGCCACCAAAACCCTTCTGCTTCCTCCTAATCGTTAACCCCTTACTCCCTACACACTACCTGTGTCAGCTCCCTAAATCCCACATCGCCCTGTCATGGCAGCCTCCCTCGAGGGGCCAGGGGCCCAGTATGGCCTTGCTTGAGAGGCAAGTAACAGTTTTCTGTGGATGTACATCTGGCTTGGTTGATATTCCTGATCATGTTCATTAAATGGTCAAACATTGACTAACATAATATGTTCATCTATTTAGACAGTGTTCTCCTACTGTAGTCTTCAAGGCCCGCCAACAGATCATGTTTTAAGGATTCCTTAGTTTTGCTCAAGTGATAGTTTTGTATAGGTGATGGAATTATCACATGTGAAATACTAACGAAATCCTGAAAACATGATCTGTTGGTGGACCTTGAAGACTGTGTTAGGACATGGGAATACGACATCTTTTTCTGGAGCGTCCATTCCAAAATGCCCCTGAAAAAGTGATCAAAAGAAAGAACATATACATTTCTATGTAAAAACGACTCTCTGTTCACATGTTAAGGCTTCTGAGGGTCTTTTAACTGCTTCAGTTTTTCAAAGATGCCAAGTGGATAAAAAAAGCTGAGCATTCTTCAGGCAGCTTTTTCTCAAAAGACACTGTACGTTACAATTCAAGTCAAAGTAAGAGAAGCCCAGAAGACATCAGGGCGGCTATTTGAGCATTTTACTAGCATTTTTGCTTCAGAAATCAATATTGTATTTGTTCATTTTGAATGGAAAAACACACCACATATTAGTAAAAAAGATGAATCAAAATTATGGAAAATGGCAAACAAAAATTCTGTTTATTAAAAGCATTGAATAACAACCAAAAATATTTAAAAAAGGCACTTCAGGACAAAAAATGCCAATATTTTCTGATATAGGAAAGATGTGTATCTTCGTACCGTGTTAGCCAGTAGATAGAAAAATATTTAGACTTGAGAGTCCTCAGTGGTTGATACCTTTTAATAGCCATTAAAAGGTATCAACCACTGAGGACTCTCAAGTCTAAATATTTTCTGAAGCATTTTTCTCCTGATGAACTCAGTGAATTTGCACTCATTGTATGCACATACATTTAGGTGGCTCTTGCAAGTAAACATTAGAGGCTAAGGATAGGGTTTGTCCTTGGGGAGTGGGTGGGAAGATGTCCACCTTATCTACACCTGCAGAGCCTGCACCGCCGTCTGCTGACAGGACCTGTGTTATGTCAAAGTCATGTGATCAGTGACATGGTCTGGGTTTAAATAGCTGTACTTAAGAGGCAGTCTAAGTGATGTGGTTTGGAGAGGAAAGACTTCAAACGGTGGCTCCAGTTGGAGCTGAAGACACATGGTAGTCTGAGCTGTCGAATCCCTCAGACAATTGGACTTTGCTATACATTATCTTTTTGTTTTGCCGCTATGCCATGTTGACTTTGCTGAACCCTGCTTTGGTTTATGCTGTTCCACAATAAACCAGAAGGTGATTTACCACAAGAAGCGTTCCTGTGTCTACCTTTGGAAGTAGCTGAGTGAGTAAACCCCTCATACGTGGTGTTTTGAATGCGTGCAGCATTCCAGGAACATGCATAGAGGCTTTGGACAACTGCATGCTGTGGGTAAAATCTGCCATGCAGCACGAGACGTCCGGCAGCAAGAAGGAGCTTGTGAAGCATCTGTTCTGGTCCAACAGCAGCACCAGCTCGCCAGTCAACAGCAGCAAATGGCACAATAGGAGACTAATAAACTGTTGAAACAGCAGCTTCAACAGCAGCAGCAGCGACAGCACCAGGAGGCGCTAACGTGGCAAATAGAATGGTTTGTTGGAGGCCGGCGGTCTCCTCCCCAACTCCAGGAGATGACTCGTATGTCCAGAAATTGGTAAGACGAGCCATGAAAAAATGACCTCAGGGGATGATGTGGAAGCCTTTCTGACTGTCTTAGAGAGGTGGCTGAATGGGAGAAACTTCCGCCAGAGCAGTGGGCTAAGGTGCTGGTGCTATATTTGTCGGGAGAACCTCGTATTATTTCTTAGCCCTCCAGAATGCCAAAGAATACGCCAAATTAAAAACTGAAATCTTTGGGACACCTGGGAGTAACGATGTCCATTAGAGCTCAGAGAGTCCACTGCTGTGTGTATGCTGGCGACAAACCCCCTCGCTCACAAATTTTTGACTTGTTGCATCTAGTCCAAAAAGTAGTTGCAGCCAGAGACTTCCACTTCTGCACAGATGGTCGAGCGGGTGGTGATGGACAGGTTCATCCGCTCCCTTCCAGGCCAATACAGACTTGGGTTGCCCCGGGTGACCCTAGGAATGCGGATTACCTGGTTAGCTTGGTTGAAAGATGCCAGGTTGTTGAGAAATCCCTCGGGAAACCAGACATCGCCATTTCCCCGTACTGGGATACCCAAAGAGGGATGGGCTTACCATGGAGGGTGGCTAGACCCACAAATGGGGGGCGTCCCAATCCCGCTGAGTGGTCCCCTAAGGCTGTTATTAAGGACATAATCTGTTGCCGATGTCACGATACTGGACACATAGCCGCCCGGTGTAGTATGTCCCTTGAACCAGTGGACTGCAGCCTAAGCAGGCGCTGCTCCTATTATGCCTATATGGCCTGCAGTGTGGACTGTCAATCTGGCGAGTGGCTGCAGTCATGTGCCGTGTCCGTCAATGGGGTAATGGTTCTTGGACTTTTTTACTCTAGCAGGCTAGTGACCCTAATGAGTGCTACAGTGGCCTACCAGTTGATCCCTTATAAGTTTGTGGGCGTCCACTGCATACACTGAGATGCCAAGTACCACGCTGTAACCAGAATGACCATGGGAACATACTGTGGTACTAAGTCCCATGTGGTTGGGTTAGTAAAAAATTTAATACATCCTGTCATATTGGGCAGGGCCGGCTCCAGGTTTTTATGGGCCCCGGGCGAAAGAGCCTCAGTGGGCCCCTTTAACACAGACCACGATTCATGATGCACAGATACAGCAGAGAAATATGGGTACAGTACAATGCCAAACACTTCACTTCTTCCATTACATGAGTGATATCTATTGTAAATTGTACAATAGCTCAAAAACCGCCAAATCCTCACAGCGCACAGAACAGACTGGACAGTACAGTCCTCCACACAATATTATGGGCACCACAGTCTCCCCCTCATCACCCATATAATACCCCATGCAGGATGTCACCCCCCATATAATGCTCCATACAGAATACTGGACCCAAAATAATGCTCCATACAGAATACTGGACCCAATATAATGCTCCATACAGGATACTGGTCCCCATATAATGCTCCATACAGGATACTGGTCCCCATATAATGCTTCATACAAAATATGGAGCTCTCCTCTGCGCTGTACTGCGTTCTGCACTGTTACGGCTCAGGAAAGGGCGCTGTGGAAAGACTCCCCATTATCATCATGATTTCCTCCCCATCATCATCATTGCCTCCTTATCATCATCATTGCCTCCCCCATCATCATCATGGCCTCCCCATCATCATCAATGCCTGCCCATCATCATCTCCTCCCCATCATCATCAATGCCTGCCCATCATCATCATGGCCTCCCCATCGTCATCATGGCCTCCCCATTATCATCAATGCCTGCCCATCATCATCATCGCCTCCCCATCATCATTATCGCCTCCCCATCATCATCAATACCTGCCCATCATCATCTTCTCCCCATCATCAATGCCTGCCCATTATCATCAATGCCTGCCCATTATCATCATCTTCTCCCCATCATCATCAATGCCTCCCCATTATCAGCAATGCCTGCCCATCATCATCTTCTCCCCATCATCAATGCCTGCCCATTATCATCAATGCCTGCCCATTATCATCATCTTCTCCCCATCATCATCAATGCCTCCCCATTATCAGCAATGCCTGCCCATCATCACACACAGACAGCACCACAGCACACAAGCACTCTCTCACATACATACACACACACATACACACACACACAAAGCACCGCACTACATACACACAGAGACACACACACACACGTCTTACCTGTCCAGCGTCCGTGCTCTCTGCCACAGCCTGCCGCTGAATGATGACGTCATTCAGCGGCGCTGCTGTGAGAGGAAGGCCGGCGCCCCCTGGATCCCGGAGCTGCGGCAGCGGAGGCACGGGAGAGGTAAGTATTGTGCCAGCTGATGCGGGGCCCTGAGCAAGCGGGGGGGGCCCAGTGGCGGCGCTGACACGCTCTCCTCCGCTAACGGGCACGGGGGTGCCAGACGGCGAGTGGGCCCCCCCACCTGCTCAGGGCCCCGGCACCTGCCCGGGTGTGCCGGGTGCTGACGCCGGCCCTGATATTGGGGCAGGATTTTTCACTGTTTTGGAACTTGTGGCAAAGAGGGGCTGCACAGAGTGTTGGGGACAATAGCCAGGTCCCTCTGGAAGAGGATCTGTCAAAAGTAAAGATTGAGGAGTTTCCCCTATTTGTCCTCGCTGGAGAGTAGGATGAGACGGTGACAGAGGAGCCCATCTTCCCTGAATTAGAAGTGCCCGAAGAGAACTTTGGGACTGCTCAACTTAGAGATCCTACATTGAAGGGGGCATTTGATAATGTTACTGTATATAATAGGGTTACTCAAGAGCCATAGGCTGACCGAAGGATCCCTCACTTTGCAGTCAATGGCAATTTGTTGTATCGATTGACCAAACTGAGGGGAGGTGAAATAGTGGAGTAGCTGCTAGTTCCGGGAACCTACCAGCGGAGGGTTTTAGACATGGTCCATTCTCATGTTTTGGGGGGACATCTGGGGGTGGAGAAAACTCAGGAGAGAGTAATATGTAGGGTCTATTGGCCAAGATGTTACCAGGAGATCCTAAATTATTGTAGGTCCTGCTGCACCTTTCAGATAACCGCTCCTACTTCTCAATTCTGAAGCCCCATAGTCCCGTTGATTGTGATAGAGGTCCCCTTTGAGAGGATTGCATTGGACCTAGTAGGTTCCCTAGTTAAATCTGCACAGGGCCATCAGTACACCCTAGTGGTCATGGACTATGCGACCCGATACCCTGAAGCGATGCCACTAAGGAACTGTTCGGCTTGTCCATATCTTTGCTAGGACAAGCCTGCCAAAGGAGATTTTGACTGACAAGGGAACCCCCTTTATGATCAAATTAATGAGGGAGCTGTGTAGAGTCCTCCAGATTGCCCAGCTGCGAACAGCAGACCAATGACCTGGTGGAGCACGTCAATAAGTTCTTGAAGGCCATACTAAAGAAGGTCAATGAGAAGGATGGTTAAGACTGGGATTATCTGCGTCCATTTCTGCTCTTTTCCATCAGAGAAGTCCCACAAGCCTAAAATGTCTTCTCGCCGTTTCATCTCTTTGTACGGTAGACATGCGCGAGGGCTCCTGGACATTGCCAAGGAAACCTGGGAAGTCGAGGTCACTCCACACTGGTGTGTCATTGAGCATGTTGCCCAGTTGCAGGAGAGGATGGCTCACGTGATGCCTATCGTGAAGGAACATTTTCTCCATGCACAGGAGGGACAGGCAAGGGTAAATATCAGATAAGCAAGGCTGAGGCAATTCCAGCCCGGGCACTACGGATATAGCAGCGGGGACATAGGTTCAGGACACTGGCTGTACCGGTACCAAAGTAACTCACAACTCACTAGCAGTACACCTTACTCATTAATGATTCTACACGTTGTTTGGTAACTGCATAGGGGAGAGGGAGTCCTTTATACAAGATGCCTCCCAGCTATTGGCTGAAAGCCATCTTGCAGGTGCACTTAGCTGTACTAAATGCCTCTCAGCTACAAGCTATATACTTGTATTTACTATGTGTGCGCTCTGCAGGGGTGGAAAGTGTAGAATGCACACAAGGAAGGAGCAGCACACCGGGGATGGCGCCGGGAACCTGGACAGTGAGTAAGCCAGCGTTCCTGCATGACGGGGGAAGGAGACATCATGCAGGAGCGCCATCAATAGTGCTACATAGAAGTATCACAACTGTACTTTGTTCACAATATTTGAACGAGGCACTACAGTTGGTACCTTCAAGAGTGTATGAATGACCTGGCTTGTAATTTTTGGTAGGCTTTGCACTTAGCGAATAACCTTTATTAGTCTACGCGTATCAGTACATGACAATTTGAACAGCATGTGTATGAAGCCCTCCTTTATAATAATAATAATTTTATTTGTATAGCGCCAACATATTCCACAGCACTTTACATTTTAGAGAGGACTTGTATCGACAATAAAAGACATTACAGAATAACAATAATCACATAAATCAACAATTAGCAAGAGGAGTGAGAGCCCTGCTTTCAAGCTTACAATCTATGAGGAAATAGGGGGGACAGGAATGGTGGTTGGTAACAATTGCTTGTATTGTAGGTCCAGCCATTAAGATAATATACGGAGTGTTCACATAATGCTGCATCAACTGGTCACCAGCCAGCATGTTTACGAACACAGAGAGCTATTAATTGCATGAAGGGTGTGTGAACAGATGACATGACGGTCCTGATTTCGAAGAAAATTTTGTATGGCAAAATAGGGATAGTTAGGTAGTGGTGAGGCGATAGGTCAGTCTTATGTCTAAGGCCAGGGTCACACTAGCGATGAATATGGATGAGTGCTATGCGATAAAACATCATACTGTATAACACTTGGACCAGTAATAATCTATGGGGCAGCTCTTATCATCGTTTTTTTCTCGGCCGTATTCTACGTGCGAGTGAAATCGCAGCATGCTGCGATTGTCACCGACACTCGGACGAGTCTCAGCGCACTTGCACCCATATAAGTCTATGGGTGCGAGTGACACAGCGCACATCACTCGGATATCATCTGAGTGTTGTGTGATATACGCCGCCGCTGGCAATGGAGGAGATAGAGAAATTAGTTTCTCTTCCTCCTCAGCTGTGCTCCGATCCGCTCTGTGCGAGAGACTCGGAGCACAGTAGCATGACCTTCGGCTCCCGCACGCAGCAGAGCAGGAGCCGAGGGTCATTAGCATATTCATCCAATGCTCTCGCATTCGATGCCATGCGCAAGTGTGACCCTGGCCTAATACAGAGTGTATCTGAATCCCTAATTTTTAGCACTTCTTTCTTCCTTCAGAATTTACATTGAAATTTCCAATTTTTTTTACAAAAAAATTCAAATTTGGTTTACTTAAATTAGTATTTTTAAAATCCTTATTAAACCCTTAGACCCCGAGCCATTTTCCGTTTTTTTTTTTTGCTCTCCTTCTTCCCAGAGCCATAACTTTTTTATTTTTTATTGCCATTTAGCGCTTGATTTTTGCAGGACAAGTTGTACTTTTGAATGACAGTGTTGGTTTTGACATATCTTGTACTGGAAAACGGGAAAAAAATTCCAAGTGCAGTGAAATTGCAAAATAAATGCAATTCCACAGTTTTTTTTTCTTACCATGTTTACATAATGCTAAAACTGACCTGTCATTATGATTCTCCAGGTCATTACAAGTTCAAAGACACCAAACATGTATAGGTTCTTTTTTATTTAAGTGGTGAAATGAGGCAAAAGGGGGTGATTTGAACTTTTATATTGTTTCATTTTTTTATATTTTTAAAAACTTTTTTTTACTTTTTGAATACTTCAGTAATCTTCATGGGAGAATAGAAACTGCAGTACTTTGATAGCCTCTGCTACACACAGGCGATGATCAGATCGCCTGTTTGTAGCAGAAATGTTCACTTGCTATGAGCGCTGACCACGGGGCAATGATAACCACAGAGCCACAGAGCTCTGCTGCAGACCTCTGGTTGTCATGCCTACCCATTGCTGACCCACAAACATGTGATGGGGCCACCAATGGGTGGAGCCAGTGACATGCTTCCTGTCAGAGGTTGACAGCGGCATTTAGCTAGTTAACAGCCTCGGGTGGATTCCACCCGAAGTTGTCGTGGGAACATGTCAGCTGCACAGATCAGTTGTCAAGTGCCTGGAAAGGTAGGGGATCAGAGCCGGTGCCTACACCAAACAGCGGGATTCCGACATGTGCATATTATTACAGCACATGTCAGAAAGGGGTTAAGTTTTGCCTTATATACAAGTCATTATACCTGTAAACTCCAATGTCTCATCAATTTTGAATGTTTTATTTTCAGTCCTTAAAGTAGATAAAAAGTGTAATATCATTGTTCTCAGCAGCGATCTGGGAGTCAGAGATGCTTCCAGGGGTCTACCTGATGCTATTCTCCTTCCATTCAGCACTTTTTCCATTCATTTCAACATTTTCACTGGCCCCTAGTCCTTTTTGTAGGTTGTGCCAGAAAAAAGCTCAGCTTTTCCATTGACTCCCATTATACTCTTTACTCGAAACGAGCATCCAAGCATTAGGAATTGCTTGGTTTGAGAAATGAGCATTCAAGCATTTTAGTGGTCACTCATCCCTAATAGCAACTAATCAAAGTCTTCACTATTTTTAACCCCTTCACCCCCGAGGGTGGTTTGCACGTTAATGACCGGGCCAATTTTTACAATTCTGACCACTGTCTCTTTATGAGGTTATAACTCTGGAACGCTTCAACGGATCTTCGCGATTCTGAGATTTTTTTCTCGTGACATATTGTACTTCATGTTAGTGGTAAAATTTCTTCGATATAACTTGCGTTTATTTTTGAAAAAAAACGCAAATATGGCGAAAAATTTTAAAATTTTGCAATTTTCAAACTTTGAATTTTTATTCCCTTAAAACAGAGAAATATATCACACAAAATAGTTAAGAAATAACATTTCCCACATGTCTACTTTACATCAGCACAATTTTGGAACCAAAATTTTTTTTTGTTAGGAAGTTATAAGGGTTAAAAGTTGACCAGCGATTTCTCATTTTTACAGCAAAATTTACAAAGCCATTTTTTTAGGGACCACCTCACATTTGAAGTCACTTTGAGGGGTCTATATGGCAGAAAATACCCAAAAGTGACACCATTCTAAAAACTGCACCCCTCAAGGTACTCAAAACCACATTCAAGAAGTTTATTAACCCTTCAGGTGCTTCACAGTAACTAAAGCAACGTGGAAGGAAAAAATGAATATTTTACTTTTTAGCCACAAAAATGATCTTTTACAAACTTTTTTTTTTTTTCACAAATTGTAAGCTTTTCAGGGGATATAGCTCTGAGATCGCCGTCCGGGTAGACGGAATGGCATAGAAACAGTTCGTTCAGAGACAGCAGTTCTGGAAAAAACTGGCCGCAACCAGCTTTATTAAAGTCCACAGCCAACAGATAAAACAAATCATAAACATAAGACCTGGGCTTGTCCTGCCACTTACTGCACTTAGATAGATTTCCCTATCTATCCGGGTCCCGACTCTAACAGCCTGGGCCAAAACAACACATATGTTCAGCATTTACCAGCATGGAGTTTCACAGAGTCTCCTCCTTGTGTCTGAAGGCACCTTCAACGTCCAGACTTGAGAGAGCTCCCCTCCTATTCAGCAGCTATCCGCATGGATTCTTACAGAGACTACTCCTGTGTCCGGGGTACATCGAGCACCCAGACTGAGATAGCTCAAACTCCTGGAGACTCCTTCTTGTGCCTGGACTCCCTGTCCAGACTAAGCGAGCTCTCTGACTGTGCTCCCAAGCACCTACTTCTGGCTTCCTAATAAACACCTGAGTGGATTCAGGTCTGAGCTGCAAGCGTGTACTGAATGGCAGGTGTAGTGACCTTTCTTTACCACCAGGTTTACAAAGCCACACATTTCGCTCATACCAGTCAGCAAAGTACTTAGGTGAAATATACACCTCATTCAACACATATTCCTTCACTGTCTCACAAAGGGTAAAAGGAGAAAATGGACAGATAAGGTTGTTATGCAATTTCTCCTGAGTACGCCAATACCCCATATGTGGGGGAAAACCACTGTTTGGGCACACGGCAGAGCTCGCAAGGGAAGGAGCGACGTTTGACTTTTTCAAACTAAAATTGGCTGGAATTTAGATTGGATGCCTTGTCGCGTTTGGAGAGCCCCTGATGCGCCTAAACAGTGGAAACCCCCCCACAAGTGACACCATTTTGGAAACTAGACCCCCTAAGGTACTTATCTAGATCTGTTGTGAGCACTTTGAACCCTCAAGTGTTTCACAAAAGTTTATAAAGCCTGGGTGTGAAAAAAAAAAAAATCAATTTTCCACAAAAATGATTTTTTAGTCCCAAATTTTTGAATTTTCCCAAGGAAATTGGACCCCAAAAGTTGTTGTCCAATTTGTCCTGAGTACGCTGATACCCCATATGTGGGGGGGGAAACTGTTTGGGCGCACGGCAGGGCTTGGAAAGGAAGTAGTAACGTTTTGGAATGCAGACGTTAATGGGGGTCATGTTCCGTTTGCAGTGCCCCAGATGAGCCTAAACAGTGGAAACCCCCCACAAATGACCCCATTTTGGAAACTAGACCCCCTAAGGAACTTATCTAGATCTTTGGTGAGCACTTTGAACCCCCAAGTGCTTCACACAAGTTTATAATGCCCGGGCATGAAAATAAAAAATCCTATTTTTTTCCCACAAAAATTATCTTTTAGTCACTAATTTTTTATTTTCCCAAGGGTAACAGGAGAATTTGGACCACATAAGTTGTTGTACAATTTGTCCTGAGTACGCTGATACCCCATATGTGGGGGGGAACCACTGTTTGGGCGCACGGCAGAGCTCGGAATGGAAGGAGCACCATTTCACTTTTTCCAACCAAAATTGGCTGGAATTGAGTTTGGATGCCATGTTGAATTTGGAGAGCCCCTGATGTGCCTAAACAGTGGAAACCCCCCACAAATGACCCCATTTGGGAAACTAGACCCCCTAAGGAACTTATCTAGATTTTTGATGAGCAATTTGAACCCCCAAGTGCTTCACACAAGTTTATAACGTAGAGCCGTAAAATTTAAAAATCATATTTTTTCCACAAAAATGATCTTTTCACCCCAATTTTTATTTTTCCAAGGGTAACAAGACTCCAAAAGTTATTGTGCAATTTGTCCTGAGTGCGCTGATACCCCATATGTGGGGGTAAACCACTGTTTGGGTGCATGGCAGAGTTTGGAAGGGAAGGAGCGCCGTCTGACTTTTTCAACGCAGAATTGGCTGGACGCCATGTCGTGTTTGGAGAGCTCCTGATCTGCCTAAACAGTGTAAACCCCCATAAATGACACCATTATGGAAACTAGACCCCTCAAGGAACTTATCTAGATGTGTGGTGAGAACTTTGAACCCCCAGGTGTTTCACTAAAGTTTATAACGTACAGCCGTAAAATAAAAAATCTTTTTTTTTTTTTACAAAAATGATTTTTTCGCCCCCAATATTTTATTTTCACAAGGGTAACAGAAGAAATTGGAACCCAAAAGTTGTTGTCCAATTTGTCCTGAGTACACTGATACCCAATATGTGGGCGAAAACTACTGTATGGGCACACGTCGGGGCTCGGAAGGGAAGTAGTGACGTTTTGGATTGCAGACTTTGATGGAATGGTCTGGGGCGTCATGTCACATTTGGAGAGCCCCTGATGCACCTAAACAGTGGAAACCCCCCACAAGTGACCCCATTTTGGCAAATAGACCCACAAGGAACTTATCTTGATGTGTGGTGAGCACTTTGAACCCCAAAGTGCTTCACAGAAGTTTATAACGCACAGCCGTAAAATAAAAAAATCCTTTTTTTTTTACAAAAATGATTTTTTCGCCCCCAATATTTTATTTTCACAAGGGTAACAGGAGAAATTGGACCCCAAAAGTTGTTGTCCAATTTGTCCTGAGTACGCTGATACCCAATATGTGGGAGAAAACTACTGTATGGGCGCACGTCAGGGCTCGGAAGGGAAGTAGTGACGTTTTGGATTGCAGACTTTGATGGAATGGTCTGGGTGCGTCATGTCGCATTTGGAGAGCCCCTGATGCGCCTAAACAGTGGAAACCCCCCACAAGTGACCCCATTTTGGAAAATAGACCCCACAAGGAACTTATCTAGATGTGTGGTGAGCACTTTGAACCCCGAAGTGCTTCACAGAAGTTTATAACGCACAGCCGTAAAAATAAAAAATCTTTTTTTTTTTTTGCAAAAATGATTTTTTCGCCCCAATATTTTATTTTTACAAGGGTAACAGGAGAAATTGGACCCCAAAAGTTGTTGCCCAATTTGTCCTGAGTACGCTGATACCCAATATGTGGGAGAAAACTACTGTATGGGTGCACGTCTGGGCTCGGAAGGGAAGTAGTGACGTTTTGGATTGCAGACTTTGATGGAATGGTCTGGGGGCGTCATGTCGCATTTGGAGAGCCCCTGATGCGCCTAAACAGTGGAAATCCCCAACAAGTGACCCCATTTTGGAAAATAGACCCCACAAGGAACTTATCTAGGTGTGTGGTGAGCGCTATGAAGCCCCAAGTGCTTCACAGAAGTTTATAAAGTACAGCAGTAAAAACAAAAAAATCATTTTTTTTGTACAAAAATGATATTTTCGCCCCAGTTTTTTATTTTCCCAAGGGTAACAGAAGAAATAGGACAAATTGCACAGTAACTCTTGGGGTCCAGAGTACGCTGATACCCCATATGTGGGGATAAACTACTGTTTGGACGCATGGCAGAGCTCAGAAGTGAAGGAGCACCGTTTGACTTTTTCAACGCAGAATTGGCTGGAATTGAGATCAGACGCCATGTCACATTTGGAGAGCCCCTGATGTGCCTAAACAGCGGAAACCCCCCAATTCTAACTCCAACCCTAACCCCAACACACCCCTAACCCTAGTCCCAACCCTAACCACAAACCTAACCCTAACACACCCCTAATCCCAACCCTAACCCTAATCCTAACTTTAGCGCCAACCCTAACCCTAACTTTAGCCGCAACCCTAACCCTAACCCTAATGGGAAAATGGAAATAAATACATTTTTTTAATTTTATTATTTTTCCCTAACTAAGGGGGTGATAAAGGGGGGTTTGATTTACTATTTATAGCGGGTTTTTATGATTGGCAGCTGTCACGCTAAAAGACGCTTTTTATTGCAAAAATAGTTTTTTGCATCGCCACATTTTGAGAGCTATAATTTTTGCATATTTTGGCCCACAGAGTCATGTGAGGTCTTATTTTTTGCGGTACGAGTTGACGTTTTTATTTGTACCATTTTTGAGCACGTGACATTTTTGATCGCTTTTTATTTCGATTTTTGGGAGGTTAGAATGAACAAAAATCAGCAATTCATGAATTTCTTTTGGGGGAGGCGTTTTTATTGTTCCGCGTGTGGTAAAATTGATAAAGCAGTTTTATTCTTCGGGTCAGTACGATTATGGCAATACCTCATTTATATCATTTTTTTATGTTTTGGCGCTTTTATAGAATAAAAAACAATTTTATATAAAAAATAATTATTTTTGCATCGCTTTATTCTGCGAGCTATAACTTTTTTATTTTTTCGCTGATGATGCTGTATGGTGGCTCGTTTTTTGCGGGACAAGATGACGTTTTCAGCGGTACCATGTTTATTTATATCGGTCTTTTTGATCGCGCGTTATTCCACTTTTGTTCGGCGGTATGATGATAAAGCATTGATTTTTTGCTTCGTTTTTTTTTTTTTAAGGGGTTCACTAAAGGGGTTAACTAGTAGGACAGTTTTATAGGGGGGGTCGTTACGGACGCGGCGATACCAAATATGTGTACTTTTATTGTTTTGTTTTTTTTATTTACAGGAAGAAATGAATTTATTGGGGAATTTTTTTTTTTTATTTATTTATTTTGGATTTTTTTTTATAACATGTCTATTTTTATTTTTTCAACTTTTTTACTTTGTCCCAGGGTGGGACATCACTGTATTTTATCAAATCGCTGGTGTGACAGTGTGCACAGCACTCTGTCACACCAGCGATCGCTCAGGCAGTGCAGCAGGCTTCTCAGTGCCTGCTCTCAGCAGGCACTGAGGAAGCCGCCTCCCTCCAGGACCCCGGCGCCATCTTGGATCCGGGTCCTGGGAGGGAGGAAGCCCTCAGAACAGCGCGATCACATCGCGCTGGTCTGAGGGTCTCAGGGGGGCGCGCAGGGAGCCCCCACCCTGCGCGATCCTCCCCTGTGCCCCCAGTACACCGCAATCATGTTTGATCGCGGTGTGCTAGGGGTTAATGTGCCGGGAGCGGTCCGTGACCACTCCTGACACACAGTCACGGGTGTCAGCTGTGATAATCAGCTGACACCCGGCGGCGATTAGCTGCGCTCCCCTCAGGAGCGCAGCTGATCGCCTATGACGTACTATCCCGTCCATGGGCAGAATGGCACGGGTTTTATGGACGGGATAGTACGTCTAATGTCAGAGAGGGGTTAAAGGGAACCTGTCACCAGGTTTGGCCAACACAAGCTATGACCACCGCCTTTCAGGGCTTATCTACAGCATTCTATAATGCTGTAGATAAGTACTCAACCCGACCTGTAAGAGAAGAAAAATTACTTTTATTATACTCACCTGCAGGACGGTCCTGTCCGAGGGGTGTAACTGGTCTTGCTCCGGCGCCTCCCATCTTCTTACGATCGTTGTCCTCATTCTTGGTTCATATGGATGACGCGTCGCTGCATCATGCACACAGTCTGCTCGGCAATGTGCTCCTGCACAGGCGTACTTATCTGCCCTGTTGGGCCTCTCTGACCTTTCCCTGAGCACTGCAGTACTTTGCTCTGCCCTCAACAGGGAAGATAAATACACCTGAGCAGGAGAGCGATGCCAAGCACACTGTGTGGATGAGGCAGGGACGCGTCATCCACATAAAGCAAGCAGGAGGACGGCATCGCAAGAAAATGGGAGGCACCGGACCAAGAAGAGCGTCACCCCTCGGACCGGACCACCCCGCAGGTGAGTATAATGAAAGCTATTTTTCAGTTCTTCCAGGTCAGGTTGGGGGCTTATCTACGGCATTATAGAGTGCTGTATATCAGCCCTTAAAGGCGGTGGCCTCATCTTATATTTGCCTAACATGGTGACAGGTTCCCTTAAAGGATGTTTCATAGTCACAGCCTTTACAGTAAAAAAATGGTGTTTTGTAAAGAGGGGATGAGGTTCAGGCACCGGCCTATGATTCATGCTGCCTCTGACGACTCAGGGAGCATAAATCTACAACTTGGTTCTTCTTAAAACAGGACCACATAGGTTCATGAATATTATCACCTGTCCAAGATATTTCGTCGTAAATGTTCTTTATGGCTATCTTTGATTTCCAATTGTCTCTAAGTCTCCTTCAACATATGATTCCAAACACAGAGCCATATTTTTTCTGCTGGATTTTTCTAATAGTTTTACCAGGTTTATGAATACATTGTGTGATCACTAGAATGAAAAATCCAGTTGTTGTCTGCTGTTATAAGGATAGTCGACCATTTTTGTATCCCTTGCTTGAAATATGGTATATTTTACTTCTGATTTTCAAAATCATCAACGGGTACATGAAAAGAAAATTGCTTCTGGGCAAATAGCATCTGAAAAATAACTACCGTAACTCACAGATAAAAGTTACAATTAACACTACCTATTGGTGTGTGTTTAATGTATACATACAGACACTTGTGTGAAACTTTTGACGAGTGAAATAACTTGAATCTTGTGGGCCTCAATACAAAACTTCCAAGAATCATATTATTTAATTCATACTATACAATGAACACTATAAAAACAAAAGTGAAATTGCATTTTTTTCAGCATTTCATCCCACTGTTTTTCATTGCTTTACTGTATATGATAAAATGAATGTTGTTATTCATAATCACAAAAGAGCGTTAATTTAGGAAATAAAAAAGTTATGGCTTTTGGAAAAAGGGTAGAGAAAACTTAAAGTGCAAAAAAAATAGAAAAATTACCCTGTGATGTAGGGGTTAATGTACTAACGAACACATGGCAACCAACCAGTGAAAAAGAATGGTACCACACAATGGTATAAACAATAAAAAATATCTTTATTATTAACAATAATTAAAATCATTCACAAAGAAAGGTGCAAAAATCATTAAAAGAGACGTATGTCCTCCATAGGAAAAAAACTCACTTCAGCCTGAATACAAACTCTTAAATCATCAATGTTAAATCCCATACATAAACATGTGTCATGTGACTAAATAGGGTAAAGGTTGCCACAATAAACCTAATTTAACACAGAAAAGCCAAGGCTTATTAAATGACTAATATGGTTAATAAGCGGCCCAAATAACCCCTTAGATACAATCAGGAGACAATGTGAATAACGTATAAGCATCAATACATGCGTACCAATTAAAGCTGGTGGCTTTCCTCGGACATCCCTCTGCCCCGACGCGCGTTTCGCTCTGCTTCCTCAGCAGAAAAACTCAGCTGAAAAGCTGATGTAAACTCAGAAGACAGAGAGAAACTTGAAAGAGAACTTTACATTTAAACCATTAAAATTAAATTTGTACAGTGGACCTTCAAGTTGCAATGTTAATTGGTTCCAGGACAACTATTGTAAGACCAAACAATTGTAACCAGAGACCATAAATGGAATACTAGTCATAAATGGAAAACTAATAATAGTTTGTAAAGCCCTTAGATGTCAACTCCCCCCAAAAACACAAAAAAAACTAACAGGATGTAGGAAAAATGTGCAATTAAATAATGCACATAAAAGAATAAATTCTATATAGAAGTTGTAAATTTCTTCTTATGAAAGGGGTTGTCCACTACTCAAACATCCCTTACCCAATGTTTCTTCTCTGTAAAATAATAACACTTAGGCCGGAGTCACACTCAACGTATAAAAAAAGGTCAGATTTTTAATTTTTGACGGCCAAGAATCGCACCAACGTTCTCCGTATGGTGATCCATATGTAATCCGTTTGCAATGCGATGATGCGATTTCCTCGCATCTAGTATCCGTATGACATCCGTATGACATCCGTATGACATCCGTATGCAATGTGATTTTAACATGAGCTTTTACATACAGCAGTTTTCTGTATGTATCTATCTATTCTGCATGTATTTAGTGTATGTAAACCATGTCTTCTATCCTGTCGGCTCCTGCAGTGATTTCACAGAAGCCGACAAATGAATTACCGGATATTCTTCTATCTCTGTATGAAATATAAAGGCATATATATATATTTATGTATATATATATATATATATATATATATATATATGTGTGTGTGTGTGTCACTGATATATATATATATATATATATATATATATATATATACAGTACAGAACAAAAGTTTGGATACACCTTCTCATTTAAAGATCTTTCTGCATTTTCATGACTATGAAAATTGTACATTCACACTGAAGGCATCAAAACTATGAATTAACACATATGGAATTATAGACTTAACAAAAAAGTGTGTAACAACTGAAATTATGTCTTATATTCTAGGTTCTTCAAAATAGCCACCTTTTGCTTTGATGACTGCTTTGCACACTGTTGGCATTCTCTTGATGAGCTTCAAGAGATAGTCACCGGAAATGGTTTTCACTTCACAGGTGTGCCCTGTCAGGTTTAATAAGTGGGATTTCTGGCCTTATAAATAGGGTTGGGACCATCAGTTGTGTTGTGCAGAAGTCTGGTGGATACACAGCTGATAGTCCTACTGAATAGACGACTGTTATAATTTGTATTATGGCAAGAAAAAAGCAGCTAAGTAAAGAAAAACGAGTGGCCATCATTACTTTAAGAAATGAAGGTCAGTCAGTCCGAAAAATTGGAAAAACTTTGTAAGTGTCCCCAAGTGCAGTTGCAAAAACCATCAAGCGCTACAAAGAAACTGTCTTACATGAGGACCGCCCTAGGAAAGGAAGACCAAGAGTCACCGCTGCTTCCGAGGATAAGTTTATCTGAGTCACCAGCCTCAGAAATCGCAGGTTAACAGCAGCTCAGATTAGAGACCAGGTCAATGCCACACAGAGTTCTAGCAGCAGACACATCTCTACAACAACTGTTAAGAGGAGACTTTGTGCAGCAGGCCTTCATGGTAAAATAGCTGCTAGGAAACCACTGCTAAGGACAGGCAACAAGCAGAAGAGACTTGTTTTGGCTAAAGAACACAAGGAATGGACATTAGACCAGTGGAAATCTGTGCTTTGGTCTGATGAGTCCAAATTTGAGATCTTTGTTTCCAACCACCGTATCTTTGTGCGATGCAGAAAAGGTGAACGGTTGGACTCTACATGCTTGGTTCCCACCGTGAAGCATGGAGGAGGAGGTGTGATGGTGTGGGGGTACTTTGCTGGTGACACTGTTAGGGATTTATTCAAAATTGAAGGCATACTGAACCAGCATGGCTACCACAGTATCTTGCAGCAGCATGCTATTCCATCCGATTTGCGTTTAGTTGGACCATCATTTATTTTTCAACAGGACAATGACCCCAAACACACCTCCAGGCTGTGTAAGGGCTATTTGACCAAGAAGGAGAGTGATGGGGTGCTATGCCAGATGACCTGGCCTCCACAGTCACCAGACCTGAACCCAATCGAGATGGTTTGGGGTGAGCTGGACCGCAGAGTGAAGGCAAAAGGTCCAACAAGTGCTAAACATCTCTGGGAACTCCTTCAAGATTGTTGGAAGACCATTTCAGGTGACTACCTCTTGAAGCTCATCAAGAGAATGCCAAGAGTGTGCAAAGCAGTCATCAAAGCAAAAGGTGGCTACTTTGAAGAACCTAGAATATAAGACATAATTTCAGTTGTTACACACTTTTTTGTTAAGTCTATAATTCCACGTGTTAATTCATAGTTTTGATGCCTTCAGTGTGAATGTACAATTTTCATAGTCATGAAAATACAGAAAAATCTTTAAATGAGAAGGTGTGTCCAAACTTTTGGTCTGTATTGTATATATATATATATTATATATATATATATATATATGTATATATTTATACACCTTTTCTATGTGTATATATCTATTCTATTCTAACCTGTCAGTGTGATTTTACTGTAGCCGCATATGAATTGCCGGCTTTTCAAATGACACCGGTGCATATTTCTTGCAAGTCACATGGATGGTCCTTGTGGTGTGTGATTTTTTCTCGCACCCATAGACTTGCATTGGCATGTCTTAGACGATCTACGCTGCAAATCGCAGCATGCTGCGATTTCACTCGCACGTATAATACGGCAGAGAAAGAAACCGGTGATGGAGCTGCCCCATAGATTAACAGCGGTCCGAGTGCTATGTGATGTTTTATCGCATAGCACTTGTCCGTTTTCCTCGCTAGTGTGACTCCGGCATTATACTCACCACCGGTGCCGTCACCGTTCCCGTGGTGTAAGCTCTGGCTTTCCTGGGAATTGTGTGATATTGTAACGTCATGCAGTCCCTTTAGACAATCAGCATTGGCTTCATTTTTCACATCTTCGAACAAATCACATACATCCGGAGGGAGAAAGGGTGAAACATAGGGACTGAAAAGGGGTTGTCCGAATAGTGTACAACTCTTTAAAGATTAGCAATTTGATTCACAATGCCCTTGTTCAGTGTCCAGTCTGATTCTCTGCGGAGCAGGCGGTCTCCTCTTCACGGCCTACATTTTTGGCCCAGCATCATGGAGGCCTCAAATACATACTAAGTAATGCAATGTCATGACGCCATGTGAAGCCTGAATAGGTCTCCAAGGATGTCGGGTGGAACTTGACTGCCACAGAGAACTGGACTCGAGAGCAGGGCAGCATGTACTGAATTGCTCACCTCTACTTTCTCTGTAGCAGACTGGAGCTTCCTCTCCTGCTGTTCAGCTTATAGCAGAGGTAAAGAGCAGTAGCGAACATGTTGTATTGTACCATAGTAAGAAATAGCATCTTCCAATCACTCATCATTTAGCACTGTATGTTAAATGTTGTTCCATGTTATAATAGCCCAGGAAATATCATTACATTTTAAAAATATGATCTGAGGCCATTATAATTTGTGCGACCATCAGGGTATTTTTGGACAATAATTCTGGTTATTTTTAGACTCGGCATAGTACTATAAGTTATCTTTCGGTTTATTTAAGTAAAGACTCAAATTTATTTTGAAAAGTACCGTACTTGAAACATGCTAACAAAACTGTGAGCAAACTGCAGCTCTCATCACAATCACCGAGAGGTCACGTACTGTACATACACATGGAGCATACACATTTCCCAACAGAGTATCACTTATTCATGTTTTTTTTTTCAAGCTGTGAAAAAAAAACTGAAATGTGCCGCACATTCCAAAATATGTTGAGATGTTTTTTTCTTGGGCATGAGTATGAGAGACTCTTCAGATTATTTAACGGAAACCTGACACCTAATTCATGCTGCCCAAACCACATGCAGCACGAATCAGAGCCTGGCTGAATGATTGCAGCAAGAAATATATTTCTCTAATACACTCCGGCGTTTTAGAGGAAGTATATTTGAAAATATCTGAGACTAGTCAAGCTCTGCCCCAGGCCGGCTCTTCCCAGCACTGCTAGACATTATTGACAGATCTCTCACATATCAAGAGACCTGTCAATCACCTAAAAAGAGCTAGCTCGCACTGGACTAGTTTTGTCTCCAGCTATAGTCCCAGGCCGGATAGTTCAAGTATATCTTCTCTGAAACATTGGAGTATATTTTTTCTGAACTGTATTATTATGGGGGTTTCTTTTACACTTTTGGTACTTTTTTGGCTCCTGGTGTTTTTTTCATGCATTTTACCCATTGTCTTCTTTATAGGACTAAGCTTTGCAGTTCAATAGTAAATGGTTATGGACAGATTTTCAATAGTTGGATCATCTAACCAATAATATCTAACATCCGTTACTCAGGATGTGCAAAAAACAGTCTCAGCTACTGTATCTCTACCCATCAAGCATTAGTAGTATCGAGTTCTTGTAAAGTCTGGAAATACCTATTAATCCCTCTAGTCAAAAGAACTATTTTTGGTGCCCAGGTACTACTCAGCAAGACCATTACTTGACTTCCCCTATGTGGGGCGGCAATATACTCTGTCATCACTGATTGTGATGCACGCCATCTGTCTATCAGTGAACATTTCAATTACAAAGTGATGCATTTTACACTTGTGTCGACCCGCCACCACAATTGTGGGTTACCAGGGCAATGGGGTACTCAGAGCCGAGCCCATGGAAGTCTATGGGATTGTCACAGGTAGCGGTGGCTCGGTCTGTGGCCCTGGCGTCTGGCGTATGTTGGGGGGAATATTTACAGGGGATAGATTTATATACAGTTTGTGACGCCACCTGTAGTCTCTGGTAATTTGTACCAGTGCTGCTGTAGATCTCTGAGGGGATGGTGAGGCAGCTAGATGTCGGGTCCCCTACAGGTGGGACTCTTCCCTCAGGTCGGTAGTTAAAGCAGGGTTGTGCAGGCATGCAAGTAAATAACTCAGTCTCACACGGTCAGCGTCTTTCCATACCTTTACTTGTAAGATGGTAAGGCAGGTCCCAGGGAGGCTGATCCAAGGAGAATGTATTTCGAGATAGCAGCTGGACAAGTTAGGGGCCTCCTTTACTTTCACAACGATGAGTACAACCAGCATGAAGCGTAGTTCCCTCTATAACTCCAGCTATTCCATAGCTGTACTGCCCAGTCAGTTTTGTGGTCGGAGCCTTCCTGTGAGAAAGCTGAATTCCTATCTTGTCGTGCACTGACTCAAGGTCCTCACTTCCCCTGACCCCAGTTACGTACCGACTATTTAGGGGCTGCTTGCCGCGACCTAAGGTCCGGTAAGTCTCTGGTTTTCTTACCACTATGCTTGAAGCTAATAGTGATCCTTCGGTCCCCAGTGACCGGTTACAATGTGCAGGACTTCTTCAATCCAAAAGCACTTTTCAAATATTCCTTTCCACTGTGCCTTTCGCCTTGTCCGCGCTTGTAGCATAAACACTCACACTTGCAAAAAGTCATATAATCACTCCCTTCTTCTCTTCCTTCAGAGTTAGTTGACAGACTCTCAGTTATCCACTAGGCAGGAGCACGTCTCTGAACCTTTCACTGTCCTTGGGACAGGAGACTGAAGTAATTCTGTACTAAGCTCTTCTTTCTTTATCAATGTCTTCAAGTGAGGTACAGCTCTGACCAGGCTGAGGTGATCTATATCTCGCCCTTACTGGCCTCCACTTGCTGAACTGCTGATAGAACCAGGCTGGACTGCTTCCTCCCTCCAAGTCCCAGCTAGACTCCACACGTCTGCTCTGTCCGAGGACAGGAAACTGACTACTAATCACTCAACCAATACACTGACCACTCCCTCACAAGTGACTACACTACCCTAAGGGTGTGTCTAGTGTATGTTGAGTGAATGGGTATTGAGCATTGAACTGCTATCTCTCCACACACTCTCCAGGGTACTGCGTGTGCCTAACACCAGGGCTACACACACTCACCTATTGATTTGATGTGGCCATTCATTTTCTGTTTTTGGAGGCTTATCTGATCCATTACCCTATACTGTCCTCTTTTCTATGTGCATCTCCATTTCCTCCCATAGCACCATTTGGACCATCCACACTCTATAAAGTCTGGAAATATCAGATTGTTCAACCCAAGGGCCAAACAGCCAAATTGCATCCATCTACAGAGCATGAAATGGAGGGTTGTCACCATGTGTTATCAACAAAATTGAAACGTGTTTTCCAATTCCTTACTAATATCAGCTGTCTTTCGCAGATACACTTGGCAAGTTCAAGATAAGATTGATGCAAATAATGTTGCCTATACGTCCGGAAAACTAAGTCTTCATACTGATTACCCTGCTCTTCAGTATCCTCCTGGGGTAAGTACTACAATACTTAAGGAATACTTTGGGGAGTTGAAAGTATGATGGTATTAAATTTATATTGTCTACCAAAAAAAATGTAATTGTAGAACACCTAAGAAGGAACGTAAGAAAGTGGTCCAGGTAATAGCAAAAATAACAAAAAGACAACCATGTGTTGCGTATTGCCCCCACACACTCTGTGTTCTTACCTAGCAGAGAGTACGAGGGGGCTGTAGATGACACACTGATGTCTTTTTTTGCTTTTTCAGAATTCTAGTTTCATGCACTGTACTTTCAGGCTCTGAGCTATGGAAATGCAAAAAAAAAAAAACTAAAAGTAACCTGTTGTAAAAAAAAAGCTCACAGAGGTACAGCATGGACTTTTAAATACAAACGTGTCTAGCTATGTGTATGAGGGCCTTCAATTCTAGAAAAAAACATTTTTTGATCTCTTGAAAATTATTTGTCACAAATTCACACATGTCTGGGAGCAGTGACTGATGGCTCAGCTGTCCAATCTGGTAGAGGGTTGTGCTGAAGCTGTCAGTACTTTGATTGACAGCTCAGTGTCCAGTCTGGTGTCAGAGGTGCTGGGTTGTCTTCATTGTCCCAGCTGATTGCTCAGCTACTTAGCTGGACTGTTATTCCCAGACCTCTGTCGGATGTAGCTTCAGCTAATTGTGGTTGTTTTTCTCTATGCCTAGTGTTTAGCCTGATGAACTTTTTGTTGCCTGACCTTGGAACTCATCATGACCATCCATTCAACCTCTTTGCTCTGATCCACTAGCTTCCTTGTATTTTGACTTCTGACCGTTACCTGACTACTGGCTATGTTCATGATGTACCCTCCTGGCTTTTGACCTCCAACTCCTGGACTATCCCGACTCAAGGCTTGTCCCTGACAAGTGACTCAGCATAATATATTTTAGATCCTTCAGATCATTAGAAAATTAGAAATTCTTAATTCCAGTGCCTTTGATTCCTTAAAGGGAATGTGTAATCTGATAATGAGCTCTTGTTTACATCAGGTTGTGTTAGGAACTATTGCAACACAATTATTAAATGCTACAATTCAAAGGAGAGCGTTGGAGTCAGTCTGTCTGCTAATGAAGTAATTAGAAAAACATGACACTTCTGGAATTCTGGTGGTGCACAAGTAGGATAACCAAATCCATCAGCTGCGATGTAGAAATACTTGGCACTCATATAGGTGTATTCAAGAACTTATTTATTGAATGAAGAAATTCCAGCAAATTATGAGACGTTTCGTCAATACCTGACCTTCATCCATATAAAAACAAAAAATGCAGAAAGCCATAAACAAAAAGAAATGATAGAAAACACCATCACTCAATTCATGTCATTAACCCCTTACTGTCCAATGACGTGCACAGTCCGTCATGGCAAGGTGCCAGTTCCGGCACCAGGACGGACTGTGCACGTCATGCCTTTGATCTACCACTGCGTGTAAACACGCAGTGGTAGATCAGTGCCGACAGCTGTCACAGACAGCTGACAGGCATGGCAAGCGGTGCGGGGACCTTTGCCGTCAGTCCCCGCACCCACAGCACTGTGATTGGTCAGTCAATCTGACTGACCAAACACAGCAGCGATCGTGCAGGAGAAGCTGAAATTTCAGCTTCTCCAGCGCGATCAGTGCAGGAGCCGGCGCTGCAGTGGCCAGGCTTCCTGCACTGACAGCCAGGAGCGGAGCCCCCACCGCCCCCCACCTGGCTGTTAACCCCCTGACTGCTGCGATCGAGCACGATCGCAGAGCTCAGGGGGGGAGGCAGAGGGTCGTGAGCTCCCTCTGCCTCAGATCGGCGCCCTGCAATGTATTTGCAGGACCCGATCTCTGCCTTGATGACCCGGGGGTTGTCATGACAACCTCGGGTCATCTAGCTACGGGAAGCTGCTGTGATCATGGTCACACCAGCTTTCCCCATAGGTACAATGCATTGCAATGCTGGAGCAATGCATTGTAACTGCAATGCATTGTAACTGCAATAAAAAGTAAAAAAAAGTGAAAGTCTCATAAAGGGACAAGTTAAAAAAAATCATTTTTTAAAAAAAATTGTAAAAAAAATATTAAAAAATAATTTTAAAAAAATCCCCTAAAAAATACACATTTTTATGTAATAAAAAAAAAAAAAAAAAAAAATACACATGTTAGGTATCGCCACGTCCGTAAAAATCCCATATATAAAAGCGTAACCCTAGTTAACCCTTCAGTGAAAGCCGTAAAAAAAAAACACAAAAAAGTAGTAAATTATACTTTTTCCAAGCGGTATCATCATACCGCTTGGAAAAAGTGCAATAACACGCGATCAAAAAGTCAGATATAAATAATCATGGTACCGCTGAAAACGTCATCTTGTCCCGCAAAAAACAAGCTGCTATACAGCATCATCAGCAAAAAAATAAAAAAGTTATAGCTCGCGGAATAAACTGATGCAAAAATAATTATTTTTTCTATAAAATTTTTTATTGTGTAAAAAACGCCAAAACATAAAAAAATATATAAATGAGGTATCGCTGTAATCGTAGTGATCCGAAGAATAAACCTCCTTTATCAATTTTACCACACGCGGAACGGAGGAAAAAAAAAAAAAAACAATTCCTGAATTGCTGGTTTTTGTTCATTCTGCTTCCACAAAAATCGGAATAGGAAGCGATCAAAAAACGTTATGTGCCCGAATATGGTACCAATAAAAACGTCAGCTCGTCCCGCAAAAAATAAGCCCACAGATAACTCTGTCGGCCAAAATATGGAAAAATTATAGCTCTCAAAATACGGCGATGCAAAAATTTCTTACAAAAAATTATTCCAAAAAAAAGCATCTTTTAGAGTGTGACAGAAGCTAAACATGAAAAAAGGATGTAAATCTGGTATCGCTGTAATCGCAACCGACCCGAAGAATAAAGTCGCCTAATCACTAATACCACACGAGGAACGGCGTAAAAAAGAAAACCAATTCTTCACCTTTTGTAGATTTGTTCATTGTGCCTCCCAAAGATCGCAGTAAGGCGATCACAGTGGTTCCCCCCCACATATGGGGTATCAGCGTACTCAGGACAAAATTCACAATAGCTTTTGGGGTCCTATTTCTCCTGTTACTCTTAGAAAAATAAAAATTTGGGGGCAAAAAGGTCATTTTTGTGGAAAAAAATATGATTTTTTTATTTTCACGGCTCTACGTTATAAACTCCTGTGAAGCCCTTGGGGGTTCAAAGTGCTGACCACACATCTAGATAAGTTCCTTGGGGGTCTAGTTTGCAAAATGGGGTAATTTGTGGGGGGTTTCTACTGTTTAGGCACATCAGGGGCTCTCCAAGCGCGACATGACACCCGCAGACCATTCCATCAAAGTCTGCATTTAAAAACGGTGCTCCTTCCCTTCCGATCTCTGCCATGCGTCAAAATAGTGGTTCCCCCCCACATATGGGATATGGCCGGGATCACACATGCGAGTAAATCGGCCGACACTCGCATGTGAAATCCCAGCTCTGGCGCCGGCACTCGGGAGTGGAGCGCGCGGCTGCATGTATTTATATGCAGCCGTGCGCTCCACTCCTAAGTGCCGGCGCCAGAGCTGGGATTTCACATGCGAGTGTCGGCCGATTTACTCGCATGTGTGATCCCGGCCTATCAGCGTACTCAGGACAAATTGCACAATAGCTTTTGGGGTCCTATTTCTCCTGTTACCCTTATAAAAATAAAAATTTGGGGGCAAAAAGATTATTTTTGTAGAAAAAAATATGATTTTTTTATTTTCACGGCTCTACGTTATAAACTTCTGTGAAGCACTTGGGGGTTCAAAGTGCTCACCACACATCTAGATAAGTTCCTTGGGGGGTCTAGTTTCCAAAATGGAGTCACTTGTGGGGGGTTTATACTGTTTAGGGACATCAGGGGCTCTCCAAACGTGACATGACACCCGCAGACCATTCCATCAAAGTCTGCATTTGAAAAAGGCGCTCCTTCCCTTTCGAGCTCTGCCATGCGTCAAAATAGTGGTTTACCCCTACATATGGGGTATCAGCGTACTCAGGACAAATTGCACAATAACTTTTGGGGTCCTGTTACCCTTTGGAAAATAACAATTGGGGTTGGAAAGATCATTTTTGTGGAAAAGATATGATTTTTTAATTTTACTGCTCTACGTTATAACCTTCTGTGATGCCCTTGGGGGTTCAAAGCTCTCACCACACATCTAGATAAGTTCCTTGGAGGGTCTAGTTGCCAAAATGGGGTCACTTGTGGGGGGTTTCCACTGTTTAGGCACACAGGGGCTCTCCAAATACGACATGGCGTCCAATCTCAATTCCAGCCAAAAAAGTCAAATGGCGCTGCTTCCCTTCCGAGCTCTGCCATGCGCCCAAATAGTGGTTTACCCCCACATATGGGGTATCAGCGTACTCAGGACTAATTTCACAATAACTTTTGGGGTCCTTTTATCCTTTGGAAAATAAAAATTGGGATGAAAAGATCATTTTTGTGGAAAAAATATGATTTTTTAATTTACGGCTCTACGTTATAACCTTCTGTGAAGCGCTTGGGGGTTAAAAGCTCTCACAACACATTTAGATAAGTTCCTTGGGGGTCTAGTTTCCAAAATGGGGTCACTTGTGGGGGGTTTCCACTGTTTAGGCACACAGGGACTCTCCAAATGCAACATGGCGTCCAATCTCAATTCCAGCCAAAAAAGTCAAATGGCGCTCCTTCCCTTCCGAGCTCTGCCATGCGCCCAAATAGTGGTTTACCCCCACATATGGGGTATCAGCGTACTCATGACTAATTGCACAATAACTTTTGGGGTCCTTTTATCCTTTGGAAAATAAAAATTGGGATGAAAAGATCATTTTTGTGGAAAAAATATGATTTTTTAATTTTACGGCTCTACGTTATAACCTTCTGTGAAGCCCTAGGGGGTTAAAAGCTCTCACAACACATTTAGATAAGTTCCTTGGGGGGTCCAGTTTCCAAAATAGGTTCACTTGTGGGGGGTTTCCACTGTTTAAGCACACAGGGACTCTCCAAATGCGACATGGCGTCCAATCTCAATTCCAGCCAAAAAAGTCAAATGGCGCTGCTTCCCTTCCGAGCTCTGCCATGCGCCCAAATAGTGGTTTACCCCCACACATGGGGTATCGGTGTACTCTGGAGAAATTGTACAACAAATATTGTGGTTCATTTTCTCCTGATACCCTTGACAAAATTTAAAAAAATTGTGTCGAAAGAAAAATTTTGGGAAAAAAAGTTAAATGTTCATTTTTTCCTTCCACATTGCTTCAATTCTTGTGAAGTACCTAAAGAGTTAATAAACTTCTTGAATGTGGCTTTGAACACGTTGAGGGGTGCAGTTTTTAGAATGGTGTCACTTTTGGGTATTTTCTGTCATATTGACTCCTCAAATTCACTTCAAATGTGAGGTGGTCCGTAAAAAAAATGGTTTTGTAAATTTTGTTGGAAAAATGAGAAATTGCTGGTCAACTTTCAACACTTATAACTTCCTAACAAAAAAAAATGTTGGTTCCAAAATTGTGCTGATGTAAAGTAGACATGTGGGAAATGTTATTTATTAACTAATTTTTGTGACATATCTCTCTGATTTAATGGCATAAAAATTAAAATTTGAAAATTGCAAAATTTTCAAAATTTTTGCCATATTTCCGTTTTTTTCATAAATAAACGCAAGTTATATTGAAGAAATTTTACCACTATCATGAAGTACAATATGTCACGAGAAAACAGTCTCAGAATCGCCAAGATCCGTAGAAGTGTTCCAGAGTTATAACCTCATAAAGAGACAGTGGTCAGAATTGTAAAAATTGGCCTGGTCTTTAACCTACAAAATGGCTTGGTCATTAAGGGGTTAAATAAACAGAACAAAAAAACATAACAACTTCACAGAATTCCATCAAAAACATCAATAAATCATGGTGAGAGAAAGAATGCAAATTCCAAATTAGCATAACTCTAATTCTTTTTCTAAGACAAACAATAAAAAAGGGGAAAATGAAAATACTGAGAAAAATTTTGAAAACAAATGAAAAGTGGGAGGTAGAGGAGAGGACTCAGTTAGGAGAGGCAGTGCCCTGCATTATTAGCAGTCCCTAGTTCACATACAGATATGGTAGAGAGAGCCTTGTCATAGTGGTATTGTTAGAAGTAGAGATGAGCGACTTTGCATCATGGAGGGTCGAGTCAGGTTTCATGAAACCCGACTTTCTCAAAAGTCGAGTCAAACGAAATCGGCCGACTATCGGGAAAAGTCGGAGGTCCGACTGAAACACAAAACCCAATGCAAGTCAATGGGGAAGCAAAGTCGGCAGGGAGTGGAGGACAGTAAACATACCTACAGTGCCCATGTCAATGCCAACGACATCAATTCTTATTACATAAGCTTGTCAACCTTAATTTACTTTATAATAATAGTTACGCATTGAAAACTTGGGGTTACTTGGCTAAAGTTGTGGGGGAGGTGGGGCTGGCTCCAGGTTTTCGTGTGCCCTGGGCGAAAGAGTGTCAGTGGGCCCCTTTAACACATACCACAATTCATGATGCTCCGATACGGCAGAGAAATATAGGTATAGTACAATGACAAATACTTCACTTTTTACATTACATGACTGATATCTATTTTAAATTCTACAATAGCTCAAAAACCAGACAGTATATTCCTCCATACAGTATTATGGCCACCACATAGTGCGCCATACTGAATAATGAGCCCCATATATTGCTCCATACAGAATAATTGGTCCCATATAATGTTCCATACAGTATATGATGAGCTCCTCATAATGCTACAGTATATGATGGTCCCCATATAATGTGCCATACAGTATAGGACGGTCTCCATAGAGTATATTGAGCCCCACATATTGCTACATACAGTATAATGAGTCGCATATAAAGCTCCATACAGTATATGATGGGCCCCATATATTGTTCCATACAGAATGGGCTCCATATAATGCTCCATACAGAATAGGCCCCATATGTTCTCCATATGATGCTCCATACCCTACAGTCCCTGACAGAAGTTATGTCGCTTATCCATGTTATGTAAATCAAAGCTTATAACCTGACGTTAAATTCATCCATTGGTTTTATAAATTACTCTTTTGAAAGCTGTTGTCCAAGAAATATCGTCACTCCTTGCGGAGATCAACATGCTAAGCATGCAGATGAGGAGACTTAAAGCCGCAATGCTCCTCTGGGAAATATGCTAATTATGCAAATTGTCTCTTTTGAAAGCTGAAACCCTCCCAAATTTGGTTTGGGTTAAGAAAATAAATTGGCATCAATGCTGAAATATTGATCATTTAATGAACATAGAATGGTCAGATTTTGGCAAGACAAAAGTTTTGTCGCCCACAGAAAGTAATGTGATATTCAAACAAATAATTATCTTAAAATACAAATATATGTTGCATAACATTGGTGAATGAAGTTGTGGTGCTATTAGAGTCATATTTAATATTTTGTGTGACTTCCATGAGCTTGAAGGACTGTATCCATGCGGTTCAACAATGATTCATACAATTTATTAATGAAGTCATCAGGAATAGCAAAGAATGCAGTCTTACATGCCTCCCAGAGTTCATCTAGATTCATTGGTTTTGTCTTCCAAGCTTCCTCTTTCATCCTACCCCAAACATGCTCAATGATGTTCATGTCTGGTGACTGGGCTGGCCAGTGATTGAGCACCTTGATCTTTTTTGCCTGGAGGAACTTTGTTCTAGAGATGTATGTATGTGATGTATTTGACCCCTTTTATGATTTGGAATAAAAGAGGTAGCTAATACTTCTTGATATTTTAGGCTATTGATATTGCCTTCCACCTTGCAAATGTTTCGCACACCCCATACTGAATTTAACCCCAGACCATGATCTTTCCACCACCAAATTTAACTGTTTTCTGGGTGCATTTTGGATTCATATGGGCTCCAGTAGGTCTCCTGCAGTATTTGCGGCGGCTGTGGTGTAATTCTACTGAAGATTCATCAGAGAAAACCACCTTCTGCCACTTTTCCAGCGTCCATCTGTTTAGCAGGCTGTGGGACTTTGCAAATGCCACATGGTTTTTTATTTGCCTTTTGTTTAGTGCCGGCTTCTGGCCACTGAATCAACCATGGAGGCCATTTCAAGACAGAATCCTACAAACTGTTCTAGTTGACACAGGGACTTGAGGTGACCTGGCCTGTTGGAGCTCTGCTGCAGTGGAAGAGGGGCTTGCTTTGGATTTTCTAACAAACAAACGTTCCTCCTGAGCAGTTGTCTTGCGGGGTCTGCCAGACCTGGGCTTGTCAAACCCATCTCCAGTCTCTTCAAATCTTTTATTACCGTATATACCCATGTATAAGCCGAGATTTTCAGCCCATTTTTTAGGGCTGAAAGTCCCCCTCTCGGCTTATACGCGGGTCATATACGGGGGTCGGCGGGGGAGGGGGAGTGGGGGTGTCGGATTATACTCACCTCTCCGCCGCCGCGGTCTCTGCAGCCCCCCTGCTTCTCCCACGATCTCCGGCTCCTTCCTGCAGCGGTCACATGGCACCGCTCATTAAAGTCATGAATATGCACATATTCATGACTTTAATGAGCAGTACCATGTGACCGCTGTAGGAAGGAAGCGCTGCAGAGATCGCCGGGAGAAGCTGCAGGGACGCGCGGCGGAGAGGTGAGTACAGCGATATTTACCTGTCTTCTCTCCACCGCTGTGCTGCGTCCTCGTCTGACTCCTCTGGCGGTGAATGATCAGCAGAGGGCGCGATGATGTCATTAGTGAGCGCCGCGCCCCCTGCCAGATCATTCACTGCCGAGGACCAGGAAGACGACGCAGCGCTGCGGTGCAGAGAGGTCAGGTAAATATCACAGGTGCCGGGGTTCTGAGTGAGCGGTGACCCCGGCACCTGGCCCCCAGCGACGAGAGGTGAGTATGTCATTTTTTAATTTTTTTTGCAGCAGCACATGGGGCAAATCTGGAACATATGGGGGCATAATATGGAGCATATGGGGGCATAAGCTGTGGAACATATGGGGCATAATATGGAGCATATGGGGGCATAATATGGGGGCATAAGCTGTGGAACATATGGGGCATAATATGGAGCATATGGGGCATAATATGGAGCATATGGGGGCATAAGCTGTGGAACATATGGGGCATAATATGGAGCATATGGGGGCATAATATGGAGCATATGGGGCATAATATGGGGCATAAACTGTGGAACATATGGGGGCAAAATATGGAGCATAAGGGGGCATAATATGGGGGCATAAGCTGTGGAACATATGGGGGCATAATCTGGAGCATACGGGGGCAAAATATGGAGCATATGGGGGCATAATCTGTGGATCATACGGAGGCATAATCTGTGGAATATATGGGGGCATAATCTGGAGCATATGGGGGCATAATCTCTGAAGCATATTGGGCATAATCTGTGCAGCATATGGGGTCATAATCTGTGGAGCATCATATGGGGGCATAATCATTTTTCACCCTAGGCTTATACGCGAGTCAATAAGTTTTCCAGTTTTTTGTGGCAAAATTAGGGGGGTCGGCTTATACACGGGTCGGCTTATACATGAGTATATACGGTAATTCTTTGTACTTGATGCTGAGACACACCAAAGGTGCCAGCCACCTCTGCAGTGGATCTGGTCTTCAGCCTCTTGATAATCAAGGATTTGGTCGCAGGGTGGATTTTTGGCATGTTGTCAGAGCTCAAGTTGCCATTCAAGTGAAGGTCTGGGGTGCTGGGTTTCTTTTTAAACACACCCACTAATTAACCGATCATTTACTGAGCACAGGTGAGGATGTAAACTAGGATTGGGTGCATTATATGACCAGGTGACAAAACTTTTGTCTTGCCAAAACCTGACCATACTGTGTTCATTCATGTGATGCCCCATAAATAATGAACTCCATATGATGCTCTAGTATATGATGGGCTCCATATACACTGTGTGCAGAATTATTAGGCAAATGAGTATTTTGATCACATCATCCTTTTTATACATGTTGACCTACTCCAAGCTGTATAGGCTTGAAAGCCAACTGCCAATTATGTAAATCGAGTGATTTGCATCTCTGTAATGAGGAGGGGTGTGGTCTAATGACATCAACACCCTATATAAAGTGTGCTTAATTATTAGGCAACTTCCTTTCCTTTGGCAAAATGGGTCAGAAGAGAGATTTGACGGACTCTGAAAAGTCAAAAATTGTGAGATGTCTTGCAGGGGGATGCAGTAGTCTTGAAATTGCCAAACTTTTGAAGCGTGATCACTGAACAATCAAGCGTTTCATGTCAAATAGCCAACAGGGTTGCAAGAAGCGTGTTGATAAAAAAAGGCTCAAAATAGCTGCCCATGAATTGAGGAAAATCAAGCGTGAAGCTGCCAAGATGCCATTTGCCACCAGTTTTGCCATATTTCAGAGCTGCAACGTTACTGGAGTATCAAAAAGCACAGGTGTGCCATACTCAGGGACATGGCCAAGGTAAGGAAGGCTGAAAAACTACCACCTTTGAACAAGAAACAAGATAAAACGTCAAGACTGGGCCAAGAAATATGTTAAGACTGATTTTTCTAAGGTTTTATGGACTGATGAAATGAGAGTGACTCTTGATGGGCCAGATGGATGGGCCTGAGGCTGGATCACTAAAGGGCTGACTCAGACGCCAGCAAGGTGGAAGTGGGGTACTGGTATGGGCTGGTATCATCAAAGATGAACTTGTGGGACCTTTTCGAGTTGAGTATGGAGTGAAGCTCAACTCCCAAACCTACTGCCAGTTTCTGGAAGACACCTTCTTCAAGCAGTGGCACAGGAAGAAGTCGGTATTGTTCAAGAAAAACATGATTTTCATGCAGGACAATGCTCCATCACATGCATCCAAATACTCCACAGCGTGGCTGCCCAGTAAAGGTCTAAAAGAAGAAAAAATAATGACATGGCCCCCTTGTTCACCTGATCTGAGCCCCATAGAGAACCTGTGGTCCCTCATAAAATGTGAGATCTACAGGTAGGGAAAACATTACACCTCTCGGAACAGTGTCTGGGAGGCTGTGGTGGCTGGTGCACGCAATGTTGATCGTAAACAGATCAAGCAACTGACAGAGTCTATGGATGGAAGGCTTTTGAGTGTCATCGTAAAGAAAGGTGGCTATGTTGGTCACTGATTTTTTTTTTTTTGTTTTTGAATGTCAGAAATGTTTATTTCTAAATTTTGTGTTGTTTAATTGGTTTACCTGGTGAAAATAAACAAGTGAGATGGGTATATATTTGGTTTTTATTAAGTTGCCTAATAATTCTGCACAGTAATAGTTACCTGCACAAACAGATATCCTCCTAAGATAGCCAAATCTAAAAAAAAAACACTCCAACTTCCAAAAATATTAAGCTTTGATATTTATGAGTCTTTTGGGTTGATTGAGAACATAGTTGTTGTTCAATAATAAAAAGAATCCTCTCAAATACAACTTGCTCAATAATTATGCAGTGTATAATGCTCCATATATAATTGGGCCCCATTTATAATTCTCCAGTGTATAATGGGCCCCATATATGATGCTCCAGTGTATGATGGGCCCCATTTATAATGCTCCAGTGTATGATGGGCCCCATGGATGATGCTCCAGTGTACGATGGGCCTATATAATGCTCCATATATAATGGGCCCCATTTATAATGCACCAGTGTATAATGGGCCCAATATATGATGCTCCAGTGTATGATGGGCCCCATTTATAATGCTCCAGTGTATGATGGGCCCCATGCATGATGCTCCAGTGTATGATGGGCCTCTATAATGCTCCATATATAATGGGCCCCATTTATAATGCTCCAGTGTATGATGGGCCCCATGGATGATGCTCCAGTGTATGATGAGCCTATATAATGCTCCATATATAATGGGCCCCGTTTACAATGCTCCAGTGTATAATGGGCCCTATTTATGATGCTCAAGTGTATGATGGGCCCCATATATAATTCTCAAGTGTATAATGCTCCCCATATATTGCTCCAAACATTAAAGAAAATGAAATACCTCTCCTCGCTGGGCACTGCTCTACTCTGGACTCCTCAAATACCTCTACTCGCTGGGCACTGCTCTACTCTGGACTCCTCAGCATCACCACCTTCCAGCTTTCTGCACTTGAACTGTTCAGGCAGAGGGCGCACAGACGTGATGTCATCGCGCTCTCTGACCTAAATGTCACTGTCATGAAACGCGGAACACGTCACAGCGGTGGAGCAGGGAGAGGTAAGTATTGCAAATGCTGGGGCCCTGAGCAAGCAGGGGGGGCCCACTCGTGGGCGACGGCACTGGCACAGAGCCCCTCATAGTACGCAGGTGCCTCTAACGGCGAATGGGCCCCCCCACCGTCAGAGACACCGGCGTACTATGAGGGGAAGAGGAGGACAAAGCGAGCCATTTTGCTGGCAATCTTTGTGTCATCAGTGGAAGGTGGTACAAAATCCTTTGAAACCCAGGCATGATTCATATTAATGAAGGTGAGATCAGCAACATTTTGGGTCAACAGCCGTGTCCTTTCTGTCAGGATTGATCCAGCAGCACTGAAGACTCTTTCTGATAGCACACTACCAGCAGGGCAAGCGAGCTCCTGTAAGGCATATTGTGCCAATTCAGGCCAGGTGTCCAGTTTACAGGCCCAGTAGTCAAAGGGGAATGAACTGTGAGGGAGAACATCTATGGGGAGGAGAGGTAATTTTGAAACATAGTTGAAAACTGCTGTCTCCTGTCTGTTGCAATCAATTCAGTATTACCAGTCGTGTGAGCGTTACTCGAGAAATCAGTCCACAACATGGTCATGAAACCCCTGTCTCCAACGCCACTTCGGCTGTGTGCACCATGAACACCTCCTCCATTTGACCCAGTACGGCTCGTGGTAGAACCTGCACCGCTGCTGTGTGCTGGGAATGCCTCTAACAAACGGTTTACCAGAGTTGCTTGTTTGTTCGCCAATATTAGCTCTAAGTTCTCTTGTGGCATGATGTTCTGTAATTTGCCTTTATAGTGTGGATTGAGGATGCTGGCCAACCAGCAGTCGTCATCCTTCATAATTTTGGCAATGCGGGGGTCCCTTTTTAGGATCCGCAAGACATAATCACACATGTGGGCCAATGTTCCAGGTGTCAATGATGCACTGCCAGTGGTGTGTGGAGGAGCACTTTCTGGCAAATCCACATCCCTCCAGTCACGCACAAACCCTGTACCTGATCTTGGCAAGCCAATATTTTCTTTTGCCCCCTGAGAAGCATCCTCCTCCCCAAAATAATCATCCCCCTCATTCTCCTCCTCTTCCTCTTCTTCCTCCAACTCATCCAGGACAGTTCCCTGAGCAGACAATGACTGACTGTCATCAAGGCTTCCCTCCTCCTCCTCCCTCCTCCTCCTCCCTCTCCTCTCCACTGCAGATGCCTGATCCTTAATGTGCGTCAAAGTTTGCATGAGCAGACGCATAAGTGGGATGCTCATGCTTATGATGGCGTAGTCTGCGCTTACCAGCCATGTGCATTCCTCAAAACACTGAAGGACTTTACAGAGGTCTTTCAGCTTTGACCACTGCACACCCGACAACTTCATGTCTGCCCTCAAACTGCCTGCCCGTGTATCCTCCCACAAATGCATTAAAGCCTGCCTCTATTCGCACAGCCTCTCAACCATGTGCATGGTGGAATTCCACCTTGTTGCAACGTCTATCATTAGGTGGTGCTTGGGGAGGTGGAGCGATCGCTGCAGCCTCTGCATACGACTGGAGTCTACAGGCGAGCGACGGATGTGCGAGCACAGTCTTCACACCTTATGGAGCAGGGCTATTAACTCCGGATAATTATTTATGAAGCACTGCACCACCAGGTTCAAGGTGTGAGCCAGGCAAGGTATGTATCTGAGTTTTGTCAGGGCTATGGCTGCCACAAAATTACGTCCGTTATCACTGACTACCTTGCCTGGTGCAAGATGTATACTGCCCAGCCATGACTCAGTTTCTCGCTGCAAGTAGTCGGCCAGTACCTCCGCGGTGTGTCTGTTGTCGCCCAAAGACATCATCTTTAAAACAGCCTGCTGACGCTTACCACTAGCTGTTCGATAGTGGGACTCCTCGTGTGCAACACTGGCAGCTGCAGATGGAGTGCTCGTGCGACTGCGCTCTGTCGATGAGCTTTCGCTTCTGAGGAGGGTCGAACGCCTACAGCTAACTGTTGCCTATACCGTGGGCTAGGCAGCACTGTCCCACCGCTACTGTCCCCTGTGGACCCTGCATCCACCACATTAACCCAGTGTGCAGTGATGGACATGTAATGGCCCTGGCCATGCCTACTGGCCCATGCATCTGTTGTGAGGTGCACCTTTCCACTCACTGATTGTTTGAGTGCATGGACAATGCGGTCTTTCACATGCAGGTGGAGGGCAGGGATGGCTTTTCTAGAAAAGAAGTGCCAACTGGGTAGGTCATAGCGTGGGACAGCGTAGGCCATGAGCTCTCGGAATGCTGCGCTTTCAACCAAACGGAAGGGCATCATCTCTAATGAGATCAGTTTGGCAATGTAAGCATTCAAAGCCAGTGCACGCGCATGAGAGGATGAGTACTTTCTTCTCCTACTCAGTGTGTCTGCTAGGGTGAGCTGGATTTGAGAGCTGCATGTGGGGGAACTAGCGGTGGACATGACGGACTGAGAAGGGATTGGTGATGGTGGTGGTGGTGGTAGGGGTGGTGATAGCCTAGATTCAGTCTTTCGTTGCAAAAACATTGTAATTCCCTGACTGCTTTGGCCTTGCGACGACACCTCAACATTTCTTGCTGGTGGTGTGCTAACCGATGGGCTTACAGTGGGGGAAGCGATGGAGCGTTGCTGGCTACCTTCAGTCGGAGCAGGTGCACATGTGCTACCTGAGGTTTCGTAGTCCGTCCATGCTTGCAAGTGCATGGTGATTAAATGTCTAAGCATGCAACTGGTATTCAAATTTCGGAGATTATATCCCTCGGCTAAAGGTCCTTCTGCACTTCTTACAGATAACCTTTGCTTCATCAATAGGATTTTGGTTAAAAAAGTGCCACACTGCACTCTTCCAACTATGGGATAAATTTTCAGGGCTTGCACGCTGTGCTAATTTGACCATCTGGCCAAGCTGTCCTGCAACTCTTTTTGTATTTTTAACACGTTTTTGGACTGCTACGGGCCTGCCAGAAAACCGCTGCTGCGATGTTGATGCCTGCATGTGGATCCTTCTCCTCTTCGAGCTATTTCCAGCGGCACCCTCTTCCCCCAATGGATGCCAGTCCGGGTCAACAACTGGGTCATCCATCACTTCCTCTTCAATTTCATCTGCACCTTCCTCTGTGTCACAGTGTAAGGTGGTATAGTATGGGAAGGGGCACCTGAGTTTCAACAGGGTCATATTCTGGCTCAGTAGACTGCGAGGGCAATGTAGTGCTCTGGGTGAATGTACCAGCAGAATCATCTAGCAGTGGCTATGCATCAGTGCACTCCATGTCAGATTCATCTTGGACTGGGGAATTCAGGATTTGACTTGATAACCCAGGCATGGTATGTGAAAAGAGCTCCATGGAGTAATCTGAAGTGTCGCCTGCCACATCCTTAACTTTTGGGGGGGGGGGTGAAGGACACAAGGAAAGGTGTTGTTCCTGACCAGGAGCCTGCACTGACAACTCAGTGCTTGCATTTTTTGAAACTTCAGAAGAGGAGGCGATAGTGCTGGAGGCTGTTTCAGCAATGTAAGACAAAACCTGTTCCTGATGCTCCGGCTTTAAAAGCGGGTTACCTACTCCCAGAAAAGGGAGCCTTCCAGGTCTTCTGGAGCCAGACGATGACCCAGGCTCAACACCTCCTGCCTTAGGTGCTATTGTGCTTTTGGCACTACCAGTAGATGCATCACCACCATCATCAGTACCAGCTGGCCCCCCATGCCCACGTCCGTGGCCTCTTCCACCATACTTCCTCATGTTTGGGAAAATGTACCCAAAATACCAGCAGATATATGGTACTGTATCAGAAGCGTACAGCTGTATACGGTGAAGGAGAAAATTGTTAATCTACGTATATATTTCCGGAGTCAGACACAGACGCTCACAGGCTCAGTATGGATTAGACAAGAATATAAAAAGCAGAAAAAGAGTACTGTATCACAAGTGTACATCTGTATACAGTGTTTGGGTAATTGCAAATCTCCGTATATATTTCTGGATTCAGACACATTCTCTCACAGGCTCAGTAAGGATTAGACCAGAAGATAAAAAGCAGAAAAAGGGTGCTGTATCACAAGCGTACAGCTGTGTGCAGTCTAAGGGTAATTGTCAATCTCCGTATATATTTCCGGAGTCAGACACAGACGCTCACAGGCTCAGTATGGATTAGACCAGAATATAAAAAGCAAAAAAAGGGGACTGTATCAGAAGATACCAGGTGTATACAGTGTATGGGCAATTGTAAATCTCCGTATATATTTCCTGAGTCAGACACAGACGCTCACAGGCTCAGTATGGATTAGACCAGAATATAAAAAGCAGAAAAATGGTACTATATCACAAGCGTACAGCTGTATTTAGTGTAGGGGTAATTGTAAATCTCAGTATATATTTCTGGAGTCAGACACAGACGCTCACAGGCTCAATATGGATTAGACCAGAATATAAAAAGCAGAAAAAGGGTACTGTATCACAAGCGTACAGCTGTATACAGTCTAGGGGTAATTGTAAATCTCTGTATATATTTCCAGAGGCAGTTACAGACGCTCACAGGCTCAGTATGGATTAGACCAGAATATAAAAAGCAGAAAATGGGTACTGTATCACAAGCGTACAGTTGTATACAGTCTAGGGTAATTGTAAATCTCTGTATATATTTCCGGAGTCAGACACAGACGCTCACAGGCTCAGTATGGATTAGACCAGACACACACAGATAGTCAGCATGTATTTGGGCGTGATACCAGCCGGTACACGGTAGTGTGTGAGGAGCGTACAGCTCTATACGGTGTGGGAAAAAATGAACACTCGGTAATTGTGCAGAAAAAAATAATAAAAGTGTTAGTGCTGTGTAAAAAACAGTCTGCACAGCAGTGTACACACAGCAATACAGCTATCAGGCAGTCTAATAACCACGCTGCTGCACACAAGAAAATCCTCCCCTGTCACTGCACACTAACAGCACAATTGCTATCAGCACAAGCACATAAGAACTTCTCTTTCCAGCCCTAAAGGTACTGCCACACTAAGCTATCCCGCTAGCGATCTCGTTAGCGTTGCATAGTAATGAGATCGCTAGCGGGATTGTTTCTATATCGCTAAATGCGGCCACATTTAGCGATATAGTTAACGACGCTATCGCCGTTAGCGATCTTCTTAACGACTTTAGCGGTACAAAAGTACCGCTAAATCGCTAAGAAAAGGTGCCACACAGCGATTAGATACTTACCCAGCGGGAGCGCCAGCGATGAAATAGGGTCCGGAACGATTCCAGCGACGAGCGAGATCACAGCAGGAAGCTCGTCGCTGGAAGCTGCCGCACTGAACAACATCGCTAACGGGATCGCTAAATAGTGACGTTTTTTAGCGATCCCGTTAGCGATATTGTTTAGTGTGGCATACCCTTAACTCTCTCCCTACTGATAAACAGCGTCAGCAACCTCTCCCTACTGTTAAGATCTGCAGAAGTAGAGCTCGGTGATTAGAAAGAGTTTAGTGTAAACATGAGCGGCTATCATGTCAGCACATGTACATCATTAACTGTGATTGTTCACGGCAACTGGAAAAGATAATTGTGTCCTCATACAAGATCATACAAGATCATTACTATAAGGCAGCAGGGGCGCATATGTTCAGCTTTTATCTATAGGATCATGAGCTTATCATAGACATGTCTCGAATGTATTTCTTGGAAACCATTGCTTACTTGGGCTGGAAGCATTTAGAACAGCGCTCTTTCATTTTGGACTATTAGGGCCCATTTACAAATATGGTGCAATGTTCATTAGAGGATAAAAAAAATTAACTTATCTCAGATTATTTTAATTTTTGGAAACGTTGGTGCCTTCTCTCATCTTAGTGTCAAAGTTTGATTCGGCCACATGAAAAGTGTTGACTATCATCAAACCTCTTGAAAATGAAACTGGTCCCTCAACATTTTGTCTACAACCACACTTGACATATCAAATTAATGTGGCCTCATCCTTGTCCTGGTGTTTACCTATATTGCATACCATTATGTAGCTGACTTGATAAAAAGGTCTGTCCAACCTTCAAATGCATTGTCAAATAAAACTACTGTTAGTATCTCCATCCTCTGAGATTCTTTGAAGTCAGCAGTGTGACCATGATTACCACCAATTCTCTTATACCAGAAAACCCACCTCTTCCGACAAGCCTACAACCTGCAGTAACCCCCGGTCCACTACACCGATGCATGACCAGCTCTATAGAAAGTATATAGAATATTAGCCAGCTCACCAGCAACCTGCGCAGATCTACGGAACTCCATATAGACAGACGGGGAAATAATCAGTAGCAAAAGAATAGCGTAGCCTCTGTCCGTGATGGTGGCACTTTTTGGAGAGCACATCTGACATATGTGTTTTTTAACATGATCTAATAAAGAAGTGAATTTTTTAGCACAACCAGCTCTACCCTCACCTACTGTATCCTCATTCATCCCTGAACCCCATTGAAAACCTCTGGAATGTAATCAAGAGGAAGATGGATAGTCACAAGCCATCAAACAAAGAAGCACTGCTTAATTTTATGTACCAGGAGTGGCATAAGGTCACCCAAAAGCAGTGTGAATGACTGGTGGAAAGTATGCCAAGACACATGAAAGCTGTGATTAAAAATCATGGTTATTCCACAAAATATTGATTTCTCAACTCTTCCTGAGTTAAAACATTAGTATTGTTGTTTCTAAATGATTATGAACTTGTTTTCTTAGCATTATTTGAGGTCTGAAAGCACTGCATTTTTTTGTTATTTTGACCATTTCTCATTTTCTGAAAATAAATTTATTGCTTGGATATTTGGAGACATGTTGTCAGTAGTTTATACAATAAAAGAGCAATTTACATTTTACTCAAAAATATACCTATAAAGAGAAAAATCAGACCAACTGAAAATTTTGCAGTGGTCTCTTAATTTTTGCCAGAGCTATATATACCTTTTCTTTTCATTAATTAGACTTGTTTCTAAAGCTCATAAGGTCAGCAATACATGGCTGAAATATTTTTCACTTGTTGATATAATGTACCGATACTGGATTTAACTGAAAATCTGCAAAGATTCAAGTTTGACAAATCATTTAAATCTGGCAGAGAAATGCAATTTATTTTTCTCTATTATGCTCTGAGAGCCCCTTGATTACAGAAAATAATAAAAGTAAGATGTATAAAAAGGAATATTCATTGCTCCCCTGGCCCGCCGCTCACGCAACCCGTCGTACAGTCATCCACACCTCTTCTTTTCACTTTTCCACGTTGCACACATCCTTCTTTGGCCTTCTTCAGCCTTACATGCGCCATCATGGCACAAAGCGCAGTGACATCAGAGGTCTACCCAACAGCGCAAGAAGCCCAAGCACAGGCTTGAGCAAGCTGAAGAGGATGCACATAACGGCGGAAAGGCCAGGCAGTGGGCTGCTGGAGAGGAGATACCAATGAGAGGTGAGATGAGCAATATGGCAGCTAGTTGGAGAAGCAAATTGTAAAATATTTGGATTCTTAATTTGCTTAGTTTGAGTTGGTATACATGCTGCACATAAACGCATGTTCACATCGGCCATAAAACATACAAAACCTACAAGAAACAAAATGAGCAAAAACCCTGCTGTAACTAAATAAGTAGAAATCAAAAGTGTATTTAAATAACAGAGTTCTTAGTAATACCATTTTTATCACAAATAGCATAAAAGCCATCCCACCATCGACAAGGTGACTCTGATCGGGACGGTCCTACACTGTTTAATATTAAAAACTTTACCATGTGTCAATGTTGACCTCAGTGTGTGAATAAGGGCAGACAAAAGGATCAGGTCCCAACCAGTGGACACCATTCTGGGTAAGCTTTTAAACGTAATTTCCAGCTCAGGAAAGTGAGGCCACACCCAGCTTGCACAGAATGCAAAAATACAAAGAAAAAAACACAAAAATTGAGCATGGTTTGAGTTGGTATACATGCAGCATGCAGAAAGTCTTATGTTATTAACGTCATACAGTAAGGGACCTGACTTTAAAAATAGTTTGTAGCATCTTGTGGCGCTTCCCACGGCTGTGGGGCGTCGGGACATGGCATAGCTTGCCTAGCTAGCCAATGCTCCCACGCCGCCAGTCCACGACGACGTGAGGCATGGGTCCCAGATGGTAAGAGAATGTGGACCCACTGGACCACGGAGGGAGACCCGGGCCTGCCCGGACTAGGGAAGGGCAGCGACCGGGATCCGTGGCAGCTGAGCATGTGGGCAAGGTGGCGACCTGCAGGACTAGACAACACCGCACAACTTCAGGTAAGAAGAAACATAAAGTTTACTTAAAGAAACAAAAGTACATAAACAGAACATAAGACCGGGCTCCCGATTCCGCACATCAGAGAAGGGTACACAACTCAGGATCACAGACGAGTGCTGGAGGACATCACGGGTAGATGCAGTCCAGGGTTATCTGGCACAGGCATACTTGGACGGCCTCTCTCTCAGGCCTTAGGCGTAGCACAGGCTCAGCAGGAGAACATCAGACACCGACCTCAGACAGACTTCAGACGATGGCGGGGTCATCACGGGTTGATGAAGTCCAGGATCATCTGGCACGGGCATACTAGTATGGCCTCACTCTCAGGCCTCGGGCGTAGCACAGGCTCAGCAGGAGAACATCAGACACCGGCCCAGGACGAAAAGTCAGACGATGGCGGGGTCATCACGGGTTGATGAAGTCCAGGGTCATCTGGCACGGGCATACTAGGACGGCCTCTCTCTCAGGCCTCAGGCGTAGCACAGGCTCAGCAGGAGAACATCAGACACCGACCCAGGACAGACGTCATCACAGGGTAGACCAAGGAGGAACCGGCAGGACAGGCAGGTTGTCACGGCAAGTGACCAAGGCAGTCTCTGGGACAGGCAGGTTGTCACAGCAAGTGACCAGGCAGGCAGGTTGTCACGGCAAGTGACCAGGCAGGCAGGTTGTCACGGCAAGTGACCAGGGCAGGCAGGTTGTCACGGCAAGTGACCAGGGCAGGCAGGTTGTCACGGCAAGTGACCAGGGCAGGCAGGTTGTCACGGCAAGTGACCAGGCAGTCTCTGGGACAGGCAGGTTGTCACGGAAAGTGACCAGGGCAGTCTCTGGGACAGGCAGGTTGTCACGGCAAGTGACCAGGCAGTCTCTGGGACAGGCAGGTTGTCACGACAAGTGACCAGGCAGTCTCTGGACAGGCAGGTTGTCACGGCAAGTGACCAGGCAGTCTCAAGACAGGCAGGTTGTCACAGTAAGTGACCAGGCAGTCTCTAGACAGGCAGGTATATACGACCTGATATGGTGGAGCCTCCAGGTAGGCTGCAGTCGGATGGCAGATGATCGCTCCCAGGTGAGCAGGCAAGAGCCGGGGATCTCTGCAGATGATGTCCGAACTTCCGGATGGAGCTGCAGTCGGATGGCAGATGATCGCTCCTAGGTGAGCAGGCAAGAGCCGGGGATCTCTGCAGATGACGTCCGAACCTCTGGAAGGAACTGCAGACGGATGGCAGACAGGCAAGCCGACAGGTAACAGACAGGTAACTGGAATCAGGAGCTGATGGCTGAAACAGAGTTAGACTGCACAGGAACAACAGGAACACGGATTGGATCTCAGAGAGTCAGGAACACAGACAGGAACACGGACTGGGTCTCAGGGAGTCAGGAACACGGACAGGAACATGGATTGAATCACAGGAACACGGACTGGAACACAGGCCTCGGACTCCGGACATCTGGCACCGATCAGCAGGCTCCGGACATCTGGCAATGATCGGCAGGATCCGGACATCAGGCAGGAAGGATAGGATCCGGACATCTGGAAGTGGTCGTCGGACATCGGGCCATGGTCATCAGGCATAGGATCCGGACATCTGGCAGCAACCTGAAAAGGAACCCCAGCGGTCTGGTGCAAGCCCCGCCAGGCTCAACGGGAGCTGGCCGGGGATTGCACAGAGGCTGAGCACAGAGTAACAGAAACTCAGCACACACCGGACTCCTCCTTCCAAGATGAACTCAGGTTATATAGCAAGGATTCACAGTCACTGGCACAGGGTTATGGACACAGCAGGATTTCAGGAACATAACACAGAGGACACAGTTCAGAAAGTCAGGTACAGGATGCGATCCAAGATCAGGGGTTCAGGTAATTAGACACAGCAGGAACAGGCCTGGATATACAGCCTCCAGGAACGGCGATCTGGGTAATCAGCCCCCAGCATAGGCGGAAACACAAGACACAGTTCAGACATTCAGGTACGGGTTTGATCCAGGATCAGGGAACAAGACACAGCAGGAACAGGGAATCAGCTCTCCAGAGCTGATCAACTTCAGAGCAGGAACTGAACACACAACCACATACGGCTAGGTTCAGGGATTCAGTGTGGATTCAATGCGAAGCTCTGGCAACGCCCACTAGGGCTGGGGAACTTTATATATGAGCTGCTTCACAGCGATAGGCTGGAGCAGTAATTCTAGTAAACACCCAATCCACATAAAAGCAGGACAGTGTGTGGCCGCGCCCCCTATGCAGAGCCAGACAGCACAACACAGAGGGAACCCAACAATGGCTGCTGCCAACCACGCAGTAAGTCATGCACCACTGCAGAGGACTTTGCAAGCTACGGACGGCTTTCACAGCAAGTCAGGAACCGCACATGCGGGCGGTCATGCAAAGCAGCGGAGCCACTCACGCAAGTACGGGTACGCAGCAGAGCCGGGAACTGAGCAGCATCCATATAAGTAACAGACAACAGTATCCCAGCTGGTTAGGGGGAAAGGAGCAAAAGGGTTAATGCAAAAAACATGCAGAGTAACGCTGGAAAACAAAGTACAGACAATACCAGCGTTACAGTATCCCCCTCCCCAGGCCCCCTTTTTGAAGACCCAAGTAAAAAAAAAAAATTCCCCAGAAAAATTCACTTGGGTTTGGCGGTAAGTCCCATAGTTCACAATATGGCAGCAGAGTTAATAGCTCGAAAAGTCCGAACCGCTGACCAAGCGGGGAATCGAGCCATCTAGTCCACTTACCCTGTGGGGACCAAGTAGTCTAGTTCGCACATCAGGTGGAGCTTGGAGAAAGTCCTGCAGACCGCACATGCTCAGCGGAGTCCATGGCCAGAGCTTACTGTGGCGCTTCCCACGGCTGTGGGGCGTCGGGACATGGCATAGCTTGCCTAGCTAGCCAATGCTCCCACGCCGCCAGTCCACGACGACGTGAGGCATGGGTCCCAGATGGTAAGAGAATGTGGACCCACTGGACCACGGAGGGAGACCCGGGCCTGCCCGGACTAGGGAAGGGCAGCGACCGGGATCCGTGGCAGCTGAGCATGTGGGCAAGGTGGCGACCTGCAGGACTAGACAACACCGCACAACTTCAGGTAAGAAGAAACATAAAGTTTACTTAAAGAAACAAAAGTACATAAACAGAACATAAGACCAGGCTCCCGATTCCGCACATCAGAGAAGGGTACACAACTCAGGATCACAGACGAGTGCTGGAGGACATCACGGGTAGATGCAGTCCAGGGTTATCTGGCACAGGCATACTTGGACGGCCTCTCTCTCAGGCCTTAGGCGTAGCACAGGCTCAGCAGGAGAACATCAGACACCGACCTCAGACAGACTTCAGACGATGGCGGGGTCATCACAGGTTGATGAAGTCCAGGATCATCTGGCACGGGCATACTAGTATGGCCTCACTCTCAGGCCTCGGGCGTAGCACAGGCTCAGCAGGAGAACATCAGACACCGGCCCAGGACGAACGTCAGACGATGGCGGGGTCATCACGGGTTGATGAAGTCCAGGGTCATCTGGCACGGGCATACTAGGACGGCCTCTCTCTCAGGCCTCAGGCGTAGCACAGGCTCAGCAGGAGAACATCAGACACCGACCCAGGACAGACGTCATCACAGGGTAGACCAAGGAGGAACCGGCAGGACAGGCAGGTTGTCACGGCAAGTGACCAAGGCAGTCTCTGGGACAGGCAGGTTGTCACAGCAAGTGACCAGGCAGGCAGGTTGTCACGGCAAGTGACCAGGCAGGCAGGTTGTCACGGCAAGTGACCAGGGCAGGCAGGTTGTCACGGCAAGTGACCAGGGCAGGCAGGTTGTCACGGCAAGTGACCAGGGCAGGCAGGTTGTCACGGCAAGTGACCAGGCAGTCTCTGGGACAGGCAGGTTGTCACGGAAAGTGACCAGGGCAGTCTCTGGGACAGGCAGGTTGTCACGGCAAGTGACCAGGCAGTCTCTGGGACAGGCAGGTTGTCACGACAAGTGACCAGGCAGTCTCTGGACAGGCAGGTTGTCACGGCAAGTGACCAGGCAGTCTCAAGACAGGCAGGTTGTCACAGTAAGTGACCAGGCAGTCTCTAGACAGGCAGGTATATACGACCTGATATGGTGGAGCCTCCAGGTAGGCTGCAGTCGGATGGCAGATGATCGCTCCCAGGTGAGCAGGCAAGAGCCGGGGATCTCTGCAGATGATGTCCGAACTTCCGGATGGAGCTGCAGTCGGATGGCAGATGATCGCTCCTAGGTGAGCAGGCAAGAGCCGGGGATCTCTGCAGATGACGTCCGAACCTCTGGAAGGAACTGCAGACGGATGGCAGACAGGCAAGCCGACAGGTAACAGACAGGTAACTGGAATCAGGAGCTGATGGCTGAAACAGAGTTAGACTGCACAGGAACAACAGGAACACGGATTGGATCTCAGAGAGTCAGGAACACAGACAGGAACACGGACTGGGTCTCAGGGAGTCAGGAACACGGACAGGAACATGGATTGAATCACAGGAACACGGACTGGAACACAGGCCTCGGACTCCGGACATCTGGCACGATCAGCAGGCTCCGGACATCTGGCAATGATCGGCAGGATCCGGACATCAGGCAGGAAGGATAGGATCCGGACATCTGGAAGTGGTCGTCGGACATCGGGCCATGGTCATCAGGCATAGGATCCGGACATCTGGCAGCAACCTGAAAAGGAACCCCAGCGGTCTGGTGCAAGCCCCGCCAGGCTCAACGGGAGCTGGCCGGGGATTGCACAGAGGCTGAGCACAGAGTAACAGAAACTCAGCACACACCGGACTCCTCCTTCCAAGATGAACTCAGGTTATATAGCAAGGATTCACAGTCACTGGCACAGGGTTATGGACACAGCAGGATTTCAGGAACATAACACAGAGGACACAGTTCAGAAAGTCAGGTACAGGATGCGATCCAAGATCAGGGGTTCAGGTAATTAGACACAGCAGGAACAGGCCTGGATATACAGCCTCCAGGAACGGCGATCTGGGTAATCAGCCCCCAGCATAGGCGGAAACACAAGACACAGTTCAGACATTCAGGTACCGGGTTTGATCCAGGATCAGGGAACAAGACACAGCAGGAACAGGGAATCAGCTCTCCAGAGCTGATCAACTTCAGAGCAGGAACTGAACACACAACCACATACGGCTAGGTTCAGGGATTCAGTGTGGATTCAATGCGAAGCTCTGGCAACGCCCACTAGGGCTGGGGAACTTTATATATGAGCTGCTTCACAGCGATAGGCTGGAGCAGTAATTCTAGTAAACACCCAATCCACATAAAAGCAGGACAGGTGTGGGCCGCGCCCCCTATGCAGAGCCAGACAGCACAACACAGAGGGAACCCAACAATGGCTGCTGCCAACCACGCAGTAAGTCATGCACCACTGCAGAGGACTTTGCAAGCTACGGACGGCTTTCACAGCAAGTCAGGAACCGCACATGCGGGCGGTCATGCAAAGCAGCGGAGCCACTCACGCAAGTACGGGTACGCAGCAGAGCCGGGAACTGAGCAGCATCCATATAAGTAACAGACAACAGTATCCCAGCTGGTTAGGGGGAAAGGAGCAAAAGGGTTAATGCAAAAAACATGCAGAGTAACGCTGGAAAACAAAGTACAGACAATACCAGCGTTACACATCTAGTGTGTTATAGAGGCTTGATCCATAGATGCCAAAAAAATCTTCTGTTTCTAGTGTCATGCAATAGGGGACCTGACTTTAAAATTGTTTGTAGCATAACTTCTTTGTCATACAGGCTTCATCTAAACTCAAAAAATAATTTTTTTCTGTAACTAACATGATATAGCAAGCCATATTTCAACTTTGAATTTACTGTCGCTGAAATTCAGCTCTTTGCAGAGGTGGTGCAGAGTTTAAAATCTAATCTTTGGTTGCTAATACTGTGCTGCTACCACACTATCTGAGCAACATGACTGGGAAAAAGCGAGGCCATGGTGGAAGGGGAATTAGGTTTGGGGTTCAAGGTGTACGTGGGGTAGGTGGTAATGTTTGTGAAAGCACTTGTGAAACAACGTCACGTCCTATGCAAAGACAACTGACAACTTATGTTACTGGACAGACTACACCACTACCTTTCTTTGGCAGATGCACAGCAGTATGCCTTGTCGACGATGCCTAGAAAGAGCATGTACTTGAGTGAATGGCAAACGCAGCTTCAAGTCGCCTTTTCTCCTCTTCCTCCACCTCAACATCACACTCAGTACAGTGCACAGAGGTGGCACTCAAATTCCCCTTACTTTCCCCCGCGTCCCAACTATCCAACCATTCAACTGACTGTACGGAACCACAGATGTGTGAGTCTGAAGAGCTGTTCACACATTCTATGCCATGTTCATCAGAAGTGTACTCAAAAGCTTTGCAGAGTCAAGAGGAGGAAATCTTCATCAATGCAAAAATTTTTTTTAGCTTGGATCCAGCGCTGGACGTAGTATGGTCCGAACAGCATCCTGACCCTTGTCATCAGACATTAACCCAGGCATGGGAGGTGATCACGCGGACTGTACTGTGCTGTCGGGGCAAGAGGAGGAGGGTGACTCCAAGGGTGCGGAATGTGATAACACAGAGTATGATGATGATGAGGTGTTAGATCCCAGTTGGCATGAACATAGAGGCACACAGTTGAGTAGGTCATCTGAGGAAGAAGATGAGGAGGTTACGTTGCGCCATCCGTCGCAGACACCTAGTGATGCAGCCAGAATGAGCGATGCATCCTCAGCCACAACTGTGCCTCTGACCAGCAGCGTTGCAGTTCTGAAGCTCACAGGGTTGGCAAGGGTTGCCTAGCCTGGGCCTTTTTTGACATTGCAAACGATGAGCCAAGCACGTAATTTGCCAACTTTGCAAAAAAAAACTGAGTCGAGGTAAAAAGTGCAATAATTTGACTACTACATATGCAAAACTTCACATGTGCAATCAACATGCTTTACTGTGGGAATCCCACTGCGCAAAAATGCGGACCAGCTGACCTCAACAACCATCGGCCGCCCCATCAATCGCATCTGCTGCTTCTTCCTCCTCCTCTGTTACCATGCCAACTATTGAGACTCAGGTCTTCGACCGCAGAACTTCGGGATCTTTATCCACTCCAATCACGCTGACTGAGAGCCCACCTTCAGCAGTAGCGGAAGCAGGCATGCCTGTTGTTTTTCACCGATGTAGCGGAACGAGCACACCACAAGTTTCTCAATCCACAGTAACATCTTTGCCTGCACCTCTCTCACGGTCCAACAGTTTGTCCGGTTCACCGTACTCCGCTCACTCTCAGCACTGCAGTTAGCCCACGGTTCCGCAGTTGTGGTCACATAAAAGATTGTTTCCTCCTACGCATAAACCACAGCCTAATTAATCGAAGTCAATCTTGACATGTATGTGTGTTACACAAGTAAAATTTAAATTTTAATAGACCTACTAAAATTATATGAGACCAACAAACAAACAAAAATGCCATCTAGGGCTAACAGCACAGCTTAAAACATGTAAGCACAAGCCTTTACCTCCTCGCTGAAATAATTCAGAACAGCAGTTTATCTTCCTTCTCTGTTTCATTGATGGGGTGTGACTGCTGATATCATGCTGATCGACAGCCTCCTTTCTGCTGCCTTACTGCAGGGAGATAGCCGTCTATATAAAGCAATAATTCACAATTAGAAAAAAATCCCAGTTATGTAGACCAGAAGAGCAGCAAAGGGACTATTAATTAAAACTTAACATTTAATCACAAAGTTTTAAAAACCGGACACACATACAATTAGAACCATCCTCAATAGCAAATATTCATGTTACTAGAGGATATTGATATATTCAGGAAAGGTAAGCCAATAATATTGACCAAAAAAACATTAATGAAGAGAATAATAATTCAGATTACATTAATCACACTAAGCATAATCCAGCACCGCTGGAGCATCATTTAGATTGTCTGAAAACACAGGGGATGCCAATAGTGACGGGTTGGATCAATCTCACCCATCCATGAAGACACCGCCTTCTTAAATTAACTCCTTCTATGGGAACCATCAGGACACCTTCAAGCCAACACCAATGGAGTCGCTTCCCGATGCGTTTCCTCCATCATGGATTCATCAGGGGATATGCCGGTATAAAACATTAGTGCATACACCTTCCTAATGCACTGTGTCCATCTCTCATATTCCTAATGCACTGGGTCCATCTCTCATATGAGAGATGGACCAGTGCATTAGGAAGGTATATGCACTAATGTTTTATACTGGCATATCCCCTGATGAATCCATGATGGAGGAAACGCATCGGGAAGTGACTCCATTGGTGTTGGCTTGAAGGTGTCCTGATGGTTCCCATAGAAGGAGTTAATTTAAGAGGGCGGTGTCTTCATGGATGGGTGAGATTGTTCCAACCCGTCACTATTGGCATCCCCTGTGTTTTCAGACAATCTAAATGATGCTCCAGCGGTGCTGGATTATGCTTAGTGTGATTAATATGATCTGAATTATTATTCTCATTAATGGTTTTTTGGTCAATATTATTGGCTTACCTTTCCTGAATATATCAATATCCTCTTAGTGACATGAATATTTGCTATTGAGGATGGTTCTAATTGTATGTGTGTCCGGTTTTTAAAACTTTGTGATTAAATGTTAAGTTTTAATTAATAGTCCCTTTGCTGCTATTCTGAGATAGCCGTCTATGAGCATGACTTCAGCATCCTGGAAGAAGATGAGCTGCTCTGTTGACGTTGAGCTCCCAAATCACTGGCAGGAGTGTTCAGTGACTGCTCTGAGCTGATAATGCAGGTAGACAGTTGTGTCTGTTAGCAATTACCTGTTAGTGTTTAGGCCCATAAGAGAAAAAAGCAAAATAGTTTTGGACAACCAGTTTAACCCCTTTACGACATATGACTATAGAAGAGCGAATATTTCAATGTTCGGTTCGGATTAAGTTCACCGAATTTGCAATATTCGCCTATTAATTAGTCGAATATTCGCTGAACATAACCAAACGCCATTCACGTCAATGAGAGGCAAAAACAAACGCATGCACAACACCTTATAACGGCCCACACAATTGTATGAGGGACAGACACCAGGAAAGTGGCCTCAATTCACCCGCAGTATAGATTTTAGCACCACACTGCAGCAATCAGCCAGGCATGAGGTATCGGGATCTGGGACACCATTTACAGCTTTCAGCAGATGGACACTCAACAAGGAGTGTTCACATTTAAAGAAATGAGGTCCTTACACCACAGAAGTGGCATCAATTTCACCACAGTAAAAATAGTATAATAGGGACCAACAGGTCTTCCACTACACCCAATCCAGCAGATGGACACCCAACCAGGAGTGTTCACATTTCCAAAAAATGATTGGGAGACACCACAAAAGTGGCATCAGTTTCACCACAGTAGAAATAGTATAATAGGGACTGAAAGGAAAAACTGTGACGTTCTGGTAAAGTGACATCAGACGAAGCCGCTGAATCGCTGGCTGGTGCAGTCTGTGATCGCTTTGTGTCAGAAAAGATTCGTCGCCCAGCACAGCTAACACAACTACCTGCCTGTTGGTGCTTAGGCCCATGGTAAAATTAAAGAGATGGAAAACCACTTTAAAAATAAACTTTTAAAGCAACCCCTACATAATGTAATGCATCTGCTTTTGTGTATAGTACTCTTCTTCATTGTGTGATTTTCATCCATCAGGTACAATTTCTTCACTGTTTAAAACAAGCTGAAACTGGAGGTGAGAGTGAAATGGTAGACGGGTTCCACGTGTGCGACAAACTGAGAAAGCAGAACCCAGAAGCATTCGACATCCTCACATCCACACAGATCGACTTCACAGACACTGGGGTTGATTATTGTGATTTCTCCCTCCAGTCCAGACAACGGATTATAGAGTAAGATCTTCTAAATGTAGTTATTCTGTGCAATTAGAGCTGCAAGGACATAATTAGAAAGGAAAAGGCTGCCCCCTTGTGGCATAAAGTATCACAAAAGGATTTGGATAGCGGATATTTTCTTTCACGTGTAGTGATACTAGATTTGTGCTCGTATCCTTTTCCTTTAGTGCTAATTTTGTGATCTTTTCCAAAGGGGTGTGGTTCACAGAGAAATAATGCAGAACAGCCTAAAATCATGTATAACGCATACATACCCTCTGGTCCCAGGTCAGAAACCGGCGAATCCCGCAGCGTACAGTGTGTGCTCTGGTAGGATTCATAAATCTGGAGTCACACAGAGTGACTGCAGACTTATTGATTTGGACTGGACAACCCCTTTAAATGCATGCTCCTTCATGAATTAGTTGAACAGCAGAGATTAGAAGGAACAATAAACTACTGGACACCGGAAATTGGGTTCTGAAACTTTGGATGTCTGCGTTTGGTCCACTAAAGACTAGAAAATTGGGACAATAGGGAAACTTTTTCCTTTGATGCCAATTGAGGTTACTTTGCTTCTAGATATTCAATACAAAACAGGTTGAGATGGATACTCCAACATCATATACAAGTAAACAGTAAAAACATATGAGGAGGACCAAGAATTCTGACACATAGTGCTGGTAGGAGCATGAAAACCATAGTTCTTCTAATTTTGCTGCTTTATTTCAAAGTTTGGTCTACACAAAGATGAACCACACACAGAAAATTCTGCAGAATATTTTTCCTTTCAAAGCTAGCAAAACCTGGACAACCCATAAAATAATATGCTATGTATCAAAAACGTGAACAAATTGTTCAGAAAGTATGCCATATCTAGGGCAAATTTGTGGACATATAGTATATCAAGCAAAATTCTCTAAACCGATGTAATGAACATGTTAATCGAAATTGTGAAGTAGAAACATAAGATGATAGTCAGTAACCACAATTAGTCTACTTTTCTCTGAAGACTAAAGATTGTTAATTATTGCTAATTAAAGGCATACAGTGCCTACAAGTAGTATTCAACTCCCTGCAGATTTAGCTGGTTTGATAAGATGCAAATAAGTTAGAGCCTTCAAACTGCAAACGAGAGTAGGATTTATTAACAGAAGCATAAATCTTACAAACCAAAAAGTTATGTTGCTCAGTTGAATTTTAATAAATTTTAAACATAAAAGTGTGGGTCAATTATTATACAACCCCTATGTTTAATATTTTGTGGAATAACCCTTGTTTGCAATTACAGCTAATAATCGTCTTTTATAAGACCTGATCAGGCCGGCACAGGTCTGTGGAGTTATCTTGGCCCACTCCTCCATGCAGATCTTCTCCAAGTTATCTAGGTTCTTTGGGTGTCTCATGTGGACTTTAATCTTGAGCTCCTTCCACAAGTTTTCAATTGGGTTAAGGTCAGGAGACTGACTAGGCCACTCCAACACCTTGACTTTTTCCCTCTTGAACCAGGCCTTGGTTTTCTTGGCTGTGTGCTTTGGGTCGTTGTCTTGTTGGAAGATGAAATTACGACCCATCTTAAGATCCTTGATGGAGGAGCGGAGGTTCTTGGCCAAAATCTCCAGGTAGGCCGTGCTATCCATCCTCCCATGGATGCGAACCAGATGGCCAGGCCCCTTGGCTGAGAAACAGCCCCCCAACATGATGCTGCCACCACCATGCTTGACTGTAGGGATGGTATTCTTGGGGTCGTATGCAGTGCCATCCAGTCTCCAAACGTCACGTGTGTGGTTGGCACCAAAGATCTCGATCTTGGTCTCATCAGACAATAGAACCTTGAACCAGTCTGTCTCAGAGTCCTCCAAGTGATCATGAGCAACTGTAGACGAGCCTTGACATGACGCTTTGAAAGTAAAGGTACCTTACGGGCTCGTCTGGAACGGAGACCATTGCGGTGGAGTACGTTACTTATGGTATTGACTGAAACCAATGTCCCCACTGCCATGAGATCTTCCGGAGCTCCTTCCTTGTTGTCCTTGGGTTAGCCTTGACTCTTCGGACAAGCCTGGCCTCGGCACGGGAGGAAACTTTCAAAGGCTGTCCAGGCCGTGGAAGGCTAACAGTAGTTCCATAAGCCTTCCACTTACGAATGATGCTCCCAACAGTGGAGACAGGTAGGCCCAACTCCTTGGAAAGTGTTTTGTACCCTTGCCAGCCTTGTGACCCTCCACGATCTTGTCTCTGATGGCCTTGGAATGCTCCTTTGTCTTTCCCATGTTGACCATCTATGAGTGCTGTTCACAAGTTTGGGGAGGGTCTTAAATAGTCAGAAAAGGCTGGCAAAAGAGATAATTAATCCACACATGTGAAGCTCATTATTCTTGGTGCCTGAACTACTTCTTAATACTTTAGGGGACCAAACAGAATTCTTGTAGTTTGAGGGGTTGAATAATAAATGACACTCTGAATTAACTTTTAACGTTTTTAAAAAAAAAAAAAAAAAATTTTTGCTGCAGTGCATTTCCCACTTCCAGGCTGATCTACAGTACAAATGTCACAATGCCAAGTTAATTCCGCATGTGTCAACCAGCTAAATCTGCAGGGGTTGAATACTACTTGTAGGCACTGTATGTGACACTGGGCACTTTAAATTCGGGACAGAAGCGTGACCTGCCTTGGGATGTACTGGCTGCTATGCAATTGTGTAAGCTTTGAGGAACCTCAATGCTTTGATTTAATCAGTGCTGCACTACTCAATTACTTTCGTGCCAGTGTTCATTACAAAACATTTGTCGCATTTATGAAGGACTGTAACTAAATATAAAGTCAAGTTTGATTATAGTAAAAGTCACTGAATCGACTGATGCAGCGTGTAGGCCCTGTCACTATCCAATCAACTAGGAAGAAGTTTTGTTGCGGTTGGGATAAATCTCATGTCCATCAATAATCTAAGTTGGAATATTTAAAGTATCTTGATGGCTTGGTTTTGGGTAACCAAGACATATACCAATCATAATCTGATAATTGGATAATTTACTTATTGAGTTAAGCCAACATTGAGATGACCAAGTCTTCATTAAATCATTAAAAGACAATCCAAAGTAAATCAATTTAGAATTTTTCATCCCTTCCATCAACATCCTACTTAATGAAAGAAATAGCCTTAGAATAGGATCTAACCGATTTTCCATAAATTATTCCTTTTCGGTTGGTGACACTTCAATAACTAGACAACCATATATATTGTTTCGGAGAGGGAATTGGATATTGGTTTTACTTCCCAATTACAAGAAAGCATTTTTTTGTCCACCATTTCTCTGTGATTGAGACTTCCATGAAGCTGCATACTGCATATGTTCTTTATCAAGTAGTATTTTGTCTACCTTTTGTGGTTTTAAGCCAATGGGGAAGGGATGATGGCAAAAATGATGAATGACCATACCCTTTTTTCTCCTCTGCAACTAGCTCTATCCACTTAGATCACAGTGATCCCTCTATTAGGTCAAGGCACACATACCATTGGTGTAACCTTTGCAGCTGCACAGGGGCCAAAGAGGTAAGAGGGCCACATCCAGCTCCAAAGCAAGTGCTATTAGAATACTGATGAAGAATTGGGCTGCAAGGGGCCCATATATTATTCTTGCATGTGGCCCCTCTTCTGTCTGTGTTGACCAGTGTATAAGGTACACAATTCTAGGACCCATAGTACATATCAATTCCAAAACCCTTTTTTTGCAATGGCTTTAAGAGGCAGGTCTCAAGCAGATGATCCCCTTTATGATGACCAGGTGCAATAATAGATGGTAGCACTTCCTACAGGGAAACCTGTTTTTTTATGCCCTCACTGGTTTTTAGGGATTTTCCCACAAATGTCCCTATGCTGAGATAATCTTATAAATGTGCCCCTGCTGTGTACTGTGTAATGGCTGTGTCTGACCGTACAGGGACATGGTCTGATTATACCACAGCTCCTGGGCAGGTGATGAAGCAAAAGAGAGTATACAGACAGGACAGCATAAGATCACAGCTGATTCTTTCTGTGAGGTAAAACATTTCACTGCCTGTTTAAAAACATGTTTTATCTAACAGAAAGCAACAGCTGAGATTCCATGCTGTCCTGTCTGTATACTCTCTTTTGCTTCCTCCCCTGGCCAGGAGATGCATGGTCAGACACAGCGATTACACAGTACACAGCAGGAGCACATTTATAAGTATATCTCAGCACAGGGACAGTTTTACCACATCCAATTGTGGAAATTATTATTATTCCAAAATCTATTGGTTAAAATGTACATCATTTATTGGAAAATCTGTTTACGTGCCATAAAAAAAACTGTCAAGTCCGCAGCAGCCAGATATTCTCTTCAAAGTACATGATGCAGAGTGACTTGAAGTAAAAAAGAGAAACCAGGGAACTGGGATTATGACACATAAGCAATAAATGCAATTATGTAATAATTAATTCTTATAGAGGATCTATCCTTTTGACAACATTACTTGCTTGGAGGGTACCTTGACAAAAAAGTGGTCACAAAGTGTTCCGTTTTTGGGCCCCCCAATAATCAACTCTAATCTGAAGTAAAAAAAATCAGCAGTAAGTAGTAATTGTCCATGCAATGGTATCAGAGTGGAAGTTAAAGGTATTGTCCAGTGTGACTGCAGACTCTTGAATCATCCCAGCGCACACAAGATTCAATGTTCTCTGCCCCAGAGAAGAACCCGTCAAGTGGGCGCAACCTCGATTAATACACTTGTATCGAGCGAGGCCACGGCCACTAGACGGGTTCTGCCCGGGAGCATGCATATCGTCTATGTATACCATCCCGGGGCAGAGAACATTCAATCCTCGCAGCGTACAGTGCATGCGCTGGGAGGATTAAAAAGTCTGCAGTCACACAGAGTTACTGCAGTCACACAGAGTGTCATTTTAGACCGGACATCATCTTTAAGCATTTCACGATATCCATTCAGATTGCAGTGTTGTTTATGTGACACGGGTCAATCTTTATTCTACCAAAGAGTAGACCCCTGTATCAATTCAAAATGCATCAAAGGCGTATATGAAAATGGGGTTTCCAAATTGAAAAATGTTGTTAAATATATTTTAGACCATAACATTTCTGCTGCATTACAGATTGGATCCTAATGATGATCTTCTACGAATTAATTTCAACAATGCAACCAGGGACTCGGTCTTTAATGTACCTGTTGAAAAAGTGCAACCATTTTACTCTGCTTTGAAGGAGCTTGTGGATTTGATGAATCAGCCAGAAAACACTTTTTGTTACAAAATGAAACCAGGTCAGTAAAATCATTCATGTTTCATTCAGTGAAATATCCTTAAATGGGTATTCCCATCTCCAAGATCCTATCCTAATATGTAGCAAATACCTCCAATTAGAAATGTAGTATAGTTCTTCTGATTAGCTATATCACTTACCCCATGGGAATGACACTGCAGCAGCTTAGGTATCCATATTTCCGCATCTCTTAAGGGCAAGGAGCCCAGTACGGCACCAGGACTGAGGTGTCAGGAGTGGCCATCACGGTCATGGTTGGATGACTTTTGTTTTCCCCTTCCTCCAAGTTTATTTGCGCACAGTTGCGCACCCCCTGCTGGATCACGGGGCTGCAACCCTATGAGGGTTGGTTGTCATAAACTGTGTGTGTAGCTGCTGCAAAGACTGAACTGTTGTAACCCAGAACTTTGCCCAATTTTAACCCTGCAGTGCACAAATGAGGTAGTGGGCCAATGATCTAGTCAAAGGAGAGAGGGGGAAGCCGATCAGGAGGACCCAAGGTGAGAGCCGGGTCAGGACTATGGGAACTGCATTAAGTGGCCATTGGGCCCGTATATTTACAGGAGTCTCAGGAACCTGGAAATCAGGGTCAGACAGACCCCTTTAAGAGATTAAGTATGTTCTTATGGACTGTGTTGTGTTCTTATGTCTTTATGGACTATGTTACCCTTTTTGCTTCAGGAGCCATTATGGTCGGGGATGACCATATTTTAGGATGGAGGGGTGTAACGAGGTGGCAGAGACCTTCAGTTGCCCCCTCTCTCCTATACGCCGGGCATGAGTGCCACGTGCAGTGCCCTGAGGGTTTGCCTACATATTACTGTTTATTCATGTGCTGTGTTTATATGTCTGACATTGTCTTAACATTTTACTATTGTTCATTGTATATTTAAATTGTACTAAGGTAGTGTAGGGATAAAAGAGGTTAACAAAAGGGGCCGGTCCAGCATGCTGAAGAGGCAGGAAGTTCCTGCTTCTGGAGCAGAGTCCGGGCAGGATTGCCTGAGCCAGGACATGTGTCCCCGTCTGGGACAGAAAGGACCCCCATCTAGCGAATACGTGTGTCCCCATCTGGGACAGGAAGGACCCCCATCTGGGGAATACAGGCTGCCAGGGACTACTGGGCAGCGGAGCAGAACACTGGGACAGTGTGAGCTGTCACTGAAGGACATTTGTGGCCCTTGACCCCGTATGGGAGCTGAAGATGCTGGACTAGCTCAAGCAATTACAGGGACAGAGTAGGAAGCATTGTTTCATGTTCAGTAAAGTTTTCCCTGTTGGATCAGAACTGTGCCTATGTGTTTTCCTGGATTCTCATCACCAGTGGCCGCAGTGAAGCGTGAAGAATAGGTAACTGACTGTGCTGTGAGTCTGAACTGTTCCTGTCTTTTCATGTGCAAGGGGCCGGGATGCTTGTGGACTGTTGCTTTAAATGGACTTGGTCATGACTATCACCCCGTGCCGCCTTGTTACAACAGGGTCACTGGCATGGTATATGAGGGGAGATATGTGTCACAAAGACATAAGTTTATCTCCAGAATGCTGTGTGCTGAAGGAGTTAATTAGCCATATTATGGGACGAGTTGATGAGTTTGTAGGTGAGTAGGTAAGAGATGGGCGGGATGCCTACTCATCATATCTACACCTCAAGGGTGTGACTGGAATGTTACTTTGCTGAACCATGCTATGGTTTATGCTGTTTTATAATAAGCCAGCAGGTGATTTACCTCAAGAAGCGTTCCTGTGTCTACTTCTGAAAGTAGCCGAGTGGGTCAACCCGTCACACGTGGTGTTTTGAATGCGGGCAGCGTTCCAGGAACACACATAGAGGCTGTGGACAACTGAATGTCCTGGGTAAAATCCACCATCCAGCATGAGGCATCCGGCAGCATGGAGGAGCTTGTGAAGCATCTGGTCCAGGTTTAACTGCATCAACAGCTATTGCCACAGCAACTCCAACAACATCAGCATCAGCGCCAGCAACAGGAGGCACTAACGCGGAAAATGAAACTCCTCGCGGAGGTGATTCTTGGGGCTGTCGGTCTCCTCCCCAACTCCAGATGATGACTCGTATGTCCGGAAAGCGGTAAGACTAGCCATGCAAAAAATTATGCAGTGGGGTGATGTGGAAGCTTTTCTGACTGTTTACGAGAAGGTGGCTGAATGGAAGAAATTTCCGCCAAAGCAGTGGGCGGAGGTGTTGGCATCATATTTGTCGGGAGAACCTCAAAAGGCGTATTATGACTTAACATTCCAGGATGCCAAGGAATGCACCAAATTAAAGACTGAAATCTTGGCATGGCTGGAAGTAACTATGTCCATTAGAGCTCAGTGATTCCACTGCTGGGTGTGTGCTGGCGACAAACCCCCTTGCTTGCAGATGTTTAATTTGCTGCACCTGGTCCAAAAGTGGTTGCAGCCAAACGCTTCCACTCAGGCCCAGATGGTCATGCGTGTGGTGATGGACAGGTTCATCTACTCCCTTCCCAGTCCAATACAGACTTGTGTTGCCCAGGGCGACCCTCGGAATGTGGATGACCTGGTTAGCCTGGTGGAGCGATGCCAGGTTGTTGAGGAATCCCTCAGGAAACCAGACATTGCCACTTCCCTGTACTAGGATACCCAAAAGGGGCAGGCTCACCACAAAGGGTGGCTAGACCTACAAATAGGGGCATCCCAATCCCGCTGAGAGGTCCCCTAAGGCTGTTATTAAGGACATAGTCTGTTGGCAAAGTCACAATCTTGGACACATAGCCGCCCGGTGTCATATGTCCCCTGAACCAATGGACTGAAGCCTAGGCAGGCATTGCTCCTGTTACGCCTATCCTGCCAGCAGTGTGGACTGTCAACCCGGCGAGGGGCCGCAGGCATGTACTGTGTCTGTCAATGAGGTACTGTTCCTTGGACTTTTGGATTCTGGAAGTCAAGTGACCCTAATCATTGCTACACTACCCCACCAGTTGATCCCTAATAAGTTTGTGGGCGTCCGCTGCATACATGGAGACACCAAGGACTACCCTGAAGCCAGAGTGACCATGGGAACAGACTATGGTACTAAGTCCCATGAGGTTGGAGCAGTAAATTACTTAATATATCCTGTCATACTGGGGCTGGATTTTTCACTAGTTTGGAACTTGTGGCAAAAAGGGGGCTGCACAAAGTGTCCCAGACAAAAGCCAGGTCCCTCTGGAAGAGGCTCCATCAAAAATAAAGATGGAGGACTTTCCCCTATGTGTCCTCACTGGAGAGGAGGAAGAGTCGGTGACTGAGGAGCCCATCTTCCCTGAGATAGAAGTGCCTGAAGAGAACTTTTGGACTGCTCAACTTAGAGATCTTACATTAAAGGAGGCATTTGATAATTATACTGTATGTAATTGGGTTCTCAAGAGCCAGGGGCTGACATCAGGTTCCTTCACTTTGCAATCAATGGCAATTTGTTGTATCGGGTGACCAAACTGAGGGGAGGTGTGATAGTGGAGCAGCTGTTAGTTCCAAGACCCTACCGACGTAGGGTTTTAGACATGGCCCATTCACATGTTTTGGGGGGACATCTGGGGGTAAAGAAAACTGAGGAGAGAGTAATGCAGAGGTTCTCTTTGTTACCAGAAGATCCTAAATTACTGTAGGTCCTGCACCACCTGTCAGATAATCGCTCCTACTTCTCACTTCCTAAGCCCTTTGTCCCTTTGCATGTGATAGAGGTCCTCTTTGAGAGGATTTCCATGGTAAATCTGTACAGAGCCATCAGTACATCCTAGTGGTCATAGACTATGTGACCCGATACCCTGAAGCGGTGCCACTAAGGAACTCTTTGGCTAAGGGTATGCCCGGGAGCTTGTCCACATCTTTCCTAGGATGGACCTATGAAAGGAGATTTTGATGGACCAGGGAACCTTTTTATGAGAAAAGTGATGAGGGAGCTGTGTAGAGTCCTCCAGATTGCCCAGCTGTGAACCTCAGTTTACCATTTGCAGATCGATGGCCTGGTGGAGCACTTCAATAAGACATTGAAGGCCATGTTCAAGTAGGTCATTGAAAAGGACAGTCGAGACAAAGATAATCTGCTTCAATTTCTGCTCTTTTTCATTAGACAAGTCCGTCAAGCCTCCACTGGTTATTCGCTATTCGAGCTACTGTACGGTCGACATCCACAGGGGATATCTTGGTGCTAAGATCTCCATCTGCGCATGCGCCGCCGCTGGCAGCTATATTCCTAGAGTCCATCACATAGGAAACCATTGAACTGCGGGGCTCTGGCCTTTCACAAAATGTTGGCAGGGCCCCCGCAGCACCGGACACCTGGAGCACCGGACACCCACAGCACTGGACACACGCAGCGCCGCGCCGCACATCCGAACACCTCCTTATCCCAGACTGCGGCCTGCAGCAACGCTCCACTCTTGCCTCCTCCTTCAGCGACCCTGGAACCCCACTTCACCGCAGTCACCACCCCCGGTAATTAACAAGATGCATGGATTATAAGAAGCACCATCATTTTATTAAAAAGTGTTTTTTTTCCTATTTTTCTCCTCAAAACTTGGGGTGTATGTTTTTATCTGGAGCATCTTATAATCCGAAAAATATGGTACTTTTTGTCATGTTCTAAGAGCTCTTTTTCATTTTTGTTTTTCCATAGCTGTATGTGACTGTTTTTTGCATAACAAGCTGTAATCTTTATTGATACCACTTTGGAATACATATGACTTTTGATTACTCATTATTTCATTTTATTTTGTGAGATGAGATGACATTCAGATACTTCCATTTGTGTAAAGGGGTTACAGCTAAGCAAATGCTACTAAATACTAAATGTTAATTAATATTAACATTTATTCTTATGGGATACCTTGCCCACATAGCAGATAGTCTATTAATATGTACTACCCATACTCTCCACCAGTGTCGGACTGGGGTGCCAAGGGCCCACCAGTAACAATGACTTTGGGGGCCCACTTTTCACCTGCATACAAATATTACACTACCCTCCTTTACAAATTTACCTATATCTCTATATAATAATAAACTAGGTAGTTTGGTTACTGAATGATGAGATGCTGCTTTTTTCTGTACGGAGTAAATCATGTGAATCATGCCAAGTACTACCCATATAGTAGGGTTGGGGATGCCTGTCTGCACAGGGGGGTTCCCCTGTTCCCCTATGGGCCAGTCCGAGCCTGCTTTCCACACATTTGCATGAGTTCAAACAATAGATACCGATCACTATTTAGAAGCCACATTTTGTTTATGTACATAACATACTACGCTCAGTTTGACAATCATGCCTTTTTCTGAAATTAATTCATATATACAATCATAATTCAAAATGTGTCCAAAAGACAAAATTAAGCACTCTAAGTATAGATACCCACACTATCCGTAACAGCAGTATTCTACTGCCCAGGGAAACAAATTGATTCCAGCAAAGGTAATAAAATCATGATTTATTGAATAATATTAAAAACCAAACATAAAGGAAAAAGTAAAAACAGGGTGGGAATAAACCTCCAAAGGGGTGTGCAGAGAAGGAGGAGGCTGGGTGTTCCATACAAATCAGATTATTGGTGACATAAGCATGCACTTCATAGAATACACAATTAATTATCCATATATATCGATCTATACAGTTATATCTTTTTTGTGGTATCAAAAATCAAGGGTTCCAAAGGTATAAAGTGCTTAGTGACATAAAGGAGTCCAGTAGATAACCACTTATTAATAGACTGTCATATGGACATATAAAGCGGCATATACTAATATAAATCAACAGTGGTTTTATGCACATGTTGCATTATAGAGTGCTATGAAAAATCAACAAAATTGTAAAAAGAACATCACTTGAGTGGGTTAGGAATGGCAGGACTTGAGGGAAGACCAGGACAGCCACACATCCAAAACCCCTGTGCCGTTTCGCAAACGCTTCTTCCGGGGGTTGGGGATGTGCGGCTGTCCTGGTCTTTACTCAAGTCTTGTCATTCCTAACCAACTCAGGTGATGTACTTTTTTCAATTTTGATGATTGCATTGCATTATCTGTACAGTGTCTACCATTATTTCATCGACAACTAAGACATTTTTACTTTTTGTTTTGGCAGAGGCATACACAGGGATGATGTGTCCCTTAGTAAAAGTTAAAATGAGGTCTCAATTCACTGCTGGTTAACGTTACCAATTGAGAAAAAATTACAAAAATGACTTGGGGCTTGTTTGCTCACATTGTTCGCATCTACTTCCCATGAGTCTTAGAAAAAATCCTTGCAATTTGTTTGAACGAGAGAATGAATGAAGGTTTATAGCAATGGACTTTGTGCCATGGCATGTTACTTTTGCTACTTTTCATTACAGAAATGTGTCTGTTTTCAGGTCAAGTCGTCACATTTGACAACTGGCGGATTTTACATGGACGGAAAAGCTACGAATCAGAAGCAGAAATCTCACGTCATCTTGAGGGCTCCTATCTGGATTGGGATGTGGTGATGTCCAGACTGAGGTCGCTGAAGAACAAGTTGCAGAATTTGAGCTGATTCTCGTCCTTATTACACAAGTTGACATATTTCTGTTTTATAACTTGTAACCATAATATGATTATGTCCAGAACACAGGCAGCACGTAAATGTTGAAAAAGTGGAAAGGGTCCTTCATTCACCCATACAAGCTGCATTTCAGGGAGTCTTTCTCAAGCAGATTATACAGTTATTTGTTAGCTTTGACAAATGGTAATAAATTATTTTAGCAAAGAAGATTATCTTTGAGTCATTATAATATTTATTTTAATGTATATTATAATGTTGCTTTTTTTGCTGATCACGTCAATTCCATCAGTGTTTGGATCAGATTTTTATCAGTGTTTCGTCAATTTGTCAGTTTTATCAAAGTTTTATCAGTTTGGGGGGATGGGATTTCCATGCAAGTAGTTTTCTCAAGCTTATCATATCAAACATGAAAATTGGACAGCACATGATGACATCTGGATGCTCTCCAATTTTTCACTGACCCGTAGGCTAGCAAGAGGGAGCATGATCTGCGAGTCGGATCAAAGTCAGTCACATATCTGTGTTTTGGTGCAGACAACTCAGTCCACAAAAATACACTGAAGTGTGGACAGCCCCACAGATTATAAAAGGTGTGAGTTCTACCCGAAGAAAAACACAGTACTCTGACATGAAAAACGTTGTCTGAATGAGCCCTAAGGCAGGAGAAATAAGGTATTTTGCCAATATTTCTTTGACTCAAAGGGAAGATTTATCCATATGAGTGTAAGAGAAAAGTTGTACAATTGCCCAAAGCAACAAGCTGCAAGCTGGGAGGTACAATTTAAATGGCTGCTACAGAGAACATTTATCTTCTCCCTGCATCAGCTTTTATAAATCTCCCTCAATTTGAAAAAAAAATAATCGTCAAGTGAGAATGTTCTTGACTGGATTTAAACTAATGTAAAAATGTCATCATATCCTTCAGCTTTAGAGGTTTGAGCACAATGATATAGCTATAGATAGTGTAGGATAGCTTCTGCTTCTCCAGCCACAACAAACCCCAATAACATTGCATTTGAGGTCCTGGAGCTCCAAGTAATGTCTCTTCAAAATGGTGGCTGCATGGCAAATTTTGTCACCATACAGGATGGATTCAGACAAAGTTTAAGTCATTGTTTTGTTACAGCCCAAGCAGTGGGTTATGATGTACAATAATTAGATATGAGCGGACTGATCCGCAGAGGAGCGACTTTGAGTCAAATTTGCTGCTATTGACAGCTGCCTGGAAATTTGTACAATGTACAGTTCAATTCTCTAAATTAAGAGCTGTGCAAATCAATCTACAATTCAGCTCTAAAACTGCAGAATTGGAAATGCAGCTCTGGAGTATAGCACAGGCTGCAACTCAGAAGCAGTACATGATTATCACAGTTGCTCCACTTATGTAGATTAATCCATTTACTGATTATAGATTAATTCATTGTGTTAATTGTAAGATAAACTTACACAAACTGAAGAGTGAAGAATTACTGAAAGTGGAAAATCTCCATAGTGAGTACACCTGAAGGTTTGGTCTCAGTCTGCAGTGCACAAACCACCATAATCACTATTTGGGCAATTTTCATGTGACATTGGCTGTTTATTCTTCGCAGATGGTTGAAACTGTCCAAATTGAAACTTCAAGGAAATCTCTGCTGACCAATCGCCAAGAGAAGACTAGGATGTAAAGAGGAGATGTCATGGCTTCCATTGTGTTTATTGTTATGATTTGGTAGCTGAGGAGAGCAGGCAAAAAAGGAAATACACCAGAGAGGTTGGAATCTATGGGATTGCAGTACCCTGACTAACCACCACAACTAAAGGCAGCCGTGGAGCGTACCTACGTTGGTCCTAGACGCCTCGTCACAGCCTGAGAAGCTAACTACACCTAAAGACAGAAAGAGGAAAACTATCTGCCCCGGAGCAGATCCCCAAAGAACATAGAAAGCCCCCAAACATGTAATGGCGGTTAGACAAGAGGAAAATACAGACACAGACAGAAAATAGTATGAGCAAACGTTGGGGCCCAGACTTCCTAAATAGAAAAGGATAGGAAGGACACTTACTGCAATCCCAAAAAACCCTGAAAAGTACCAACTCTACTAATTACAAAAACACCTGAGATCACACGACCTCTACCACCTAAATTAGTTCTCTGGTGTAACAAAACTAAACAGCAGCCACTGAAAAAGCTGGAAAGGCAAATGAACAAACAACAGTGGCTGAACTAAACTGAGAGGAGCACAAGCCCCCGGAGGGGACCCGACAGACCCCCACAGAAGTGCAGGACAAAATGCAAAAAGCAAGCACAAAAAACTAAAAGAAGAAAATGTCTTATCTGTTAGCAGAAGATGCAGGCACGAAGCAGCAAGCTACAAAGTGAACAGGAATCAAAGATGAGACCAGAACAATTGATCACCGGCAACCCTGATGGGAGGGAACCTCCCTTATATAAGACCAGTCAGTAACACCTGATCGCCAATCTTCACAATCTTCATTGGATAGTTCAGTACTGTTGTAACCACCAGAGGGAGCTTCTGCTCAGAATTCATTTCTAGCACATTCACAACAGTACACCCCCCTTGAGGAGGGTCACCGAACCCTCATTTGAGCAACCAGGTCGGTCAGGATGAGCTCTGTGATATGCACGGATGAGTCTCCTAGCATGGATGTCCGAAGCAAACACCCAAGAATTGTCCTCCTGACCATAACCTCTCCACTTAACCAAATACTGGAGTTTCCGTCTAAAAAAACGAGAATTCAATATTTTCTCAACCACATACTCCAGATTGCCCTCAACCAAAACAGGGTCAGGAGGCACAGCCATAGGAACCACTGGCTCGACAAACCTCTTCAATAAGGACTTGTGGAACACGTTATGGATCTTAAATGTCCCTGGAAGAAGTAAACGAAAGGAAACAGGATTAAGAATCTCCATGATCTTATAAGGTCCAATGAACCTAGGCTTAAACTTAGGAGATGCAACTCTCATAGGATATTTCTTGAGGACAACCAGACCAAGTCCCCCACTTCAAACCGAGGACCATCAGTCCTATGCCGGTTGGCAAACCGCTGGGCCCTCTCCTGAGAGAGGGACAACCTCTCCACTACCTGGTCCCAAATCTGCTGCATACGCTCCACAACAGAGTCAACACCTGGACAGACAGAAGCCTCCATCTGTCCTGAAGAAAATCGAGGGTGAAACCCAAAATTGCAGAAAAAGTGGCAAAGCTAGCCCTATTATTAAGAGCAAACTCAGCCAAAGGCAAAAAAGAGACCCAGTCATCCTGATCAGCAGACACAAAGCATCTCAGATAAGTCTCCAATATCTGGTTTGTTCTCTCAGTTTGTCCATTGGTCTGAGGATGAAAAGACAATTGAACACCAAGTTTAGAACAAAAAGTCCTCCAAAATCTGGAAACAAACTGGACTCCTCTGTCAGACACAATGTTCTCAGGGATGCCGTGTAACCGAACCACGTGCTGAAGGAACAAAGGCACCAATTCAGAGGAGGAAGGCAACTTAGGTAATGGCACAAGATGTATCATTTTGGAAACCTATCACAAATCACCCAGATAACGGTCCCTTCTCTGAGAAACAGGGAGGTCGGAATGAAATCCATAGAGATATGGGTCCATGGTCTCTTGGCACAGGCATGGCATCAACAAACCACTAGAGCGAGAGCAAGACTTGAGTGAGAGCTAGTCCCGCAGGACTGCACAAATCCTGAGTCACGAGACAAAGTAGGCCACCAAAAGGACCGACTAACCAAGTCTCTGGTACCAAAAATTCCGGGATGACCGGCCAACGTGGAACAATGAATCTCAGACATCACACTCTTTTTCCACCGGTCTGGGACAAATAATTTCCCAATAGGGCAGCGCTCGGTTTATCCTCCTGACACCCTTCAGAGCCAGTCTCAAATTGGGCGAGATGGTGGAAGAACTACACCCTCTTTCAAAATAACAGCAGGATCAGATAACTCAGGAGAGTCCGCAAGTAAACTCCTCGAGAGGGCATCCGCCTTGACATTCTTAGTGCCGGAAGAAAGGAAACCACAAATTAAAACGTGTAAAAAACAAGGCCCACCTGGCCTGTCTAGGATTAAGTCGCTGGCTGATTCCAGATAAACCAGATTCTTATGGTCCGTGAGGACCACTACCTGATGTTTGGCTCCCTCCAGCCAATGTCTCCACTCTTCAAAGCCCACTTCATGGCCAATAACTTCCGATTACCCACGTCATAATTTCGTTCAGTTGGAGAAAATTTTCAAGAGAAAAAGCACAAGGGTTACTTTTAGAGGTCTCTGGATCTCTTTGGACAAAACGGCACCTGCCCCATTTCAGAGGCCTCAACCTCCACCTGAAATGGCAGAGAAACATCAGGCTGCCGTAGAACAGGAGCAGAAGTGAATCTCTGCTTAAGTTCCTGAAACGCAGAGACTGCCTCAGGAGGCCAATTCACCACATCAGAACCCTTTTTGTCAAATCAGTAATGGTTTAACAATACAGAGAAATTACCAATAAATTTACGATAAAAATTGGCAAAACCCAAGAATCTTTGAAGAGCCTTTAATGAAGTAGGTTGGGCCCAATCACAGATGGCCTGAACCTTGACCGGTCCATTTCAATAACAGATGGGGACAAAATGAATCCCAGAAATGAGATCCTCTGTACGCCAAAAAGACACTTTGATCCCTTCACATACAGAGCATTCTCTCTCAAAAATCTGGACACACAGTCCGAACATGTTTCACATGAGAGTCCCAGTCATTGAAAAAATCAAGATATCATCCAAATAAACATTCAGAAATTTATCCACAAAATCCCTGAAAATGTCATTCATGAAGGACTGGAAGACAGAAGGAGCATTAGTGAGCCCAAAGGCATCACTAGGTACTCAAAATGCCCTCTGGGGTATTAAATGCCGTCTTCCATTCATCCCTGTGCTTAATGCGAATAAGGTTATATGCCCCCTGAGGTCAAGCTTGGTAAACCAAGTAGCACTTTTCACCCTGGAAAACAGGTCAGAAATCAAGGGTAACGGATATTGATATTTCACAGTGATATTGTTCAAGAGACGATAATCAATACACGGCCTTAATGAACCATCCTTTTTGGCCACAAAGAAAAAACCGGCACCCAAGGGTGAAGAGGATGGTCTGATATGACCCTTCTCCAATGACTCCTGATATAAGACCGCATAGCGTCATGTTCAGGTACAGACAGTTAAAAGGCGACCTTTAGGGAATTTACTACAGGCACTAATTCAATAGCGCAGTCATAGCTCCTATGGGGGGGGCAAGGATGCAGATTTACTTTCGCTAAACACATCAGAAAAATCAGTCAAAAGTCAGGAACATCCTGACCTGGGGGGAGGCAGAAAAAACAGGAGTGTTGGTATAACACATTGGGAGCCCCAACTGGTTACAGACACAGATTTCCAATCCAAAACAGATTATGAGACTGTAACCAAGGGAAACCAGTACGATAATGTCATGCAGATTATACAGCACCAAAATTTGCAACTCTCCTGATGATCAGGTTCAACCCTCATTATCACCTGAGTAGAGAACTGAGGTTTATTCTCAGCCAAAGGCGTAGAATCGATCCCCAGTAGGGGAATAGACTTCCGTAGGGGTATCAAGGAAACCCACAATGTTTAGCAAAATCAAATCCATCAGGTTAATAGCTGCTCCCGAATTAACAAAAGCCTGAGCAGAAAATGTGGACAGGGAGCAAATCAGGGTAACAGTCAACAAAAATTTAGTCTGAACACTACCCAAGACACTGAACGTGCAAAACGTCTTCCCCGCTTAGGCAGACTGAAATAGCATGAGAGGCATCACCACAGTAGAGACATAACCCATTGCGTTTACGAAACTCATGATGCTGTGCCCCAGAAGCCACTCTATCACACTGCATGGGTTCAGAAGCTGGTTCACAAGGCAACACTGTCCCACGCATACCTCTACGCTCACGCAAACGTCTGTCAATTTGAATCGCTAATGACATAGAATCATTGAGACCAGAGGGACAGGGAATCCCACCATAACATCCTTTACATTCTCTGACAGACCCTTCGAAAAAGGCTGCCAAAGCATCGTCATTCCATTTGGTCAGGACAGCCACCTTCGGAATCTCTGACAGTATAGCTCAGCGTCCTCAAGCCCTGATTTAATGCCAACAAGGCTTTTCAGCTTGATCAGTGACATTAGGCTCATCGTACAATAACCCCAGAGCCTGAAAAAATGCATCAACATTACTCAAAACAGGATCCCAGGTGTCAGGGAAAAAGCCCAATCCTTAGGATCGCCGCGCAGGAGAGAGATGACAATTTGAACCTGCTGTGCTGCGTTCGCTGAGGACTTAGATTTCAAGGCAAAAAACAACTTACAGTTATTTTTGAAATTCAGAAATTTAGCTCGATCCCCTAAAAACAAATCTGGCATGGAATCCTAGGTTCCACAACAGGCAACCCTGCAAGATAGGTAGCAATACTCCGAACTTCAGTGGCAAGCTGATCCACACGGCAGACAACTGTGCAAACTCCATTGAGAGAAAAAAAATCCTCCTCAGCATTCAGAGAAACAGAGGGAAAAAAAAAAATCTCTAACAACTCTGACAATCTTCTTTCTTTAACACTATTTTTCCCTTCTGGAGTACCATACAAATATCAGTTTTTAGGCGGTGATACTGTTATGATTTGGTAGCTGAGGAGAGCAGGCAAAAAGGAAATACACCAGAGAGGTTGGAATCTATGGGATTGCAGTACCCTGACTAACCACCACAACTAAAGGCAGCCGTGGAGCGTACCTACGTTGGTCCTAGACGCCTCGTCACAGCCTGAGAAAGCTACTACACCTAAAGACAGAAAGAGGAAAACTATCTGCCCCGGAGCAGATCCCCAAAGAACATAGAAAGCCCCAAACATTAATGGCGGTTAGACAAGAGGAAAATACAGACACAGACAGAAAATAGTATGAGCAAACGTTGGGCCCAGACTTCCTAAATAGAAAAGGATAGGAAGGACACTTACTGCGATCCAAAAAACCCTGAAAAGTACCAACTTACTAATTACAAAAACACCTGAGATCACACGACCTCTACCACCTAATTAGTTCTCTGGTGTAACAAACTAAACAGCAGCCACTGAAAAGCTGGAAAGGCAATGAACAAACAACAGTGGCTGAACTAAACTGAGAGGAGCACAAGCCCCGGAGGGGACCCGGCAGACCCCCACAGAAGTGCAGGACAAAATGCAAAAGCAAGCACAAAAAACTAAAAGAAGAAAATGTCTTATCTGTTAGCAGAAGATGCAGCACGAAGCAGCAAGCTACAAAGTGAACAGGAATCAAAGATGAGACCAGAACAATTGATCACCGGCAACCCTGATGGGAGGGAACCTCCCTTATATAAGACCAGTCAGTAACACCTGATCGCCAATCTTCACAATCTTCATTGGATAGTTCAGTACTGTTTGTAACCACCAGAGGGAGCTTCTGCTCAGAATTCATTTCTAGCACATTCACAACAGTTTATAAAAGATGAAATGCTAACATGTAAGTTATATAGTGTGAAGGGTTGACTATCTCAGCTGCTTCCCAAGTTAGACACAGGAACGCTTCTTGTGCTAAACCACCTGCTGTTTATTGTGGAACAGTATAAACCATAGCAGGGTTCAGTAAAGTAAACGTGGCCTTTCTGGCATATGGCAAAACAAAAAATAGCGTAAAGTTCATATGCCTGAGGGATTTGCACACTCAGACCACCATGTGTCTTCAGCTGCACCTGGAGCCACATCTAGAGTCTCACCTCTCCAAACCACAGCACAGATAAAATGACCAGTGGATGTACATTTAACATCACAGCCACACCCTTGAGGTGGAGATATGGTGAGTAGGCATCTGGCCCATCTCTTACCTACTCACCTACAAACCTGTCCCATTATGACATGGCTGGTTAACTCCTTCAGCACATAGCATGCTGAAGAGATACTTATGGGTTTCTAAATCACAGATGAAAGCAATCTTTATAACACATATCTCCCCTCATATACTGTGCCAGTGACCCTGTCACAATAGGCAAACTTTCACATTTTCTTGGTTTCTGTGGGCCGTCTCTAAAAAACTAATCTTGAGGTTGAAGATTTTGGGATGTTTTGTGGCCAATCCTGGGTAAAGCAGGGGAAGGTAACATTTTCTAAAAAAAAAGGATATCTTTTGGCCACAATGACATTCATTCAATACCCCACACCCACAAAACCGATTAACTGACTGTGTAAGCTACAAAAATATAAGTATTGCCAGGAAATCGACTATAGAAGTTTTGTGCGAATGAGAAAGAAAATTCAACAAAGAGACAGCACTTCCACTACCTTAGCTCCCAGGTCCATTCTCAGCCCAAGGCCGGAGTCACACTAGCGAGAAATACGGACGAATGCTATGCGAGAAAAAAATCGCATAGCACTCGGACCAATGTTAATCTATGGGGCAGCTCCCATCATCCGATTTTTCCTCTGCCATATTATACGTGCTGAGGAAATCACAGCATGCTTCAATTTGCACTGTATTACGCCCGAAAAGTGCCAACGCAAGTCTATGGGTGCGAGTAAAAACGGATTACACTCGGACCATCAGTGTGACTTGCGAGAAATACGCACCGTGTCCTTTAGAAAAGTCGGCAATTCAGTGCACTATGCTGTAAAATCACACTGACCGGTTTAAACAGAATAGATAGAATATATACCATTGACACACATATATTTATATATATATTTATTTTTCATAGAGGTATAGATAGCAGAATAGGTCAAAATTCAATTGTCGGCGTCTGTAAAATCATTACAGAACCTGACAGGATATGAGACATGGTTTAAATACAGTAAACCATTGCATATCCATTATTTTTTTATATGTCCCTCACTAATAATGTTAGTAGTGTGGGTGTGTAAAGTTTTGGAGCTGTAGGTGTTAAATTAAAGGATTAATTCACGGAAAAAACTGTCGTGGGCTCCATTGCAATTTTCTCCGCCAGAGAGGGCAAGCCAGTGACTGAGGGCAAAAATTAATAGCCTAGAGAGGGACCATTGTTTTTGGGCCCCCTGGCTAAAAAAATCTGCCCCCAGCCACCCCAGAAAAGACGCATCTGTAAGATGCGCCTATTCTGGCACTTACTCTCTCTCTTCCCATTGCCCTGTAGCAGTGGCATATGGGGCAATAAAGGGTTAATGTCACCTTGCTACTGCAAGGTGACATTAAGCCTGGTTAATAATGGAGAGGTGTCAATAAGACATCTCTCCATTATTAATCCACTAGTCTGATAAGGTTAAAAAACACACACACACACACATTAAGAAAAAAGACTTTTAATGAAATAAATAAACACATTTTTTTCCATCTTTATTATGCTCCTAATCCATTATTGAAGCCATCGATCTCCTAGAAAAAATCCAAAATAAAAAAGCAACTATATACCTATACCTCTCCGCCGTAGTCAAGTCCCACACCACAATCCATCTGAATGAGTTAATAGTTTACAACCGGAGGCGGTGCTGATGCGACCAGCCTATCTGTAAACCATGAGGAATGAAGGAAAAGCTGCCTGAGCATCCTCCCAGCCTGAGCAGAGATGAACTGATTAGCGTGGGAAAGTTTCTGAATATTTTCCCACGCTGTCAGTTTACCGCGGGTCAGGCGAGAGTATGCGCAGCCTCAGTGACTACGCTGATGTCACTTAGGCAGCACTGACTATATAGATTGTATATATGTTTTCATGAATATTTGAAGCTATGGATCCATTATACACTGTGTTCCAAATTATTATGCAAAAATTGTTTAGGAGTGATAAGGTAAGAATTTTTTTGTTTGTCAGTTAAACTCATTGATGGTGATGTGTGTCAGGGCTCTTTATATCACTGTAAGCAATTGCAGACACCTGTGCTAATTAGTTTGGCAGGTGTGTCCAATAAAAGGCAAGACTACTTAAGAAGGCTGTCCCACATTATTAAGCACCCTACATTTTCTGCCAAAATGGGAAAGAAAAAGGATGTGTCGGCTGCTGAGAAGCAACAAATTGTGGACTGTTTAGGTCAAGGCATGACTACAATCAACATTGCCAAGACACTTCATCGTGATCATCACACAATCAAGAAGTATGTAGCTGATTCACAGTACACACGTGTGCGTGCTGATAAGGGAAAATTGAGGACTCTTTCCTACAGGCAATTACGTCAGGTTAAAAGAGCAGCGGCAAAATAGCTTTGTCATAGCAGCAGACAAGTTTTTGAAGCTGCTGGTGCCGCCAACGTCCCCCGAACAACAAGATGCAGGGTCCTTCAGAGGTTTGCAGCTGTGCGTAAGCCATCTTGTCGACCTCCTCTATCCACTGCACATAAGCAGAATTGGCTCCAGTGGGCAAACAATACAAGAAGACTGACTTCAAAATGTTTTGTTCACCGATGAATGCCGTGCCGTGCAACGCTTGTTGGTCCAGATGGATGGAGTGGAGGATGGCTGGTTGATGGACACCCCATGCAAACACGGCTACGGCGCCAACAAGGAGGAGGTGGAGTAATGTTTTGGGCTGGAATCATGGGGAGAGAGATTGTCGGCACCTTTAGGATCCCTGAAGGGGTAAAGATGAACTCCATAGTGTATGTTGAGTTTCTCAAACAGCACTTCCTGCCATGGTTCAAGAAGAAGAAGCGTGCATTCCACAGCAAGATCATTTTCATGCATGATAATGCACCGTCTCATGCTGCACATAACACATCTGCATCTCTGGCTGCTATGGGCATAAAAGGGGACAAACTTATGGTGTGGCCCCCATGCTCCCCTGACCTCAACCCCATTGAGAACCTCTGGAGCATCATCAAAAGGAGTGTCTATGATGGCGGGAGCAGTTCACATCTAAGCAACAGCTCTGGGAGGGTATTTTGTCCTCATGCAAAACAATTGAAGCAGAAACCATCCAAAACCTGACAAATTCAATGGACGAGAGAGTTCAGAAGCTCCTTTCGAACAAGGGGTCCTATGTGCAAATGTAACATCACATAGAATAAAGTTTTGAGTTGAAAACTGTTTGATTTCAGTTTGTAAGAACCTGCTAATGCTTATAATTTCAAAAATGACCATTTTTTTTTCTTTATTAAAATGAAAAGGTTGAAAACTCTGCTGTGTATAATAATTTGGAACATGCATTTTGAGTGCAGTTTGAGGGTTTTATTTTTTAAAAAATATACTGTTATCATAGGCAGTTTGTACATTATGTGTAATAATAATAATAATTCCTCAGCGCTGCCTTTTTATGGCACTGAGGAATAAGTATACAGCGTTCCTATGTCGGCAGCAACTGAATGGGTATCAGCTGTTCACTACAGCTGACGCCATGCTGCCATTGCTACAGTATATGCTAGCACTGAATGTGGCTATTTAGCCTCTTAGATGCTGCTGTCAATAGCATCAGTGGCCGTAATTAACAGATGGAGGAGGCTCGGGGTCTGCCAGCTATGGTGTACATAAGCAGGGACTGTCAGGACAAGTGTCAGTGTAAAATTAACTGGTAGAGTTGAGCGATACTTTCCGATACCCCTAAGTATCGGAATCGGAATGGTATCGCCGATACCATTAAAATATCGGCGATACCCGATACCGATACCGGAAGTCCCATGTAAGTCTATGGGAACAAAATATCGGAACTAAAAAAACCCCATTCTTTACTTGTAAACACTAAATATACACACATAGAATACATATATATATATATATATATACATGTCATTGTGACATATATATATATACATATATGTATAGTTTATACACTTCTACATAGTAAAATATCCTCTGATTCAATTGCCGGGTAAAGCCGGCTTCAGTGAAAAGACAGAAGCACCCGACATGAAATGACACTTGGTGTACATAGGGTTAACCATGTCTTTTCATGTCGTTTGCTATCTGATGTGCACAAACAATTAAATCAGTCTATGTTTGCAAAATTTCACACCTGTAGGGGTTAATTAAAGGTGTAAATTCGTTGTAAAAAAAACGGACTTTTTTGCTACGAATTTACACCTTTAATTAACCCTACAGGTGTGAAATTTTGCACACATAGACTGATTTAATTGTTTGTGCAAATCAAATAGCAAAGGACATGGTTAACCCTATGTACACCAAATGTCATTTCATGTCGGGTTCTGCATTTTCACAAAAGCCGGCAATTGAATTAGCGGCTATTATACTATGTAGAAGTGTATGAACTATAAATATATATATATATATATATATATATATATGTGTCACAAACTCAATGACATGTATTATATATATATATATATATGAGGTGTAAAATTGCTGAAAAAAAATGCGTGGGCTCCCGCCCTATTTTCGCAACCAGACAGACAAAGCCAGTGAGTGGGGGCAGATAATAATAGCCAGAGAGGGACCATTATTTTTGGCCCCCCGGCTACTAACATCTGCCCCCAGACACCCAGAAAGGGCAAATCTCTAATTAGATTTGCCCTTTCTGGCACTTTGCCCGTCTATTCCCATTGCCCTGTAGCGGTGGCGAATGGGTTAATAAGGGGTTAAATGACCTTGCAATTGAAAGGTCACTTTAAGCCAGGTTAATAATTGAGAGCTGTCAATTAGACAACTATCAATTATTAATCCTATTGTATGAAAGAAAAATCAAACACACACACTTTAATAAAAAAGTTTAATGAAATAATCACACAGTTTTTGACCATATTTTATTTACCTGCTAAAACCATTTCCTGTAATAAAAATAAAATAATAAAGCAAAATTATTCTTACCAATCCGATGCACAGTCAGGTCCCACGGTGTAATCCTTCAGAAAGGGTTAATGTTTACTGCAGGGACCGCAGCTAATGCTGCAGCCTCACAGTAAACCCCCAAATGAATGAGTTCCTCTCCTGGCTGACAGGAGAGGAAGTGGAAAGCTTAATTGATTGCTTTCCACTTTCACTTCAGGTCAGCCAGGGACACAATCAGTGACGTCAGAGGGAACTGATTAACAAAAATAGGGGTTCCCTTCGAAAAAAAATGGCGTGGGGTCCCCCTATTTTTGTTAACCAGCCAGATGAAGCAGACCGCTGAGGCCTGGATTTTCAGGCTGTTAAGGAGCCAAGATCCATGGACCTTGCCAGCCTGATAATACCAGGCCACAGCAGTCTGCATATCTTGGCTGATTAACAAAAATAGGGGATCCCTCGAAAAAATTGGCGTGGGGTCCCCCCTATTTTTGTTAACCAGCCAGATGAAGCAGACCACTGAGGCCTGGTTTTTCAGGCTGGTAAGGATCCAATATCCATGGACCTTGCAAGCCTGATAATACCAGTGTCATGTGTGCATCGCCACGAAGATCGTCGCGGTTGCACATTCTGACTTCTCACAGCTGAGTTGCTGTTTCTTTGTGTTTGGCAGTTAGGGAGTTAATTCTGTCTGTGCTCAGTTCTGGGACTGGGTGCAGTTTCTTCCGGCTGCAATTAATTATTTGTTGATTGGTTTCCTTTAAATCTCTGGTTGTCTGTGTTGGGAGTTGCCAGTGAAATTCTTCATGCAGACCACAGATAGGATTGTATCTGTATAGACTTAAGTTAAAGAGCTCCTTAGTTGTTTTAAGCTCACCTTGCTTAGAGTTTAATATCCCAGATCATTTATGTTCCTTCTGTGTTTGAGTGTGTATGCAAGTCTGTGTTTTCTCCAGTCTGTCTTATATGTCTAATCTGTGTATTTAGCAGAGATCAGCCCATATCCCTTTGGTGGTAATCAGAATCCTTCTTAGGACTGATTACAGGGTTCAGGGACTGATAGGAGACAGGGTTAGGCTGGAGACTTGGACCTCTGAACCATTATCAGTACCTCCAAGGTGAGGGATTAGTTAGGACCCCAGTTTAGGGTCAGGTTAGACCCCCGGTCCTCCTCTTTCCTGTGACAGTGTATCAAGTCCTCAAGATTAACCCTGAGTTCAACGGATATCGTGTCAGGTAAATCTATTCTATATTTACATGCTGATGTTGCTAATCTATATTGTTGTATAGAGTGTTGTTCTTTTAAGAATAGTTTACTGACATCGTACACATATCATAAGACCGCATGACATTTTCACTGGCCCATAAAATTATTCCCAGTTGCCTTGGATCCAGTAGCCCAGCTGGCTCTGCAGTTGCAGGGATTATCCATGGAGCTGACGGACATTAAGTCCAAAGTTTTGTCTCCCTCGGAGCAAACCAGATTTGAACCTAAAGTAGCTCTCCCGGACAGGTTCACTGGTGGGCGAGACAAATTTTTTACCTTCAGGGAAGCATGTAAATTGTATTTTCGGCTTCGGCCTCGATCATCAGGGAGTGAAGAGCAGAGAGTGGGAATTGTTATCTCGCTCCTACAAGGGGACCCTCAATCCTGGGCCTTCTCCCTTCCTCCGGGATCCCCGGCTCTACAGTCAGTAGATCGATTTTTTACTGCCCTGGGTTTGGTATATGATGACCCAGATCGGGTCTCTCTTGCTGAGACAAAATTACGTAAGATACAGCAGGGAGATCGTCCGGCGGAGGAATTTGCTTCTGAGTTCCGTAGATGGGCCACAGATACTCAGTGGAATGACCCAGCTCTTAGGAGCCAGTTTTGTCATGGGCTTTCTGACAAATTAAAGGACGTTTTGGCTCAGTATGATTCTCCTCCATCACTGGAGGCTGCTATGGCCCTAGCTATCCGTACTGATAGACGGCTCCGGGAGAGGTGCGAGGTAACTCCGCCCCCTGTTGTTACTCCACCTACTACTAAGGTCCCTTATGTTGAGGTTCCCCTTGTCTGTTCGGAGGAGCCTATGCAGTTGGGAGGGACATCATTTCGTAGGAGGGGATTGGCAGTACGCCGCAGGACTAGAAGGTGTTTCTTCTGCGGGAAAGAGGGACATTTTGTTGGGGGATGTCCATCCCGTGCCTTGTTGAGCAAAAAGTCGCCGGAAAACTGTTAATCCCAGGTTGTGTGGTGGACGACAACCTGGGAGTATGTATTTCGTCCGCTAGTTCTTCTCAGTTCCTTGTACCAGTGGAGGTGGTGGTTGGTACGAGAGTGGAGAGATTTTCTGTTCTTCTTGATAGTGGGTCCGGGGCTAATCTGGTTGACGCTCAGTTTGCTCAGGCTCAAGGTATGCATCTGAGTGTATTGGTCAAACCGATCCCTATATTCTCCATTGACGCCAGGCCTCTCGGCCAAGGTAGCTTTGTTCATGAGGTTCATAACATTGACCTTCGGGTAGGGGCAATACATAGGGAACTATTATCTTGTTATGTGTTGGAGGGTCTACCTACTCCTATTGTGTTGGGACTTCCTTGGTTGGTTAAACATAACCCTGTGATTAATTGGCAGTCCAGAGATATAAGCCAATGGGGGGAGTTTTGCAAAAGTAACTGCATGAACACAGTCATCAGTGCGGTCGTGCCTAGTACTTTGCCTCCTTTTTTGGAGGACTTTGGGGATGTGTTCTCTGAGGAGGGGTGTCAGGAGTTGCCTCCTCATCGCGTGTATGACTGCTCTATTAATTTACTTCCTGATGCTAAGTTACCTAAAGCTAGGTTATATAACCTTTCTGGTCCTGAGAGGCAGGCTATGAAAGATTATATTTCGGAAAGTCTGGCCAAAGGGCATATTAGACCTTCATCTTCCCCAGTGGCCGCGGGGTTCTTCTTTGTGAAGAAAAAAGATGGAGGCCTACGCCCTTGCTTGGATTTCCGCGAACTTAATCGGATTACTGTTCGAGATCCGTATCCACTCCCTCTGATTCCTGATCTCTTCAATCAAATTGTTGGCGCCAAATGGTTCTCTAAATTGGATCTCAGGGGGGCGTATAATCTGATTAGGATAAAAGAGGGGGATGAGTGGAAAACGGCGTTTAACACGCCGGAGGGACATTATGAGAACCTTGTCATGCCTTTTGGTCTGACTACTGCACCAGCAGTATTCCAACATTTTGTTAATGACATTTTTCGTCATCTGGTGGGGCTGTTTGTGGTCGTATATTTGGATGACATTTTAATTTACTCACCAGATCTTGTGTCTCACCAGGAGCATGTGAGACAGGTGTTGCAGATCTTGCGAGACAATAAACTATACGCCAAACTGGAAAAGTGTGTATTCGCCGTACAGGAACTTCAGTTTTTGGGTTTCTTGGTGTCAGCCTCCGGTTTCCGTATGGACCCTGAAAAGGTGAGAGCAGTGCTTGAATGGGATCAGCCAGAGGATCTTAAGGCTCTGCAGCGTTTTCTGGGGTTTGCTAACTACTACCGGAAATTTATTTGTAATTTCTCATCTGTTGTCAAACCTCTCACTGACATGACAAGAAAAGGGACGGATTTTTCTAAATGGTCGGACAAAGCTTGCCAAGCTTTTTCCTCTTTGAAAAAATGTTTTGCTTCGGCACCCGTTCTCATCCAACCAGATGCATCACAGCCGTTCGTTGTGGAGGTGGACGCGTCTGACGTAGGGGTGGTGCAATATTGCCCCAGGGTCCGTCCCCTGGTAAATGGCATCCGTGCGCTTTCTTTTCTAAAAAATTGTCGTCCGCCGAAAGGAATTATGATATCGGCAATAGGGAACTTTTGGCCATTAAGTTGGCTTTTGAAGAATGGCGTCACTTTTTGGAGGGGCAGCCCACCCGGTCACCGTCATTACTGATCACAAGAACCTGCTGTATTTGGAATCTGCTAAGCGTCTGAATTCCAGACAAGCTCGATGGTCGTTGTTTTTTACCAGGTTTAATTTTGTTGTCACTTATCGCCCTGGATCTAGAATGTTAAGGCGGATGCCTTGTCTCGCAGTTTCCCAGGGGCCGGGAAAATGGATGACCCGATTCCTATCCTTCAGGAGGGGGTGGTAGTGTTGGCTGTATGTTCTGAGCTTGAGGAGGAGGTGTTAGAGGCTCAGGGGGACGCCCCTGAAGGACCTCCAGGGAGACTGTTTGTCCCAAATCAGTTGAGACAAAAGGTTATTGAGGCACATCATAATTCTGCTTTAGCAGGACATCCAGGGAGTAAGGCTACTTTAGATCTCCTTTCTCGCCGGTTTTGGTGGCCTAACGTTAATAAAGATGTTTTAACTTTTGTCGCGTCCTGTGGGGTTTGTGCTCGCTCTAAGACCCCTCATACCCGTCCGTCTGGGACCCTCTTACCCTTGAAACTTCCGGAGCGTCCATGGACTCATTTGTCTATGGACTTCATCACGGACCTTCCTCAGTCGTCAGGGAAGACTGTCATACTGGTGGTTGTTGACAGGTTCAGTAAGATGGCACATTTCATTGCTCTTCCTGCCCTCCCTAATGCTAAAACTCTGGCGCAGGTGTTCATTGGGGAGATTGTGAGACTTCATGGGTTGCCTTCTGATGTGGTGTCAGATAGGGGGTCTCAGTTTGTGTCCAAGTTTTGGAGGGCATTTTGTTTACGTCGGGGGATGCAATTGTCATTTTCCTCGGCTTTTCATCCGCAGACCAATGGTCAGACAGAGCGTCTGAATCAAAGCCTAGAGACTTATCTTCGGTGTTTTGTCTCAGAGAACCAGGAGGACTGGTCTTCTTTCTTGCCTCTGGCAGAGTTCGCTCTTAACAACAGGCGGAGCGAGTCCACTGGTAAGTCCCCGTTTTTTGGGGCATATGGTTTTCATCCCAGTTTTGTACATTCAATGGGGGGGGCCCTTCTGGGGTTCCTGAGGAGGAGCGTTTCTCGTCGTCACTTGCTTCAGTGTGGAGAGGTGTATTGAATAATCTGAGTGCTATGGGGAACCGTTATAAACGTATGCAAAGTGAATAATCATGTGCACAGCCGTATAGGAGTATCTGAGTAGGTTCCCACACCATATAAATATAGCAAATAAACTCAGAACTCAACTTCAGTAGAGTGATGATTTTTAATCGTGTCCACAGTAATAACAGAATGGTTAGAAGCATTAAATCGAAAGAACATTTATTAAGAATTTGTTCATATTTGTGACAAAATTCGGAAGAATCAGAAAAGAGAGTGGGACGGAGAGGCACCCTTAAACCACGCGGGATCCTCTGTACACGTACGTACTCCGTGAGAGTGGCGCAGTGTAGCTCTAGGTTAGTGCGGTGGCGGAGTTCTCTTTCCAGATCACGTCCACGGGTCTCCCTTGGAGGGGCCTTGAGGAAGTCGCTAGAAAGGGTGGTTTGAGCTAGAATGCTCGAGGTCTCATCAGCATTGTATGAAAAAGTGAGAGCAGAGAGTGACATGACCAAGTGGGCGTGCTACACGTACGGGATTATCAATGCAAAGTGAATAATCATGTGCACAGCCGTATAGGAGTATCTGAGTAGGTTCCCACACCATATAAATATAGCAAATAAACTCAGAACTCAACTTCAGTAGAGTGATGATTTTTAATCGTGTCCACAGTAATAACAGAATGGTTAGAAGCATTAAATCGAAAGAACATTTATTAAGAATTTGTTCATATTTGTGACAAAATTCGGAAGAATCAGAAAAGAGAGTGGGACGGAGAGGCACCCTTAAACCACGCGGGATCCTCTGTACACGTACGTACTCCGTGAGAGTGGCGCAGTGTAGCTCTAGGTTAGTGCGGTGGCGGAGTTCTCTTTCCAGATCACGTCCACGGGTCTCCCTTGGAGGGGCCTTGAGGAAGTCGCTAGAAAGGGTGGTTTGAGCTAGAATGCTCGAGGTCTCATCAGCATTGTATGAAAAAGTGAGAGCAGAGAGTGACATGACCAAGTGGGCGTGCTACACGTACGGGATTATCAATGCAAAGTGAATAATCATGTGCACAGCCGTATAGAGAGTATCTGAGTAGGTTCCCACACCATATAAATATAGCAAATAAACTCAGAACTCAACTTCAGTAGAGTGATGATTTTTAATCGTGTCCACAGTAATAACAGAATGGTTAGAAGCATTAAATCGAAAGAACATTTATTAAGAATTTGTTCATATTTGTGACAAAATTCGGAAGAATCAGAAAAGAGAGTGGGACGGAGAGGCACCCTTAAACCACGCGGGATCCTCTGTACACGTACGTATAAACGTATGGCTGATAGGAGGAGAGTTTCTGGTCCAGATCTTAATGTGAACGATCTGGTATGGTTGTCTACCAGGAATATAAAACTTAAAGTTCCCTCCTGGAAGCTGGGCCCCAGATTCATCGGGCCGTACAGGATCAGTTCCATAATTAATCCTGTGGCATTTCGTCTGGACCTCCCTCCTACGTTTAAAATTCATAATGTGTTCCACAAGTCATTACTTAAGAGGTACGTGGCACCAGTCATACCATCACCTCTACCTCCTCCTCCAGTGGTGGTCAATGGTAACTTGGAGTTTCAAGTGTCAAAGATCATTGACTCACGTCTGAATCGCCGGTCCCTTCAGTACTTGGTGCATTGGAAGGGGCATGGTCCAGAGGAGAGGACGTGGGTTCCTGCGTCTGACATTAACGCAGATCGTTTGGTGCGGACCTTCCACAGAACTCACCCGGGCAAACCTGGCCCTGAGGGTCCGGAGGCCCCTCGTAGAAGGGGGGTACTGTCATGTGTGCATCGCCACGAAGATCGTCGCGGTTGCACATTCTGACTTCTCACAGCTGAGTTGCTGTTTCTTTGTGTTTGGCAGTTAGGGAGTTAATTCTGTCTGTGCTCAGTTCTGGGACTGGGTGCAGTTTCTTCCGGCTGCAATTAATTATTTGTTGATTGGTTTCCTTTAAAAACTCTGGTTGTCTGTGTTGGGAGTTGCCAGTGAAATTCTTCATGCAGACCACAGATAGGATTGTATCTGTATAGACTTAAGTTAAAGAGCTCCTTAGTTGTTTTAAGCTCACCTTGCTTAGAGTTTAATATCCCAGATCATTTATGTTCCTTCTGTGTTTGAGTGTGTATGCAAGTCTGTGTTTTCTCCAGTCTGTCTTATATGTCTAATCTGTGTATTTAGCAGAGATCAGCCCATATCCCTTTGGTGGTAATCAGAATCCTTCTTAGGACTGATTACAGGGTTCAGGGACTGATAGGAGACAGGGTTAGGCTGGAGACTTGGACCTCTGAACCATTATCAGTACCTCCAAGGTGAGGGATTAGTTAGGACCCCAGTTTAGGGTCAGGTTAGACCCCCGGTCCTCCTCTTTCCTGTGACAGTGTATCAAGTCCTCAAGATTAACCCTGAGTTCAACGGATATCGTGTCAGGTAAATCTATTCTATATTTACATGCTGATGTTGCTAATCTATATGTTGTATAGAGTGTTGTTCTTTTAAGAATAGTTTACTGACATCGTACACATATCATAAGACCGCGTGACAACCAGGCCACAGCAGTCTGCTTAGCTTGGCTGGTTAACAAAAATAGGGAATCCCCTCGAAAAAAAAACGGCGTGGGGATCCCCCCTATTTTTGTTAACCAGCCAAGTAAAATGCAGACTGCTGCGGCCTGGTATTAAAAGACTGTCAAGGCCCATGGATTTTGGCCCTCAACAGCCTGATAATACCAGGCTACAGCAGCCCCACATTTGGCGCATCAAAAGATGTGCCAATTGTGGCACTTTACCCGGCTCTTCCCACTTGCCCTGTAGCGGTGGCAAGCGGGGTAATAAGGGGTTATTGTCACCGTTGATTGCACGGTGACAATAAGCCCGGTTAATAATGGAGAGGTGTCAATAAGACACCGATCCATTATTAATCCCAAAGTTATTAAATGTTTAAAAAAAAGACACAGCAAGAAAAAAGTATTTTAATGAAATAAAAGAGACAACACAGTTTTCATTTTTTTTATTACTCTCTCATTCCTGTGACGCCATCGATCTCCTGTAAAAAAATAAAAAAAAAAAAACAACAGTATACCACCTGTCCGACGCAGTCCATAGTAACGATTGTCCCACGACGATCCAGCTCTGCTACATCGGAATGACAGGCAGAGCCTGTCATCCCGGCGCAGCACAGCTGCTTACCAGCTTCCCCGGCGGTGACGTCTTCGGACTGCTTTACGGCCGCGATTACCCAGCAGTCACTGCAGTTATCGCGAGATACTGCATGTGACCGCCGGGGAGAAGAGGATGGCGGCCATTAAGCAGCCCGGGATGTGACCACTGGAGATCTTCTGCCGGGTAAGTGCCGCTGACTCCTGACAGACCCGACCGACGGACACTGACAGTGACAGTGACAATTCCGATTCCGGTATCCGATAAGACGAAAATATCGGAACTCGGGATCGGAATTCCGATACAGCCAATATCGGCCGAAACCCGATACTTGCAGTATCGTATCGCTCAACACTATTAACTGGTGAAATGCACTGCAAAGCATGAGTATTACCTTGTATTAAATGCAAAAAAAGAGAGAAAGGACAGCACCTCCAAAAATCATACAATGATCTAATGCCTCTCGGCAAAAATATATATAACTGAACATGAGGTTCTTAGTTTAACAGTCTGATCAGACTGTATGAAGCCCACTCCCACATCACGGCAAACTTCGTAGTGGGTCCTGACCAACCCAAATGGAGCGGAGCCGTGGGGCGACCACCGCCACCGCGCCAATGCACCAGCAGGGCAGACTGTTATGTTTTGGCAGCTGAGGAGAGCAGGCAAAAACGGCAATACACCATAGAGGTTGGAATCTACTGGATTGCAGTACCCTGACTAACCACCACAACTAAAGGCAGCCGTGGAGCTTTCCTACGTTGGTCCTAGACGTCTCGTCACAGCCTGAGAGGTTAACTACACCTAAAGATAGAAAGAGGAAAGCTATCTGCCCCGGAGCAGATCCCCAAAGAACATAGGAAGCCCCCAAACATGTAATGGCGGTTAGACAAGAGGAAAATACAGACACAGACAGAAAATAGTATGAGCAAACATTGGGGCCCAATCTGCCTAGACAGAAAAAGGATAGGAAGGATACTTACTGCAATAAAAAAAAACCCTAAAAAAAAACAACGCTACTAATTGCAAAAACACCTTGAGATCACACGACCTCTACCACCTAAATTAGTTCTCTGGTGTAACAAAACTAAGCCGCAGCCACTGAAAAAACTGGAAAAGGCAAATGAACAAATAACAGTGGCTCCAGACGAACTGAGAGGAACCCAAGCCCCCCGGGAAGGGGGACCTGGCTAACTTAACAGAAATGCAGAGAAAAATGCAAATGGTAAGCACAAAAACAAAAAACAGAAAATATCTTATCTGAGAGCAGGAGAAGAGGCAAGACTCAGCAAGCTTCCAAGTGAACCAGGAAACAACACTGAGACAAGAACAATTGATCACCGGCAACCATGATAGGAGGGAACCTCCCTTATATAAGACCAGTCTGTGATTCCTGATTGCCAATCCTCATTGAATGGTTCAGTACTGTTTGTAACCACCAGAGGGAGCTTCTGCTCAGAATTCATTTCTAAAATATTCACAACAGTACCCCTCCCTTGAGGAGGGGTCACCGAACCCTCATTTGTGCCACCAGGTCGGTCAGGATGAGCTCAGTGATACGCACGGATCAGTCTCCTAGCATGGATGTCCGAAGCAAACACCCAAGAATTGTCCTCCTGACCATAACCTCTCCACTTAACCAAATACTGGAGTTTCCGTCTAGAAAAACGAGAATCCAATATTTTCTCAACCACATACTCCAGATTGCCCTCAACCAAAACAGGGTCAGGAGGCACAGCCATAGGAACCACTGGCTCGACAAACCTCTTCAATAAGGACTTGTGGAACACGTTATGGATCTTAAATGTCCCTGGAAGAAGTAAACGAAAGGAAACAGGATTAAGAATCTCCATGATCTTATAAGGTCCAATGAACCTAGGCTTAAACTTAGGAGATGCAACTCTCATAGGGATATTTCTTGAGGACAACCAGACCAAGTCCCCCACTTTAAACCGAGGACCATCAGTCCTATGCCGGTTGGCAAACCGCTGGGCCTTCTCCTGAGAGAGGGACAACCTCTCCACTACCTGGTCCCAAATCTGCTGCATACGCTCCACAACAGAGTCAACACCTGGACAGACAGAAGCCTCTGTCTGTCCTGAAGAAAATCGAGGGTGAAACCCAAAATTGCAGAAAAATGGAGACATCAAAGTGGCAGAGCTTGCCCTATTATTAAGAGCAAACTCAGCCAAAGGCAAAAAAGAGACCCAGTCATCTTGATCAGCAGACACAAAGCATCTCAGATAAGTCTCCAATGTCTGGTTTGTTCTCTCAGTTTGTCCATTGGTCTGAGGATGAAAAGCAGAGGAGAAAGACAATTGAACACCAAGTTTAGAACAAAAAGTCCTCCAAAATCTGGAAACAAACTGGACTCCTCTGTCAGACACAATGTTCTCAGGAAAGCCGTGTAACCGAACCACGTGCTGAAGGAACAAAGGCACCAATTCGGAGGAGGAAGGCAACTTAGGTAATGGCACAAGATGTATCATCTTGGAAAACCTATCACAAATCACCCAGATAACGGTCATTCTCTGAGAAACAGGGAGGTTGAAAATAAAAATCCATAGAGATATGGGTCCATGGTCTCTTGGGCACAGGCAATGGCATCAACAAACCACTAGAGCGAGAGCAAGGCTTGGAGCGAGAGCAAGTCCCACAGGACTGCACAACTCCCTGACGTCACGAGACAAAGTAGGCCACCAAAAGGACCGACTCACCAAGTCTCTGGTACCAAAAATTCCGGGATGACCGGCCAACGCGGAACAATGAATCTCAGACATCACACTCTTTTTCCACTGGTCTGGGACAAACAATTTCCCAATAGGGCAGCGCTCGGGTTTATCCTCCTGACACCCTTCCAGAGCCAGTCTCAAATTGGGCGAGATGGCGGAAAGAACTACACCCTCTTTCAAAATAACAGCAGGATCAGATAACTCAGGAGAGTCCGCAAGGAAACTCCTTGAGAGGGCATCCGCCTTAACATTCTTAGTGCCAGGAAGAAAGGAAACCATAATATTAAAACGTGTGAAAAACAAGGCCCACCTGGCCTGTCTAGGATTAAGTCGCTTGGCTGATTCCAGATAAACCAGATTCTTATGGTCCGTGAGGACCACCACCTGATGTTTGGCTCCCTCCAGCCAATGTCTCCACTCTTCAAAAGCCCACTTCATGGCCAATAATTCCCGATTACCCACGTCATAATTACGTTCAGTTGGAGAAAATTTTCGAGAGAAAAAAGCACAAGGGTTACTTTTAGAGGTCTCAGGATGTCTTTGGGACAAAACGGCACCTGCCCCAATTTCAGAGGCATCAACCTCCACCTGAAATGGCAGAGAAACATCAGGCTGCCGTAGAACAGGAGCAGAAGTGAATCTCTGCTTAAGTTCCTGAAACGCAGAGACTGCCTCAGGAGGCCAATTCACCACATCAGAACCCTTCTTGGTCAAATCAGTCAATGGTTTAACAATAACAGAGAAATTACCAATAAATTTACGATAAAAATTGGCAAAACCCAAGAATCTCTGAAGAGCCTTTAATGAAGTAGGTTGGACCCAATCACAGATGGCCTGAACCTTGACCGGGTTTATTTCAATAACAGATGGAGACAAAATTAATCCCAGAAATGAGATCCTCTGTACGCCAAAAAGACACTTTGATCCCTTTACATACAGAGCATTCTCTCTCAAAATCTGGAACACAGTCCGAACATGTTTCACATGAGAGTCCCAGTCATTGGAAAAAATCAAGATATCATCCAAATAAACAATCAGAAATTTATCCACAAAATCGCTAAAAAAGGCCATTCATGAAGGACTGGAAGACGGCAGGAGCATTAGTGAGCCCAAAGGGCATCACTAGGTACTCAAAATGCCCCTCTGGGGTATTAAATGCCGTCTTCCATTCATCCCCGTGCTTAATGCGAATAAGGTTATACGCCCCCCTGAGGTCAAGCTTGGTAAACCAAGTAGCACTTTTCACCCTGGAAAACAGGTCAGAAATCAAGGGTAACAGATATTGATATTTCACAGTGATATTGTTCAAGAGACGATAATCAATACACGGCCTTAATGAACCATCCTTTTTGGCCACAAAGAAAAAACCGGCACCCAAGGGTGAAGAGGATGGTCTGATATGACCCTTCTCCAATGACTCCTTGATATAAGACCGCATAGCGTCATGTTCAGGTACAGACAAGTTAAAAAGGCGACCTTTAGGGAATTTACTACCAGGCACTAATTCAATAGCACAGTCATAGCTCCTACGGGGGGCAAGGATGCAGATTTACTTTCGCTAAACACATCAGAAAAATCAGTCAAAAAGTCAGGAACATCCTGAGCCTGGGGAGAGGCAGAAAAAACAGGAGTGTTGGCATTAACACATTGGCAGCCCCAACTGGTTACAGACACAGATTTCCAATCCAAAACAGGATTATGAGACTGTAACGAAGGGAAACCCAGTACAATAATGTCATGCAGATTATACAGCACCAAAAATTTGCAACTCTCCTGATGATCAGGTTCAACCCTCATTATCACCTGAGTAGAGAACTGGGGTTTATTCTCAGCCAAAGGGGTAGAATCAATCCCCAGTAGGGGAATAGACTTCCGTAGGGGTATCAAGGGAAACCCACAACATTTAGCAAAATCAAAATCCATCAGGTTAATAGCTGCTCCCGAATCAACAAAAGCCTGAGCAGAAAATGTGGACAGTGAGCAAATCAGGGTAACAGTCAACAGAAATTTAGTCTGAACACTACCCAAGACAACTGAGCGTGCAAAATGTCTTCCCCGCTTAGGGCAGACTGAAATAGCATGAGAAGCATCACCACAGTAGAAACATAACCCATTGCGTTTTCGAAACTCATGACGCTGTGCCCCAGAAGCCACTCTATCACACTGCATGGGTTCAGAAGCTGGTTCACAAGGCAACACTATTCCACGCATACTTCTACGCTCACGCAAACGTCTGTCAATTTGAATCGCTAATGACATAGAATCATTGAGACCAGAGGGGGCAGGGAATCCCACCATAACATCCTTTACATTCTCTGACAGACCCTTCTGAAAAAGGGCTGCCAAAGCATCGTCATTCCATTTGGTCAGGACAGCCCACTTTCGGAATTTCTGACAGTACAACTCAGCGTCCTCAAGCCCCTGATTTAATGCCAACAAGGTTTTTTCAGCTTGATCAGTGACATTAGGTTCATCGTACAATAACCCCAGAGCCAGAAAAAATGCATTAACATTACTCAAAACAGGGTCTCCAGGTGTCAGGGAAAAAGCCCAATCCTGAGGATCGCCACACAGGAGAGAGATGACAATTTGAACCTGCTGTGCTGCGTTCCCTGAGGACTTAGGTTTTAAGGCAAAAAACAACTTACAATTATTTTTGAAATTCAGAAATTTAGCTCGATCCCCCAAAAACAAATCTGGCATGGGGATCCTGTGTTCCACAACTGGCAACCCAGCAAGATAGGTAGCAATACTCCAAACCTCAGTGGCAAGCTGATCCACACGGCCAGACAACTGTGCAAACTCCATTGAGAGAGAAAAAAAAATCCTCCTCAGCACCCAGAGAAAAAGAGGGAAAAAATGCAACAAACTGAAAAAAAAATCTCTGACAACTCTGACAACCTTTTTTCTTTCCACACTATTTTTCCCTTCTGTGAGTACCATATAATTTTCAGTTTGGTCGGTGATACTGTTATGTTTTGGCAGCTGAGGAGAGCAGGCAAAAACGGCAATACACCAGAGAGGTTGGAATCTACTGGATTGCAGTACCCTGACTAACCACCACAACTAAAGGCAGCCGTGGAGCATTCCTACGTTGGTCCTTGACGCCTCGTCACAGCCTGAGAGGTTAACTACACCAAAAGATAGAAAGAGGAAAGCTATCTGCCCCGGAGCAGATCCCCAAAGAACATAGGAAGCCCCCAAACATGTAATGGCGGTTAGACCAGAGGAAAATACAGACACAGGCAGAAAATAGTATGAGCAAACGTTGGGGCCCAATCTGCCTAGACAGAAAAAGGAGAGGAAGGATACTTACTGCAATCCAAAAAAAACCCTAAAAAAACCCAACTACAAATTGCAAAAACACCTGAGATCACACGACCTCTACCACCTAAATTAGTTCTCTGGTGTAACAAAACTAAGCCGCAGCCACTGAAAAAACTGGAAAAGGCAAATGAACAAATAACAGTGGCTCCAGAGGAACTGAGAGGAGCCAAAGCCCCCCGGGGAGGGGGACCTGGCTAACTTAACAGAAATGCAGAGAAAAATGCAAATGGTAAGCACAAAAACAAAAAACAGAAAATATCTTATCTGAGAGCAGGAGAAGAGGCAAGACTCAGCAAGCTTCCAAGTGAACCAGGAAACAACATTGAGACAAGAACCATTGATCACCGGCAACCATGATGGGAGGGAACTCCCTTATATAAGACCAGTCTGTGATTCCTGATTGCCAATCCTCATTGAATGGTTCAGTACTGTTTGTAACCACCAGAGGGAGCTTTTGCTCAGAATTCATTTCTAAAACATTCACAACAGCAGACGTCCTGTTGAAAAATCACTAAGAAAAGAGGCAGAGCTGCTTACCTGCCTATGGCTCAAGACAATTGCCTATGGCTCAAAACAGGGTGCAGTGGACCCAACTAATTATGGCAACAACACAGGTGCAGCAATACCAATGTAACAATCACTCTCAGCCTACCAAGCCATGGAGGGGGTGATTGTTAAGTATACTAGAGCACACAGAAAAAGTTCCAATCTGTCTGCGACATAATTCACACAAGTAATGCAGAGCATCCGGCTTACAGCCTATTACAAACGGCCATACTTTTAGATCAGGAGGGCTGCCCAGTGTTTCCCAGATGTGAGGGGTGTCTGGTGCTGCTGCGGGTATCTCCTGTGTTGCGGGGGCTCTGCCGACATTTTGTGAAAGGCCTGAGCCCCCGCTGATCTCCCGAGATCTTGATGCTGAGAGCTTAATCTGCGCATGCGCCACCCCGGAGGCCATTATCCCGGAGTCCACGCATAGGAAGCCAGTGGGGGCTTTGGCCTTTCACAAAATGTTGGCAGAGCCCCGCAGCACCGGAGACACCCGCAGCAGAATCGGAGACACCAGCAGCACCGCTGGAGACCCCCACAGCACCGGACACCCCCGCAGCACCGCCGGACACCCCCTCATCAACGGTACTGGAAAGTATATCTGCATTATTAGATGCACCCCCGTATTCCCCCCAAATTTGGGGAAAAAGTGCATCTTATAACCCAAAAAATACAGTATATTTGCTTCCCTGCAGCCACCCAGGAAAGCAATAAGATGTATGGATTATAAGAAGCACCACCTTTTTATTAAAGAAAATTGTTCCTATTTTTCTCCTCAAAATTTGGGGTGCGTCTTATAATCCGGAGTGTCTTATAATCCGATAAATATGGTATACATCCAAAACGGTGTATTCTTTTTCATCATACAGCCGCACAAAAACTGGTATAAAAATCATACAAAAAGTCATACCCAAACCAATATAGTATCAATAAAAAGTTCAACTCATCCTGCAAAAAACAAGTCTTCATTGAGCTCTGATGGCATAAAAATAAAAAATGTATAGCTCTCAGAATAAACCGATTAAAAAGCAAATCAATATTAAAAAGTGGTTAGTGTGCAAAAGTTGCAAAACAAAAAAGATATCTAAATCCAGCATCATTGTAATCACGCAAACCCGAATAAAGTTGTCTTTTCACTGTTAACACAGAGTGAATATCGTAAAAAGTAACATTTCCTAAACTGCTGATTTTTGTAATTTTGTAATCAGAAGATGTAGTGCATCACTACCAATAAAACTGAAGAAACAAGCCCTCATACAGCAGAAAAGTAAAAAAAGGAACAAATTTAGGCCCAGATTCGTTTTTGAACTTGCGCCTTTTTTATTTTTGCGTTCTTTTTGCCTGTTTTTAATTTTTGTCATATTCCTCTTTTTTTAATTCCTTTTTAAAGTCTTTCTATGTGTTCATCTGTTTGTTTTTTCAGTTTACCATCGTGTGCATGGTTTACGCTTTCCATATGATTCATTTGTGACCTTTTGAGAAATGGCTAAATTTTACACAAATGTTTTTCTGTACATTATTCTTTATTTTATAAATTTTTGGCACAATTTTGAGGCATTTTCCAAAATGTGCAACTTTAAGCACTAAAAAGTCACAAAAAAGTTAAAGTCAAAACTAAGGATTATTTTTTACCTTGTGTAAAATTCTTGAAGCCCATGCACCATTTTGAATAAATAGGCTCAAAAAAAGAAACAAATCAACAAACAATGCAAGACAAAAAAATGAAAAGTGCCTGAAGAAAATACACAAATGATGAATCAGCTTTCAGGATATGGTGATGCAAAAGCAAATAATTTTTTGCATATGAAGGTGTTTTTAGTGTGCAAAAGAAGCAAAATATAAAAACCATATAAATCTTGTACCACTGTGATTGTACTGACCCGCATGAAGCAGGCCTTATCACTTATACCACAGAAAACAAAAAAGATTACCGTATTTTTCTGACTATAAGATGCACTTTTTCCTCTAAAAATGTGGATAAAAATGGGGGGGGTGCGTCTTATAGTCTGGACGTACCTGCAGTGACTGTGGATGGGGAAGTGAGGGAGTGGCAGCGGCGGACGAATAGCTCAGAGCTCAGAGGAGGCAGGAGTTGACTGCTCTGGCTAACCCCTGTGCCTGCTGTTAAGAGAAATGAATATTCACTGCTCCCCATGCCCATAATCCCTCCCACCTCTATGCACTGAAGCCAGGGCGGAAAGGTTGGAGGAACTATGGGCGTGGGAGCAGTGAATATTAATTTCTCTTTAATGGCAGGCATATTGTTAGTCACAGCTGCTGGCTCCTGCAGCGGCTGGGCGCTGAATTGTGCCCACTACTAGAGAGAATGAATATTCACTGCTCTCCACTCCCATGGGCATGGGAAGCAGTGAATATACATTCCCTTTAGTAGCGGTAACACGTGCGCACATAGCTGCTGCAGGAAGCAGGCAGCTGTGGCTAACACTGTTTCTGCTATTAAAGAAAAATGAATATTTACTGCTGCACACGCCCATACTCCCGACGTGGGGAGCAGTGAGTATTCGGGAAGCGTCCTCGGCTTGTAAGCCATGCATTATGTCACTGCCGTGTGCTGCTTACAAGCATAAATCAGCTGCTGGCATCAGTCAGAACAGGACCCTGCAAGGGAGCGCAGGGAAGGTAGTTAGAATGGTTTATGTGTTTTTTTATGTTTGTCTGATAGAGGCCATGCATACCAGGATGGGGTCATGCATACCAGGGTAGGAATGAGGAGGCCGTTCATACCTGGATAGGGATGAGGGGCCATGCATACTAGGATAGGGATGAGGAGGCCAGGCATACCAAAATGGGGATGAGGGGGCCATGCATACCAGGATGTGGATGAGGGAACCATGTATACCAGAATGGAGATGAGGGCACAATGTATGCCAGGATGGGGATAAGGGGACCATGTACAGTTCAGCTCAAAAGTTTACATACCCCACAGAATTTTTGCTTTCTTGGCCTTTTTTCAGAGAATGTGAATGATAATATTACTTCTGGATCCCAGAAACTCACTCAGCTTTTATGCACACACTGATTACAAGCAATCAGGTCACAGGTGAGGATGTTATCCTTAGTAGCCATTCAAACCCATTTGTGTCAACTTCTGTGCAAATTACCAGGCCAAAATCACCAAGGTATGTGAACTTTTGATCAGGGTCATTTGGATGTTTTGGGTTGTCATTATGATTTAAAAAGGGAAAACACAATAAATGGCTTCACCCAACTACTACCCATGAGTGGAGAAAAAATTTTGGTGTTAACATTCATATTCTCTAAAAAAAAAGGCCAAGAAAGAAAAAATTCTGCCGGGGTTTGTAAACTTTTGAGCACAACTGTATACCAGGATGGTGATGAGGGGACCATGTATACCTGGATTGGGGACATATATATACACCATGTTCCAAATTATTATGCAAATGATATTTTTCTCTTATTTTCCTAAGTGGTCGAAGCAAATGACAGTCAGTCTAATAAAAGTCATCACCCATTAGAGTATACATCGAATTTTATTGAAAAAACCTCCCAATGATAACAGTATAATCTCCAAAATGAATAAAAACTCAAAATGCACTGTTCCAAATTATTAGGCACAGTAGAATTTCAAAACATTTGATATGTTTTAAAGAACTGAAAATGCTCATTTGTGGAATTTGCAGCATTAGGAGGTCACATCCACTGAACAAAAAAGCTATTTAACTCCAAAACATCCTAACAGCCAAGAACATGTTAACATAGGAACCCTTGTTTGATATCACCTTCACAATTCTTTCATCCATTGAACTTGTGAGTTTTTGGAGAGTTTCTTCTTGTATTTCTTTGAATGAAGTCAGAATAGCCTCCCAGAGCTGCTGTTTTGATGTGAACTGCCTCCCACCCTCATAGATCTTTTGCTTCATGATACTCCAAAGGTTCTCTATAGGGTTGAGGTCAGGGGAAGATGGTGGCCACACCATGAGTTTATCTCCTTTTATGTCCATAGCAGCCAATGACTCAGAGGTATTCTTTGCAGCATGAGATGGTGCATTGTCATGCATGAAGATGATTTTGCTTCTGAAGACACGTTTCTGCTTTTTATACCATGGAAGAAAGTTGTCAGTCAGAAACTCTATATACTTTGCAGAGGTCATTTTCACACCTTCAGGAACCTTAAAGGGTCCTACCAGCTGTTTCCCTATGATTCGGCCCAAAACATGACTCCTACACCTCCTTAATTACGTCGCAGCCTTGTTGGGACATGGTGGCCATCCACCAACCATCCACTACTCCATCCATCTGGACCATCGAGGGTTGCTCGACACTCAACAGTAAACAAGACTGTTTGAAAATTAGTCTTCATGCATGTCTGGGCCCACTGCAACCATTTCTGCTTGTGAGCACTGTTTAGGGGTGGCCAAATAGTAAGTTTATGCACCACAGCAATCCTTTGAAGGATCCTACACCTTGAGGTTCGAGGGACTCCAGAAGCACCAGCAGCTTCAAATATCTGTTTGCTGGTTTGTAATGGCTTTTTAGCATCTGCAATCTTAATCCGATGAACTTGCCTGGCAGAAACCTTCCTCATTCTGCCTTTATCAGCACGAACATGTCTGTTCTCAGAATCAGCCACAAATCTCTTAACAGTACGATGATCACGCTTAAGCTTTCAGGAAATATCTAATGTTTTCATCCTTGACCAAGGCACTGCACTATTTAATGCTTTTCAGCAGCAGAGAGATCCTTTTTCTTTTCCATGTGACTTGAAAACTCTGGCCTGCTTAATAGTGTGGAACATCCAGTTTTCTTTTATTGGGCTCACATGGCAAACTAATTATCACAGGTATCTGAGATTGATTTCAGTGATCTAAAGAACCCTGAGACACAATACCATCAATGGGTTTCATTTACAAAAAAAGCAAAAACGCTATGACACAAAACCAATTTGCATAATAATTTGGAACATGGTGTATATATATACAGTACAGACCAAAAGTTTGGACACACCTTCTCATTTAAAGATTTTTCTGTATTTTCAAGACCATGAAAATTGTACATTCACACTGAAGGCATCAAAACTATGAAGTAACACATGTGGAATTATACATTACACTTAACAAAAAAGTGTGAAACAACTGAAAATATGTCTTATATTCTAGGTTCTTCAAAGTAGCCACCTTATGCTTTAATGACTGCTTTGCACACTCTTGGCATTCTCTTGAGAAAGTGTGTCCAAACTTTTGGTCTGTACTGTATATATACCAGGATGGGGGATATTAGTACAGAATTGTGGAAAATAGCAAGAAGTGGTCGGCACTTCGTGTTCCGGTCTGGTGCTCATGAAGAAAGTATAAATGGAAAGGCAAAGAATCCTGGTACTCACTTGTGAATGCCGGGATTCTTTGCATTTCCATTGATACCGAATTGACCACATTTTTTGCTTCAATTTTTATTCTATTTTCCTCCTGTAAAACCTAGGTGCGTCTTATGGTCTGGTGCATCTTATAGTCCGAAAAATACAGTATTTTTAAATTGTAGGAGCTTTTTTTAATTGCCTCCCAAATGTCAGTATAAAAGTGATCAAGCTATATAACCCCAAAATATTAGGTATGAAAAAGGGAGTTCATTCTGTAAAAATAAATAAGCTCGCACTCAGGTCGGTCACCTGTCAACGGAAAAATGGAAGGTTTCCTTCTGACTGTTAGCACAGAGGTTCTCAAAAAGCGACATAACTCCAAAACCAATGCTGCAAAATCCTTGTTCCCAAAGCCAAATGCCCAGCCCCTTCCTTCTGAGTGTGCCCAAGCTGCAGTTAGCACCCACATGTATGGCAGTGACAAAGTGGAGAGAGCCTATGCAATAATTTGTGGGGTGTGTGTCTCCAAAATCACAAGTTGTGCATGAGGTTGGGGACAAAACTGGCATATTTGCAATTTTTACTTTTCAACATCTGCTGTGTGTACATTTCTGTTTAACATCTGTGCGGTCAAAATAGTAATTACAGCAGTAGATAAATTCCCTGAATGTTAATAAAAAAATAATTCTAAACGGTCACTTGTATGATTGTTCTGGAATCTTGGGGACTCTGCAAATGGTGCTGGTAAACTATTCCAGCATATTTTGTAAATGGCGTGCCTTCCCTTCTGCGCCTTGCCGATGTAAGGAGGTTCTGTCAGTGGTCACCTGGTGGTTTTAAAATGTCTTATATGAACAAGCTTGGCTCAAACTACTCCATTTCCCAGAGCTCAGGGTTTGCCCTGGCCTTCACTCTTTAATCCTTAGGCCGGAGTCACACTAGAGAGGAATACTGACGAGTGCTATGCGAAAAAAAATCTCATTGCACTCGGACCACTGTTAATCTATGGGGCAGCTCCCATCACCGTTTTATTTCTCGGCCGTATTATACGTGCAAGTGAAATTGCAAGTCTATGGGTGCGAGGAAAAATCGCACACCACACGGACCATCAGTGTGACTTGCGAGAAATACACATTGATGTCCTTTGAAAAGCCGGCAATTCATGTGCGGTGTACTGTAAAATCACACTGACAGGTTAGTGTACCAATACATACATAAAATAGCTGTGTGTGTATATATATATATATATATATATCATTGACACACATATATATGTATTTATATTGTATAGAGAGATAGATAGCAGAAAAGCCGGTGATTCATTTGTTGGCTTCTGTAAAATCAGTGCAGGAGCCGACAGGATAGGAGACATGGATTACATACACTAAATAGATGCAGAATAGGGAGCTATATATGTACATGTCAGTGACCAATACACTTAGTAGTGTGTGTGTGCAAATTAGGGGACATGTATGTCATTAATAAAAGATTATTTTGGGGGAAAAAAATGGCATGGGGTCCCCCTATAATTTCTAGCCAGCAATAGCTATACAGACAGCTGCGGGCTGATATTCATAGCCTACGAAGGGGCCATGGATAGTGGCCCCCCCCCCGGCTACAAACACCAGCTCTCAGCCGCCCCAGAAAAGGCGCATCTGTAAGAAATATGTAAAAGCTCATGTTAAAATCGCATTGCATACGGATGTCATACGGATACTAGATGCAAGTTAATTGCATCATTGCATTGCAAATGGATACATACGGATCACCATACGGAGAACATTTGTGCGATTCTCGGCCGTCAAAATCGGACAGTATTTTACATCAGTATTTGTAAGTCAAAACCAGGAGTGGAACAGTCTGAGGAAGCGTATAATAGAAGCATGTCACCATACGCATTGACTCTGCACCAAGCGCCCACAACACGATCCTGAATTTGAGCGCAGCCGAATACATTGGATCAGCCTTCTATCTCCCACGGACCATATCATTGTATAGCTGACTCTCCATATAGTGACGTCTCATTTATTGGCCATAGAAGGACTGAACCTTGGCTCTCTTTTCCTTTACTCACTATTTTGGCACTGGACTATTCCTGAGCGACATTTTGAGAAAGGCTAAATTATAGCCGAAACGTTAAATTCGCTCTTTTCTTTTTTGTCCTTATCTGTTGCCACAATCAGTTAATAAATGTCAACTAGACTTTGAAGCTTTATTTTCCACTTTGAGTGCGGTGTATTGATTAATTTTGATATTTTAGGACTATTCGTCCTTTACACCAGCACCTCACATACTTACTGAGTGCACGTCATTTTCTCCTCTAAAAACCAGGAGTGGAACAGTCTGAGGAAGCGTATAATAGAAGCATGTCACCACTTCTGTATTTTTCACCCACTCCTAATAAATGAGTGTTCTACCAGATTTTTTACCAAGGGTCCTCAGTCAACTTTAATCTAGTCTTGTACAGAATCATGTCTAGGGAGCAAATGTGATAAGTTAATGTAAAAATAAATGTAGCATTGTTCTGTATTTGCTGCTTGTACCAATCCCTAGTTCACTAGTAGTAGATCACCGAACTAAGACTCCACAAGAAAAATAGATCCTATAGAAAAAAAATTGGACGCAATTAGCTAAAATGTTTTGTCATAGATTCCCAACAACTAAAGAATATTTAATTATATTTTATTTATGAAATGTGTATTATATCTATTTATTATAACAGCTTTTTGAGACAAAAATTTTTTTTTTAGACTACATTATTTTTGCTTATGTTGATATTTTAAATAGAGTCCACTAGATGGCAGCAGTTATTCACCTCATTTCCTACAGAGCGCATATTGAATGTGATGGTTGGCAATAAAAAAATATTTAGAATTGAGAGTCCTCAGTGGTTGATACCTTTTAATGGATAACTGAAAAGATGGTAACAAATTGCAAGCTTTCGAGACTACTCAGGTCTCTTCATCAGGCAAATACTCATTCCATTGGGGACGCTAAGAGGAGCAAATCACAATAATGATAAAGATGAATACAAAAGTTGGGTGCGCAATATATATCAGTCCTATCTCTTTTACACCAGTAAAAATAGAAAACTTATGCTCTGAGGTCTCTCCAAACTCCAGAGCAAAATAAAGGTAAGATGTAAAATGAAATGAAAGAAACTAAAGCTATGTGCACATGTTCAATACTTGCAGCAGAAAAATCTGATATAAATACTGATATGTTGGCAACAAAAATACTGCATTAAATTTTCCCTTTTTAATGTGTTTTTTCCCCATTCTTGAATGGGTGAAAAACGCTGGAAAAATGCAAAGAATTGACATGCTGCAGATTTAAAACTTCTTTAAAACTGCAAGGAAAAGGTAAGCAACATGCATAAATTTTCGGAAAACTGAATCACTTTGGTGGTGCTACAAAATGCTGCGTCTTTTCCGCAACAAAAATGCACTGAAAAAAATGTAGCAAAACTGCAATCTAATACTCACCTTAGGGACAGGAATAGGGACAGTTAGTAATAGAGTTAGGTCAGTGTAGCTTCAGTTTAGTGTCAAGGAGGGCACTATAGAGTTAGATGTAGATTAGATTTAGATAAGATAATGTTAGTCCAAAAGGAAGAGAGTATGGGAGGACTTAGCTAGAGGTTAAGGGAAGTTTTGAGAGAAGTAGTGAGTTGTAGTGTGGCTGAGAGAGAGAGAGAGAGAGAGAGAGACAAGAAGAACTGGAAAGGAGAGTTCTGAAGAATGAAAGACTGAGAGGCACAGGTAGATCTAGGCAGACTGAATGGATCGGTGGCTAGGCTGTGGGTTAACTTCCCTGACGTCCGGGGCCTACCGTCCGACCACAATTTGCAGTTAGGTAAAACGTTATTGAAAATGAACTTGGACTATGAGGCTCTTTGTGCGTTGTTAAAGAAAATGTGAACTCTGCAGTCTGAGGAGGACTCTGACCCACTGGTGGGTGAATTGTACCACACACACACCATACCTCAGAACGGACATTCTAATTACGTAGCGTAGCGTCAGGGTGTGCTGAAGCAACAACATCCCCTCGGCATGACTACCACTCTGGCCCCCATTACAAACCCTTCCTGAGGAATGAACAGGCTTGAGAGCGGCTCCTTGAGGTGGCTCGAGGCAGGGCTACTACCACCTCTGAGAGATCATACTGTCCTTGGGGTTCTCCTCCTCCTATGTGTGAGCAGCCGATGGTGTAGGTGACACAGGGGGTTGTTGCCCATTTCTATCTGTTTTGGGCTCCGGCATTACCTAAAGCCGGGTCACTTACAGCTCAGGCATCTGGGAATCGGGCTTCAGGAAGAAGATGGAAGAAGTTCCTCCCAGCATCCCTGATAAGGAGAAGAAGATCTGGACACCTGAAGATGATTACTGTATTACCTTGAATATATTTTTTCCTGGCTTTGTACTTTGTGCAAAGCCTTTATGAGTGCATTAGTTTAGGAAGTACACTTTTAAAATATTTGAATGAGATCTGCCAGTTGTTGCCTTTCAGGGGTTTATGGATAACCTTCCTTATAATTTTTTACTGGCTTTGCACTTTCTGCAAATCCTTTCTGCATGTATAAGTACAGCAAGTGAACTTTTAAAATATTTGAATGAGGCCTGCCAGTTGTTGCCTTACAGGGGTCTATGGATAACTGTCAATCCTTATAATTTTTTACTGGCTTTGCACTTTCTGCAAATCCTTTCTGAGTGTATAAGTACAGTTAGTACATGTTTAAAATATTTGAATGAGGCCCATCAGTTGTTGCCTTTCAGGGGTCTATGGATGAATCTCCTCATAATTTTTTGTTTGGCTTTGCACTTTCAGCAAAGCATTTATGAGTGTATAAGTACATAAGCTACACTTTCAAAACATTTACATTCATAATTTTTTTATGGATTTATGGATTCAATGACTTATCTATACAGTTTAACACTGTTATTGTTGCATTATTGTGGTATGTAAAACTTACAAAAAGCGTAGAAAAATATTTCTGGATTAGATTACTTAGCTACAGAGTATTACGTGCTTTCTGTAACATTTTTGATGGTATATAACACTACAAAAAAGCCTTTAAAAATGTTGTTTGTTTATTTACATTTCTTATCCATACACTATTCTGTGTTCTTGGGTACAGTTTGTGATATGTAACACTCAAAACAGTTTCAAAATTTTGCTGGGTTACATTTCTCAGCCATACAGTATTACATATTCTTGACTATCTTTCCTTGATATATACCGTATTTTTCTGATTATAAGACATACTTTTTTCCCAAAATTTGGGAATTGCAGCTGCGGTGGAGCTTACCGATTGTGGTGGAGAAGGGTCCCAAGGTCGCTGCTGCAGGAATCTTCTGGAGTGGGGTGCTACCTCGGGTCCCAGGCTGGTAGGATGGGTTGTTTGGCTGTGCAGGGGCTCCTCTGACATTTTGTGAAAGCCTGGAACCTCGCACTTTCCATACTCTTTAATGCGGTGGACTCCGGGAAAATGGCTGCTGGAGGAGATGCATGCGCAGATCATCTCCCAAGATCTCAATTGTGCATGTGTCCCCCAGCAGCCATTTTCCCAGAGTCCATAGAATTAAAAAGTATGAAAGATGCAAGGCTCCGAGCTTTCACAAAATGTCAGCAGAGACCCAGCACCGGCAAACATCCTATACTACCACCCTGGAACCCACAGCATCACCTCACTCCAGCCACCGCCGAACACTCTGTCCTATCAGCCGGGGGTCGCAACATCTCCTGCCTCCTAAAGCTTCTTGTAGCAGTGACCATGCCACCAGGAACCCCGCACAATCACTGCTGCCTCCAAGTAAGCTAAAAGCAGATTATAACACACATCACCACTTTATAAAAAAAATGATTTTCCTCCTCAAAAGTTGTGATATAAACCGGTGCATTTATAATTCGCAAAATACGGTAACCCTCAAAAAACTTAACGAAAAATAGATCAGAATAATATATTACTCATCCAAAGACTTTTACACATTCTTGGGAACATTTTGTTGCTGTATAAGCCTCAAAAAAATTGTATTGGTATTATATTGCTTACCTATAGACTATTCCGTGGTCTGGAGTACATTTTGTTGGTATATAACCCTCAAAAAACGTGTTCAAAATTTATTGGTATTATATTGCTCATCCATAGGGTATTACGTCTTCTTGGATACATTTCGTTGCTATATAAGCCTCAAAAATCTTGTTCAACATGTAATCATTATTATATTACTCATTCATAGACTATTCCGTGGCCTGAAGTACATTTCCTTGGTATACAGATGTGTGAAAAAGTGTTTGCCACTTTCCTGATTTTCTATTCCTTTGCATGTTTGTCACACTTAAATGTTTCAGATCACCAAACAAAATTAAATATTAGATAAAAATAACACAAGTAAACACAAAATGCAGTTTTTAAATGAAGATCTTTATTATTAAGGGAGAAAGAAATACAAACCAACAGGGTCGTGTGTGAAAAAGTGATTCCCCCCCTCAAAAAAAACATAAATTAACTGTGGTTTATCACATCTTTGTAAAGCTGAGTTCAAGTTCCGTAACCATATCCAGATCTGATTACTGCCACACCTGTTCTCAATCAAGAAATCACTTAAATACGACCTGCCTAACAAAGTGAAATAGACCAAAAGATCCTCAAAAGCTAGACATCATGCTGCGATCCAAACAAATTCTGGAAGAAATGAGAAACAAAGTAATTGAGATCTATCAGTCTGGAAAAGGTTGGAAAGCCATTTATCAAGCTTTGGGACTCCAGCGAGCCACTGTGAGAGCTATTCCTAGGAAGTGGATGGTAACCAAAATTACCCGAGAGCGCAGCGACGACTCATGTAAGAGATCACAAAAGACCCCACAACAACATTCAAAGAACTGCAGATCTCACTTGCCTCAGTTCAGCTCAGTGATCGTAACTCCACTATAAGAAAAAGACTGGGAAAATATGGGCTGCATGGCAGAGTTCAAGGACGAAAATCACTTCTGAGCAATAAGTACATAAAGGCTCGACTCAATTTTGCAGAAAACATCTTAATGATCCCCAAGACTTTTGGTAGGATATCGTGTGATCTGATGAGACAAAAGTTGAACTCTTTGCAAGGTGTATGTCCCATTACATATGGCATAGAAGTTACACAACATTTCAGAATTGGAACATCATTCCAATAGTAAAATATGGTGGTGGCAGTGTGATGTTCTAGGGTTGTTTTGCTGCTTCAGAACCTGGAAGACTTGCTGTGATAAATGGAATCATGAATTCTGTTGTCTACCAAAAATCCTAAAGGAAAATGTGCCAATTGTTTGTGACCTCAAGCTGAAGCGCACTTGGGTTATGCAGCAGAACAATGATCCAAGTCCAGCAAGTCCACTTCTGAATGGCTTAAGAAATACAAAATTAAGACTTTGGTGTGGCCTTGTCATAGTATTATCCTTAATCCGATTGAGATGTTGTGGCAAGACTTTAAAAAAGGAGGTACTTGAAAACCCTCTGATGTGTCTTAATTACAACAATTCTGCAAAGATGATTGGGCCAAAATTCCTCCAGAGTGTTGTAAAAGCCTCATTTCCAGTTATCACAAACACTTGATTGCAGTTGCTGCTTCTAAGGGTGGCCCAACCTGTTATTATGTTTAGGGGGCAATCACACAGGGCCCTGTAGGTTTGGATTTCTCTTTCCCTTAATAAAAATAAAGACCTTCATTTAAGAAAGGCATTTTATGCTTACTTTGTGTTTATGTGTTTTGTGTTTATTTTGTATCTGTTGCGATTCTTCAGCTCAATGTCTGGGGACTCTGCGATGGACAGCTCTGTCATCCTATCCTTTGTTGGGGTGTGCTGAGCTGTCAGGGCTTTGACAGCTCAGTTGACCTATCTGAGATAGGGAGGTACAGAGATTTCTACAGGTGCTCCCTGTTCTTAGTAATTACCCTACTATTTAGGTGAGCTATTTGGCCCAGATCACTGCCAGTCAAAAGCTTATACTCTCTGTGTGTGGTTTCCTAATTCCTGTGCTGTGAGTTCTGATCTACTGCTGCTGACCTTTAAATCGTGTTCTGACTACCCATTCGTTATTGCTCCTTTGTTTTTGATCTGATCTACTACTGCTGACTTTAGGACTGTGTTCTGACTATCCATTTGTTTTTGCCCCTTTGCTTATCTGCTATTTCTCTGGTACTCTGACACTGTAATGTGATCTGACTTATGCCTTTGTCTTTTCCAATAGTTTACAACGTGGTACTAACCCCTGAAAGTCTGACTTCTCTGCCTTGCGGGAGGTCCGTGAATTGTGACTAAAGTCACATTCTCCTTGTCTAATATTTAAATTTGTTTGGTGATCTGAAACATTTAAGTCTTGTAGATTGTAAGCTCTCACAGGCAGGGATGTCATATTTTGCTTCAATTTTTGTATTATCTTTAATGTTGTTACTTATGACTTGTACATGAACTGTTGAATTGTAAAGCACTGCGAAATATTTTGGCGCTATATAAATAAAGATTATTATTAAGTATGACACACGTGCAAATGAATAGGAAATCTGGAATGGTTAAACACTTTTTCACACAACTGTATAAATAACCCTCAAAAAACTTGTTCAAAATTTTATCAGTATTATTTTGCTCATCCATAATGTATTACATCTTCTTGTGTACAGTTTGATGCCTTATAAGCCTCAAAAAACGTGTTAAAAAATTTATCGATATTATATTGCTCACCCAAAGACTATTCCATGTTTCTGGAGTTCATTTCATTGGCATACAACCCTTATAAAAACTTGTTTAAAAATGTACCAGGATTATATTGCTCACACATAATCTATTCCATGGTCTGGAAAACATTTTGTTACTATACAAACCACAAAAAAATGTGTTAAAAATCTTACGCTGTGTGCACACGTTGCAGTTTTGATCCATTTTTGTTGTGTTTTTCTGCGTGGATTTAAGAAAAACCTGAAGCAAAACCTGATGCCAGCAATGTGAATGAGAAACCTGAAGTGTCATGCATACTTTGGGTATTTTTACACAAATTTGGTGCAGAAAATAATCTGTAGTATGTCAATTCCTGTAAAATGCAATTTCTTGTCAGTTTGGAATGTTTTATTGCCAGTCCTTAAGGGCTCATTCAGAAGTCAGTGTGTCCATCACATGTGGTGACAGTTTTCACACATACTGGAGACACTTATAAACTAAGACCCATTCAAGTGAATGGGTCTGTGCACATGTTAGTGTCTTTCTACGAACTGTGTGACAATGGACAAAACACACTGATATGTCAGTTTTTTAACAGCAGCACATCCATGTGTCATTAGTGTGACACGTACCGGCGCCTGGAAATCAGCGATACTGTTCGCGCTATTCCCCAACGCCAGGTGCCGTAGACAACTCACATCACTAAGATTAATGTGCACATTGGAGAATACTGAGAGTTGTATTCAACTGATAACATCGAGAGCAGGCGGCGACTAACAAGAGTATTTATCAGCCGTCGCCTGCTCTATTAATGAAAAAAAAAAATGATATGGGATACCTCTGTATTTTTGATAAGCAGCCAGATAAAACTGATATCTGCAGGCTGCAACCCTCAGCTTTCAGCTTTAGCAAGGTTGGCTATTAAAAATAGAGAGGTTCCCACACTGTATTTTGTAATTTAAAAAATGTTGTGAGGTCCTCCCCATTTTTGACATCCAACCAAGCTAAAGCAGACAGCTGGGGGGGCTGGTTTTCTCAGGCTGGTACATGGATATTGTCTCCCCGGCCTAAAAATAGCAGTCTGTGGCAGCCCAGACAATGCGCATCTATTACAGTCATGGCCAAAAGTTTTGAGAATGACACAAATATTATATTTTCACATGATCTGCTGCCCTCTGGTTTTTATGTGTGTTTGACAGATGTTTTTATCACAGACAGAAATATAATAATTGCAAACATATGAGTAACAAAAGCTTATATTGACAGTTAGAATGAGTTAATGCAGCAAGTCACTATTTGCAGTGTTGACCCTTCTTCTTCAGGACCTCTGCAATTCTCCCTGGCATGCTCTCAATCAACTTCTGGACCAAATCCTGACTGATAGCAGTCCATTCTTGCACAATCAATGCTTTCATTTTGTCAGAATTTTTAGGATTTTGTTTGTCCACTCGTCTCTTGATGATTGACCACAAGTTCTCAATGGGATTAAGATCTGGGGAGTTTCCAGGCCATGGACCCAAAATCTCTATGTTTTGTTCCCTGAGCCATTTAGTTATCACTTTTGCTTTATGGCAAGGTGCTCCATCATGCTGGAAAAGGCATTGTTGATCGCCAAACTGCTCTTGGAGGGTTGGGAGAAGTTGCTCTTGGAGGACATTCTGGTACCATTCTTTATTCATGGCTGTGTTTTTAGGCAAGACTGTGAGAGAGCCGATTCCCTTGGCTGAGAAGCAACCCCACACATGAATGGTTTCAGGATGCTTAACAGTTGGCATGAGACAAGACTGGTGGTAGCACTCACCTTGTCTTCTCCGAATGAGGCGTTTTCCTGATGTCCCAAACAATCAAAAAGGGGATTCATCAGAGAAAATAACTTTACCCCAGTCCTCAGCAGTCCACTGCCTGTACCTTTTGCAGAATATCAGTCTGTCCATGATGTTTTTTCTGGAGAGAAGTGGCTTCTTTGCTGCCCTCCTTGACACCAGGCCTTGCTCCAAGAGTCTCCGCCTCACAGTGCGTGCAGATGCACTCACACCTGCCTGCTGCCATTCCTGAGCAAGCTCTGCACTGCTGGTAGCCCGATCCCGCAGCTGAAACACTTTTAAGAGATGGTCCTGGCGCTTGCTGGTCTTTCTTGGGCGCCCTGGAGCCTTTTTGGCAACAATGGAACCTCTCTCCTTGAAGTTCTTGATGATGCGATAGATTGTTGACTGAGGTGCAATCTTTCTAGCTGCGATACTCTTCCCTGTTAGGCCATTTTTGTGCATTGCAATGATGACTGCACGTGTTTCTTTAGAGATAACCATGGTTAACAGAAGAGAAACAATGATGCCAAGCACCAGCTCCTTTTAAAGTGTCCAGTGGTGTCATTCTTACTTAATCATGACAGATTGATCTCCAGCCATGTCCTCATCAACACCCACACCTGTGTTAATGGAGCAATCACTGAAAAGAGGTTAGCTGGTCCTTTTAAGGCAGGGCTGCAATGATGTTGAAATGTGTTTTGGGGGATAAAGTTCATTTTCTAGCCAAATATTGACTTTGCAAGTAATTGCTGTTAAGCTGATCACTCTTTATAACATTCTGGAGTATATGCAAATTGCCATTAGAAAAAGTGAAGCAGTAGACTTTGTAAAAATTAATATTTGTGTCATTCTCAAAACTTTTGTCCATGACTGTAGATGCGCCAATTTTGATGCTTTGCCCTGCTCTTCCAACTTGCCCTGTAGCGGTGGCAAGTGCAGTTCATATTTGTGGGGTTTATGTCACCTTTGTCTGGTGATATCAAGCTCACAGATTAGTAATGGAGAGGCAACTATGAGACAACTATCCAATACTAATCCCATAGTTGTGTTGTAAATAAACACACAGCCAATATAAAGTCCTTTTTTGAAATAAAAACAAAACACACATTTCCTTTTTAATTTAAAAATAACAAGCACAGTTATACTCACCTAATGCCCATTCCATTGAAGCCCTTGTCTCCTGTAATAAAACAAAAATAAAAAAACAACCATATCCCTCACCTGTTAGTAGTTCTGTCCCACACCGTAATCCCTGTCTGGGGATAAACAGTTTTCAACCTGGATAGTGGCAAGATGTGACCATCCAGGAGTGAGCAGCATCAGTGACTAGCGGTAAATCATCGAGGCTACCGCAGGTCACTGAGGTTGCATTTTCAGCCGGGCTGAACTGCGGTGACCTCAGCACCATGGGAAAATGTCAGTGAGTTCACTGCAGTTCAGCTCAGTGAGTTCACCATCTCTGGATAGTCTTTAACATCCCCGTGAATGCAGCGGATGCCAACCTTCTTCCCAAGAATCAGCTGGAGAGGAAGTGTGGCCCTCACAATGGTCACCAAATTCCCTGAGTCTAGCAGTCCAGACACTTGCCGACCATTCACCTTTACGGAACAAGTTTGTGGCCCCTCATTGGGTATACAGTTCACACCGCAGGCTGGATGCGCATGGTACGAACAGCATCATCCAAGGCTCATCTACTTGGAGATTAGGGAACAACAGTGGCTATATGGCCAGGGCCATGACATTTCTGCCCTGGACTTTGCACACTCCACCCTCTTTTGGGCCTCCACCCACTGTTGGGACCCCCAGTATGGAGTGGGTTGCCTCCCAAAGGAATCCTCAACCCCCTGATACCTTTCGACCAGCCCGATCAGGACATTGGTGTTTCAAGGATCACCCTGGGCAACCTAAGTCTGTATTGGCCTCGTGAAAGAATACGCAAACCAGTCCATTTTCAGTCACTCAAACATCTCCACAGGGGTAGAGGACTTTGGCTGCAAACATTTTTGGATCAGGTGCAGCAGATCAAACATTTGGGAGTGAGGGAGTTTGTCATGGTGATACGCCCAGCGGTGGACTGTCCTGAGTCCTTGTCACCCACTAAGTATGGCAAAATTTCAGTTTTCAGTTTTACATAAACCTTAGCGTCTTGTAAGGCTAAGTCATAGTAGGTCTTCTGGGGCTTCCTCGTGACGTACGTCGTTAACACTTCCGCCCATTGCTCTGGGGAGTTTCTCCCTTTCAAAAAGGGTCAAAAGGCCTGTATGTCGTCGAACTCTGTCATTTTCTGCACAGCTCTCCTTGCCGATTGCGGATGGAAAAATCATCAGCTGACCTTGGAGTCGCAGCTGTCGTCATGCCATTACCCGTCTCTGCAAGTAAATCAAACTGCTGCTGCTGTTGACAGTGCTGCTGCTGTTGATGGATCTGTGACATAATCAGCTTATTCATCTCCTGTTGCGCCAGCTGATGTTGGTGATGCAGCTGGGGTTGCACCAGGTGTTTAACCAGGTCGTACATACTGTCTGACGTTACCTACTGGCTTATGGCTTATTTCACCCAGGACATGCAATACCTCTGAAGCAGCTACACGTGTTCCCTGGGAATGCTGCTCGCACTTCTAACACCAATTGTGGGAATGCTACTCGGATGCTTGGGGAGGTAACACAGGAACCATGTTTATTTAAATGTCCACACTGGTTTATTGGTGCTTTATAAACCACGACAAAAGCAAAGGAAAATAAACGGCTTTTTAATGCAGGCAAAACAAAATAAGCAGTTCCAACAAAGTCACTTTAGAGACCGTCCAGGACACACAGGCAGCATAGCATCCAGCATACAGGCTTACTCTGCAGACATCAGACGGGAGGTCTTCTTACCTCCACATGCAGACCATCTGTCAAAGAAACAGACTCCATTTTAACGTGTGGCCCACACAAGAAGGTGGGGTAGGTATGACGCCAGACACGCCTATCTCTCAGGCTGCCGGTAAACCTGACCCAAATGCACAAAACAAGCCACTTAATACTATGTACACTAAAGCATTACTCCAGGTTTACATCACAGAGAACAACCACCTCTGAGATACATACCTCCCATCAATTATGTATCCGGTAGCCACCTCTCAATAAATACAGATTGATACCCTCTAATTAGAGCAATCGTAGCTATACAAACCGTTAAATAGTGATCTCCACCTAGTGGAGGCTACATGTGTAGTCCATTTTGATTTTTTTTTATGAGGCTCAAAGTTTTCTTCATTAATTTGTTGTTTTACCTCTAATAGATTTATTTTGATTTTACTCAGTACTTTGTAATAAAAAACCCTCACCAGTTGGAAGCCATCAATAAGCTGCTGTTGACAGATCTGTTTTTCTTACCACATGTCTGTGTTCAGGACACATAGCTAATGTCAGCAGTGGAGCTTCACTTGGTGATGCATGCTGTCACCTACCATAACGTGTCAGCACTATTTTTTTCCTGAGTGTTGCTTTACATTAATGTGACAACAAATAATTGGAGCTGCAACTTAGCAAGTAACAGCTGCTGTTCATATATGTATCACCATGGTCCAGTAATCAGTATCAAAGTACAAGAGAGTGAGATCACTGCAATCTACATAAAAATGAAGAAAAAATATTACCTTCCGTTACTGTTACTGTGTCTTGTATTCATTCTAAATCCATTACTTTTAAAGAAAATCTGTCACCAGGTTTTTGTTGCCCCATCTGAAAGCAGGATGATGTAAAGGCACAGTCCCTGATTCCATCAATGTATCACTTACTGGGCTACTTGATGTAAGTTTAACGCCTTAGAGACCTTGCCATTTTTCGTTATTGCGCTTGTTTTTCTCTCCCCTTCTTCCCAGAGCCATAACTTTTTTATTTTTCCATCAATTTGGCCATCTGAGGGCTTGTTTTTTGTGAGACGAGTTTTACTTTTGAACGACTTTTGAAAACATTGGTTTTACCATATCGTAAAAACCAATGCTTTTACCGGGCAGCACTCATAGCAATCTGGCTCTGACAACCGTACAGGTCTCCAAGAGACCTCTGGTTGTCATGCCAACCCACCGGTGACCCGCGACCAGTGGTCACCGGTGGGTGGATTTCCGGCCCAATGACCGGAAGCACGCATTAAATGCCACTGTCAGAGTTTGACAGCGGCATTTAATGAGTTAATAGCTGCGGGTGGCTCACGATTTCAGCGGCGGCTGTCTGGCACATGTCAGCTGTTCAAAACAGCTGATATGTGCTGGGAAAGAAGTGGGCTCACCACCAGAGCCCACATCAAAGGGAGGGAAGCGACCTGCACAGTATTAGTACGGCGAAGGTCGCAAAGGGGTTAAGAAAATGCTCTATGTGCTGCAAATCTAACAGCTGTCTCAATGCTGAGCGCTGTATAGCCCCGCCTACATGGTATATATGGTATATACTGTATATATATATATATATATATATATATACCATGATTAATGCTCTTAGCTGAAACGTGTTGGTTTGTACCTTATATGATCTATTATGGTGACCAGCACATTTATGTTTTTTTTTTTAGATTGGATTAATAAAAGTTAGATTTTGTCTTTTCTGCTTTTCTCATCACTGGAAAAATTTCCTTGCTTCCATTTGATTGTCATGTCCCAGACTAGGACGGCTCTGAGCAATGAACTCTTACCCAACAAGGTGCACTTAAATGAGGTGAGCTGATTTTCCATTCCCCTTCCTTTTTTGTGCAAATTAAATTTCTGGCATCAAATAACTAAAAATTGGCATGTGCATATATATTTACCCTTCTTGCAATGAAGCCCCTAGGAAATTTCTGGTGCAAGCAATTACCTTCATAAGTCACATGCTTAGTAAAAGGACGTCCACCTGTATACAATCTAATGTCACATGTATGTCAGTATTGACACACCTTCTATGAAAATCCACAGAGGCTGCAACACCACTAAGGAAGAGACACCACTAACCAAAAACCATGAAGACAAAGGAGACCTCCAAACAAGTTGTTGAGACGTACAAGTCAGGGTTGGGTTATAAAAAATATCCCAATCTCTGATGATTCCCCAGAGCACCATCAAATTCATTATCGTCAAATGGAAAGAACATGGTACTACAACAAATCTGCCAAAAGAGGGCAGCCCAACAAAACTCTCAGAGGGCATTAATCAGAGAGGCAGCACAGAGACCAAAGGTAACCCTGAAGGAGCTGCAGCGTTCCCAAGCAGAGACTATTGTATCTGTCCATACACTCACAATAAGCCGTAAACTCCATAACGTTTATGGAAAAGTGGACAGAAAAAAGCCTTTACTTACACACAAAAATTGTAAGGCTCATTTTTTAGTTTGCCAAAAGACATGTGGGAGACTCCCCAAATGTATGTAGGAAGCTGCTGAGGTCAGATAAGACCAAAATTAAAATTTTTGGCCACCAAGATAAACACTATGTCTGATGCCAAACCAACACAACTGCCCTTTGAAGAAGCCAGAATGCAAAACGCTCATTGTGGCTGCTCTCCACGCATATTCAGGTCGTATACTGGGCTTTATACTCCATGGGAATGTGCACATTTTATGTCCTATGTACCGTATTTTTCAGACTATAAGATGCACTTTTTCCCAAAAAAATGTTGGGGTAAAACGGGGGTGCATCTTATAGTTGGAATGTGCGGTACTTACACTTAGCGTGGTGGCAGCAGGAGTCGGGCGGTTCTTCCGGTGGTCCTGGTCCGACACTGCAGGACGATGATGGTGTGGCTGGAGCAGCACTGCAGCAGTGCTCAGTGGTTCCGGGGGCTCCGGCGACATTTTCTGAAAGTCCGGAGCCCCACATTTCTATTGCCTCGATGCTGTGGCCTATAGTAAAATGGCTGCCGTAGGTGCCAGCTATCCTAGATGTTGCTATTAATGTTATTGTATGCAACATTTTCTGAAAGCCTGGAGCCCCGCATTTCTATTGCCTTGATGCTGTGGCCTCTGGGAAAATGGCCGCCGGAGGCGGAGCATGCACAGATTGAGATCTCAGCTCCAGGACGTTAACGAAATCTCAATCTGCACCTGGAGAATCAATCTGGCGTCCAGGAAAATGGCTGCCGGAGGCAGCACATGTGCAGATTGAGATCTTGGCTCCGAGATCACGGGACGAGATCTTGTTACTGAGATCTCAATCTGCCCATGCCCGCCTCCAGTGGCCATTTTCCCAGTGGCCACAGAATCGAGGCAATAGAAGTGTGGGGGCTCGGTTCTTTCACAAAATGTCTCCTGAGCCCCCCACACCACTGAGCACTGCAAAACCTGCCATACCAGCCTGGGATGGGAGCGAGATCATCACCCTGCAGTGTCGGACCACTGAAAGAATTGCCCGACTCCTGCTGCCACCAGCACTGCCGATCCCCCCCTGGGTGAGCTGACGGACCGCCTTTTGACGCATTAATTTTTTTCCACATTTTCCTTCTGAAAATTTGGGGTGCGTCTTATGGTCCGAAAAATACAGTACTTCTACATAGACTGCTCCATAACTAGTTGGAACTTTCTCTTTATGGTAGTTTATATGTATTACCCTGGGGTTTGATTTATGCACATGTACTTGTGATGTCCGCTCACTGCAGGTCTGAACTGCAGGTAAGACAGCACCCCGAGAAACCCCGAGACCCTTTACCCCTATACAGGGATCTGGAATTATAGCGAAGCCCATGGAGTAGCTGCCTATGAGAGCAGTGGACCGGAGTAGGAAGGACGCTAGGAAGGGAATAAAAAGCGAGACCAAATGCATAGTCAGAAGTCCAAGGGTCAAAACCAGGAGGGAGGCAAAGGTACAAAATCGGCAGGCTGTAGAAGGGTCAGAAATTCAGGCTAAAGTTAAAGTCAAAACAAGGCGGGCAACAGAGGTACAAAATCAGCAGGCAGTAGAACAGTCAGAAATCCAGGCAAAGGTCAGAAATACAATAGCAAAACAAACTAGCACAGTGGGGAAACCAAGACTATATCTGGTGGCCTACAAGCCAGGCTCCAAGGCATTTGAAGGGCATGGCTACCTCTCACAGGCTCACAGTCTGATGACCTCATCTGGACCGCCCCCATAACCAGGCCAGATGGTGATGCATGACTGACACCAACCACTTCACCTCTGACAGAAGAGCGAAGCCTACGCCCACCAGATGCCTGCGCAGGGACCCCCTCTCTGTCACCAACATTACCCACAGGCGAAACATGGCGATGCGCAGCGACAGAGGCCGGCGTCAAAGGAGCGGAACCATATGAGGATACCGCTCTCCTATCACCGGCACCACCAGCCGAAGGAGTCCGGCGCCTCCCAGCGGCTGAGGCAGGAACACCTGCCACTGAATTCAACGGCGACGTGACAGTACTATATACTTACCAGCTTTTCTGATCCTCTACGCATCAATGTGATGAAAGCACTTTAGCATGGGGAATGATTATATATTTATCCTGTAGTGGTGCTTTCCTAGATGTTGCTATTAATGTTATTGTATACGACATTTTCTGAAAGCCCAGAGCACAGCAATTCTATTGCCTCAATGCTGTGGCCTCAGTGAAAATGGCTGCCAGAGGCGGAGCATGCACAGATTGAAATCTCGGTTCCGGGACATTGCCGAAATCTCAATCTGCACCTGGAGAATCAATCTGGCTTCCGGGAAAGTGGCCGCCGGAGGCAGCGCATGCGCAGATTGAGATCTCGGATCCGAGATCACGGGACGAGATCTTGTTGCTGAGATCTCAATCTGCTCATGCCCGCCTCCAGCGGCCATTTTCCCAGTAGCCACTGCATCGAGGCAATAGAAGTGTGGGGGCTCGGGGCTTTCACAAAATGTCTCCTGAGCCCCCCACACCACCAAGCACTGCCAAACCTGCCGCACCAGGCGCACCAGGCTGGGATGGGAGCGAGATCATAACCCTGCAGCGTCGGACCCCTGGAAGAATTGCCCGACTCCTGCTGCCACCAGCGCTGACGATCCACCCCTGTGTGAGCTGAATTCAGGATCAGGACTTTAAGACGGACCGCCTTTTGATGCATTAATTTTTTTCCACATTTTCCTTCTGAAAATTTGGGGTGCGTCTTATGGTCCAAAAATACGATACTTCTACATAGACTGCTCCATAACTAGTTGGAACTTTCTCTTTATGGTAGTTTATATATATTACCCTAGGGTTTGATTTATGCACATGTATATACTTACCAGCTTTTCTGATCCTCTACGCATCAATGTGATGAAAACACTTTGGCATGGGGAATTATATATTTATCCTGTAGTGGTGATATCCTAGATTTTGCTATTAATGTTATTGTATGCACATGCACTTTATATATTGGACTATCTGAATATAGCTGCCTCTTACATCTCCAACATATTTATCATAGCCATTGTGTGAATACTGATGTCTTTGAGATTTCTTGTTGCATATAATAGCACTACAATGATGCATTAAGAAATTTTTCATACACATTGCCATTCATATGATACATTTGTAAAACACTAGCCGGGGGTGAACTCACCAGCGCTATCTGTATTCTTCGCACTGGTGGCTGCTTCATCCCTGGGGTAATTCTCACCTGTTTCAGAGTTTATAGAATTGGAGTCAGAGTCCAGAACAACATCAAACAGTTCAACTTTATTTTCCTCCGGACACAGCACATCCAAGACACCATTAGTAAGCTTGACACGGTACCAGCAATACATCTTCCACAACTCTGCTTCACTTCTTCTGCTACACCAGAATGGACCACAAAGTAACTGCGGGATGAGGAGCCCGGTGAAAACGGCACTTCCATCTCTTTCCCTGAACCAACTTCTTTCCAGTCACGGAAATACACATCTACTAGGTCGTCCACCCCCTTCTTGATATCCTGCCCGTGCACTCGTTGGTGGCCCACTCGACTACTGCTTCAGCACGCACACTTCTTCTGAATGCTCCCACAGTGGCTCTTCCACTGGCACTACTACTTTGTCAGCCCTCAGACTCTGGCTGACGGTCCCATGGTGATTCCTTCAACGGCTTCACTACTGCTGGTACCTTTTCTTACTTTACTCTTCATGTCAGCTACGCAGCTCAGGACCAGGGACATCCGAGCAGTAACAGGGTCCACCCCCGACTGACTCTATCTAGGAAGTCCCTCACACAGTTCCCTGCCTACACTCCCTCTACTTAACCCCTTGGTGTCCTACAAATGTACCCGTATTAAGCCATCTGGTAACTTCCTAACTGGGCCCACTAATATGCCCCCATCTAGTGTCCCTTTGCAATACTACACTTAACTCAACTATGACTACTATACTACAAGTGCCCTCCTCTAATGTTCCCAAAGGTTGCACTACCTTACCTTAATCTAGGTAAACTACCATACAACAGACACTGAAATATGTCACTATAAAGTACACAATAATTATATACAGATATACATACATACTGTAGCAGCATAAACATTTACAGGCTAGGCCTGACCCTCCTTGCACATTAGTATTGCATTCTTCAGCAGGATCATGCTGTATGCTGAATTGTGAACTTTTTGCATGTATTATACTGAGGAAACATGTTGCACTTGTGACTGTCCTTGCATTTGAGACCATCAGTCTCTATGGCTGGTTACAGCTTATGACACATTGTCCTTTGCCTTATTATTACTATTATGTGGTTCCCGATTTGCGTGGCACTTAAGTGTCACCACCTCCTTCCCTTTGGTTTTTATTCCTCTGGATATTAATTTTTATATATTTTGTAATAAAATAAATTCCGATTCTACTTTGGATTATAGAATTTTGAGCAAAACCTGTTTTAGTCTGTCAGTGATTTGAGACTGGGGCGGAGGTTCACCTTCCAACAAGATAATAATCTAAAATCTAAAGCATACTGCTAAGACAACACTCGAGTGGTTTAAGAGGAAACATGTTAATGTTTTGTTGTAGCCTAGCCAAAGCCCAAACCTTAATTCAAATGAGAATTTGTGGTCCGACTTGAAGATTGCGGCTCACTAGAGGAAACCATCTAACTTGAAGGCGCTGGAGCAGTTTTGTCTTGAGGAATGGTAAAAATCCCAGTGGCAAGATATGGAAAGCTCATAGAGACTTATCCAAAGTGACTTGCAGCTATAAATGCTGCAAAAAGAGGCTCTACAAAGTACTGACTTTAGTGGGGTGAATAGTTATGCACACTGAAGTGTTCAGTTATGTTTTCCTATTTGTTGTCTGCTTCACAGTAAAAAGAAAACCAAATGTTCTTCGTTGTAGATATGTTCATTACATGAACTGACGCAAACCCTTAAAAAAGCATGAAATTCCAGGTTGTGAGGTAGCAAAACACAAAAAATTCCAAGGGGGCGAATACTCTCCCTGCCACGTATGTACTGATTTATTTGTGATAGTTTACAGGAGGTGAAAACCAGAGACGCTCAGCCTTGATTAAACAGGCAGGAAAGGGGTTCCCTCCCCAAACAGCTAGAGCCCCTGCTGTTTCTCCAAAATTGTATTCTTTATCATAAGTGACTTGTGTTTCCCCCCCGGGCCCAGAACTTGAGGATGATTGCCCATAAATTAAGCAGCCTGCAGATGGGATACAGCAAATAAAGGACCTTGCAGGGGGGAAAAATTTTTTAAACATCCTTGTGAAATATATTATTTTTTCCCCAAAAAACTTCAATTAATAAGAATTTTTTAGGGGGGCAGCCCTTTTTAATTTAAAAAAGATGAAAAGCTGGGAAAAAAAAATCCAAATAAAGAAAGGAAAGGGTTTTACCACCACAGAAGCACACCCCAAAGCACTTTCGCCAACGGTTCTTATCATGGATATTCCTAAATAGTAAAAACATTTCTGACTTTACTTTTGACCTCTGGGACCCCCATGTTCCTGAAATGATGTAATAGCAATGGTTATTTCAAGCTCATTCCAAAATTACGTGCACAACAACAGTCTACTCAACTGTGAGGGGCTGCAGCCTACCCATCTTCACTGAAAAATGTCAGAATGATGGGATAGTTTTACTTGTTTCATTTCTCCTCGTAACTGAAATTTCCATTTTAAGGGATTTTTTTATTTTTTCCCAACCCCTTCATGGTATAACTTTTTTTTTTCAAAAAAATAAAAGCGCTTGTTTTTGTGCAGAAAAAAAAAAAAGATATACTCGTGTATAACCGAATTTTTTAGCACCTTTTTTTTGTGCTGAAAATGCCCCCTCGACTTATCACGAGTCATTTGGGGGAAATAGGGGGGGGGGGGTGCCGCGGCAGGGGGCCGGTGGCTGGGGCATCATATACCCCCCCCGTGCCTCGCTGAACGTCCGGCAATCCGCGTTTTAAACCCCGGGTTCTGCAGCCTCCTGTGCTGAGCGGGGACGTAAAACCACTCATTTAAGGTCGTAAATGGAGCACGCCCCTCCCATAGGGGTGGGGTCCCCAAATTTATGACCTTAAAGAGC